>MU968330.1:0-600000 GCA_034641835.2 Pinus albicaulis | reverse complement strand
GAAACTCGATGCAGCTAAAAATATATGTCCAGCTTCCTTACTCAAGACTTGGTTGAGATCTCAGGTGACCCATCAAAAGTAGGTCACCTTTTACCAATAGTTCTTCCATCACCGCAATTAAATTTAGGTTATAGTTAAGGTTAAAGTTAGGTTATAGTTAAGGTTAATGTTAAGGTTAATGTTAGCTCCTTGATGGGGGAAGGGTTCTTGCATCACCACAGTTGTTTGGGAAGATCCTCCTTGTCCTTTGTAACCCCACATCTGAAGAGGACACAACCAGTAAAGCTCAGTAGCTTGAACTGATCTACACGCAGCCAGGATACATATATGACATGAGACCAGAACATCTATTTTTAGGGTTTTTCAGAGGAAATGTTCTTGAGGAGAATTCTTGCCCTTATGCAGAAGGATGCCATCAAGGTGTTTTCAGGACATTTTACTGCTCACAGGTCACGAGAATAGTCCTCTAATGTACGGGACGAGGGATTATAGGGACAGTGACAAAATGTTGTGTAATAGATGCCCCCTAAAGCATGAGGTCTGAGAGAGAGGGAGGGGTGAAATGCTTTATGATAATGCGTCCAACTGAAAACACTGTCGTCGAAAGACCTGTGAATACAAATACAACTAATATCTCTAATACATGATATGTGGGATGGGTGCAGCCATCCATAATAAAGTGTACAAAAACCAGCATCCAAGGTATGGACGTAGCCATCTAGTAAAATAAGGATCAACAAGTAGACTCAAGTATGGTTGTAGCGATCCAATCAAAAGAGTCATGTAACAAGTCATAATAATCCACAAAGAACCCACAACCTGGATTTCATCAGAAAAAATATAGGGTCTTGCACTCCATATCGACCCAAAAAAAGTACAAGTTCAAGCATGCGAATATGTGAGCTGAAGTCAAACATGCAAGAAAATCGTCTGATTACTAGCCAATGATGAAATTTGTTAACAGACGTGAGAGAAACCACCAATAATGACATGGATCTCATGGTACAAGAGGTACAATCCACGAAATGTGAATAGTGATCTGGTGTCGAACACCCACAGAATAATATGAACGAAGGCCAATAATGAAAACCTTATGTTGAATGCGAAGAACCTACCATTGAGGCATGCAGGCTCGAAGGTACCTGAAGGGAGTCTCTAGACCAACTTCTCGGATAATGAGCTGAAGTCGACAGGAAGTGACTTTGATCAAAGTTGGGCCATAATGTTTCCCACCTCATCAACATGAGACAGTGGGATATAATGTTTGTGAATCAAGACCAACAAAGAATTAGAGGGAGGTTGAAAACTACAGAGGCAAACTTCTCTTGAACATATTGGTGGTAGGACACTGGATTTGGCAGTATTTGACATCAAGGGATCTAAGGTCATGGTGACCTGGCAAAGAGCAGATGAGTGGTCAAAAGAGATTACCCAAACCCATGGAGGCAAGCAGGTAACAAGATGAGATGTCCCCAATCCGACACGAATGTAGACAAGTGCCATGTTCAAGAGTGACGTACTGCCGACACGACTATAATATTGGTTCCATTTTCCCCCACCATCTCTGGCAAGTACTCCAATTATTTTTGGAAACAAGCTTGAAGGGGATAGCATGTGCTTGCGATATAAGTTTTTCCTTCATAAAAATCCAACCTAGTACATTTTACTAGTCCTAGGAAGGAGGAACTCGAGTAACGTCATTACGACGGAGACCTATGTCATTAGTTTTTAACGAGTTTGACAAAGGAAGAACTTGGTATCTTTTCATATTTAGATAGTTTGAAAAGACAGCAAAAAAGAAAACTATAGCAGTCCCTTTTCGTAGGCAGTCCCATAGATCTGAAAAGGTAGAAAACTATGTCTGAGAGAACCTCCTAGTTGCGATAGGCTAGGGTATTCCTTTTTCGTAAATAATCTATCCTAGCCCAAAAAAGGGTTAAACGATTACTGGGTAGATGTCGTTTCGCAACCAATTTTAACGAGCTGAAAACGACAAGAGACTCTGCAATGTTTTCAATTTTAGAGAGTCAAGAAAGAGCTAAAAGGTGACTCCTCTCTGAGGAACGAGTGGTATAAAGGGTAGCAACTGGTTCTGGTGATGGTGGAACTACTCAAAACAAGTAAAGGTTAAGAGGCTGGCTAACAAGGCCACTCATCGTAGATGTTCCTTAGGAATGGGTAAAACAATCAAGGAAGGCATATGATTGGCCAAGAAGATGGTGATGGTGGAATGAGAAAACCAAGGTGCATCTGGAAAAACAGGCTGATAAAATAGAAATCACAAAAACCGTTTTATTTTTACACAAGCATGAAATTAGGAAACTCTTCTTAAAGTTGGTTTCATTTTTACACAAGCTTGAAACAAAGATAAAATGTGCTTGAAACCAGTTTCATTTTTACACAAGCTTGAAACGGAAACAAACCATGCTTGAAAAAATTAAGCATGCCCCCAGAATGGTGACTCATTTCGAGGTACATGCCCCCCAAGCTTCAGTTAATATGAAAGGTAGATGGAGTGAAGGTTCAACTTACGATATCAAGAGAAAGACTTGAATGGGATTTTAGGAGATCTTATCAAAGATTCGAATTGAACAGGAACATGTTTCATTGTTTTAACGAGGTTGACACATTAAAATAACTATCCTCATGAGCTAATTTATTTTTTAGGGAGATTAACACGAGCAGACAAACCATGCTCCAATAGACCTTGTTTCATGGTTTAAGGAGCTTGACACAAGCATATGAACCATGATCCAACAGACCTTATTTCATGGTTTAAGGAGCTTGACAGGAGCATATGAACCATGCTCCAACAAACCTTGTTTCATGGTTTAAGGAGCTTGACACAAGCAGATGAACCATGCTCCGACAGACCTTGTTTCATGGTTTAAGGAGCTTGACACGAGCAGATGAACCATGCTCCAACAGACCTTGTTTCATGGTTTAAGGAGCTTGACACAAGCAGATGAAATGTGCTCCGATGAAATCATCATAATGAATAAGAAGTCATAGCTTCCAAGGGTTTCCCTTCCGATGGAAGGAAAACATCTTAGAATTCGAGACCTAGTTCCCCCAGCACATGATGCATAACGGCACTATCATTGAATATGGGCACAAGAAAGGTAGCCACATAATTTACATGCGGTAAGGATGACAGAATCGATGGATAAAGATCTGGCAAGGATGATGGTGGACTAGCTACCATATTAGGACCAAAGAACACAAGGTTATCGATGGTCACGATTCGACCTTGGTGCAGAAAACACATCACACAAAAGAGGGAGCAGACAAGCGCTCCCATGGCATAAGTATAATTGCAGTCCAAGAGTAAATTAAAGTCCAAGGGGCCAGGAACAACCATCACATCCATATGGACAGTTTTACCTCCCAAAGTAACTGGCAACTTTGGAAGGATCCCTAACAGTTAACTAGCTCCTCTGTTAAACTCCAACAGATTCTGCGTCTAAGTAGCGGTGAACCAAAATCTTGCCAAGTAGTTGAGGATAAAATACTAACAGATGCGCCTTCATCTATAATGGTGTTGGGTATGACCAGATGGGAGGCCTATACCGTGATCTCAAAGGGCACATAATAAGGAAGACGATAACCTGTGAATCGATCCCAATCAAAGGAAGTGACCAAACTACTTGGAGGGGATACCATCGAACTGAGATGGTCTTCCCCTGGTGTTACGAGAGAAGAAGGAGCATCCTCCGCCACATCCATCATGGAGGCAGAAGGAGTATCCTCTGGGACATCCATCATGGGAGGCAGAGGAGTAGCTTCCAGAGGTACAGGGACGGGAGAATCTTTCTCCAAGTCCGAGAAATTTGAAGAAACAAGAAGAACATGAGGGATGTGAGATCCACTCTCAACGGAAAAGACCTGGTGCACCGCAGATAGGTCCAGCTCAACTGATCCCATGACCAATGGTTGGTTAGGGACGAATTCAGGATGGTGAATTTCTGGGGGAGCGGGATCAAGCAAGGATGACTCTTGATTGATCATTGAATCAACTGGTGAAGGACTGACAGAAAGTTGTTTGTAACCAGCCAGAAGGCACAGTGTAGAAATAGTCCATTTGTCCAAAACTCTCTTGGCTTCATCCATATACGGACAAAGGTGAATGGGATGATTCCCTTCACACAACTTACAGGGATTGGTAAGCTTACCCTGCCTCTTAGGAGTCTTACTAGCACTAGTTGAATACATGCCCCCAACCTGACTCCCGGAAGCTAAAGGCAATGGTGGACGACCGTTGGACCATACTTCGAGCACCTTGGGAATGCCAGGGAAATCTTGAAGAAGAAGGTTTCCCTTTCAAAACATGCAAGGGACCTTAACTTTCTGCGGAGGTTTGGAAGGTTCATTGAGAGTAGGTGTTTTAGAAGCAATAGCTATAGAATTAGCATCTCACTTATCTCACTTCTTCTTCTTAGGCTTCTTCTTCTTCTTCTTCTTCTTCTTCTTCTTCTTCTTATCCACTTGGGTACTAGAATCAAAACTGTCACCAGGCAAAGTAGAAGATGAGGACGAAGAAATAGGTGAAGAATGGGAGAGTTCCACCTTTGAATCAACATGGAATTGCTCAGGTGAAGGAGTGGATGGTACAGCAGCCGGAAGACTGGAGACCACAGAGGTTGAAAAAAACCAAACAGGCAACCCAACAGTTAACCCAGGGAGGGATAATGTGGCCATATAAGGAGCACCAATATTTCTTAAAGTAGGAAAAGGAATAGGACTCCCTTCAGAGGGGACTCCTTGATTGGAAAACTTCGGAAAAATTTCCATCAGAAATGACCTTGAAATAAAACACTAAGGACAAAATTTCTAACTAGGAATATTTCGTGGGCGATTTAATTTTTAAGACACTGAAACCAGACTCTGTTGTTTCATATTTTAAGAGTCGAGAAACAAGAAAAAGGTGAATCTATTGCTTTCAGGTTGGACACGAGCTTGAAAGGAGAAGATCTCGATGATCTTTTCAGTTAAAAGAGTCAGTAAAGATCAAAGTGACTGCTCTGGTAATCTAGGTAAATAGGTGTACCAGATATCCGTGAACTACCATATACACCTTGGTAAAAATGAAAGAGAAATCAACCAAGGAATTAACGTACGTGCAGGTAATCTCTCCGAATGTTGTGTCCAGTGTATCACGGGTAAAAGGCGGTAGACTTGACTTCCTATGGATAAAGGATTTGAAACCTAATGGGGTCTCCCTTTATATACACAATGGTACATGGAGCACAAGTCCGTACTAGCGCTGTTTGTAGCCAGATGGCGAGCGACAGCTACTAGGCTTAAAGACACCGAAACACGTCTCTACCTTAGACTACTAGATGTTCCTTTAAGTTTCAATGCTGCCTTAGGTTAATTTAGTACATTTTAAAGTTGATCTTCAATTTACGTTTTGATTTCAAGGCCCTATCGAATGTTGGATCTCATAAAACCTCTAGATGCAAACTACATGCCACAAAATATCATTTCGTTCAACGAAGAGCTATCTATGGGAGAGTTGAGAGCTTTCAAATGATAGTGAAATGAGCACACAAAAACATTCACTACCAATTTCAATGCAAAATAATGAAACTGGAAAACTTTTCTCTAGAATTATACAACACTAGTAATGCGAAAGATTTTTCAATTTTCACTATGCCAATAAAAAATGCAATTTTTTTTTTTTTGTATTTTTCAATATATTAGAGAAAATGCACTAAATAAATGAAAAACTAATGAAAACATCAATTTGAGAATGATATAGAGAGAACTGAAACAAAACAAGTTCACTCAACTCAAACAAGCACAATCAAGACTCAAACTGATGATGAAATCCCTCAAAGCAAAGAAGAATCTCGAAGGAGACTCAAGCAAGCCGTGTGATCTAGGCTTGGAGCAACACAAAGAGAAACTGAATGAAGGAGAGGAAAGTCACTCAATAAACTCAATGACTCAATTGGATTCAACAAGATGAATGCAAAGAAGTAGAAACAAAGTTGATCGGGAAAGAAAAGACCCAAAACTCCCCACGGGAGGCTCAGCACACTGAAGCACCTGGAAGCCCTAGGGCTAAAATGAAAAACTGATAGAAAAGGGAAAAAAACTGGGGGAAAAGGGCTAAACGAAGTCAAAAATGACTTCAAATCACTCAAACAATCATATAAAGCAAACCAAGACCAAAACTCAAGCTCAGAGAGTCCAAAAACAAGCAAACCCTAAAACCAAGCAGGGTTGGCGTACATGTCGGGCTGTAATTTGTGCCAAACAGGGATGGCGCAGGTGCCTAACTAGCAACTCATGCCCTTCAGTGCAACTGTCAGAGGGATAACTACACCAATCAGGTTTACCCTAGAAAATTATGAAAATGAACTAATAGAGGCTAGATCTGGTCTTCTAGGGGCTGAACAAGGTTTTAACACCAAGGAAGGTGAACTAGAAAAGCAGACTAATAAAAAAAAAGCCAAAAGACAACCCAATGGAGGAAGGAATAACTCCCACTGATTCCCCAGTGGAGTCACCAAATTTCTGTGGAGGTAAATCCCCTCTGTGGACAGAGGCGATCCCATTAGCCCTAGAGTGGGTCTAGCAATAATCGAAACACGCAAAGCTATTGATTCCTAGTTACAAAAGATAGAATCGCGATAGATCGCTTACCATGATTCCTTCGCTGCTGTTGTCGAAGAAGAAGTGGCGCTTCCATTCCTAGCTGGTAGGTCACGATCCGTAAGCTCACTGCATCCAGATACCTGTACACATGCAAAGAAGAGAGACAACATGCAACGTAATATTTCACACTTTATAACTATCGATCAGTCAGAGAGGAACGAATGAAATTGCATTATATAATGGACAAACGCAATCATGGAACCAATAGCAGAGTCATGCATATTAAAATACGAGAGAATGATTACAACCAGTGCTCTGACATCGTGATCTTCCTTCGACAGGATTCCAGCGGGACGTGTCTCACAAAGCTCGTCAGGGATTTGACAAAACTCTCTCTCACACAGGGTTCTCCTTAGCTCTAATCTTGATTGTCACTCAGCTATAATTTCCTTCCCAAAAGTTTAGCTAGATACCAAATGGAGAGGGCAGGCTTTTACAGAGGGATTAAGGGAAGTTGGGATCCCTATAATCATGGGATAGAGTCCTATCTCTTAGGAAGGTTCCATGAGAGGTGGAAAACCACTTCCTAATCAAGGAGATCTGGAGCAAAACATCCTAAAATCTTTTTGATGACTCATTCTGAAGCTTTTAGAATAAAACTTCCTCCTTATATTGTTAAAACAAATTCCTTAATAGGCTTGGCGTGGGCACAACATAGGGACAGAGCACCAGCTGGTGTGCCCACTAGTGTATATTTTCCCCATTGGCGCGAGGGATGAACTGGCTACTCGCGCCAAGGCCAAAACATCTATTTTTATGGTTTTTTAGAGGAAATGTTCTTGAGGATAAGTCTTGCCCTTATGCAAAAGGACACCATCAAGGTGTTTTCAGGATATTTTACTGTTCACAGGTCACAGGAATAGTCCTCCAATATAGAGGAAGAGGGATTGCAGGGACGGTGACAAAATGTTGTGTAACTACTGGCAACCTTCCACCTTGTGCCTTTCGCATAGGAGATGTGAAGGAGGAGGAAAATGGGAAGCTTGGCTTTCCAACATACACCTTTGACAAGGGATATTTCAAGGAGAAGAACAACAACATGGAAGACACTTCAGATGACACCCTCTCAGTTCTTTCATTGTTGGGCACATTAGATCCCTATTGGAAATCCCAACTGCTGGTGGAATATTCAAAGGATCTTCATACTTGCATTATTCTTGATGAATGGTTGCATGAAGAGAGTTATTCAATCCTTGATGGAGTAATCTATAATCATGGTAGGATCTTCTTGTCTAGAGCTTCCAAGCTCAAGGAGAAGTTACTACAGAGGGCTTATGAAGAGTTCAATTTCAGCCACACCTATTCTATGAAGCTCAAAAATATCATTTTGAGGAGCTATTATTGGGAGGGCTTTGAAAGAGAACTATATCAACGTTGTCGGAGATGCATGGACCTTGTTGAGTTGGAGCAGCAACATGACTCTAAGGAAGAGTTAAATCAGCCCTCTCTTTCTTCCCTTGAAGAAGAGAGTAAATCTATGCACCACTCCATTGATATGAGGAGGATTGTTAGTGAAGGGAATGCTCTTAATACATGTGTTTTATATTCTAATTTCATGCATTCTTACACCATGTTTGTGTAGGTCATGACTCCAAGGAGGAGTAATATATTTTTTAAGCCTCATGGCCAATATTGGGTCTCAAAATTTTCTGAATTGGGCCACTCCCTTGGGAGAACAAGGGATATTTTCCATCATGATGGGTGCTTCCCAAAGGCACCAAATATATCTCACACTTTCAGCTATGGTGAGATGGCATTGGGAAAACCATGGTTGTTTCATGTGATTTATTGTTTCCTTATTGGATGAGCTATTTGCATCTCATGAGAACATTGTTGCAACAAGTCACAGATGGATGGTTTGGTGATCACTTAGCTTATGAGAGAAGCTTATCCATTGTTTGTGACACCAATGGAGGAGGAGATGAGTTGCAACACTCACCTTATCAGTTTCTTGAGGACAAGAAACATTGTGGTGGGGAGGATTGTAATATTTCCAATTAGCCCAAGCTAATGGGAATATACAATTTTTCTTCATTTTCTTATTGCAATAATAAATGTGTAAGGGAGGACAATAAAAACTCCTAAAACCAATAAATAAATCAATGCCCAATGTGAATAAGGCTAAATCTAGGCTGCCTTAATAAAAACCCCTTATGTGTGAAAGGGATTGTGACAATTGACTGGGTCAACAGGACCAAATCCACAGCGTTGTCCAGATGCAATGTACCTCCTAGATGCACAACGCAGATCTAGTTGGAGGCTACACATGTGAAAGGAGCTAAACCTTTGAGATGGTTTAGGGTTTTGCAAGGCTTTCATCCTATAAATTAAAGAGGAGAGAAGCATGAGGGGTTGTTGAAGATATTATTTTTGAAGAATTTGTCTGCTTAAACACTTCTCATTCTCTAGCTGTTTAGCTGAGAATAGTGTTGTTTAGCCCTTGGGTGTTCATGATCAGGAATCCCACCTCTTCCATTGAGTAGCTCTTGGAAGAGTCTTTCATTTCTTGACCACTATCAGGAATTTGGCCAAGCTCTTCTTCCAACTACAACGCATATCCTATTGAGGGTTTGGTTGTCTTTGTAAGCTGTAGCAAGTGGAGGCTAGATCTATTCAGATTAAGCCATTCTAGTGCCTCTTTTCAGTGGGAAAGCCTTCTACCCCCCTAGTAAGAGATTATTGGATGAGGAGAGCTCATTTTCAGATCTTGGCTTGAGGCCACATCATGCTCTAGAGCCTATAGCATATTCCATCTTCCAGAACTGCGTTATTTACAATTTGACAATTGCAGGGTCTTTTGGCACTTCAAGGAAGAGAGATCTCTAGTGTTGGGAATCTGTCCTTCACTGTGGTGATCTGTGGATTACAGATCTAATCCATGTTCCATTTAGGTCTGATCTAAATACTGATGTATTTGCTTCAGAAATTTTGAATCATTCTACATATCACCTGCATTAGATCTCAGATCTACTCCATGTACATCATTTTCTGCTGAAAACCCTAAGGGGATTTTGAAGAGGAGACTCTATAGTGTACATATCTATATTTTTGTACACAGATCTGCTCTAGATCTGAAGTGTAACTTACAATTCTTTCTAGCTAATAAAATAACTCTGTCAATCTTGTACAATCATATCATATGGTTGCAACCTCTTATTTTGAGCATTTCTTCATGTAAAGTTTCCTACTTTCTGTTCTATGATGTATGGGCTTCAATATAATATTGATATGCTGATGTAAATGACATGATTGAGCCTACATATTTGCCTCCTGCATATATTTGGCTGAACTGTGTTATTTTCTGAACATTTTTGCCACATAGTGTTGCAATCCCTTCTTTGGGAAATTTTCCAACTGTACTAGGTGTGGGAGATTTGTTTAACCCACCTAGGAAGATTTGTTTCTGATCTCCTCTTGGATTTAGGTATTTGATTTTCAGATCTAAGGGATTCAAGGGCTGATTTCACATTCTGTAGCAGCCATTTCTGAAAAATGCATTTTTGTTATAGCATCATTTCTCACCTTCATATGATTCATGATTGCTTATATGGCTTTGGGCACCCATTCCTACAGACTTGGAAAAATTCACTTAAAAACAGTGTAAAAATCCCCATATGCGACTATGCCCGTACTTTTCCATGTGTATACGCGAGTCCAGCTGCACTTTTCCATGTATGCCATTAAAAATGATTAAAAAATATATAATTATTCCCTATTTTCGGGTTGGGTTGATGGTTACTCAGGTAGTTCAACCACCCCAGCACGTGGCCAACTGTTTCCAACTGTTGAAACTACTTGGAGGGAGTATAAAAACTCCTCATGTGTATGGCCTAAGGGAGAGAGAGAATTATTGATATTATACTCTGTTGGTATTCCCTATCCAAGTCTGATTCCCCGTGCCTCCTGCACTTTCCCAGTTCATTATAGGAAACCTTTGTTTCCTTGAGATGCTCATCTCCCTATATGTCATCTCGTATGCACCAGTTTGGAAGGAGTCTTAGCGAGGCAAGGGCTGGACGGATCCAGACGACGGTCTGCTCGAAGGCCGTGGAAGGATCAGGTGATCTCTCCACTCGTTACTTTTTTACATGCTATTTATAATACAGAAGTACCATGCTGTTCCCGAAATAAACGTGTTAGTGTATGCTTATATGTATGAGAAAATTGTTATTTAAGCATTCATTATGATCTATTTAATGTTTTATATGGATTTCACTAACATTTAGAGTAGATATATGCTGTACAACCAGTTCTTCGTGCTTGTTTCTTCTTGTCTTTCAGGTTAAGAAGGAAGGACGGTTGTTGGGGGTTTGGACCCCGCGGGATCTGCTTCAACCGTAGGACCTATGGGTAACTTTCTCATTCTACTCTATTTAGTTTTTCTGAACATGCATGGTTGTGTGAGTCCTTCTTAAGTAGCATGCCCCTGCTCTGTGGAGGTTGTAACCCAATGAACCTCTAGGGTGATATTCCCCGAAACAATTTTTCAAACATGCCTAGCTAGCAGTTCCCATTTTGGAATATTACATAAAAACTCGAAAAAATGAAAAAATATAGAACATACCTGCGGGACCCCAAAAATGTAGGACATCATGGAAGTTACCTCGGCATAATATCACTAATCCCTGGTACACAAACTAACCGTAACAACAAGAAAGGCTCTGCAATCACCTCTGATCTCCCAAAACTCAACAAGTACAAATGAAGAGGATTAGGGCCATAATCCCATATTTATTTCCCTTTTCTAGAACTTCGGAGGTCAATAACAGGAGATCATAAGGTCCATTCCACAAACCGTAAGTTGTACCATCATCAGTATGCCATGACGAACGAAAGTGATGCTCCACATTCGCTTTCTAGGATTTTTCTTTTTTAGCGTCGGCAGTTATGCACCCTTCCATCTTCCTTTCCAAAATTCATATTTTTCAATAATATTGGATGAAAATAATATGCTTTCACTTCAGGTAGGATTTTTTGTAGGAAGAACCTGCAAACCGTTCACAACACCATTCACTGAAAGTTTCGGAGCAGGTATCATTCTACCCTTAGCATGATAGAGTCCCAGAGAGCTTTGCATATCTTGACATCATTTCTCCATTAGAAATAAACCATAGGGTCCTCATACCCGACCATTTTTATCATCACCTCACCTTGCATATGATAAACGCCTGCGTTGGTTGGTAGAGCCTCCCCCCCATGGTGATCATCATCCAAAGTAGACCATACATCACCCCACAAGTGACGCCATGGCCATACCATTTTAGTCTGGGAAGCACCTCATGCCCATCCATATATCATGCATAAGGTCAAGTTCACCATTAAAACTCAACCCCCTTCCCGAACGATCAGGTTGTGCCAGCAGATTGAAAGCGCACCTCCGCGCACTGTATTTGGCCCGCCATACCTCCATCAGCATAATCCCATCTACAACATCTTCTGCTTCATCAACCCCTCACATGAGACCAACGAATGGGACCCCTACCCCCAGAAAAACATGGTGCTCACACCTTTAGAGAGTGACCCTCTTTCATGTTTTTGGGTATCCATATCTATGTTTTGTACAAACCAAACCCCATTATTTTATTCTTTTGGTAAGTGTACAAAGACCGCAAATGATGCCCTTCACCACTTCACCCTCATATTTCATCTTCCCCCCCATGGCAGCAGTCCCCCATTTCCCTTGATCGAAGTATATTACCCCCATTCATGCACCATCACGACATTCATAGCCGGTTCACACCCACCCTGGAAGTCTTACCAACTCCAGGGATTTTCCTCCAGAAATAGCTATGACTGCTGCCCAGCTGGTAAAGTATACTTCGACCTCAGGCCATTGAATCCCCATCATCCGTTTTTAGTCACCTCTCACCAACATGCCTATGTTAAACCCATAATATCTCGATCCCTGATCCCTCAGGTTGATGACTCATGGTTCAGTGAAGGCTTCCTTTTTGTCGACCTCAACACCTATTTTCCAAAAAGGAAGTGACACCTTGGATAATCCCTCTCCATGCAAAGGGGTATCCTCAGGTGGCACTGTGTGAGACATCATTGTCCATAGATGTCATCAATCCTCCTGAAATTTGACCATAGAAAAATCTTTCGTGTCACGATGGTATCATACCTTACAACCATTGCACTTTCATCAGATTTGTCCAAGACCCGTGCCTCCATAAGCGTCTCTGACAAAAGATTCTTACACGGGAAGGTCCCAGCCAATACATATGCGTACATTGCACAATGATATTCCATACTAATACTACGCATATGGGTACCAAATTCCACCTATCCTCAAAGAAAAAACTCCCCTGAGGGAGTCAACAGGTGTCGTCAACAAACACGAGCATCACTATCACAGTAGTGGCACAGATAGCACATGTATTTGAAATTTTGTTTAACTAGCCATAGCATCACGAGAATGGGTGTTACACAACATTTTGTCACTATCCCCGCAATCCCTCAGCCCACATATTGGAGGGTCATTCCCATGACTTGTGAGCAGTGTCATACTTTGCAAACACCTTCTTTGCATCCTTCTGCATAAGGACATAATTTCTCTTGTTGGACATTTCCTCAAAAAGCACACAAAACCTATGTTTTGTTCTCGGCACGGATAGAAAGTTCACCCCTCGTCCCGATGTGGAAGATTTTCACTAGAGCTCATGCCACCTGGCGCTCTGTCTCAGTGTAGTTCCCACGCTGAGCTATTTTAGGAATGTTTTTTAAAAATTAGAGGAGGAAGTTTCCTTCTAACCACCACAGGGATGAGTCACTGGAAGTGGTTAAGTTGATTAGCCACGGATCTCCCTCTTTAGGTAGTGGTTTCCACCTCCCATGGAACACTCCTTGAAGATAGGCCTCCCTTCCATAATTATAGGGATCCTAATCTCTCCCTCTCCCTCTATAAAAACAGGCCTTCTCCCTTTATGAAAGCTAGCTAAACCAGGAGAAGAATACTATAGCTGAGTTATTGCTATTAAGAAGGTAGAACCAAGGAGAATTTTGCAGAGAGAGTCCTGTCCGAATTCCTGATGAGCCTTTGTGAGACGCGCTCTGCTTGAACGCTGTTGGAGGAGACCGCAACATCGAAGCTTAGTTGTACTCTTCCTTTCATTTATTAATATACTTGACTACGGTGTTGGTTCCATCATTGTATTATGTTTTTTATTTAATGCAATTGATTTAGTCCTCTTCAACTGACTAATAGTTACAAATGTGAATTAGTATGTTGTATATTGTTGTTGTTTCTTATGTGTGAGAAGGTGTCCAAGCGTGAAAGCGAGCGGATCGTGATCTATCAAACTAGGAGCGAGAGGAAGCCACTCTTTTCAATGACAACAATAGAATAGGACCTCCGGTAAGTCATCTATCGAATCTCCGTCCATTCGTTAACTAGGAATCAATATTATAGCTTGTTTTTTTTGTTGCTAGAACCACCCTAGGGCTAGTGGGATCGCCTTTGTCCGTAGAGGGGATTTACATCACCAACAAATTGGCAACTCCACTGGAGAATTAGTGTGAGTTTGTCTTTCACCCATTACGTCTTATTTTATGTCTTTTCTTGCTTATTTTTCCTTTTCTGATTATTCTGCTAAGTCTAAGACCCTTGCTCAGACCCGGAGGATCAAATCTGACCTCTGTCTTTCAAAATTTTTCCCTTTTTCCTGAGTGAATTGGCTTGGCGTGCTTTCTGTTCAAATAGTCGCACCGATTGGTGCTAGTTGCTAGTATTGCACCTGTGCCATCCCCTATTTGGCACTGATTACCTCCAAACAGCCACACCGACCCCTGTAGGTTTTAGGGTTTGGTCTGTTTTGAAGATTTTTGGTTAGTAGTTTTTCTTCTGGGTTATTTTTTAGATATGTCTTGAGTGCTTTGGGATTGTTTTTTATTGTGATCAGCCTTCTTCCTTCAATTTTTTGTCTGTTTCCTATCAGCATCACAGCCTTAGGGTTTTTTTAGTGCTTTGGTATGCTGAGCCTCCTGTAGTAGTTTGAGTCTTTTGTTTTGCAATCAACTTCATTCCTTGTTTGGTTGCATTCAGATCCCTTGATCCATTTGAGTGATTGCATTGGTTGAATGATTCTTGCCTCTTTCATTCAATTTTCCTTCTTGTCACTCCAAGCATAGATAACACTGCTTGCATGGGTTTGTTTTGAAATCTTTCTTCAATTTGAGAGATTGCAATGTTGGTTTGAGTTTTGTTATGTTTGTTTTGGGTTGATTGAAATTATTTCGCTTCAACTCTCACATTAACGTTCTAGAACTAGTGTTTTGGTTTGTTTTTCATGTCATTTAGTGCACTATTTTCTCTATTACATTGAAAAAAAAATTTGCATTGTGAAATTGAAAGTCTTTTGCATATCTAGCAATGGACAATTCTAGGAAATATTTCTCATTTTCATTAACTTGCATCGGATACTGTAGTGGATGCTTCTGCATGATCTTATTATTTGCTATTGCTTGAAAATTCGTAACTTTCTCGTAGAGAGCTTTTCATCGAATGAAATGGTATCTTTTAGCATGTAGCTTGCATTTAGGAATTTTTGAGATCCAAAATTCGATAGGACCTTGGAATTGAAACATAAATACAAGATCAACTTAAAATTTATTCAATTAACCTAAGGCAACATTGAAACCTAATGAAACATCTAGTAGTATAAATTAGAGACGTGTTCTGGCATCTTTAAACCTAGCAGTTGTTGCTCGCCATCTAGCTTCAGACAGCACTATTACGGACTTGCACTCCCTGTACTGTCGAGTATATAAAGGGAGACCACTCTAGGTTGCAATCGTTTTATCCATAAGAAGCCGAGTCTACTGCCTTGTAACAGTGATACACCAAACACAACATTTGGGGAGACTACCTGCACATACGTCAAGTCCTTAATCAATACTTCTTTCATTTGATTACCAATGTGTATATGGTAGTTCACAGAAACCTGGTACATCTGTTTACCTAGACTACCTGAGCAGTCATTTTCTATCTTTACTGACTCCATAAATTTGAAAATATCATCGAGCACTTGTCCTTTCACGCTTGCTTAAAACTGAAAGTGACTAGAGTCATCTTTTTCCTGTTTCTTGACTCTTAAAACATGAAACAATGAATTTTTGGTTTCAATGTGGTAAAATAAACTACCTACGATTACATGCCCATTAAATTTTGATCGATTGGTTTGTCTTTGTTTGCCTCTTTTTTTGTCCAAGAGTCTTCATTTTCGATCTTTGTTTTCCTTTTCTGGTGTGCTACAGTCACAGTGGTGGAACCATCAGTTTTGTTTAGTGGTAGTCCTTTCTCGGACCATTCATCTGAAACTTCTCAAACCTCTAGGTCTACCGAGCTTTAGCATCCTATTCTCCCGTCAGAGTACCCCTTTAGAGAACCAGTTGAGTTCACTTGGCCTCTTTCAAATGCTTGGTTTGGGTTTGGGGTCAGGGAACATTTTCCCCCTCTTACATCGAGATCACCATTTTTGGCTGCTAAAATACCTCGTAGTCCCCATAGTCTTTTACAAGATCTTACGGCGGATTCAGACATGGAATCATCTGGTCTTATTGGCAGTGAGGGAATTCCTATTTCTGATGAAGAATACCAACTTTTTATGGAAGACATCCGTTAAGGGTCTGCTCAATCTTCACCATCGGTGTCACTTCCAGCCGGATATAGGTCTTTGGGTCAGATTATGGCCGGTATCACCTCCATGGTAGCATCAACTCCATCGAGGGGGCCGGTCCTTCCATCATTAGGGATGTCACCAATGACACTTGTCTGGTCGATGCATTTTGTTACATCTGTCCCAACTAGACCTATTCTCTACGTGGATGCATCGGCACCAGTCGTCACCACTCAGTCATCAGGGGCTTCGCCTTCGATAGAGGCTTCAATTTCCATGGAGATCCCTGACGGCCTTTCTTTCGAGGAGTATCGGCTGGCTGTTTAGTAGCAGAGCCCCCAGAATTACCAATCCCCTCAGGATTCTAGTGATCATTATATTTCTCATTATGACACAATCGGTAACCCAATTTATTCACTTCCGTTTCATTATGATGAGCACGAAAAACCTATTTATTTGCCTGTTCCTGAAGCCTATCAGTTTCTTTCCTGTTTTAGACCTACCTTGCCTGTGCAACCTTCTAACCAACAAGGACAACCCTTTTAGGGACAACCTTTGGTTCAGCAAGGGTATGCTTATGACCCACAAGAGCAAACCCTCAGGGAAAACCTTTAGTTCAGCAAGGGTATGCGTATGACCCAAAAGGGAAACCCTTTCAGGGACAACCTTCAGTCCAACAAGGATTAATTTACGGCCCGCAAGGGCAGCCTTACAATCCACAAGGCCAACCTTTACAAGGTCAGCCTGTGATCCAAACTGGGAAACCCCAAGGACCTGTTGGGCAAATGATATATCATCCATGACCTTCATACAGTCCTGGGGGGGGAATTTATCCATCTCAAGGGCAACCTTTCATGCAACCACAATAGCCATACCTTCCCATTGGTCCAAATGTTGTACAGCCAGGGCCATCATATGGTCCTACTCTAGGTCAACCTAGTCATCATGCACAACCTAGCCCATCACATCCATCAGGCCAACCTCCTCTGTAGGGGCAACCTGGTGGCCCTCATTAGTTAGGTCAACCTGCTCAGCAGGGACAACCTGCACAGAAATTTCACCCTGCTAAGCAATCGCTCTACTCTACACTGCAGTCGGGTCAACCTGCACACCCGATTTATCTAGCTCAGCAAGGCCCTACTTATCAGCAGCTTGCTCAACCCCAAGGCGCTTATTACCCTCGAGGTCAATATCGACCAGTATATAATGCGCCTCAAGGCTCTTCTTATTACCCTCAATCGTAAGGCCATACATACATTCCGCAGAAAAATATTAATGCTGCTCAATCGAGACCCTCATATACTCAGAATCAGTATCCTAGTCCTCAACCTCAATATCCTGGTCCTCAACCGCAATATCAGCCAAACTATCTGACTTATACCCCTTATGGTCTGAATCCTTCAAGACAGAACCAATGGGGGCAGAGTTACACTCAACCAGGATGGAATATGGGTACGGGTCCTTATCAAGGACCTGCTATGCCTTTCAACCATAAATTACCCTTTCTCACCACGTTGGAATTACAGGATGTGTCCAAACTAACAAATGATCCAATCCTTCATAATCCGTATTGGCCTCCGGTTCCAACGAATGTTCCTGGTGATTACCCCAAGTTTGAGGGAAAGTTTGGAGAAGACCCCCAAGCACACGTTATGACATAGAATTTATGGTGTTCTTCCAATTCTTGGGTGGATGAATCTATTCGACTCCGTCTTTTCCAGTGAACTCTCACCAGAGCTGCTGCTAAGTGGTACATCAAGCTGTCTCGTGGTATCTTTCAAGATTTCAACTCTCTCGCTATGGCATTCCTTACTCATTTCCAGCTACTGGTTCATCATGAATCTGGGACGCATCTCCTAACATCCTTGAAACAGGACTAGGGTACCCATATCTCGGACCACATTCATGAATGGAGATGTCGTCGTCAGCTGATCAAATTTGAAATTCCTGTTCAACTTCTTACTCATTGGTTCACTACCTCTTTTGTCAATCATATTTCAAAAGACATATCCATGGAGGCATGGTGTTAGGAATAATTTCTTTAGCCCACTATCTTTGAGGGCATCCATGGATCGATCATTATCCATGGAAATTTTATGTTCCTCACTTTGTTACCTCTCTTTCCACTCAATCACCATTCTTTTTTCTTGGTACCTGCACACATTGCTCATATGAGAATTGTTAGTCTACTTGGGCATTGAAATTTGCAAGCAAGTGGCTACATTTTCCTTAAAATTATGTGGAATTTTTAGGTTGTGTGGTTGGTGCGATTTTTTGCCAATGGGCGTGCCCTCTATGTAAAAAATGGGTGATTGGCGCGGGTCCGTGCCTGAAACTTGCGCCAACCGCAATGCCATAATTTTGATAAATATTCTCCTAGGAAATCAAAATGACATGTACAAGTAATGAAATTTAGCTTAAAAGATGGGAAATGGTGTCATCTCTTACCTGAGACTAACAGAATCAAGATCAGTTCACTGGATCACTCGCAATCATCACCATAAGATCAAAAAGCACAATGGGTCACTGTTGCTCCACAAAGAGGTAAAGGTGAAAAGTAAATAATTTTTACCACTTATGGCATTTTATAACTTTTCAGAATCTTAAATTAGGTTTTAAAACATATTTGTAAATTATTTTATCATATTATTTTCGAGAAATGGGTTTTACACATGTTTCTTGTGCAGAAACAAGTTTTTCACATGGTTATGGCGAAGTAATGAGTTATATTTTATACTTTTTCAGACTTGGTAAAAATATGTAAAAGTCACTACTGGAGTCATATTTTAGCTCTTCTCTGACTGTCTAAAACTAAAAATATTTTTGAGATGCTTGTCATTTTGAACTCGTTAAATGGCTGTGAAATGATATCTACCCAGTATACGTTTACCCCTTTTTCGAGCTGGAATAAATTATTTATGAAAAATGAAGACCTTAGCCTATCACGACTAAGAGGTTATCTTGGATGTTGTTTTCTACCTTTTCAGATCTGAGAGACTATTTACGAAAAGGGCCTTGCTGGAGTTTTCTTTTCCGCTTTCTTTTCAAACTCTCTAAACATGAAAAGATGTCGAGTTCTCCCTTTGTCAGACTCGTTAAAAACTGATGACATTGGACTCCATCATTATGACATTACCTGAGTTCCTCCTTCCTAGGGCTCGTAAAATGTACTAGCTTGAATTTATCCAAAGGAAAAACTTACATCGCAAGCATATGCTATCCCCTTCAAGCTTGTTTACAAAAATAATTGGGGTACTTTCCAGAAATGGTGGGGGAAAATGGAACCAGAATTTAGTCGGCAGTATGTCACTCTTGAACATGGCACTTGTATGCATTCGTGTTGGGTTAGGGACATCTCACTTCGTCATTTTTTTTGCCTCCATGGGTTTGGATAATCTCTTTTGACCACTCATCTACTCTTTGCCACGTCACCATGACCTCAAGTTCCTTGATGTCAAATACTGCCAAATCCAATGTCGTGCCGCAAATATGTTCAAGAGAAGTTTTTCCTCTACAATTTTCAACCTCCCTCTGATTCTCTATTGGTCCTAATTCGCAAATCATCATATTCCTCTGTCTCGTGTCGATGATGTGGGAAACATCATGGCCCTCCTTCAACCAAGTCACTTCCTATCGACTTTAACTCATTTTCCAGGAAGCTGATCTAGAGACTCCCTTCAGGTACCTTGGAGCCTACATGCCTTAATGGTAGGTTCTTTGCATCCGACGCAAGGTTCAAATAATCGGCCTTCGATCGGATTATTCTACAGGTGTTCGATGCCATATCACTTTTCAAATCCCATGGATTGTACCTTTTGTACCTTGAGAGCCATTGCCATTATTGGTGGTTTCTCTCACATCTGTTAATAGCTCTCATTATTGGCTGGTAATTAGACAATGTTCCTTCATGTTCAACTTCAACTCATCTATTCGCATGCTCAAATTTGTACTTTTTTCGGGTCAAGATGGAGCGCAAGACCCTGGGTTTTGTCTGATGAAATACAAGCTGCGGGTTCTTTGTGGATTACTATGACTTATTACATGACTCTTCTAATTGGATGGCTGAGACCATACCTGAGTCTATTTATTGATCCTTATTGCTGGATGGCCATGTCCATACCTCATATCTCACTTTTTATGTATTGTATTAGGGATGGCTGCGCCCATGCCACATATCATGTATCAGAGATATCAGTTGTATTTGTACTTGCATGTTTTCTGAGAACAGTGTTTGGGTCAAACGTGTTCTCATAAAGCATTTCAACCCTCCCTCTCTCTCGGACCTCATGCTTTAGGGGGCATCTGTTACACAACATTTTGTCACCGTCCTTGCAATCCCTTGCCCCGCATATTGGAGGGTCATTCCCATGAATTGTGAGCAGTGTCATACTTTGCAAAAACCTTCTTTACACCCTTCTTCATAAGGACATCATTTCTCCTGTTGGAAATTTCCTCAAAAAGCACACAAAACCTATGTTTTGGCCTTGGCGCAGATAGCCAATTCACCCCTCGCGCCGATTTGGAAGATTTTCACTAGATACTACTCCACCTAGCGCTTTGTCTCAGTGCAATTCCCACGCTGATCTGTTTTAGGAATGTTTTTAAAAAATTAGAGGTGAAAGTTTCCTTCTAACCACCTTAGGGATGAGTCAATGGAAGTGGTTAATTTGATTAGCCATAGATATCCCTCTTTAGGCAGTGGTTTCCACCTCCCATGGAACACTCCTTGAAGATAGGCCTCCATTCCATAATTATAAGGATCCTAACCTCTACCTCTCCCTCTATAAAAACAAGCCTTCTCCCTTTATGAAAGCTAGCTGAACCTGGAGAAGAATACTATAGTTGAGTAATTGCTATTGATAAGGTAGAACTAAGGAGAATTTCGTAGAGAGAGTCCTGTCTGAATTCCTGACGAGCTTTTGTGAGATGCGCTCTGCTTGAAGCCTGTTGGAGGAGACTGCAACGTCGAAGCTTGGTTGTACTCTTCCTTTCATTTATTAATATACTCGACTATGGTGTTGGTTCCATCATTGTGTTATGTTGTTTATTTAATGAAATTGATTTAGTCCTCTTCGACTGACTAATAGTTACAAATGTGAATTAGTATGTTGCATATTTTCATTTTTTCTTATGTGTGTGTAGGTGTTCGAGATTGACAGCGAGCGGATCGTGATCTATCAAACCAGGAGTGAGAGGCAGCCACTCTTTTCGATGACAACAACAACATAGGATCTCTGGTAAGTCATCTATTGAATCTCCATCCATTCATTAAATAGGAATAAATATTATAGCTTGTTTTGTTTGTTGCTAGACCCACCCTGTGGCTAGTGGGATTGCTTATGTCCGCAGAGGGGATTTACCTCACCAACAATGGGACATGCCTACCTCGTTGAAATTTCGTAAATATGTTGTATATTTTTTCTGCTTTCAGGGGGTCCCTTAGGTCATGGTTATCTCAGAAATGGTGCAAGGTGTTGTCAATTCCAAAATACACGCAGGCCTCTCTCTCTCTCTCTCTGTGTGTATGATACAGAAAAGAAAATATAATGTATTTTGGCTATAAAGTTCTTCCTAGACCTCACACATTAGGGGGCAACTGTTAACATTGGAAAATCGTACAGCAGAAGACGACATCAATTAATGTCGAGCTGAAGGATTTATAGGAAAGGAATACATTATGGAATTAATAAGTATTTAAAATCTCTAAGGTTTTGAGAAAAATAGATTTGAACTAGTCATAAATGCTCAAATGTATGCTTTATCCTTCGAGAAGAGCACCTTCTGTGTGCCTTTTTGCCTAATAAGCGCACATTCCTGGAAATGGAAAAAACTCACTTTCTGGGACCATAAAAAGCAAAGGACAGTTACTCATTATGTGAAAGCCACCTAAGGATAGCCCCCAGAGCCTCCTTAGACATTATGTGAGCACACAAAATAATATTTGAGCACACAATGGAATCACACCTCTCCCTTGGGTCACCATCCATCATGTACCAAGGGAGGGAAGGAGTATTTGAAGGTCACCTATATAAACCCACCAAGAGATGAAGAAAGTGTGATCACAATGTTATGCTAGCCAAAGTTTCCGAAGAAACACCAGCATTGTGAGTGACCCAGAGCTGGAGCTAAAGAGGACTCGATAGTTGTGCACAACATAGCCAAGTATTGGTCCACCACGATAGAGAGAGAGAGAGAGAGAGAGAGAGAGGGCGCCCGGAGGCAGAGCTTGGAAGGCAACATCCTTGCATCGGGACCTAGATTTCATCAGAAAAAATCCAGGGTCTTGCGCTTCATCTCGATCCAAACAAAGTACAGGTTCGAGCATGAGAATATGTGAGCTGAAGTCGAACATGCAAGAACATCGTCTGATTACCAGCCAATGATGAAAATTGTTAACAAACACGAGAGAAACTACCAATAATGTAAATAGCTCTCAAGGTACAAGAGGTATAATCCACGGAATGTGAACAGTGATCTGGCGTCGAACACCCGCAGAATCATCCAATCAAAGGCCAATAATGAAAACCTTGTGTCGAATGGGAAGAACCTGCCATTGAGGCATGCAGGCTCCAAGGTACCCGAAGGGATTCCCTAGACCAAATTCCCAGATAATAAGTTGAAGTCGATAGGAAGTGACCTTGATAAAAGGTGGGCCATAATGTTTCTCACATCATCGACATGAGACAGAGGGATATAATGTTTTTGAGTCAAGACTAACAGAGAATCAGAGGGAGGCTGAAAACTGCAAAGGAAAACTTCTCTTGAACATATCGGCAGCACGACATTGGATTTGGCAGTATTTGACATCAAGGGATCTGAGGTCATGGTGATGTGGCAAAGAGTATATGAGTGGTCAAAAGAGATTACCAAAACCCATGAAGGAAAGTAGATAACGAGATGAGATGTCCCCAACCTGACACGAATGCAAACAAGTGCCATGTTCAAGAGTGACATACTGCTGACATGACTAATATTGGTTCCATTTTCCCCCACCATTTATGGCAAGTACCCAAATTATTTTTGAAAACAAGCTTGAAGGGGATAGCATATGCTTGCGATGTAAGTTTTTCCTTTGGACAAATCTAACCTAGTACATTTTACGAGCCCTAGGAAGGAGAAACTCGAATAACGTCATTACGACGGAGTCCGATGTCACCAATTTTTAACGAGTTTGACAAAGGAAGAACTCGGCATCTTTTTATATTTAGAGAGTTTGAAAAGAAAACGGAAAAGAAAACTCCAGCAGTCCCTTTTAGTAGGTAGTCCTACAGATCCGAAAAGGTAGAAAACTATGTCTGAGAGAACCTCCTAGTCGCGATAGGCTAGGGTATTCCTTTTTTGTAAATAATCTATCCCAGCCCAAAAAAGGGGTAAACGTATACTAGGTAGATGACGTTTTGCAGCCAATTTGACGAGCTCAAAATGACAAGCGACTCGGCAATATTTTCAGTTTTAGAGAGTCATAAAAGAGCTGAAAGGTGACTCTAATAGTGACTTTTTCGTGTTTTTACCGAGTCCGAAAAACTATGAAATACAACTTGTCTCTTCGTCAAAACCACATGAAAAACCTGTTGTTGCACAAAAAGGTGCGTGTAAAACATATTCGACGAAAATAATGTAAAAATATGTCGACAAACATGTTTAAAAACCATTTAGGACTTGGAAAAGCTACAAAATACCAACAGTGGTAAAAAATATTTACTTTTCACTTTTTACCTCTTTATAGAGCAAAAGTGATCCTTTTGTGCTTCGATATTTAGGTGACGAGTGCGGCCAATCCAGTGGACCAAATCGACTTACGTCTAGTTTAGGTAAGAGCCGACCTCTTTGTACATCTTTTAAGTTACATTTTACTATCTTTAATCATTGTTTGAGGTCCTTTACGGAAGGATTTTCAAATTTTAGAGCTCCGCGGTTGGCCTAAGTTCCGAGCACAGACCCGTGCCAATCCTCTTTGTTTTACACAGAAGTCGCACCAGCTGGCGTGACTGTTAGTCAAATAATCATTCCAACGGTGCAACACAAAATCTGGCTACAATTCCTCAAAAAATAACCAATGAAATGTGATTTTGAATACTCATGTAGGTTTATAATGTTCCTATGTTTGATTGATGCAGGTATCCAGCAAAAAGGATGGTCATTGAATGGAAAGAGAGAGAGCATAGAGAAGAGGATGAACTAGCAATGGGAAATGAGCATTGTATGAGTGCTCTTCGAAATTGCGGGCTGAAAAAATTCTTTCTGACACCATGTCTTCGGGCTTAGCCCGAACTAGTGCAGTACCTCATCAGCATTTGGGATGAGGATGAGGAAAAATTTAAACTTCAAGACCAGGAACTTGAGCTCGAAGTATCAGATATATACTTCGTCACTGGACTGGCACGCAGGGGTCCAATCCCTATTCTGACCAGTACCAGGCCTTCAGGAGAAAACATGACAATGGTCATGAATAGGGTGTGCGCAGGGGCACGCAAAGGAATGGGGGGCAGGAAAGTAGACATTCAGACCATCCTTGATCTAGCATTGAGAGTAGTGCTACAAACCATTATGCGGGCTGCGGGATCGCAGGCATTGCACGAGGCCACAAAGACGTAGCTACTGCTTGCATCAGAGTGTATGAACGCAACTATCTTTGACTAGGCCACGACCATGACAGAAACTCACAAAATTCAAGTAGACCAAACTGAAATGGTTTGGGTATGGGTCAATTTTAGTGTTGTTCTTCCTGGAACAATTAACAATTTTTCAACGCCAGGAGGCTATAGTCCCAGATCCACCACTGAGAGAGCCATGGATGGCTCGATGGGCGGCATTGACGCCCAGGGTATGGGGTAGCCAGCATATGTCCTGGCAGCCTGAGTTCTTTGACTGGCTCCAATGACAGTTGATCGTCGTGGAGGACTGGCCTTATATGGGCACTGATTTTACCGGAGACCCAGACCTTTCGCTCCCAGAGGGAGAGGACTCAGACGAGGAGCTTGGTAAGACTCTTTTTAATTTTATGATTTTTATGATTTTTTGGTATACATGCATGTTCTAACAACTAATCCTATATGTCTGTAGATGTTGGCCTAGAGAGGCCCGCCAGAATGTGACCAATAGCGAGGAGGACCCCTCTCACTCATGACCCTCAAGGTGAGGGGGGCGAGGGGGACGAGCTCGTGCAGAACCTATAGGGGATCGCTCGCAGAGTTTCGGATTATCCTCATTTAGCTGATGTTCCCATAGCTTATCAGAGGCACATCGTAGGGGTGCTGAATCGTCTTTACTGCTTACTGAGGTAGTTGGTGCGGGCAGTGACGTGCTACCATGAGCACCATGCCGATTAGTCACCTAGGCTTTCTATTTGCATATTTTTGAGAGACATGTCGTCTCTGGATGTAATTGAAACAAACATGCATATTTTGGCTTTATATGATGCACACGTTGCAAACACTCGACATATATATATACATCTATTTTCTACATGGATCTTGGTTACATATGATAATGTTTTTATATGTTATGAAAATATCTAATACAATGTTATCTAATGTATCAGCTAAATAATCTGCAACCCAATGGAAAAGTTAAAATTTCGCAAAATGCATCAAACCAACATATTTTATTTTTACACAAGCTTAAAAGCACAAACACAAAATATGCTTGAAAATGAGTTTTATGTTTTATGCAAGCCTAAAACAAAAATGTAAACTATGCTTGAAGATGGGTTTCATTTTTACACAAGCTCGAAACACAAAGTAAAGTATGCTTGAAATGATTTTTCATTTTTACGCAAGCTTGAAAACATGAAATAAACTATGCTTCAAATGACAAGGAAAACCGGGCATGCCCCCAGCATGGTGACTCAATTTGAGGTGTACATGCCCCCCAAGATTTAGTCCATATGAAAAAATGGAGTGAAGGTTCAAATTATGAGTTCAAGTGAAAGACTTGACTGGGATTTTATGAGATCTAATCAAAGACTTGAAATGAACAGGGAACGTGTTTCATTGTTTTAATGACACGCATTAAAAGAACCATCCTCGTGAGCTAATTCATTTGTTGACAAGGTTGACATAGACAACGAACCGTCCTCAGATCCGAATTCATTTTTTAACGAGGTTGACATAGTAAACAAATGGTCCTCAGATCTGAATTCATTTTTTAATGAGGTTGACATAGTAAATGAATCGTCCTCGAAATGACCTTGTTTCATTTTTAGGGAGATTGACACAAGAAGACGAACCATGATCCAACAGACCTTGTTTCATGGTTTAAGGAGCTTGACACAAGCAGATGAACCATGCTCCGAAAAACCTCATCATAATGAATGAGAATTCATAGCTTCCAAGGGTTTCCCATCCGATGGAAGGGAAAAATCTTGGAAGTCGAGACCTAGTGCCCCTAGCACACGATGAACAATGGCACTATCACTGAATACGGGCACAAGACAGGTAGCCACATAATTGACATGTGGAGGGGATGACACAACCGGCGGATAAAGATCCAGAAGGGATGATGGTGGATTAGCTGCCATATTCGGACCAAAGAATGCAAGTTGATTGATGGTCACGATCCGACCTTGGTGCCGAAAACACATCACACGAAAGAGGGAGGAGAAAAGCGCTCCCATGGCATACGTATAATCGTAGCCCAAAATTAAATTAAAGTCCAAGGGGCCAGGAACAACCATCGTGTCCATATGGATAGTTTTCCCTCCCAAAGTAACAGGCAACTTTAGAAGGATCCCTAATGGTTGACTAGTTCCTTTGTTAAACGTCAGCAGATTCTGTGTAACAGGCACAAGCGGCGACGAACAGAAAGCTTGCCAAGTAGTTTAGGATAAAATACTAACAGATGCGCCATCATTTATAATGGTGCTGGGTATGACCAGATGGGAGGCCTATATCATGATCTCAAAGGGAACATAAGAAGGAAGGTGATAACCTACGAATCGACCCCAATCGAAGGAAGCGACCAAACTACTTGGAGGGGCTGCCATCAGACTGATATGGTCTTCCCCTGGTGTTACGGGAGAAGAAGGAGCATCCTCCGCCACCTCCATCATGGAGGAAGAAGGAGTATCCTCCGGGACCTCCATCATGGGAGGCAGAGGAGTAGCTTCCAAAGGTACAGGGACAGGAGAATCTTTCTACAAGTCCAAGGAATCTGAAGAAACAAGAAGAACACGAGGGATGTGAGATCCACTCTCAACAGAAAAGACCTGGTGCACCGCAGACGGGTCCAGCTCAACCGATCCCATGACCAATGGTTGGTCAGGGACATATTCATGATGGTGAATTTCTGGGGGAGTGGGATCAAGAAAGGATGACTCTTAACTGATCTTTGAATCAATTGGTGAAGGACTCAAAGAAAGTTGTTTGTAACTAGCCGGAAGGCATGGTGCAAAATAGTCGAGTTGTCCAAAACTCTCTTGGCTTTATCCATATACAGACAAATGTGATTGGCATGGTGCCCTCCACACAACTTACAGGGATGGGCAAGCTTACCCTGCTTCTTAGGAGCTTTACCAACACTAGTTGAAGACGTGCCCCCAACCTGACTCCCGGAAGCCAAAGGCAACGACAGACAACCGTTGGACCATACTTCGAGCACCTTGGGAATGCTAGGGAAATCTTGAAGAAGATGGTTTCCATGGCACAACACGCAAGGGAACTTAAATTTATGTGGAGGGTTGGAAGGTTCATCGAGAGAAGGTGTTTTAGAAGAAACATTTGCAGAATTAGCCTCTCGCTTATCTAAATTCTTCTTCTTCTTCTTCTTCTTCTTAGCCACCTGGGTACTAGAATCCAAACTTTCACCAGGCGAAGTAGAAGATGAGCACAAAGAAATAGGAAAAGAAGGGGAGAGGTCCACCTTCGAATCAACATGGCGTTGCTCAGGCGAAGGAGTGGATGGTATGGCAGTCGGAACACTCGAGACCACAGAGGTTGAAAACAACCAAACAGGTGTTACACAACATTTTGTCATTGTCCCTGCAATCCCTCGTCTCGTACATTGGAGGACTATTATTGTGACCTGTGAACAGTAAAATGTCCTAAAAACACCTTCATGGCATCCTCTTGCATAAGGACAAACATTCTCCTAAAGAAATTTTCCTCTGAAAAACCCTAAAAACAAATGTTTTAGCCTTGGCGCGACTAGCCAATTCATCCCTCGCACCAATGAGGGGAATCCACACTAGAGGGCGTGCCAACTAGCGATTTGTCCCTGTGTCTCACTCATGCCAAGCTTATTAAGGGATTTTTTTAAAAAATAAATGGTTGAAGCTTGATTCTAACAAACTCCAGAATGAATCATCAAAAGAAGTTGAGTGGTTTGGCTCCAGATCTCCATGTATAGGAAGTGGTTTTCCATCTCTTATGGAACCTTCCTAAGAGATAGGACCTATCTCATGATTATAGGGATCCCAACATCCCTTCCTCCATCTATAAAAGCTTGCCCTCTCTATTTGCTAGCTAGCTGAACTGGTAAGAAGGAAACTATAGCCAGGCAACTATTGAGAGCAGAGTCGAAGAGAATCCCGTAAGAGAGAGAGAGCTTTGTCCAGATTCCCGACAGGCTTTGTTGAGACACACTCCGCTAGAAGCCCCGCCGAAGGAAGGTCATAGCGTCATAGAATTTGGTTTTAATATTCATTTTGTCATTTATAATATAAGCGACTCTGATTTTGGTACCATTATTGTGTTTACTCTTTCATGTGATGCAATGAATTATATCCTCTCTGACTGATATATGGTTACATGCTTTAAGTATTATGTTGTATGTCGTCATTTCTCTGCGTGTGTATAGGTATCCGGACGTGACGAACGGAAGGATTGTGATCTGTTAAGCTAGGGATGAAGAGCACCGCTTCTTCATCGACAACAACAACATGGGATTTGAGGTAGGTTACTTATCATGGTCTTTGTCTTTCTTGTAACTAGAAACCAACGTCATTGCATGATTAGATTGTTGCTAGACCCAATCTAAGGCTAGTGGGATAGCCTCTGTTTGCAGAGGGGATTTACCTCTTCAACAATTTGGCGACTTCACTGGGGATTCAGTGGGAGTTACTCCTTACTCCTTTGGGTTATTTCTTGGCTTTTGATTGATTTATCTGCGTTTCTGGTTCACCTTCCTTGGTGTTGAACCCCTGTTCAACCCCCAGAAGACCAGATTTAGTCTATTTTGGTCCTTTTTCATTGTTTTTTTAGGGTAAACTTGATTGGCGTTGTTTTGGTCCTGACATTCATGCCATCGGGTGCTTGTTTCTAGTTAAGCCCCTATGCCAATGCCTTTTTGGCACAGATTATAGCCAAACAGGCACGCCAATGCTGCTTGGTGCTAGGGTTTGCTTGCTTTTGGGATCTCTGAGCTTGAGTTTTGGTCTTGGTGTCATTTTTATGATTGATTGAGTGCCTTGAAGTCATTTTTTACTATGTTTGGCCCTTGTCCTCCATTTGTTTTCCCTTTACTATCAATTTTTCATTCTAGCCCTAGGGCTTATAGGTGCTTCAGTGTGCTGAGCCTCCCATGGGAGTTTTTGGTCTTTGCTTGCCCAGTCAATTTTGTTTTTGCTTCACTGCATTCATCTTGTTCCATCTCATTGAATCATTGTGTTAATTGAGTGATTGTCCTTTCTTTCGTTCGATTTTTCTTTGTGTTACTGCAAGCCTAGATTACACGGTTTGTTTAAGTCTCTTTCAAGATTCTTCTTCGCTTTGGGGGATTTCGTCACCAGTTTGAGTCTTGGTTGTATGCATTTGAATTGAGTGAACTTGTTTGCTTTATCTCTCTCTTTTTCATTGCTCGAATTGGTGTTTTCATTATTTTTTCATTCATTTAGTGCATTTTCTCTAATATACTGAAAAATACAAAAACAAATCTTTTGCGTTTTGATTGGCTTAGTGAAAATTGAAAGCTCTTTCGCATTGTTCGTGTGATATAACTCCAGAAAAAAAGTTTTCTAGTTTCATTAGCTTGCATTGGAAACAGTAGTGGATGTTTTTGTGCATTTATTTTGTTGTCATTTGAAAGCTCTCAACCCTCCCATAGATAGCTCTTCAATGAAAAAAATGACGTTTTGTGGCATGTAGATTGCATTTTAGAGGTTTTATGAGATCCAACATTCGATAGGGCCTTGAAATTGAAACGTAAATCGAAGAGAAACTTGAAAATTTACTGAATTAACCTAAGGCAACATTGGAAAATTAACAGAACATCTAGTAGTCTAAGATAGAGACGTGTTTCGGCGTCTTTAAACCTAGCAGCTGTTGCTCACCATCTGGCTATAGACAGCGCTAGTAGGGACTTGTGCTCCCCGTACTTTTGCGTATATAAAGGGAGACCCCATTAGGTTGCAATGATTTATCTGTAGGAAGCTGAGTCTGCCGTCTTTTACCCATGATACACCGGACACAGTATTCGTAGAGATTACTTGCACGTACGTTAAGTCCTTGGTTAATTTCTCTTTCATTTTTACCAAGGTGTATATGGAAGTTCATGGATATCTGGTACACCCATCTGCCTAGATTACCAGAGCAGTCATTTTGATATTTACTGACTCATTAAATTTGAAAAGATCATCAAGCGCTTGTCCTTTCATGCTTGTTTCCAAACTGAAAGTGATAGAGTAATATTTTACTTGTTTCTAGACTCTTAAAACATGAAACAGTGAAGTTTCCAGTTTCAATGTGGTAAAATTAATCACCTATGATCACACACCCATTTAGAGATTGATTTTTCGGCCTCTTGTTGTTTGCCTTGGTTTTTGCCCATGTGTCTTTGCTTTTGATCTCTTTCTCTTTTCTTTACAGTCACAGTGGAAGAACCCTAAGTTTCGTCTACTGGTAGTCCTTATATAGACTATTCATCAGAGGTCTCTTAGTCCTCTGCTGAGTATCAACAGCCCATCATATCCGAGTTTCTCGATGGGGGACCGATTATATCTGAACTTCCATTTGGAGGACCAGTTGACTTCAATTGGCCCTTGTCCAACGCTTGGTTTGGATTTGGAGTTACCAGTATCCTAGTTTTTAGCCGCCATATCAACCCAATTATATGTCTTATACCCCCTATGGTCAGAATCCTCTGGGACAGAACCAATGGGGGTAGAATTATTCTCAATTTGGTTGGAGTACAGGGACAGGTTCTTATCATGGATCTGGCATGCCTTTCAAACCTCAATTTCCTTTTCTTGCCACGTTGGAATTACCAGACGTGTCCAAGTTGACCAATGATCTGATTCTTCATAATCCATATTGGCCTTCGGTTCGGATGAAGGTGCCTGGTGCTTGTCCTAAATTTGAAGGTAAATCTGGAGAAGACCCCCAAGCACATGTCATGACTTACCATTTGTGGTGTTCTTCGAACTCTTGGATAGATGACTCGATTCATCTATGTATTTTCGAGCACACTCTCACCGGTGCTACTGTTAAGTGGTACATAGAACTACCCCGTGGTATTTTTCAATATTTTAATACTCTAGCTATGGTGTTCTTGACACATTTCTAGTTACCAGTTTGCTATGAAGCTGAGACGCATCTCCTGACATCTCTGAAATAGGATAAAGGCACTCATATTTCAGATCATATTAACGAATGGAAACGTCGTCGTCGTCTAATCAAGTTTGAAATTCCTGATCAACTTCTAACTCATTGGTTCACTACCTCGTTTGTCGATAAGATTGCATAGTACATTGCTATGGGGGCATGTGTAACTGAGGAACAAGCCATTGCTCTTGCCTAATACCTCGATTTAGTGTACTCTCAATCTGGCATGTTATACGATATCTTGACTGATGCCCCGCGACCAGAGACCTCTAAAGCACCAGCTACCTCATCGGTTGATGGTGTTATTGGTTCCATCTCTCAGACTTCTCGTAAGTCTTCTAATGGGAACTAGAAAGCGAATTCTTCCAAAAACTCTGCTCCTCCCGCCACTCTGGATTCTCATAAGACTGCGGAGGTCAACGCTGTCCAGGCCAATCCTGTAGACAATACTTCCAAAGGGAAGAAGAAGGGCAAAGGAAAAGCCAAATCTGATGCCCTGAAACTATAATCCTCCAAACCACGTGCTGATGATAGTTCACAACGCAAACCGAAGTACCCTTGCCTGATCTGTGACGAAGATCACTACACCAAATATTTTCCCAGACTGCCCAAGGTTAGTCAACTTCTTAAGGGCTCTAAGGGAACTCCGGCAGTTCTTAAAGAACCATTTCCGTCTCATCAGATCCAGATGGTCGAGCAACCTTTGCCATATACACCGTTTGGCTCTCAGGTTTTCATGATGAATGGTGCTACACCTGTTTCTATTGCCACTCGATCGAAGGACTATGCCGGATCACGCCAGGCAGTTGGGAAGGAAGTCGTTGATGTCCCTCCTCCCCCACCTTCCTCTAGTCCTCTTGAGATTGAGAAGCCCGGTGCTGAACCCGTTGTACGGACACCCTCCAAAGGTGTTCTTCGTAAGTCTTCCTATAATTCAAACACCCATGCCACTTAGCATTACAACATTGTTGAGGATTTGGCACAGGTGCCTTCTGTAATGTCTGCATTGGAAGTGCTTCAGAGTTTCCCATCTTAGTGTAAATATTTGTTATCTGTAATCGGTGGCATTGACCCTGCCGATTCTAGCCTCTCACCTTTGATCTAGAGAATTTCGTCCCTCGACTTCCGCACCATATCGTGCTTGTTATACAAGTCGGTATCAACGGCCTCAATATTCATAGAGCCATTGTGAACAAAGGTGCCTCTACCTACGTTATGTCATCTTCTTGTTGGAAGGCCATCGTCTCTCCAGCCCTTACTTCATCTCCCAATGCCCTCGAGGCATTAGATGGAAGGGAATCAAAACCCCTAGGTGTTCTCGCGAGTCTACCAATTACATTGCAAGCTAAGACAGTTAATGTCGAAGTGGAAGTGGTTTATGCCAAACTCAACTACAATCTTCTACTTGGTTGTAGCTGGACCCACGCCATGTTGTGCATTTCATCCACCCTCTTCCGGCTTTTGAAATTTCCGCATGAGGGAAAAATTGTTACTGTATATCAGTTGTATTTCTTTACCTCATCCTCCGAGAATAACGTGCCATACATGGACCAAATTCCTAATCCCCCTGACAGTATAGGACCAGGTCTTTTCAAGGACCCTATTCTCATGGGAATTTTTCCCATTCCACCACCAAACACCATTCAAGTCAACATGATTTCTAGGTCGGATGACCCATGGATCATCCCTTCTCCTAAATAGGTTGCCTCTTTTGGAGAATCAATGCCTTTGACCCAAGTTGAAATCAATTATTGCAAGATCGTTGCTGCATCAAATCCTCCTCCTACTGATAATGCTCCTTTGAGCATGGCTGTTGATATTTATTCTCAATCCCCTTGGCTCAGCGACTCAGATTCGCCTGATCCTTTGAGAGATTTTTTTCCGTCTGATGAAGCTATCATGGAGACTATGTCCCTCGAAGATCTACCATGGAGTGATGGGCATCATCGTTCCACGTTCATGCCTAGCCTGGGGGCAATGTCTAATTGTCTCAAGTGTTTTGCATCTCAGGTTCCCTCTCCGCGACTCCAAATGCCAATATTGACCCACGAAGTATTTTCGGAAGGAAATCTGAGTAATATCACCCAAATGATGCCTATCGACATCTTCGTTAAATTGCGGTTCATCAAGAACATCCATGTGGGAGTCACTTGTTCTCCCGATGAGATTCAAGTGTACACTAGCCTTTTCCATGAATTCCATGATTTTTTTGCATGGTCTTATGAAGAAATTCCTGGGATCGATCCCTGTATCATCGTGCATGAAATTCCCACCTATCCTGGTGCGAAGCCTATGTGCCAGCGTCTGCGCCCAGTGCATCCTCGAAAAACCGCTGCTATAAAAGCTGAAGTTGAGAAATTTCTTAAAGTGAGCTTCATATATCTGATCCCTATGACAGACCGCTTTCATCTATCCATGGGGAATATTTTCCTATAAGAAGCTCTCGTTCGGCCTGAAAAATGCTGGAGCTACCTTCCAGCGTGCCATGTCCTACGCCTTTCACGACATTCGTAATATTATTTAGCCATATCTGGATGACTTGTCGGCTCATTCAGCCCTGCATGAAGACCATCCCGAACATCTCCGCCAGATTTTTCTCCGTTGCAGACGTTACAACATCAGGCTTAATCCTCACAAGTGTGTCTTCTACATTGACTCTGGTCGGCTTTTGGGATTCATTGTCTCTAAGGACGGAATTCGCCTTGACCCTCTCAAGGTTGAGGCTATTGTTAATCTCCCCTCCCCATCCTTGCTACATCAACTTCAGAGTCTTCAGGGGAAAGTGAATTTCTTATGTCGCTTTATCCCAAACTATGCAGAGGTAGCTAAATGTTTTACGCAACATCTAAAATAGGACGTCCCTTTCTGTTGGGACGAGATTTCTCAGCAATATTTCGATAACCTTAAGACGTTTCCCGTCAATGCTCCATTAATACGTCCTCCCAACTATCATCGTGACTTTATCCTCTATTTGGCTACCACATTCAGCACTATTGCCATGGTTCTGGTACATGATGACGATGACGGTAATGAACACATGGTTTATTATCTGTCTTGGAATCTCCTCAACAGTGAAACACGTTATGCCCACGTCGAGAAGTTGGCGTTAGCCACAGTTCAGGCCATTCAACGGTTTTTCCATTACATCCTATTTCGTATGGTAACCGTGATTTCCAACTGAAACCCCATGACTTACATTTTGTCTCGAAAATTTCTCGGGGGTAAGTACTCAAAGTGGATTGTGATCCTCCAAGAGTTTGATTTGGAGTTTACTACTGCCAAATCGAAGAAGTCACTGGTTTTTACTGATCTCATTTTCTCTCTCCCTACCGACTCTATTCTGTCTCAATCTGAGGATCATATCCCAAACAAAACTCTCTTTCTAATCAGCACTCTCAATCCATGGTATGGAAATATCATTGTGTACCTCCAAACATCTTCCTTCCAGTCCGAGTTAATGAAGGATTCTCAACGTTGCGTTTGACACCAGTTGCAACCATATCGCATTGTCGAAGATACCCTATATCGGGTTCAAGTCGATTTTGTACTCTGCCGGTGTTTGACCTTAGAAGAGGTTGAGAAAGTTTTGAATGAATATCACAGTGGCACTTGTGGCAGTCACATGTCCAGTTATGCTACCACCCAGAATATTCTGCGTGCGGGCTATTTCTGGCCGTCTATATTTAAAGACTGTATTTTTGCAGTATGAAAGTGTCATGTGTGCTAGATCTTCCAACACAAGATGCTTGCGCCACCCCACCCATTACATCCTGTCATTACCATGGGCCCTTTTTCCAAATGGGGCATTTATTTTATGACATGTAACCCTCACTTAGTCGGGGGGCATGCTTATAGCATCATTGCCATAGATTACTTCACCAAGTGGGCCGAAGCGTTGACATCGAAGTTCGGCTTGTGTCACAACAACTCGACGCCATATTACCCCCAGGAAAATGGCCAGGTTGAAGCCATGAACAAAGTTCTTGTCACAATCCTTCAACGAACAATTGGTATACACAAATTTAATTGGCATCTCCAATTGTTTTCAGCTCTTTGGGCCTACTGAATGTTAGTGAAGAGTGCAACCATATTCACACCATTTCAGTTGGTGTATGGTCTGTAAGCTACTCTTCTGGTTGAATGTGAGATCCCTTCACTAAAGTTGGCTGTGGAATTACTGCCCGATACTTCCCCAGAGGAATAACATCTCCTATATCTCGAAAGACTGGATGACACTTGCCGCTTGGCTGCTTTGGTCATTGAGGCATAGAAAAAGTGGGTTAAATTTCATTTCAATCAAACAGTTTCTTCGCACTCTTTTATCGAAGGCGACCTTGTCCGCTTGTATGATCAAGCTCACGACAAGCTTGGGGGTGGTAAATTCCAACCTATGTGGCATGGAAGTTAAACGCGTATTGAAAAATGGGGCTTATGAGCTGATCAATTATGAAGGTCTTCCTTTGGCACAGCCCATAAATGGGTTGTACCTAAAGAAGTATTATGCTTGAATCATTCTTGCATAGTATATGTACATAGGTGATTTTTTCATTTTTTGTGCATGTGTGGTGTGGTGTGCTATGTAAGTGTTTTTCTGCTCATTGGGTCTTCCTGATTGTGCAGATGGCTATTACTACTTATATTGGTTTCGCGGATGGTGCCTCCCACAGTACCAGGAACCTGTCTTCGACAGCCTGGGTAATTTAGAATCCTACTGGTGAGTTAGTTAATTTATAGGGTGTTTGTCTAGGGCCTGCTACAAATAATGTCGCAGAATATAGTGCCATTTTGGAATTATTAAACGAGATTGTTAACCTCGGTATTCGCCCATTACTTGTATATTTGGACTCACAGCTTATAGTGTTACAGCTTAATGGTTATTATTCAGTTAGAAACCCACACATTTTAAGACTGTATCTATGTATTCATTTATTGGAAATAAATTTTGATTACATCACATATCAGCATATACCTAGACGAATGAATACACTAACAGATGCAGTAGCCAACATGGTATTAGATAGAAATTTACGCAATTTATAATAAACATCATCATATGTAAGCAAGATCCATGTATAAATAGATGTATATATATATGTTGAATGTTTGTAGCGTGTGAATCATATAAAATCCAAAAAATATACATGTTTTTTTTAATTACATCCATAGATGACGTGTATCTAAAAAATGTGCAAATAAAAGCATAGGCGATTAATCGGCATGGTGCTCATGGTAGCACGTCACTGCCCACACCAATCGCCTCAGTAAGCGATGGAGGTAACTTGGCACCCTTACGGTGTGCCTCTGGTAAGCCATAGGGACATCAGCTAGGCGAGCATAGTCTGGAACCCCACGAGTAATTTCCTCGAGGTTTTGTACTAGTGCGTCCCCCTCGCTCCCCTTACCTTGAGGGTTATAGGTGAGCAGAGTTCTCCTCCCTATACGTGACATCCCAGTAGGCCTCTCTGGGGCGACATCTGCATACATATAGGATCAATTGTTAGAACATGCATGTATACAAAAAAATCATAAAACTCATAAAATGAAAAAGAGTCTTACCCAGCTCCTCATCCCAGTCCTCTCCTTCCGAGAGCAGAATGTTTGGGTCTCCTGTGAAATCAGTGCCTGCATAGGGCCAGTCCTCTACGATGATCAACTTTCGTCGGATATATCCAAAGAACTCAGGCTGCCATGACATCTACTCGCTGCCCCCTGCCATTGGCATCAATGTTGCCCATCGAGCCATCCGTGGCTCTCTCAATGGTGGATCTGCAACTATCGCCTCCTGGCCCTGGAAGATAGGCAGTCGTTCTAGGAAGAACGACACCAAAATTGACCCGTACCAAAACTGCTTCAGTTTTGCCTTTTTTAATTTGGTTAATTGTCGTTTGATGTTCATAGTTACAGTTGTGGCCCAATCAAATACTGTTGGGTTCATGCACTCTGACACTAGGAGGAGCTGTGTTTTGGTAGCCTCGTGCGGTGCTTGCAACCCCGCAACCCGCGTAATGGTATATAGCACGACTCTGAGTGCTAGATAGGGAATAGTATGAATGTAAAATTTTCCACTACCTGATCTCATTTGTGCCCCCGGGCACACTCTCTCCATGACCATTTCCATTTTCTTGCTAGAAGGCCTGGTACCTGTCATAATATGAACTGGACCTCTACAGGACAATCCAGTGATAAAGTACACATCTGATACCTCAAGCTCAAGTACTTGATCTCGGAGTCTAAACGTCTCCTCATCTTCATCCCAGATACTAATAAAGTATTGCAATAGTTCGGGCTGAGCCCTGAGGCATGGTGTTACACAGTAATTTGTCACCGTTCCTTCAATTCCCCATCCCGCACATTGGAGGGCTTATCCCGTGACCTGTGAGCAGTGTCATAACCTAAAAACACTTTCATGGCATTCCACTAGACATGGAATTTCATTTTCCTAAAGACATCTCCTTGAGAAAAACCATAGAAATAGCCTTTTTATCCTTGGCGTGACTCTCCAGTGTTATACCCACGCCAATGGGGGAAATCCTCCAAAGAGGGCACGCCAGCTGATGCACTTTCTCAGTGTTGTACCCGTGCCAGGCTTATGAAGGAGTTTTTTTTAAAAATAAATGGCAGAATATTGACTCCAACCAACTCCTGAACTGGTCTCTAAATTGAGTTGGGATGTTTGGCTCCGAATCTCCATGTAGAGGAAGTAGTTTTCCACCTCTCATGGAAGCTTCCTTGAAGATAGGGCCAATCCCATGATTGTAGGAATCCCAACTCCCCTTCCACCATCTATATAAGCTTGCCATTTCCCTTTGTAAGCTGGTCTCCAAGAGCCTTCATAGCCTAAATAATGCTGCAATAGTCCTCATAAAGCCAAATCAGTAGCAAGGAGATTGATGATCGACGAGAGAGGCTTGTCCCCATTCCCGACGAGCTTTAATGAGACATATTTCGCTAACGACCTGCCGAAGGAAGATTCAACGTCAGAGCCAGGTTGTATTTTCCTTTGTATGAATTAATGATAAGTGACTTTGGTTATGGTTCCACTCATATTGTTCATTATGATCATGAATTGTGTCTTCTCTGACTGATACATAATTGCATATATTGGGTTTTACGCTTGTGTTTGTCGTGTTTCTTGTGTGTGCAGGTGTTTGATCGCGGCGAGCGAGAGGATTGTGATCTACTGGAGCAAGGAAATGGGAGTGCCATCTTCTCTACAAACAACAATGTTGGACTTGAGGTACGCCTTTTTCGCAATTTGGTCTATTGCAATTAGGAACTTGCACCTTAGCATGATACGATTGTTGCTAGACTCATTCTGGGCTAGTAGGGATCGCCTTTGTCCGCAGAGGAGATTTACCTCTACAACAAATTGGCGACTCCATTGGGGATCGTTGATTTGGAGTATTGTCTTGTCTTTTCGGTTGATTATTGACTTTGCTTGCTTGATCAACTCTTTTGGCTGGCTCTTTTCGTGTGTTTGGATTTTGGTTTAAGCTTCAACATCACTGGTCTACTTCTTGGATTGCTTTCTTTTATTTTTACATCGAAAACTTGACTGGCGCACTTATTAGCCTGACAGTCATGCTAATTGGCACTTGTTGCCAGTGTATTAGCCACGCCAATCCTGTTTTGGCACCAGATTCTGCCTGACAGTTGTGCCAATCCTGTTCTGGCACCAGATTCTGCCTGACAGTCATGCCAATCCTATAAGGTGCCAGGGTTTGCTCTGTTTTTAGCTTTCTAAGCTTGATCTATGTGTTTGGTTTCATTTTTATGACTTCCCGAGTGTTCTGGAGCATTGTTTGACTGACTGTGACCTTCATCCTTTGGTTTTTTTCCCGTTTCTATCGATTTTACATTCTAGCCCTAGGGCATCTAGGTGCTATTGTGTGTCGAGCCTCCCGTGGGATTTTTTGGTTTCTATCTGTTCAATCAACTTTGTGATTGCTTCTCTGCATTCATTTGGTGGTTTTCTATCATTTTATTGCATTATTTGAGTGATTGGTTTCTTCTTCATTTGAATTCCGCTTTGTCTCACTTTGAGCCTAGATTACATGGTTCATTTGAGTCTTGGATATTCTGCTTGAAGTGGTGAGTCTGGTCTTGGTTGGGAGAATTTTTTTTTTTTTCATTTTCAGGCATTGGCACTTTTTTTCTGTTATAAACCCACGCCAATTATCCATTGGCGCTAGTTGTCAGTGAGCAAGTCGTGCCATTTGGCGCTAGTTGTCAGTGACAAAGTCATGCCAATTTCAAGGTGTATGAAAATTGAGACTTTTTCCCTAAATCCTTCACCAGTGTGTCTTTCCCTTCCGGTATTTTCACTGTATGAGAATAGATTACATTTCTCATTGTTTGAAAGTATTCTTTCCATGATTGCTTGATGTAAAAGGGAATGAATGCCTTGTTTTGATCTCATGCTTTGGAAGTCCTCTTTGTGTTTGACCGCATATGTCTTGTCAACTTTTGAGGAATTTTGTTACAAAGTGTTTGAAAAAACGATTGCATTCTTAGTGTTTGATTACATCCTTTTTGCATTCATCCTTCCATTAAGAAGATTTGTGTTCTTTTAGTCTTCGTCTCATAGTTTGCTTTTCATTAAAATGCATTAGATCACATTACATTGAAAAGCATTTTTTGAGATCCATCATTGAACTTAGATTACATTGTTTAATGATCAAAAAATAGAAATCACTTTGATTGCATTCTCTTTTATTAAAAGCATGCATTAAGTAGATTCTCATTTCATTGAAAAATGCATTGAGTGTGTTGTTCAATCTTTAACATTAGACGTTGGTGTATTAAAAGGTTGACAAGTCATGTATTAAACTTTGTATCGAAGGGCGAAATATTTCAAAAGTGGATCGAAAGGAGATAAAGAAACGAAGGCCACGTGCATTAAAGGTAATAGGGAATTAACACGAAAGGGATGGAGTGTAAAGCCAAAAAGCTAGCAGGAAATATAAAAGACCATGGAACGCTGCACTGAACGCAAAACCTATGTATTAAAAGAAAATGCCGCCACGTGAAGACGCACGAGGGAAATTCCGAGGGTCGAGTAGCGAGGGAAGGAAGAGACCCATACCCCCGCGGAATTTTGAATGCATGGCGTGGTGGGGACTCAAAGTTAGAAGGAGGTGACAGGAGTATGCCACGTGGTGGTGACGTGGTGGATCGAAAGGTGGACCCTTACGATGGGTAGGTTATGTATTTAATCTGCATAAGGGCTCATATGTTATACAATGCATACGGTAAAAAGGTAAGGTAAAGTCCTTTAGGTCAGCTGGTACTGAGACCCGTACCAGTATTAAACCCGGCACAAGGTGACCACCTGCACTCTGACACACCCAATCCTTATGCGCCACGTGCCTCATTGTCAGTGTCCTTAGGACACTTGCCTTCATTCGTTTTACCCATCTGTCTTTTTACCTCAAATTACCCAGTCCAGAGATAACATTCCCTCTGTATTTCACTCCAGTAAAAGGTCGCAGGTTCCCGTCTATGGCATATACCAAGTAGGAAAGAGCGCCTGGTCTACCCCAATCATTGTCAGAGTTCCCTGCGTCGCTTTCCTGAGTAGACTTACCTTCCGTTCAGGTATTCCATTATTCATTCTCCATCTGTTTTCCTTTCGCTTTTTCAAATTCTTGAATGTCGGCCATGGGAAGGGTAACGCCAAAGAAGAGTGAACCAGAGACCCCCCAGGTCCGTGAATCTAGGAATCCCCCCAGTTTTGATCCTCTCCTTGACTTGCAAGCTGGTATCTGTGACCCTAAATACCCATTCGACATCCGCAGCATAAAACCATTTCTTTTCAGTCCTCATATTAAGAACACAGACCGTTACCAGGTAATCGTGTCTGGCCTATATCATCAAATTTCCCCTCAAGTTCATTCTGTGGTTGATTTCATCACCTGGCTCGGAGATGTTTTCGACGAGCATCGAGGCACCTTCACTTCTCCTTAGGGGAATAGGTTTTTTCCCTTTCCCCCGATGTTATCAAACAAGCCCTCCGCTTCCCTACCAGCGGCACATATGTCATTTTCAAGGATGCAGCCTTGGCAGCCCATTTCATCAAACAGCCACGGGAGGCTCGACAAGCCTTCATCTCCTCCATAACCGGTGACCAGGCTACTTCTCTTCCCGCCATAGAGCCGTTCCCATTAATTCTATTCGTTGAAGAGGTTCGTCCCATTCTCTCTCTGATTGTTGGACTTTTAAGGGTAGGGAGTCTAGAAGATATTTCCACGGTGTGCATTCATTTCTTATGGCTCATGTCCCAAAAAGGGGTAGTATTAGATATTCCTGGTTTCCTCTCCACTACCATTCGAACCCAATTCTAGGAGCTTCCACAAACCCGTCAGTTCCATTTCTGTTTAATGGTTTTTTATCTCTTCTTGTATCAGCATGCTGATAAGTTCAAGGGTTTGGGGTTAGACAAATTTTATCTTGAGAATTCCCAACCCAGACCAGTCTTCGACTAGAATTTCTCTGTGCGTTAATTACCTAAGGGGGAGGGTTACTCCAGTTTTGTGAATTGTTTCATGTCTATTTCCTATACCATTATTCATGACTCACCTTCCCCTAGGGTCTTTCCAAAAATGAAAAGCTGGCTGCAAGCCAGAAAATCCCAGAGTACTGGAGATTGGTTTCTATTCGAGGACTACACCGAAATTCGGGTCTATGGAGCCGAAGCTTCCCCCTACCGGCTGCCAGTGTTCCCTGTCTGATGAGTTTATGCACTCAAATACATCCGGCAGGCCTTCAAGGCCGATCAGCTCCATTTTGTTCCTACCAAGAAGGCCTACATCCTAAGGCTTCCCATTGAAATCGGCCCCTTCGTGGTAAACTCGAGACATGCCCTCCCGATCATTGAGAAAATGCTGCAAGGTTTGGACCTAAGGCTGGGAAAAAGTTGGGCTTATGACCCTTGAGAAATTATCTTGAACAAAATAAAAAGGAACAGGTCTGCACCCTACATGCATGAGTCGAGGCCATTTATGGAATGGAGGGCTAACCTCGAAATTTGGCCCTTGTTTTCACAGATGGAGACAGATTCATCTGCTACAGGGGAGGAAGAGAATGTCAATAGAGGCACAGGTAGAGAAGAAGGAGAAGAAGCAGGTACCTCAGGGGTAGCGCCCCCTCCCAAAAGACAAAGAACAACCTCCAGTGAGGCAGAAGTCATAGGAGAGGAGCAACTGCTGGAACCCTTCATGGTGTACGGTAAATTGGATAAAGGCAAGGCAGGGATAACGGTGCTAAGAGACAGTACCACTTCTTCTGATTTAACAGAGGTCACACAGGCCATCATAGAGCATACCTCGCCAAGGGAAATCGAAAGGGATCAGGCGAATAGAGCAATCCGTGACAAATATAAAGCTGAGTTGGGAGGATATGTTGAGAAGTATCATACCAGGCTCTCCGCCTCCATCAATGCGGATACCGAAAGCCTGGTATTATTTATGGCAGAAGCTATCCTGGATCCTAATTCAGATGTCACTAGCTATCGGGTGCTCGAGTATGCCATCGATATGAAGAAGGTACCAGCCAACGACATGTGCGACCTGTTCCAGATGGTATGCGATATGATGAAAGATGAACTGATGCGGGTCACCCTCGCGTTGAAGAAACTAGAGCAGAAACACGACCAGTTGAGGGCTACCCTGGCAAGCGAACAAGTTAGCTGCCGCACCAGAGCAAATCAGGTGCGTTTCCTCCGGGACCTGATCAAGGGGAAAGATACAGGGGAAACAAATACCCAGGCATCTCTGACTGAACAGCTGCAGAAGGAAGTCACATCGGCAAAAAGTCAGGCCCATTTACCAGCCTCCCGCCATGTCCAGACGGCTGAACTGGTGCAAGTGGAGCGAGAGAAAGAAGAACTGTCCGCTAGGCTATCAAAAGAAAGGGAGGAGAAAGAAAAGATGGCTGAAACAATCATCATGCTACAGAATAAGGCAACAGAGCTACAAGCTAGATGGGACTCACACAGCTGCCAGTCGACGGTGGTGTCAAGTGGAACTAGCTCGTTGTCTGAGCAATTGTCCGTAGCAAGAGCTGAGAATGAGATATTGGAAAAGCAAGCGTCTACATCAAGGCAAAGGATCACGAACCTGGAAAACTCTCTGGCTGAGAACACCAGAATAGTCGAAGGGTTGCAGAGAGAAATAGAGCAAGAAAAGAAGATGACGGCAGATCAACAGAAAACTATTGCCGACATGAGAAGCCGTGCAAAGGGAAATCTCACCCTCCTTGAGGCTAGGAGTATAATCTGGTCTGATATAATCACAGCTGTGACCGAGCAATGGGGCTTCTTAAGGACGATGGGGGAGCATAAGTCTGCTATACCCTATCTTAGTAGGAAACTGTAGGAGGCAGACCTCGATATATCTAACAGGGCCCAACATGCCAAAGCGTATATTTCATTCCTCAACGAGCTGGGATCAGATGACATGGAGAAGCACGGTATTCCTAGCCGATTCACGGAGGCTATTGAGTGTCGCAAAATTATCAACAAAGAGATGGCCCAGGTCACAGCTTCAAGAGCTCTCCAATAGGTGGTCGCCAACGTTGGACTATTCGATGAGGTATGGGGTGATATCATGACAGCTGGACTCCCCTCCTGCTGGGACCCGACCACCCCTTCCGTTCTCTTGCCTTTCTTCCAATACACAGCATGCTTGCAAGAAGAAAGAGACCTCCAGACCTCCAGACGGGTAAAGCAGCTCAGCTCAAAGCCGACATGATTGTTTCATCCCTGCGAAAAGAGTTTAACCTTCTCCACTTGATTAAACACAAGATTCCTACTGGGGCAGGTTTCCACACCCTCACTGAGGCCTTTGTCGAAGTGGAGGGGTTCTCAGCAATGCCTGAACCAGCAGCAGACAGTCAGCAGAGGTGCACGCAGTTTACGAGCCAGTATGCTAGTTCATCTGCAAACGTGCCCCCACCAGAATCAGCAACTGCCTCCACTCTGCCGCACCTGTGATTCTTTGTCAACTCATGATTCTACCTTAACGGCCTATTTTACTTTTTACTCAGTTAGTTTCTTTTAAGTTTTGAGTGGGTTGTTTTCCCCACTCCGGCATTTTACTTTTTCACCAAAATGTTGTTTAATTTTCTGTTTTTAAAAGCGGCCGAGGGCCTGATTATACATGATGGGAGGCTTGATTCCTCATCATGAATTTTTTTGTTTTGAAAAGGACAGTTAACAAATTTTTTTATGCAAAGAAGATATTTTTCCAAAAAATATCTTCTCGCTGAGATGGAAATAAGCCTATATAAGGTAAATCCAATGAGAAAAACAGGTTCCAGATTTCCAGAAGAAAATTGCAGTGTAAAAGCTTTTTGTATACTTTTTTTGAATCATCAATGCAAATACACAAAGCCCGTGGGGTTTCAGCGAAGAGAAGTTCTAATTATATATGAGGATTCTAGTCTTGATGGTGTATAGTTTGTAATCCTTTCTTTGTGATATTGTATCATTGTTCTCTCCACTGTTTTCAATTTCCTTTTATCGTGTCTTGGAATGCGAGTAACTTGCCATTTGGGGTATGTATTTATCACTATTTGATACTCATGCTTTACTGTTATATGTTGCTTTAAATATGGCTCATACACGATATGTTGTTCCACTTAACATATCATTCACATTTCCTCTGTATTAAGTATTGTGAAATGTTACTCTTACTAAACTGATGGATATGTATGGACTCTTAATTCCTAAGCCCATATCATGTTGAATTAGGTTTTCCGAGCATCATTTCATTGGTATTTAGTACTCCCCTATTATTTTCTGCGCTTTAGATATATTTTGTTTAAAGTACCTATATTTTGTTGAGAAACTGGCCCTCTATGATGAAAGTTGTCTCTAAGTTGTCTGGAGTATACATGTGTTGAAGATTCCCTTCTTGTCTTTACAGAGTCTTTATAGCTTGCTACAATCCGAAGGTTGTTTGGTCCCATTCATATGATGACATTTTACATAAGTTGAAAAGGTAGAGAGAGTCTGAAGCTGATGATAGGTCTGAAATGTATTTTATACTCTCTACTGTTTAAGATGTCCTAGGCACTGGTCTTTAACAACTCAGGGCTGTCTCTAGGAGCTACAAAATATTTTTGGCGCCATTGCCGGGGACGATACATTCGTGAAATTTAAGATCCCTGGGCCTCGAAAAAATCCATTCGCTCTTCAGTTAGGTGAGCACGAAGAGTTGAGAGTTGTGCACCCCTCACCTTGGCGACTCCACAATCATTTTTCAATTAAAACTCTTTGCAGTCCTAGCTCCTGGCAAGCCACACCTACGGTCAGATACGTCTTAGCCAAAGACACCCTCCGTTTCTAACCCGGAAAGAATCCTACATAAAAGAGGCTGGAGGGAAAGGCAGTCAGTTCATACCGAGATCCTGGAATTATCCCTAGAAAACTTTCCATATCTTCCGTCCTCTTCCTCTCAAATTGCCCAAATACAAGGCCCTAACTTCACCATAAGAGATACTGGTTACTATTCAGAGAGCCCACCTTGGGGAGGTGTCCATATCAAAGATGAAGCCGAGTCTAGTTATACTCCGCATTTCTCTTTCCACCCTACCCCTGAAGTTGAGGAGATTAAGGAAGTTACCGAAGTAGCCGTTGTTCACTACATCCCCATCATTATCCATACTCCACTTCCATCTTCTCCTCCTCCCCCTACACCTCAAACTCTTGTACTACCTCCACCTCCCCCAATGGCGAATGTCCCTGGCTTCCTACAAAACAGATATGCTCCTTTGGAGCTACCCGCAGTACTAAATGATATGCCGCAAGATTATTTAAAGATTCTACCCAGATTCAGTGGTGAGAATGATATCAAAGCCCAGAAACATGTCGAAGTTTTATGCTCTTTCACAAAGAATTTTAATGTGGAACATCTGGATGTAGTTCTAAGGTTGTTCGTGCAATCCTTAGATGGGGAAGCCAGAAAATGGTTCAAGACACTTGGAGCTCGTTCCATCAACACTTGGGAGGGAATGGAGGATGCTTTCATCAAAAAGTGGGGAGAAAAGAAAGATCATGGTAATGTCCTTACCGAGTTCAACACTCTGAAAAAGAAACATAACGAAGGGGTGTCTGAGTTTATCAGAAGATTTAACAAGTTGTACCTGAGTCTCCCTGCCGAAATGAAGCCTCACCAGACCGCTGCTAAGGTCATTTTTGTAGCGGCATTTGATTCTGAATTCGGTTTCTCATTGAGAGAGAGAAAACTAGCCACTCTGGATGACGTACAGACAGATGCACTAGAGATAGAAGCAAATTTTGCCTCGACTGGAAAATCCAAAGGGAAACAAGAACAGGATGTTAGAAGGAGGGGAAAAGAGGAAGTATCCACCTCAAGACAAGACAGAGATTCGGCCAATGATAAGATTGAGGAAATGAATAGGATGATCAAGAACCTCTCAAGCAAGCTGGTCAAACTTGAGATGGAGACCAAGAATTCGCCCTCAAAGAATTTCCAGAATGCTCGAAACAGAGGGTTCAATCCTCAACACAGGAAACCACCCTTGCAGATACTGTAGAGGGGACAACAGGAGCAACAAGGCTAGGTACCACATCCTCTATACTTGGAAGGGAAAGTAGAGGCTTCTCCTGAAGATCCTGCCTATGAACAAGAGGATGCATGTCTTGTTTTCTCAGACAGTGATGACATAGAATGTCCCATACATGAAAGTGAGGAAGGCGAAGGAAAAGCTCACTCTGAACAGAAGGCCAACGAGGATGCTGAAGAGCCCGAGATTGATGATTACTGTAAGCAGTTCGTTGACTTCATGCAGGCTCAGTTCAATAGAAAATACAACCTCAGGTCCTCCAGAAAGAGCACCCGCACTCAAGATGAAGAGGAGGACACACCCCAAAATTCAGCACCTGCTCAAGAGGAGACTGATTGGAAAGCCCCTGAGAAAGGTAAGAAACCCCTTAGCCAACCTTTGCATTTTTATACTCAAGCTTCTTCATCCTCACGAGCAACTACTCCTCCTAGTGTCAAGCCAGTCATAAAAGAAGTCAAGCCTCTCCCACAGAGCACAGACTCTAAGGAGAAAGAATCTAAAGAGGTGTCGATAGATAAGCCATCCTCAGCTTTCAGTCTACAAAAGGAACTATAGAAAGTTAAAATCCCAGTCCCCCTGACTGAATTGTTAAAGCAACCTACATATCAGTCCTAGGTCACCTCTTTCATGCTCCCCCCAGAGGTAATATACATCCCTGACAGTCTTAAATTACAAGAAGAAAGACCTATGGTAGTGTTTGGTCCACATGTCGAGGAATTATACCCCACTACACCTCCTTTATACGTGTCTTTGGTGATCCATGACCTATTACTCCACAACTGCATGCTAGATTCGGGAGCCTCCCACAATCGTATGCCTCTGTCTGTCATGGAACAAGTAGGACTCCAGATCACTTGCCCATACCAGGATCTGTATTCATTTGACTCCAAAAGAGTTAAGTGCTTGGGCATGATTAAGGACCTGGTGGTCAACCTAGCCCAAATCCCCGCTAAAAGTGTGGTAATGGATATTGTGGTTGCTGACATTCCAGCCCGTTTTGGTATGCTATTGTCAAGATGCTGGGGAACAAAAATTGGTGGGTCAATCAAGCTGGATCTAACATATGCCACCATCCCAATCTTTGGCGGGCAGGAGAGGAGACTATACAGAGAGACCAGAATTGTAAAAACGGTTACCAAAGCTGACAGTTCAGAAAATTCACCGGTCTACAATAAGGATAGAGACTTTTCATGCTTGATGTTAGAAGAAGATTATAGTTATGCCCAGGAACCTCCCTTATGTCAGATAAGGACTCGAAAATCCTCAGGTGGTCTTGAAACAGGGGTATGGACTCTACATTTCGATGGGGAAAATTCAAAGGAAGGTAATGGCGCTGGAGTTTTGTTGATTTCCCCTACAGGCGAATGGGTCCCACTGTCCTTCAAACTAGAGTATGAAGCCACCAATAATGTGGCTGAGTATGAAGCACTTTTGCTAGGGCTATAGGCAGCCAGAAATATGAATATACAAACCGTGAAGGTCTTGGGTGATTCAGAATTAGTGGTCCGGCAGATCAGAAATCAATGTCAAGCAAAACACCCTCGTTTAAGAGCCTACAAGAATGAAGTATGGGACATGGTCGAGAAATTTTTTTCAGCTTTTAATGTTCAGTTCATGCCCTAGGAACAGAATAGGATGGCAGATTCACTTGCAGTAGATGCTAGCACCTTCCGTCCACCTCAAAATCCTCTCCTCAGGTATGAGATAGAAGTAAGGTACAGACCTTCGATTCCAAACAATGTCAAACACTGGCAAGTGTTTGAGGATGATGAACAAGTGAAAATATTTCTAGAGACAGTGGGGGAGTTCTCTAATATGGAAATTGACTGTGGTGAGGAAGATGATGCTGAGAACCAAATAGAAAACCAGTGGAAAGAAAAAATGGCTGGGATCAAAGTTTTACAGCTGAAGGGAAACGTCATCCCTAGAGGCCTGGTGCCCCTGGAAAGGCTATTCGACAAAAACGATGTCCCCAGGTAGCCCAACAAAATGACAGATGAAAACCAGGTAGAGGACCTAAATCTGGGTACTGAGGCTGAACCCAAAATTGTGAAATTGTCCAGAAAGGTCCTGGATGGTTATAAGGAGAAATACCTGCAATTATTTCAGTCTTATAGGGATGTATTTGCATGTTCCTATCAAGACTGGAAGACGTTTGATATTATCATTTTGCAGCATGAAATTCCCTTGAAGGCAGATGCAAGGCCCCACAAGCAGAAACTCAGACAAATAAATCCTCTGTTACTCCCCTCCATTGAGAAGGAAATCAAGAAGCTGTTAAAGGCTAAGATAATTGTGCCATTTAAATATTCTGAATGGGTGGCAAATATGGTCCCCGTCCAGAAGAAAAATGGAGAAATAAGGTTGTGTGTGGATTTCAGAAACTTGAATAGAGCCTCCCTAAAAGATAATTACCCATTACCAAAGATGGACCACATTCTGCAAAAAGTGGTGGGGGCCTCTAGGATGTCTATGATGGATGGTTTTTCGGTTTATAACTAGGTGGCCGTACTCCCAGAGGACCAGAAAAATACTGCTTTCACCACGCCCTGGGGTACATTTATGTACGCTAGGATGCCTTTTGGGCTGATCAACGCAGGAGCCACATTTCAAAGGGCTATGGACATAGATTTTGTTGGGGAACAAGATAAATTTTTGGTGGTGTATCTGGATGATATTACAGTGTTTTCGAAAGATGATGCCAAGCATATTCAACATTTACAGAGAACTTTTGAAAAATGCAGAAGGTATGGCCTCTCCCTAAATCCTAAGAAATCTCTATTTGCATTAGAAGAGGGTAAGCTCCTAGGGCACATTGTAACTAAATATGGGGTTAAGATTGACCCTAAAAGAGTGGAGGTTATAAATGGCATCTCCCTCCCCAGGAATAAGAAAGAAATCCAGGTATTCTTAGGGTGTATCAATTTTCTGAGAAGATTTATTCCTAACTATGCAGAAATAGTTAGGCATATAACAAACATGTTAAAAAAGGATAATGAGGTGAAATGGTCACCAGAATCGAGGCAGGCCTTTGTCAGAATAAAGAACACATTTGCTGAGGCTCCTGTGTTGGCAAGGCCAGATTACACTAAACCATTTATGATCTTCTCCTTTGCATCACCTCATACAGTAGCTGGAGTTATCCTACAGAAAAACGAGGATGGGTATGAACAACCCATTGCGTTCTTTAGTCAAGTGCTTCACGACGCAGAATTGAAATACAATATACTGGAGAAGCAGGCTTATGCCCTGGTAAAGTCCCTCAAGGCATTTTGCATGTATATTCTGCAGTCTCACATTATTGCTTTTGTACCCACCGCAGCGGTTAAAGATATCTTCGCTCAGGGCGACAGTGAAGGGAAAAGGGGCAGGTGGATTGCAAAGATACAGGAATATGATCTGGACATCAGACCCACTAAGTTAATTAAAGGGCAGGGGCTAGCAAAAATTTTGTCAGAATCAAGTCATCAAGCTTTGGGCATCCATTTATCTATGGTTGCAAATGAAGATTCTGAGGAACTGACAGGGCAGCAAGAAGTGGAAATGGCCACCCAGAAAATACTAATGAAGTATCTTACTAGTCCTTGGTACAAAGAAATAGTTGAGTATCTCCTGACACTCAGCTATCCACCCAACTGTGATAAATCAAAATACAGAGCATTGAGGCTGAAATCGTAGAATTATGTAGTTGCCAATGGTCAGCTATATTGGAGATATCTTTCAGGCATACTGTTGTTATGCCTCACAGAAGATGAAGTGAATAACATAATAACTGAATTCCATGAGGGAATCTGTAAAGGACATTACAACTGGAGGAGCACAGCTCAGCAAATTTTGAAGGCTAGTTTTTACTGGCCTAAATTGTTTGGAGACGTCTTTGCTTGGGTCAGAGCATGTGACAAATGTCAGAAATTTGCTGAAAAACAAAAGTTAGCAGCTCTACCCCTGATTCCTGTACACGTCGATGAACCTTTCAAACAGTGGGGAATTGACTTCATAGGTGAGATTCACTCGCCCTCAAGTGGGCAGCACAAATGGATCCTGAGTGCCATGGATTATTTCACAAAATGGGTGGAAGCCATACCCACACGAAATGCTACAGATACAGTGATAATCAAATTCATGGAGGAGAACATCATATCCAGATTTGGGTGTCCTGCTAGAATAGTGACTGACAATGCCCAAGCCTTCAAATCTACAAAATTCGTGAATTTTTGTCAGCAATATAACATCACTCTGGGTCACTCTACAGCTTACTACCGATAGGGAAATGGTTTGGCGGAATCATCAAACAAAACGTTGGTCAGAGCTCTAAAGAAGACAATAAATGAAAACCAGAGGAACTGGGATTCCCAACTGAAGTTCGCTCTATGGGCAAACAGGATAACTAGTAAAAGGGAAACTGGGAAATCTCCCTATGAGTTAGTATATGGGCGAGCAGTTGTGTTCCCTATACAATTATCTTTACATGTTGCTCGTTTCATGCAAGAGGCTCAGGAGGAACCTGATGGTATGACCAGAAGAATCAACCAGCTGGTGGAACTCGAAGAAACGCGTGGTCAGGTGAACCAGTGACTTGTGGAATACCAGGAGAAAATGAAGGAGCTATTTGACCAGCATACCAAGGACAGAAAGCTATAGGTAGGAGATCTAGTTCTCAGGTGGGATGTGAGAAGGGCCGATAAAAGTAAGCATGGTAAGTTCGACCCCCTTTTCTTTGGTCCCTTCAAGATTACAGAACAAGGAGGAAATAATAATTTTAAGCTGGAGAATTTGCAGGGAGATCTGCTCGACGCCCCTGTAAATGGACAGTTCCTCAAACCGTATTTTCAGTTGTGAAGCAGGCTGAAAAAGCCTGATTGTATTATATTGTACATTAGCTGTTGTTTTCGTTTTTGAATTGAGTAATGCATGAGTCATGATGATTTGTCCAGGGAGAAGTCGTAAGTGCTGGAAAAGTGGCGTTCACAGAAGATAAACAGGCGGTCTGCTTAGTTCTCGACACATTCGGGGATGAACGTACCATCCCCAAGTGGAGCCAATGTTGTTCAATCTTTAACATTAGACGTTGGTGTATTAAAAGGTTGACAAGTCATGTATTAAACTTTGTATCGAAGGGAAAAATATTTCAAAAGTGGGTCAAAAGGAGACAAAGCAACGAAGGCCACGTGCGTTAAACCCAATAGGGAATTAACACGAAAGGGATGGAGTGTAAAGCCAAAAAGCTAGCAAGAAATATAAAAGGCCATGGAACGCTGCACTGAACGCAAAACCTATGTATTAAAAGATAATGCCGCCACGTGAAGACGCATGACGGAAATTCCGAGGGGGTCGAGCAGCGAGGGAAGGAAGAGACCCATACCCCCGCGGAATTTTGAACGCATGGCATGGTGGGGACTCAAAGTTAAAAGGAGGTGACAGGAGTATGCCACGTGGTGGTGACGTGGCGGATCGAAAGGAGGACCCTTATGATGGGTAGGCTATGTATTTAATCTGCATAAGGGCTCATATGTTATACAGTGCATACGGTAAAAAGGTAAGGTAAAGTCCTTTAGGTCAGCTGGTACTGAGACCCGTACCAGTATTAAACTCAGCACGAGGTGCCCACCTGCACTCTGACACACCCAATCCTTATGCGCCGCGTGCCTCACTGTTAGTGTCCTTAGGACACTTGCCTTCATTCATTTTACCCATCTGTCTTTTTACCTCAAATTACCCAGTCCAGAGATAACATTCCCTCCGTATTTCACTCTAGTAAAAGGTCGCAGGTTCCCATCTACAGCATATACCAAGTAGGAAAGAGCGCCTGGTCTACCCCAATCATTGTCAGAGTTCCCTGCGTCGCTTTCCCGAGCAGACTTACCTTCCGTTCAGGTATTCCATTATTCATTCTCCCTTTGTTTTCCTTTCGCTTTTTCAAATTCTTGAATGTCGGCCATGGGAAGCGTAACGCCAAATAAGAGTGAACCAGAGACCCCCTAGGTCTGTGAATCTAGGAATCCCCCCGGTTTCGATCCTCTCCTTGACTTGCAAGCTGGTATCTGTGACCCTAAATACCCATTCGACATCCGCAGCATAAAACCCTTGCTTTTCAGTCGTCATATTAAGAACACAGACCGTTACCGGGTAATCGTGTATGGCCTATATCATCAAATTTCCCCTCAAGTTCATTCTGTGGTTGATTTCATCACCTGGCTTAGAGATGTTTTCGACAAGCATCGAGGCACCTTCACTTCTCCTCAGGGGAACAGGGTTTTTTCCCTTTCCCCCGATGTTATCAAACAAGCCCTCCGCTTCCCTACCAGCGGCACATATGTCAGTTTCAAGGACGCAGCCTTGGCAGCCCAGTTCATCAAACAGCCACGGGAGGCCCGGCAATCCTTCATCTCCTCCATAACCGGCGACCAGGCTACTTCTCTTCCCGCCATAGAGCCGTTCCCATTAAGTCTGTTCGTTGAAGAGGTTCGGCCCATTCTCTCTCTGATTGCTGGAATTTTAGGGGTAGGGAGTCTGAAAGATATTTCCACAGTGTGCGTTCATTTCTTATGGCTCATGTCCCAAAAAGGGGTACTATTAGATATTCCTGGTTTCCTCTCCACTGCCATTCGAACCCAATTCCAGGAGCTTCCAGAAACCCGTCAGTTCCACTTCTGTTCAATGGTTTTTTATCTCTTCTTGTATCAGCACGCTGATAAGTTTGAGGGTTCGGGGTTAGACAAAGTTTATCTTGAGAATTCCCAACCCAGACCAGTCTTCGACTGGAATTTCTCTGTGCATCAATTACCTAAGGGGGAGGGTTACTCCAGTTTTGTGAATAGTTTCATGTCTATTGCCTATACCATTATTCATGACTCACCTTCCCCCAGGGTCTTTCCAAAAATGAAAAGCTGGCTGCAAGCCGGAAAATCCCAGAGTACTGGAGATTGGTTTCTATTCGAGGACTACACCAAAATTCGGGTCTATGGAGCCGAAGTTGCCCCCTACCAGCTGCCAGTGTTCTCTTTCCGACGAGTTTATGCACTCGAATACATCCGGCAGGCCCTCAAGGCTGATCAGCTCCATTTTGTTCCTACCAAGAAGGGCTACATCCTAAGGCTTCCCATTGAAATCAGCCCCTTCATGGTAAACTCGAGACATGCCCTCCCGATCATTGAAAAAATGCTGCAAGGTCTGGACCTAAGGCTGGGAAAAAGTTGGGCTTATGACCCTCAAGAAATTATCTTGAACAAAAGGAAAAGGAACAGGTTTGCACCCTACAAGCATGAGCCGAGGCCATTTATGGAATGGAGGGCTATCCTCAAAATTTGGCCCTTGTTTTCGCAGATGGAGACAGATTCATCTGCTATAGGGGAGGAAGAGAATGTCAATAGAGGCACAGGTGGAGAAGAAGGAGAATAAGCAGGTATCTCAGGGGCAGCGCCCCCTCCCAAAAGACAAAGAACAGCCTCCAGCGAGGCAGAAGTCATAGGAGAGGAGCAACTGCTGGAACCCTTCATGGTGTACGGTAAATTGGATAAAGGCAAGGCAGGGATAATGGTGCTAAGAGACAGTACCACTTCTTCTGATTTCACAGAGGTCACACAGGCCATCATAGAGCATACCTCACCAAGGGCAATTGAAAGGGATTAGGCGAATAGAGCAATCCACGACAAATATAAAGCTGAGCTGGGAGGATACGTTGAGAAGTATCATACCAAGCTCTCCGCCTCCATCAACGCGGATACCGAAAGACTGGTATTATCTATGGCAGAAGCTATCCTGGATCCTAATTCAGATGTCACTAGCTATCGGGTGCTCGAGTATGCCATCGATATGAAGAAGGTACCAGCCAATGACATGTGCGACCTGTTCCAGACGGTATGCGATATGATGAAAGATGAACTGATGCTGGTCACCCTTGCGCTAAAGAAACTAGAGAAGAAACACGACTAGTTGAGGGCTACCCTGATAAGCGAACAAGTTAGCTGCCACGCCAAAGAAAATCAGGTGCGTTTCCTCCAGGACCTAATCAAGGGGAAAGATATGGGGGAAACAAATACCCAGGAAGCTCGGATTGAATAGCTACAGAAGGAAGTCACATCGGCAAAAAGTCGGGCCCGTATACCAGCCTCCCGCCATGTCCAGATGGCTAAACTGGTGCAAGTGGAGTGAGAGAAAGCAGAATTGTCCGCTAGGCTATCAAAATAAAGGGAAGAGAAAGAAAAGATGGCTGAAACAATCAATGTGCTACAGAATAAGGCAACAGAGCTACAAGCTAGATGGGACTCGTACAGCTGCCAGCCGACTGTGGTGTCAAGTGGAACTAGCTCGTTGTCTGAGCAATTGTCCGCAGCAAGAGCTGAGAATGAGATATTGGAAAAGCAAGCGTCTACAGCAAGGCAAAGGATCACGAACCTGAAAAACTCTCTGGCCGAGAACACCAGAATAGTCGAAGGGTTGCAGAGAGAAATAGAGCAGGAAAAGAAGACGACGACAGATCAACAGAAAACTATTGCCGACATGAGAAGCCGTGCAAAGGGAAATCTCACCCTCCTTGAGGCTAGGAGTATAATCTAGTCTGATATAATCACAGCTGTGACCGAGCAATGGGGCTTCTTAAGGACAATGGGGGAGCATAAGTCTGCTATACCCTATCTCAGTAGGAAACTGTAGAAGGCAGACCTCGATCTGTCTAATAGGGCCCAACATGCCAAAGAGTATATTTCATTCCTCAATGAGCTGGGATCAGATGACATGGAGAAGCACGGTATTCCTAGCCGATTCACGGAGGCTATTGAGTGTCGCAAAATTATCAACAAAGAGATGGCCCGGGTCACAGCTTCAAGAGCTCTCCAACAGGTGGTCGCCAACGTTGGACGATTCGACAAGGTATGGGGTGAGATCATGACAGCTGGACTCCCCTCCTGCTGGGACCCGACCACCCCTTCCGTGCTCTTGCATTTGGTCCAATACATAGCAAGCTTGCAAGAAGAAAGAGACCTCCAGACCTCCAGACGGGTAAAGCAGCTCAGCTCAAAGCCGACATGATTGTTTCATCCCTGCGAAAAGAGTTCAACCTTCTCCACTTGATTAAACACAAGCTTCCTACTGGGGTAGGTTTCCACGCCCTCACTGAGGCCTTTTTCGAAGTGGAGGGGTTCTCAGCAATGCCCGAACCAGCAGCGGACAGTCAGCAGAGGTGCACGCAGTTTACGAGCCAGTATGCCAGAACATCTGCAAACGTGCCCCCACCAGAATCAGCAAATGCCTCCACTCTGCCGCACCTGTGATTCTTTGTCAACTCATGATTCAGCCTTAATGGCCTATTTTACTTTTTACTCAGTTAGTTTCGTTTAATTTTTGAGTGGGTTGTTTTCCCCACTCCTGCATTTTACTTTTTCACCAAACTGTTGTTTAATTTTCTGTTTTTAAAAGCAGCCGAGGGCCTGATTATACATGCTGGGAGGCTTCATTCCTCATCATGAATTTTTCTGTTTTGAAAATGACAGTTAACAAATTTTGTTTATGCCAAGAAGATATTTTTCCAAAAAATATCTTCTCTTTGAGATGGAAAGAAGCCTATATAAGGTAAATCCAATGAGAAAAACAGGTTCCAGATTTCCAGAAGAAAATTGCAGTGTAAAAGCTTTTTGTATACTTTTTGTGAATCATCAATGCAAATACACAGAGCCCGTGGGTTTTTAGCGAAGAGAAGTTCTAACTATATATGAGGATTCCAGTCTTGATGGTGTATAGTTTGTAATCCTTTCTCTATGATATTGTATCATTGTTCTCTCCACTGTTTTCAATTTCCTTTTATCGTGTCTTGGAATGCGAGTAACTTGCCATTTGGGGTATGAATTTATCGTTGTTTGATACTCATGCTTTACTGGTATATGTTGCTTTAAATATGGCTCATACATGATATGTTGTTCCACTTAACATAACATTCACATTTCCTCTGTATTAAGTATTGTGAAATGTTACTCTTACTAAACTGATGGATATGTATGGACTCTTAATTTCTAAGCCCATATCATGTTGAATTAGGTTTTCCGAGCATCATTTCATTGGTAGTTAGTACTCCCCTATTATTTTCTGCGCTTCAGATATCTTTTGTTTAAAGTACCTATATGTTGTTGAGAAACTGGCCCTCTATGATGAAAGTTGTCTCTAAGTTGTCTGGAGTATATATGTGTTGAAGATTCCTTTCTTGTCTTTACAGAGTCTTTATAGCTTTCTACAATCCGAAGGTTGTTTGGTCCCATCCATATGATGACGTTTTACATAAGTTGAAAAGGTAGAGAGAGTCCGAAGCTGATGATAGTTCTGAAATGTATTTTATACTCTCTACTGTTTAAGATGTCCTAGGCACTGGTCTTTAACAACTCAGGGCTGTCTCTAGGAGCTACAACAGAGTGCATTCTTATAATTTGAAAAGGAAAAGGAAATTGTGCATAGATTACAATTGCATAGTTTTCGAAAAAGAGGATTTTGCATAGATTACATTGCATTATTCACATCGTTGAATGTTTGAAATTACTTTTGGATAGTGAAAGTCATCTAGTTTTAAAAAATTTCATTTACAGTGTTGTTGTTTGTTGCATCATTGTTTGAATCTCTTCCCTTAACTAGATAGCATTCATCGAATTGAAAAGTTTTATTTTCTCATATATTTGCATACAAGATATTGTCAGATGACATACGGTAGGGCCTAAAAATTGAAACATAATTGAAAGATTAACATTAAAATTTATTCAATTTACACTAAGGCAACATTGAAACATTAATGAAACATTTGGAGGTCTAGGCTAGAGATGTGTTTCAGCGTCGTTAAACCTAGTAGCTGTCGTTTTCCTCTTGGCTTTAGACAACACTAGTACGGACTTGTGCTCCCCGTACCGTCGCGTATATAAAGGGAGACCCCACTAGGTTGCTATCCTTTATCCATAGGAAGCCGAGTCTGCCGCCCTATACCCATGATACACCAGACACAACATTTGGGGAGATTGCCTGCACGTACGTTAATTCCTTGGTTGATTTCTCTTTCATTTTGAAACCAAGGTGTATATTGCGGTTCATGGATATCTGGTACACCCTTTGCCTAGATTACTAGAGTAGTCATTTTGATCTTTTCTGACTCTTTAAATTTGAAAAGGTCATCAAGGACTTGTCCTTTCACGCTTGTTTCTAATATGAAAGTGATAGAGTCATCTTTTTCTTGTTTCTCGACTCTTAAAAGATGAAACAACAGAGTCTGGTTTCAATGTTTTAAAAATTAACTTCCCATGAAATATTCCTGGTTAAAGTTAGTTTCCTTAGGGTGTTTTTTTGAGTTGTCTCCGATGGCAACTTTTCCAGAGTTCACCAACCAAGGAATTCCCTCTGAAGGGAATCCTGGTCCTTTTCCTCCTTTTGGAAATGTTGGCGCTCCTTATATGGCAATGTTGTCCCTTCCTGGGTTAACTGTTGGGTTGCCTGTTTGGTTGTCTTCAACCTCTGTGGTCTCGAATGTCTCAGCTACTGGTCAATTAGTTCCTCCACCTGAACAACATCATGTTAATTCCAAGGTGGACCTCTCCCCTTCTTCGCCTGTTTCTTCATCCTCCTCTTCTACTTCGCCTAGTGAAAGTCTGGATTCGAGTAACCAGGTGGCTAAGAAGAAGAAGAAGAAGATAAAGAAGAAGAAGTGTGATAAGAGAGAGGCTAAGGCTACCGCTACTGCTTCTGAAACATCTCCTCTTGATAAACTTCCCAACCCTCCATGGAAAGTCAAGTTCCATTGCATGTTGTGCATGGGAGACCATCTTCTTCAAGATTTCCCTTTCATCCCCAAGGTGCTCGAAATATGGTCGAATGGTTGTCTGTCGTTGCCTTTGGCTTTCGAGAGTTAGGTTGGGGGCACGTCTTCAGCTAGTGCTGGTAAAGCTCCTAAGAAATAGGGCAAGATTACCAATCCCTGTAAGTTGTGTGAAGGGCATCATGCCATTCACCTTTGTCCATATATGGATGAAGCCAAATGAGTTTTGGAAAACTCAACTATTTCTACACCATGCCTTCCAGTTGGTTATAAACATCTTTCTTTGAGTCCTCCACCAGCTGATACTACGATTGGTCAAGAGTCATCCTTGGTCGATCCCGCTCCTTCGGAAATTCAAATTCAGGAATCCATTCCCGACCAACCATTGGTCATGGGATCGGTTGAACTAGCCCCGTCTACGGTACACCAGGTATTTTCCATTGAGAGTGGACCTCACATCCCTCAGGTTCTTCTTGTTTCTTTAGATTCCTTGGACTTGGAGAAAGATTCTCTAGTCCCTATACCTCAAGAAGCTACCCCTCTTGCCTTCGATATGGACATCATGGAGGATGCTCCTTCTTCGATCGTAACACCAGGGGAAGACCATCTCGGTTCGATGGTAGCCCCTCTGAGTAGTTTGGTCGCTTCCTTTGATTGGAATTGATTTCTGGGATACCGCCTGTTGTGCCTCAATCTAGTCTCCTAAACTGAGTTCATTTAATTGTCAACCAGGATTTGTAAACTGCTGAAGTGAAATGTACCATATGTACCTAGGTGCTTGTTTCCTAGTGCGTTGTGTGTAGTGTTTTGTGATGTTTTGGTCTTTTATGTTAATTTATGATGTTTTTGGTCTTTTGAATTTTTTTGTTTACAATGGAAATGTCTAGAAAGCTAATGAAAATAAATTGGTGGTCAAGAACACAGTTGAGCCTAATGTATGGAATGGAAAATGTAATCAAAAATACTGAAGCAACATCTAAACTATGACTGAATAGAAACAAGAGCTTAATGATGACTTCTTAAACAAATGACACAAACTAGACTTTGAGAAATGATCACTTAAATATGCAAGTTTTCTAACTAGACAATTAGACACTAATCATGATGCAACATTCTATTCTAAACTCATCTATTCCATGACTAATTCCTAGTTCTATTCTGCAATTTCAATTAAAGGTCAGAGTCTATTCTCCAAGAGTTATTGGTTTCTTTTCAGGGTAGTTCTGTTGAGGAAGAGCTCTGTTTGTAGTGAGGAATTTGCGGAGATATTTCAGACCTTGTAATGATGTTATCTTCTGTTCCTAAAGTTATGGATCACTGATGGTTTTCAGAACAAAAAGATATTTGTAAATAATGAAGACTGTCTTAGGAATCCTATCAACTAAAGTGATCTACTGTGCAAAGGGTGACAGTGTGACTATGAGATATGAGTGCAATGAATTGATTTAAACATGAGCTTAAGATGCTTCTAAAATAGAACAATGTTAAACCATAAGCCATCATCAAATTTTGAAATGAAGTAGCTTGACATGAATTAAATGCAAAATGAAACTCCGGAGCATTCTAATTAACATGCACTATCCTATGAAGTTACACAATCGGTTTGTTCATCATGAGTGATATTTTGGAAGAGTTCCTTCTTGTGGAAGAGTAGAACAATTTTGACTGTGGACTTGTATGCAATTGAAAGAAAATGAGCTGAAAGCAAATGAAACTAAGTTGTCACATCACAGTTATATCTTGAACTTCTTAAGGATGCCTTGGAAGAATTTCTTCTTGTGGAAGAGTGGTTAGGACAAGTGCAACTATGATAGTGAAGACTAAAAACTACAACTAATTCCTATGACACTATAGCTATTCATCATTCATTGTTATGATCTGTTGGAATAATGTCTTCTTGTGAAAGAACTAGGATGAATATAACTACAGTCTCTAGTTAAAAACAAATACAACTCCTATCCTACAGTACCATAGTCATTAAACATTCATTGTTTTAATTTATTGGCAAAGTGTCTTCTTGTGGAAGAACTGGAACGAATTATGACTACAGTAGCTAGTTTAAACAAATACAACTCCTATCCTACAGTACCATAGTCATTAAACATTCATCGTTTTAATTTATTGGCAAAGTGTCTTCTTGTGGAAGAACTGGAACGAATTATGGCTACAGTAGCTAGTTAAAACAAATACAAATCTAACTGATATCCTACAATACCATAGTCATCAATCATTCATCATTTTGGTCTTTTGGAAGAATGTCTTCTTATGGAAGAACTGGAATGAGTACGACCACAGTATATAAAACACAACAACTACTAATTCAATATGCAAAACGTAAAGACAGCTAGGAAAAACTTATCTAGTTTACGCTAAGGAAATCCGTTCAAGGGGCAGGGGCCCTCTACCACTTGACGGCATTCAAATTCACAATTAAATCACGCCTTCAAGATAATTTTGTCTGCTCCATTAACAATGCAATAGTCTGAACATAATGCTCTGTGTCTTAAAAGACGTAACACAAAGTTTTACACCAAAATCTAGCAGCAAATCTATACAAAATTTCTAACTAAGCTCTCGGCCTATTCAAGAGTTTTTAAAGTAAATGCAAGTAACAATAATTACAATAATTTAGGAATGATGTCTTCCTAATCCAAATCACCTTAGGAGTCTTTAAGGTGGCTGCGTAAAAGAGAAAAGACACCTGGACTGTAACAGTCCTAGTAGGAGTCTTCTTTCACAAAATGTGTTCCCACGTGCATAACCGTACACAGACTTCATTTCCTCTTCCATGACGAGAAACACACCATGTAGGCACGACGTGGATCATGCCCATATGCGTTTTTCCTCAAGAGGCCACCTGGAACATGCTCAAACATAAAGGTAGCTGCAGAATGGCCGGTTAGCTACAGAATGCCTGCATTCTGCAGCTAGTTCCGGTCAAAATGCTTAACAATGGCAACAATCACAAAATTCAACAAGTCGGTCATGTAAACCATTCTAGAAGTAATTTTAACTATTTTTATTGATCAATTGGGTTTAAAATAGAAATGGACAAGGGAGAATGAGGTAAAATGAGGTGAAGGAAAGCACAAATTTGAGGCTCAACATACCCCCACTTCTGTCTCTTTGCATGTCCTCATGCAAATTATCCTATGAATTCTGAGGCTTCTGCAAGGACATCTAATCCCCTTCTTTTCCTTTGTCTGCATGCTAAAGGCCTTCTGGGTTTTCTGATCACAAGTTTGAACCTGAGGTTTGTGAGTGCTCTGATCAACTTTCTGTTCCTTGTCTTCATCTTCTCATTGGTTCTCTCCACTTTGTCTATATGCAGGGATAAGGTTGAGTTCATGTCAGTCTTGAGCTTGATTTGATATTTGAGAATTTCATTCTCATTTTTGATGTGTCTATTTAACACTTCCAACTCATACCTATCCCTCCTCAATATATCAATTTCAGTTAGTGGAGGACTGGGGGTTCTCTCTTCTCTTTCTGAAGCTGTTCTCTCTAGAGTTTCCACATAATCATAGATTTCCTGTTGAGCAGGATCAATCTCAGCGGTGCCTTCATAAAAATCTTCATCATCATACTCTTCCATAGATGTTTCTTCATCTTCAATATTGATTACCCCTGTTTGTTTGATTGATGTTTTCTTCAGTTTTCCTTTTAATCTGTGGCTTCTCCTAAGTTGAGAGGAACCCTCCCCTTTTTCTATAACAGATTCCTTGATTACCTTTTCTTCCTTGAGTTGACTCTTGATTCTAGTCAACTTCTCCAAAATGACTTCTTCACTGCTTTCTTGAACCGGTTTGTCAATTTTACCTGTTGGAGTCCTCCATCTCCTACTTCTCTTTGTGGCATGTGGTTCAGGTGATAGTTCTTTTGCTTCCTCAAAATGATTTCTTATTAAGAAATCATCCCATGTATCATTTTATTTAGATAGATGATGCTCAATTAAAATTTTGACTAACCCATGATGATACAGGGTTGTTTCCAAAAACTGAACTCTTCTCTGAACACAGGAAGCCATTTTCTTCAGAATTTGATACAGGAAATATGGTAGATTCAAATCTTCTCCTAGAAAATGCAACATTAGTCTCATATGGTAGACATAAAATGTCCCATATCTACCCTCACATGTAACAAATTTTTGTAAAAGAAGTAGTATATTCCTCCATTTTCTCTTCAATGTTGTATTGGGAATTCCCTTCTTGAACACACTAACATCCATGTTTGGTGATTTTAAGATTTGTTTCCATGAGTCATTATGGAATTCCCTATTTTTAAACCATCTTTCCCCAGCTCTGGATAATCCTGTAGCCTCTGCTATAAAAACTTCATTAACATTAAACTTAACATCTCCTATTTCAACCTCAGTGCCTTGGAATGATCTAGCAAATGTTTTGGTGACTTCCTTATGGCAACCATTAAACTTTTCCAAGAATTGGAGCCATCCTATTTGTTGTAGCATCTCCTTGGATTGTGGATAACCTTCTAAATATTTTGATCCTATAGGCTCAATCCTTACGATGAAACCCATGATTTTTCACTATCAATTAACACTCTTCTCTATCCACAAAACAATGGCTTTTACTTTCGGATTAAAATGGCTTCAAGCTCTAAATAAAAATGGCTTCAATTTTGGAAAAAAATACCTTTGAAATAGCTACAGTCTTAAAAATCTCTGGTTTGTATGCCTCTGTTTGAAAAATTCCTTCGAATCCTCGGACTGATGTACTTCTGTTGAACTTTGGAATGATATGGAAGCAATTTCAATTTTCGAGCTAATGTGTCTCTGATAGACAGTGGTAGATGATTTCAAATTTCTTTTTGTGCAATACCTCCGTCTTTGGTAACAGAAGACTTCAAACTCAATCACTGAAAAATGCTTCTGTTTCTAGTAACACCAAACTTCAAACTCAACCTCTGTCTCTGATAACAAATGGTATGCTTCAAATTCAACACTACAGCCTCTCTGTCTCGGGTAACAACAATTTCAAAACCAGTCACTACCACACCTCTGTCTTTGGTAATAACAGACTTCAAACTTCAATTACTACCACACCTCTGTCTTTGGTAGCAAAGTCTTCAATTTTAGCACCTCTGTCTTATGGTAGCAACAGGCTTTAAACTCTACACGGCCACAATTCTGTGTTGACAGTGAAAATGCTCCAAACTTTATTCTCATTGATATGCTCTCTGTTCATTGAGTTCTCACACCGTTATGCTTCCAATGTACCTCTTCTGTTCTGCCTCTGATGATAATAATGCTTCTGCCTTCGGAATGGAATACTGGCTACGGAATGACGTTATGGCAAATGGTCACGGCATAGAGTGGTGAAGTGAGGTGGAGGATTGCATTAATGATTTGAGGAGACGACGGAGGATTTACGACGGCAGGAAAAATCTTCATCATTAAAGAACTTGGTTAAGAGTCGTGGGAATTTCAAATGATTTGGCCGTTCCACCGCTCAAATGCTATTGGATAGAAAATTTGAATTGGAAGATTTAATACAAATTCTATAGAGGGTTTTGTTTGGTGTTTGATCAATAAAATAATTAAAACAACTCTTTGAATAATTTCACAACTAAACTATGCTAAATTTTCATGAATTGCCATCGTAATTTAAATTTATTACCTCTGCCCTTTATTTGATGTTTGTGTAGCCTTTGTCTTCTATGCTCATCTTTGGAGGAATCTTTCACAATTTTCTTGATATTTTTGATTCATGAATTCACTGGATCACTTTGTTGTAATTCTGATGTCTGCTGGTTGATGCCTTCAGGGTTTGTAGCTGCCAAAAAGACTGTCGAGCTGCAGAAAAGGTGATTAGCTGCAGAATGTCCACTGAGCTGCAGAATGTTCCTGTAGAATACTTTAATCATGAAAATGAAATGTTTCTGGGAGATGGGTGAAATGTTTATGGAAATGGATGAAATGGATGATGGATTATGAAGTGGATAATGGAATAAGAATGGATTCAGTTCATGGAATGAAGGAACATAAGGGCTGTACTGCAATTCATGGCATATTTTTATTCACTTGCAGCAAGATATCAAATTCTATGTTTTGACATGAGAATGGAAGATGGAGTGAAATGAATGGAATGAAATGGAGTGAAATGAATGAAATGGAATGGAGTGAAATGTGAATGATGGATGAGATGAAGTATGGATGGATAGTGAATGGAGTGAGATGAAATGAATCATAAGTACTATGGCACTGAACTTATGATTTTTATAACAGCTGCTTAGAAACAAAAATGGGAAAATTTAGAGTGTCAGAGAGACTCTGATTTTCACCCTATCTTTTCTGTATAAACATGCCAATCGGTGATTGGTTTTCATGTTTATACTTTTATTTTATTTTATTTTAAAAAAAAAAATGCTTCAGAAAATTTAATCAAGTTGATGAAGAAGAGAGACTCTTCTTCATTAACTTCACATCATTGTCTCCTTGGAACTTCTTGACAAACTCTTCTCTTGAGAGTGGCTTGTGGTATAGCTTCAGTCTATGGCCATTCACAAGAAAAGTGTCCTCTTCTTCATCTATAGTTCTAATTTTTACTGCCCCATTATCAAAAATTCGAACAATTTCATATGGCCCAAGCCAATGTGTCTGAAATTTCCCTTGAAAATCCTTGAATTTTGAATCAAACAAGAGAGCCCAATCACCCTCTTTAAATTTATTCTCTTTGATATACTTGTCATGCCATCTAGCCCTTTGCTGTTGGACTAGACTTGTTTTCTGAACTGCATCTTGTCTGATCTCATCCAATTCATTAATTTGCTCCAGTCTATGCTTTTGTGCCTCCGTTAGATCAAGTCCTAGCTGAACTGCCATCTTGAATGTTTGGATTTGGAACTCTATAGGAAAGAAAACTTGCTTTCCATAAACAACCTCATAAGGAGTATGGCCTGTTGTGTTTCTCCATGTAGTTCTATAGGCCCACAAGGCTTCAGGAAGCCTATCTACCCAATCTCTTCTATGTAGATGAACAGTCTTTGTTAGGATTCCTTCAATGACTTTGTTAGTGGATTCCACTTGACCATTTGCTTGTGGATGATAAGGAGTAGATGTTCTATGTCTGATTTTGTACTTCTCCATCATTTGCTCCACTAGCCTTCATGTAAATTGAGCTCCTTGATCTGTAAAAATTTCCCTTGGGACACCAAAACGAGTAAAAATATCCTCAAAAAGAAAAGTAACTACAGATGATTCATTAGCAACAAGTAATGGTTTAGCTTATACCCACTTAGTAACATAATCAGTGCAAACTAATATGTATTTCTTTTGTCTTGATGGAGGACTAATAGGTCCTACAAAATCCAAGGCCCATTTTTCAAAAGGTTCAATGTGTACCTGAGGTTGTAATGGCATCTCACCTGAAGGAGAAGGTTTCCCTACCCTTTGGCAACTGTCACACCTTTTGACATATTCCCTTGCATCTTTAAACAAAGATGGCCAATAATATCCTAAATTAAGGATCTTATAGGTTGTCCTCTTATCTGCAAAGTGTCCGCCACAAGGTTCATCATGACATGCCTTGAGAATTTCAGGCATCTCATCTTCACGAACACACCTTCTAATGATCAAATCTGGACCTGTCTTGTACAACTCATTAACGACCCATGAATATCTTGCACTATCATTAATGATTTTTCTTTTATCCCTTGCATTCATAATTGAAGGAAATTTTCCTGAAACTAAATAATTGGCAATATCAGCAAACCATGGAGTTTGAGTAGAGATTGCAAAAAGATATTCATCGGGAAATTGATCTTCAACCGGAGTGTCATCTTTGATATTTTGAATTCTAGACAGGAAGTCAGCCACAGTGTTTTGTTTTCCAGGCCTATCTAGAATAGTAATGTTGAATTCTTGCAATAATAACAACCATCATATAACTCTACCATTAGTGATTGATTTATTCATTAAATATCTAATGGCAGAATGATCAGTGTGAATAAAAGTTTCATAGCCTGTTATATAGTGCCTAAATTTGTTAATGGCATGAACAACAGCTAAAAACTCTTTTTCAGTTACAGTATAGTTTAACTCTGCAGGAGTCAAATTTTTACTGATATAATAGATGGCATAGGGAATCAAATCTTTATGTCCCAATACTGCTCCTAGAGCTGTATCAGAAGCATCTGTCGAGATATGAAAAGGTAACTTCCAGTTAGGTCCCCTTAATATAGGTGCTTCAGAAATTTTGGTTTTCAGGGTTTCAAAAGCTAACTGGCAATCAGAAGTCCACTTAAATTCACAATCTTTGGTGAGTAATTTGAAGAGAGGAGATGCTCTTTTGGTGAAGTTTTCTATAAATCTCCGATAGTACCCCGTAAATCCTAGAAAACTTCTTACATCTCTTTGACAACTTGGAATGGATAGGTTAGAAATAACTTCAACTTTCGCTTTATCAACTCTAATCCCATCCCCTGAAATGTGGTGCCCTAAAACAATACCCTCAGTGAACATCATAAAACATTTTTCATGACTAAGAGAAAGGTTTGCTTCTTGACATCTTTTTAAGACCTTTTCCAAGTTTTCTAAAGCCTCTTCAAATGTATCCCCATAAACTGTAAAATCATTCATGTACACCTCTACACAGTCATGTATCAGATAAGAAAAAATTCCTAATACTGCCCTTTGGAATGTTGCAGGTGCATTGCACAATCCAAATGGCAATACTCGGTAGGCATAGGTACCCCAAGGACAAGTAAATGTGTTTTTATCTTGGTCTTCAAGTGCTACTTGGATTTGATTGTAACCACTAAATCCATCCAGGAATGAAAAGTACTTTTTACCTGCTAATGTATCTAATACTTGATCTATGAAAGGTAAAGGAAAATGGTCTTTAAGAGTAGCTTTATTCAGTTCTCGGTAGTCAACACACACCCTCCATTTTCCATTTTTCTTAGGTACAATTACTAAAGGAGAAACCCACTGACTGTCTGAAATAGGATAGATGAAATTAACATTTAACAAATTTTGTAATTCTTCCTTGACAATTTCCCTAAGATTTGGATTCATCCGTCTTTGAGGCTGTCTGATTGGTTTGCAATTTGCCTCTATATAGATGTGATGAGTACAAGTCTTGGGACTTATCCCTTTCATGTCGGTGTATTCCCATGCATATGCAGAAGAATGTCTCTGTAATACTTTGACTAGTTCTTCTTGTTGAGATTTTTCCAGATTTTTGTTTATGTTCAAGGTTTTACCTGGAAAAATTTCACTTGTAGAACTGCCAAATTTGTCCATAGAATGAAGGGACATCTGTCTAGATGACAAGAACTCAATATTGGATTTCTCTTGAAATGATTCTTGTTTGTGTTCTGGAGAAGATTCAAAATTTTCTAGAGTATTCAGAATTTGATTATCTTCACTAATTTCTGAAATTGTGAAGAGTGGTTGCAAATATTCTTCATCCTCTATCCATTGAGTGTCATCTAGATCTGTAATTGTCCTAGCTGGAGGATATTAAGTGAATTTCTTTGTTGAACTTCCATCAGAAATATACATATCACCGGACCTACAACTAATAAAAGCATCAGCTGTAGCCAACCAAGGTCTTCCTAGTATAACAGGATGGCCTCCTAGATTATTCTTGGGTGTAAGGATCATGAAATCCACAAGGTACTCCCAAGAGTCTAGGGACACTGGAATATCTTCTATTACCCCATCTGGTCTGATCACAGATCTATCTGCTAGTTGTAATAGTGTGGGTGTAAAGAGAAGATTAGGAAGTTTTAGTTTGTCCATGATTTGTCTACTCATGATATTTATTGCTGCTCCTAAATCAATGAGTGTGTTTTGAATTTCAATTCCATTGATGTGAATTTTGACAATTGGATTTCCTGGGTCAAGGTACTTTGGAATAGTAATCTTACCCATCATAATATCTGCTATTTGTCCTACCAGTTGAATTTTCTTGGTTTCTCTTATTCTTTTCTTTGTTGTCTTCATACTCAACTCCTTTATTGTTTTGGCTAAAATTGGGATTTCCTTGATGGCTTGCAATAATGGAATTTTAATGCGAACATTTCTCAATTCATCCAAGAAATCATAATTAGGCACCATTATTTGTTTTTCTACACCTTTGTCAATTTGTAATCTTTCCGGAAAGGGAGGTATAGAAGTAGATGTGGATGGTTGCTCTAATACTGGAGTTGGGCTTATTGGATCTTTTGTTTCAGTTTTTCAATGTTTTGGCCTTGAAAGGATGTTTCTTCCTCAAGACTTTTATTAACCCGTAGGGAGTCTTCCTCAGAATTATATTGTTCTTGTATGATCACAGAAGGTTTCCTCTTCTCAAGTATCCTTCCAGACCTAAGTTGAACATCACTAAGGTCTAGAGGAGTAATTAAATAAGTTGGAAATTGTTGTCCTTCTATCATGTATGTATTCTGAGGATTCTTATTATTGGGGTTTGGTATGGGATGAGCTGGTAATTGATTGGATTTTTGAGGGAATGGTAATGGAAGTGGTTGATTTTGATGAGGTTGGTTCTGATGATGTTGTTGAGAATTTTGTTGAAAATTTTGTTGAAGATTTTGAGGAAAATTTTGTGGATATAGTGGATAGGATGGTGGATACTGATAATATGGAGAGTATCTTCCATAGGGACCTTGTGATCCTTGTGCCCAAGCTTGAGATTGATTTTGAAATTGGGGCCAAGGTTGCTGCCAAGAATTCCAAGGTGGAGGTTGATTATACATTTGATCATGAAATCACTGTGTTTGAGGTCCCTGCCAAGGTCTTCTAGATACAAAGTTAAGAGATTCTGTGGAATCTGTAGGAGTTTCTTCTTGAAAAACAGCCTTGAGACCAGGAAGAGAAGGACAATTCTTGGTCTCATGTTTCTCGGAACAAATAACACAGGTTTCTACAACTTTTACATCCAAATGGCACTCTCTCAAGGCATGTTTCTTCCTACATTTGGGACAAAAGATTGCCAAGGCATCAGATTCAGCCTTTTGCTTGTTTTGTATCTTGAGGGTGTCTATTTGTTCACTAAGACTCCCTAAGATGTCGGATTTAAAATCATCAAGCATGTGTCCTATTTCTGATCTACTTACTGTCCCAGAAGCAGACTTGCTTGCCCTTGCAAGAGCGGGATCTCTTGGACCTTTGACAGTTTTAGATTTCCCTCTTGAAAGGTTGATACATAACTCAGATATTTCAGGTAATGTGAGTTGTGATATATCCCCTTTTCCCATCATGTTAAGGATATCCAACCATTCATCCCTAATGGTTTTCAACGAAAGAGATTTTAAAGTGTCTTGATCTAGGTTTTCCATTTGTGCCCTTTTTATGTTGTATTTAAATCTTTCCAACAAATCTTCTAAGTTTTCATCTTCTTTTTGTAACATCTTGAACACTTCTTCCTTATGATTAACCGGCATACAATAATCCAAGTATCTCTCTAGAAATGCTTTTTTCATGTCTTCCCATGTCCTAATGGAACTACTGCTTAAGCTCATAAACCACTTCAATGCTGCTCCTTTCAGAGTTGAAGGAAATAATTTCAATTTTTGGGCATCTTGAAGGTAGTCATAAGTCCTACACAGTACTTCAAATTCGAATAAGAAAGTTTCAGGATCCTCAGTTTAAAGTCCATAGAAGTTCGGAAGGACAGAAGGTGAAATGTTTTTCATGGTTGTATTGGTTTCTCCATCAAGTATAGGGAACCCAAAAGAGCTTCCTATTCTACCTCTTCCTCCATCTGCACCTCTACCTCCTCTTCCTCCTTCTCCTCTACCTCTACCTCTACCTCCTCCAAATGTGTTTTCTCCATTAACAACTCCTCCTCCTCCAAATGTGTTTTCTCCATTAACAACTCCTCCTCCTCCTTCTTCTGCCATGGTTGACTCTCCTGTGGAAGTAGAAAGGTTTGTATCCTCAACAAAAGTTTTTGGATCCTCTTCTATGGCAGGTTCAATGGATGAAGTGGAAGGTTTCTCTAATGGAATAGGTGACCTTAGATTTTCTAGAAGTCCAGGATCAGTAAAGGATGGAAGATGGGTTTGAGTTGAAGGTGTACTAGTTCTGGATCTAGATGAAACAAGTGGTGTTCTAGATGTCAAAATTCTGCCTCTGCTGGTTATAAATCTTCCTCTTGAATCTCTCTCCCTACGCATAAAATTGTTTTTGGATGCTAAGAAACAAAGGTTACCTAGTTTTCACTTCCCCGGCAGCGGCGCAAAAATGTTGTGCCTCAATCTAGTCTCCTAAACTGAGTTCATTTAATTGTCAACCAGGATTTGTAAACTGCTGAAGTGAAATGTACCATATGTACCTAGGTGCTTGTTTCCTAGTGCGTTGTGTGTAGTGTTTTGTGATGTTTTGGTCTTTTATGTTAATTTATGAAGTTTTTGGTCTTTTGAAGTTTTGTGTTTACAATGGAAATGTCTAGAAAGCTAATGAAAAGAAATTGGTGGTCAAGAACACAGTTGAGCCTAATGTATGGAATGGAAAATGTAATCAAAAATACTGAAGCAACATCTAAACTATGACTGAATAGAAACAAGAGCTTAATGATGACTTCTTAAACAAATGACACAAACTAGACTTTGAGAAATGATCACTTAAATATGCAAGTTTTCTAACTCGACAATTAGACACTAATCATGATGCAACATTCTATTCTAAACTCATCTATTCCATGACTAATTCCTAGTTCTATTCTGCAATTTCAATTGAAGGTCAGAGTCTACTCTCCAAGAGTTATTGGTTTCTTTTCAGGGTAGTTCTGTTGAGGAAGAGCTCTGTTTGTAGTGAGGAATTTGCAGAGATATTTCAGACCTTGTAATGATGTTATCTTCTGTTCCTAAAGTTATGGATCACTGATGGTTTTTAGAACAAAAAGATATTTGTAAATAATGAAGGTTGTCTTAGGAATCCTATCAACTAAAGTGATCTACTGTGCAAAGGGAGACAGTGTGACTATGAGATATGAGTGCAATGAATTGATTTAAACATGAGCTTAAGATGCTTCTAAACTAGAACAATGTTAAACCATAAGCCATCATCAAACTTTGAAATGAAGTAGCTGGACATGAATTAAATGAAAAATGAAACTCCGGAGCATTCTAATTAACATGCACTATCCTATGAAGTTACACAATCGGTTTGTTCATCATGAGTGATATTTTGGAAGAGTTCCTTCTTGTGGAAGAGTAGAACAATTTTGACTGTGGACTTGTATGCAATTGAAAGCAAATGAACTGAAAGCAAATGAAACTAATTTGTCACATCACAGTTATATCTTGAACTTCTTAAGGATGTCTTGGAAGAATTTCTTCTTGTGGAAGAGTGGTTAGGACAAGTGCAACTATGATAGTGAAGACTAAAAACTACAACTAATTCTTATGACACTATAGTTATTCATCATTCATTGTTATGATCTGTTGGAAGAATGTCTTCTTGTGAAAGAACTAGGATGAATATAACTATAGTCTCTAGTTAAAAACAAATACAACTCCTATCCTACAGTACCATAGTCATTAAACATTCATTGTTTTAATTTATTGGCAAAGTGTCTTCTTGTGGAAGAACTGGAACGAATTATGACTGCAGTAGCTAGTTAAAACAAATACAACTCCTATCCTACAGTACCATAGTCATTAAACATTCATCGTTTTAATTTATTGGCAAAGTGTCTTCTTGTGGAAGAACTGGAACGAATTATGGCTACAGTAGCTAGTTAAAACACATACAAATCTAACTGATATCCTACAATACCATAGTCATCAATCATTCATCATTTTGGTCTGTTGGAATAATGTCTTCTTATGGAAGAACTGGAATGAGTACGACCACAGTATATAAAACACAACAACTACTAATTCAATATGCAGAACGTAAAGACAGCTAGGAAGAACTTATCTAGTTTACGCTAAGGAAATTCGTTCAAGGGGCAGGGGCCCTCTACCACTTGACGGCATTCTACTTCACAATTAAATCACGCCTTCAAGATAATTTTGTCTGCTCCATTAACGATGCAATAGTTTGAACATAATGCTCTGTGTCTTAAAAGACGTAACACAGAGTTTACACCAAAATCTAGCGGCAAATCTACACAAAATTTCTAACTAAGCTCTCGGCCTACTCAAGAGTTTATAAAGTAAATGCAAGTAACAATAATTACAATAATTTAGGAATGATGTCTTCCTAATCCAAATCATCTTAGGAGTCTTTGAGGTGGCTGCGTAAAAGAGAAAAGACACCTGGACTGTAACAGTCCTAGTAGGAGTCTTCTTTCACAAATGTGTTCCCACGTGCATAACCGTATCCAGAATTCATTTCCTCTGCCATGACGAGCAGCACACCATGTAGGCACGACGTGGATCATGCCCATATGCGTTTTTCCTCAAGAGGCCACCTGGAACATGCTCAAACATAAAGGTAGTTGCAGAATCGCCGGTTAGCTACAGAATGCCTGCATTCTGCAGCTAATTCCGATCAAAATGCTTAACAATGGCAACAATCACAAAATTCAACAAGTCAGTCATATAAACCATTCTAGAAGTAATTTTAACTATTTTTATTGATCAATTGGGTTTAAAATGGAAATGGACAAGGGAAAAATGAGGTAAAATGAGGTGAAGGAAAGCACAAATTTGAGGTTCAACACCGCCTTCCGTCTTATGTGCCTTTCAAGATAACAGTATAGGACTTTGGTCTGGTCGTACCCAGCGCCATTATAGATGAAGGCGCATATGTTAGTATTTTATCCTCGACTACCTGGAAAGTTTTCGTTTCACCATCGCTTGCGCCTGTTACGCAGAATCTGTTGGCATTTAACAAAAGAACTAGTCGACCATTAGGGATCCTTCCAAGGTTACCTATTACTTTGGGAGGTAAAACCATCCATATGGACATGATGGTTGTTCCAGGCCCCTTGGATTTTAATCTTGTCTTGGGGCACGATTACACTTATGCCATGGGAGCGCTTGTCTCCTCCCTTTTTCCTGTAGTGTATTTTCCACATGAAGGACGGATCGTGACCATTGATCAACTTTCATTCTTTGGTCCTGATGTGGCAACTGGCCTACCATCATCCCTTCCTATTTTTTATCCACCTGTTGTATCTACCCCACCGCAGGTCAACTATGTGGCTACCTAACTCGTGCCTGTACTCAGTGATAGTGCCGTTGTGCATCAGGTGCTGGGGGAATTGGATCCTAACTTCCTGGATTTTTTCCTTCCATCGGGAGTGGAAATCTTGGAAGCGATGACTTCTTGTTCATTATGATGAGGTCGTCAAAGCAAAGTTCCTTGTATTGTGTCAAGCTCCTTAAAAAATGAAACAAGGTCATCGGAGCAGAGTTCCTTGTCTTATGTCAAGCTCCTTAAAAAATGAAACAAGGTTGGGGAGCAGAGTTCCTTGTCTTGTGCCAAGCTCCTTAAACCATGAAACAAGGTGTCCTGAGGATAGTTCTTTTAATGTGTCAACCTCGTTAAAACAATGAAACACGTTCCCATTCAATTCGAGTCTTTGATAAGATATCGTAACATCCCAGTCAAGTCTTTGTCTTGATTTCGTAAATTGAACCTTCACTCCATCTTCCTTTCATATGGATTGAAGCTTGGGGGGCATGTACCTCGATTTGAGTCACCATGCTGGGGGGCATGCTTAATTTTTCAAGCATAGTTTATTTTTGTTTCAAGCTTGGGTAAAAATGAAACCAACTTCAAGCAGAGATTTCTGATTTCAAGCTTGTGTAAAAATGAAACCATTCCTATTTTACCTCTTGTGATTGTTATTTTGTCATCCTATTTTTTCATATGAGCCTTGGTTTTCTCACTCCATCGTCACTATCTGCTTGGCCGATCATATGCCTTCACTTGGTTTTTTTACCCATTCCTGAGGAACTGCTGCAATAAGTGGTCTTGTTGGCCAACCTCTTAACCTTTACTTGTTCTGAGCAGTTCCACCAGTACTGGAACCAGTAGCTACCCTTTGTACCACTCATTCCTCCAGGAGGAGTCATCTTTCAGCTCTTTTCTAACTCTCTAAACATGAAAATATTGCCGAGTCGCTTGTCATTTTGATCTCGTTAAAGTGGCTGTGAAATGACATCTACCCAGTATACATTTACCCCTTTTTCGGGCTGGGATAGATTACTTACGAAAAAGGAATACGCTAGCCTATCACAACTAGGAGGTTTTCTCAGACATAGTTTTCTACCTTTTCGGGTCTCAGGGACTATTTACGAAAAGGGACCGTTGGAGTTTACTTTTCTGCTATGTTTTGAAACTCTCTAAACATGAAAAGACGCTGAGTTATTCCTTTGTCAGACTCGTTAAACCTTGATGACGTTGGATTCAGTCATAATGATGATATTCGAGTTTCTACTTCCTAGGGCTCATTAAATGTACTAGGATGGATTCGTCCGAAGGACGGACTTATATTACAAACATATGCTATCCCCTTTGAGATTGTCTTCAAAAATAATTTGGGTACTCGCTATAAATGGTGGGGAAAAATGGAACCAGCCTCATTGTCGTGTCGGCAATATATCGCTCTTGAACATGGCACTTGTCTGCATTCGTGTCGAGTTGGGGACATCTGATCTCATTTTCCACTTGCCTCCATGGGTTTGGGTGATCCCTTTTGACCTCTCATCTTCTCTTTGCCTCGTCATCATGACCTCTGATCTTTTGATGTCAAATACTGCCAAAATCACTATCGCGCCGCCGATATGTTCAAGAGAAGTTGACCTCTGCAAGTTTCAACCTTCCTCTGATTCTCATCTGATCCTGATTCACAAAGACATTATGTTCCTCTATCTTGTGTCGATGATGTGGGAAACACTGTGGCCCACCTTCGATCAAGGTCACTTCCTGTCGACTTCAGCTCATTATCCAGGAAGCTGATCTAGAGACTCCCTTCTGGTACCTTGGAGCCTACATGCCTCAATGGCAGGTTCTTCACATTCGACGTGAGGTTTTCATCATTGGCCTCCGATCGAGTGATTCTGCGGGTGTTCGACGACAGCTCACTGATTCACATGCCGTAGACTGTACCTATAGTACCTTGAGGGCCATTGTCATTATTGGTGGTACCTCTCGCGTCTATTAATAGCTTTCATCATTGGTTGGTAATCAGGTGATGTTCTCGCATGTTCGACTCCAGCTCACTTACTCGCATGCTTGAACTTGTACTTTGTTCGGGTTGAGATAGAGCGCAAGACCTTGGATTTTTTCTGTTGGAATCCAGGCTGCGATTTTGTGGATTATTATGATTAGTTACATGACTCATTCATTGGATGGCTATGACCATACCTGACTCTATTTATCGATCCTGACTGGATGGCTTCGTCCATACCTTGGATCTAGATTATTGTATACTCTATTATGGATGGTTGTGCCCATACCACATATATCATGTATTTGAGATATCAGTTGTACTTCTCTATGCAAGTTTTCCGATGACAGTATTTTCAGTTGGACACGTTCTCGTAAATCATTTCACCCCTCTCTCTCTCTCGAGCCTCATGCTTTAGGGGGCATCTGTTACACAATAATTTGTCACCATCCCTGAAATTCCCCATCCCGCAAATTGGAGGGCTTATCCCGTGACCTGTGAGTAGTGTCATGACCTAAAAACACTTTCATGGAATTCCCCTAGACATGGACTTTCATTTTCCTAAAGACAACTCCTTGAGAAAAACCCTAAAAATAGCCTTTTTATCCTTGGCGCTACTCTCCAGTGTTATACCCGCACCAATGGGGGAAATCCTCCAAAGAGGGCGCGCCAACCGGCACACTTTCTCAGTGTTGTACCCATGCCAGGCTTATTAATGAGTGTTTTTAAAAAAAAATGGCATAAGATTGACTCCAGCCAACTCCTGAATTGGTCTCTAAATTGAGTTGGGACGTTTGGCTCTGGATCTCCATGTAGAGGAAGTAGTTTTCCACCTCTCATGGAAGCTTCCTTGAGGATAGGGCCAATCCCATGATTGTAGGGATCCCGACTCCCCTTCCACCATCTATATAATATTTCCATTTCCCTTTGTAATTTGGTCTCCAAGAGCCTTCATAGCCTAAAGAATGCTGCAATAGTCCTCATAGAGCCAAATCAGTAGCAAGGAGATTGATGATCGAAGAGAGAGGCTTGTCGCCATTCCCGATGAGCTTTAATGAGACATATTTCGCTGATGACCCACCGAAGGAAGATTCAACATCAGAGCTAGGTTGTATTTTCCTTTGTATGAATTAATGATAAGCAACTTTGGTTATGGTTCCACTCGTATTGTTCATTATGATCATGAGTTTTGTCTTCTTTGACTGATACATAATTGCATATATTGGGTTTTACACTTGTGTTTGTCGTGTTTCTTGTGTGTGCAGGTGTTTGATCGCAACGAGCGAGAGGATTTTGATCTACTGAAGCAAGGAAATGGGAGCGCCATATTCTCTACGAACAACAGTGTTGGACTTGAGGTAGGCCTTTTTCGCAATTTGGTCTATTGCAATTAGGAACTTGCACCTTAGCATGATACGATTGTTGCTAGACCCGATCTAGGATAGTAGGGATCGCCTCTGTCCGCAGAGGGGATTTACCTCTACAACACATGGCATTAAGAAGAATTTCTTCAAGCCACAGTTGCGGAGAGCATTCATACACTGCTCATTCTCCATTGCCATTTCGTCTTCCTCACTTGCTCTCTTTCCTTCCATTCGATCATCATTTTGCTTTATACCTGCATCAAATTGGTCATAAAAACATTGTAAGATCCCTTGGGCATTCAAAAATTCAATTGATTGGTTCAATGTTTGTGAAATTTGAGCGGAATATTAGGTTGCGTGGTTGGCGCGACTGTTTTGATGACAGTTGCGCCACCCCTTTGCAAAAAGAGCTCGATTGGCACGGGTCCATGCCTTATACCCATGCCAACCACGGAAGCCCTAGATTTTCAAATCCTCCCCTCAGGGATGCCAAATCACAATAAAAATCTATGAAATATGGCCTAAAAAATGGATAATGGAAGCAGCTCTTACCTAAAAAAGACGGAATCCAGAATGGTGCACTAGATCGTCCACAATCGTCACCGCAAGATGACAGGGAAATAACTGACTATCGCTCTGCACAAGAAATAACTCACTATCGCTCGATCAAATAGTTTCTCCGTGCTCTTTTATCGAAGGGGACCTCGTCCTCTTGTATGATCAAGCTCATGACAAGCTTGGGGCTGGTAAATTCCAACCTATGTGGCATGGGCCCTACATCGTTAAACACGTATTGAAAAATGGGGCTTATGAGCTGATCAATTATGAAGGTCTTCCTTTGGCACAACCCATAAATGGGTTGTACCTAAAGAAGTATTATGCTTGAATCATTCTTGCATAGTATATGTACATAGGTTATTTTTTCATTTTTTGTGCATGTGTGGTGTGGTGTGCTTTGTAAGTGTTTTTCTGCTCATTAGGTCTTCCTGATTGTGCAGATGGCTATTACTCCTTATATCAGTTTCACGGATGGTGCCTCCCACAGTACCAGAAACCTGTCTTCGGCAGCCTGGGTAATTTACAATCTTGATGGTGAGTTAGTTAATTTATAAGGTGTTTGTCTAGGGCCTGCTACAAATAATGTCGCAGAATATAGTGCCGTTTTGGAATTATTAAACGAGGTTGTTAACCTTGGTATTTGTGCATTAATTGTATATCTGGACTCACAGCTTATAGTGTTACAGCTCAATGGTCATTATTTAATTAGAAACCCACACATTTTAAGACTGTATCTATGTATTCGTTTACTGGAAATAAATTTTGATTACATCACATATAAGGATATACCTAGACGAATGAATACACTAGCAGATGCAGTAGCCAACATGGTATTAGATAGAAATTTAAGAAATTTATAAAAAACATCATCATATGTAAGCAAGATCCATGTAGAAATATATGTATATATATATGTCAAATTTTTGCGGCATATGGATCATATAAAATCCAAAAAATATACTTGTTTGTTTTAATTACATCCAGAGACAACGTGTCTCTCAAAAATGTGCAAATAAAAGCCTAGGCGACTAGTTGGCATGGTGCTCATGGTAACACGTTACTGCCCACACCAATCGCCTCAGTAAGTGATGGAGGCAACTTGGCACCCCTACGGTGTGCCTCTGGTAAGCCATAGGGATATCAGCTAGGCGAGCATAGTCCGAAACCCCATGATTAATCCCCTCGAGGTTCTATACTAGTGCATCCCCCTCGCCCCCCTTACCTTGAGGGTTATAGGTGAGCGGAGTCCTCTTCCCTATCGGTGACATCCCAACAGGCCTCTCTGGGCCGAAATCTGCATACATATAGGATCAATTGTTAGAAAATTCATGTATACCAAAAAATCATAAAACTCATAAAATGAAAAAGAGTCTTACCTAGCTCCTCATCCCAGTCCTCTCCTTCTGGGAGTGGAATGTTTGGGTCTCCTATGAAATCAGTGCTTGCATAGGGCCAGTCCTCTATGACGATCAACTGTCGTCGGAGATATCCAAAGAACTCGGGCCGCCAAGACATCTATTGGCCACCCCCTACCCTTGACATCAATTCTGCCCATCGAGCCATCCGTGGCTCTCTCAATGGTGGATCTGCAACTATCACCTCCTGGCCCTGGAGGATAGGCAGTCGTTCTAGGAAGAACGACACAAAAATTGACCCGTACCCAAACTGCTTCAGTTTGGCCTTTTTTAATTTGGTCAATTACTGTTTTATGTTCATAGTTACAGTTGTGGCCCAATCAAATACTGTTGGGTTCATGCACTCTGACGCCAGGAGGAGCTGTGTTTGGTAGCCTTGTGCGGTGCCTGCGACCCCGCAGCCCGCATAATGGTATGTAGCACCACTTTGAGTGCTACATAGGGAACAGTATGAATGTCAACTTTGCCACTACCTAATCCTGTTTGTGCCCCCGGGCACACTCTCTCCATGACCATTTCCATTTTCTCGCCAGAAGGCCTGGTACCTGTCATAATCAGAACTGGACCTCTGCGGGACAATCCAGTGATAAAGTACACATCCAATACCTCAAGCTCAAGTACTTGATATCGGAGTCTAAAATTCTCCTCATCTTCATCCCAGATACTAATAAAGTATTGAAATAGTTCAGGCTGAGCCTTGAGGCATGGAATTAAGAATAATTTCTTCAAGCCACAGTTGCAGAGAGCATTCATACACTGCTCATTCTCCATTTCCATTTCAACTTCCTCACTATGCTTTCTTTCCTTCCATTCGATCACCATTTTGGTTTATACCTGCATGAAATTGGTCATAAACACATTGTAAGATCCCTTGGGCATTCAAAAATTCAATTGATTGGTTCAATTTTTGTGAAATTTGAGCGGAATATTAGGTTGTGCGGTTGGCGAGACTATTTTAATGACAGTCGCACCACCCCTTTGAAAAAAGAGTTCGATTGGCACGGGTCCATGCCTGATAACCGTGCCAACTGCGGAAGCCCTATATTTTCAAATACTCCCCTCAGGGATGCAAAATCACAATGAAAAGTTATGAAATATGGCTTAAAAAATGGATAATGGAAGCGGCTATTACCTAGAAAAGATGGAATCCGGAATGGTGGACTAGATCATCCACAATCGTCACCACAAGATCACAGGGAAATAACTCACTATCGCTCTACATAGGAGGTAAAAATTAAAAAGTAAATATGTTTTTACTATTGGTCATATTTATAACCTTTTGAAATCAAATTTAGGTTTTGAGATTTTTTTTCCAATATTTCACTATGTTTTGTCGAAAAATGGGTTTTACACTTGCTTGTTGTGCAGCGACGGGTTTTCACGTGACTAGGACGACGACATGAGTTGTATTTTATACTTTTTCGGACTTGGAAAAACACGGAAAAGTCACTAATGGAGTCATCTTTTAGCTATTTTTTGACTCTCTAAAACTAAAAATATTGCCGAGTCGCTTGTCGCTTTGAGCTCGTTAAATTGGTTGGGAAACGACATCTACCCAGTCTACGTCTACCCCTTTTTTGGGCTGGGATAGATTATTTATGAAAAAGGAATACCCTAGCCTATCGCGACTAGGAGGCTCTCTCAGACATAGTTTTCTACCTTTTCGGATATGAGGGAGTATCTATGAAAAGGGACTGATGGAGTTTTCTTTTCCGTTGTCTTTTCAAACTCTCTAAACATGAAAATACGTTGAGTTCTTCCTCGGTCAAACTCGTTAAAAATTGATGACATCAGACTCTGCCATAATGACGTTACTCGAGTTCCTCGTTCCTAGGGCTCGTTAAATGTAATAGGTTGGATTTGTCTGAAGGACAAACTTATATTGCAAACATATGCTATCCCCTTCAAGCTTGTTTCCAAAAATAATTGGGGTACTCGCCAGAAATGGTGGGGGAAAATGGAACCAGTATCATCGTCTTGTCGGTAGTATGTCACTCTTGAACATGGCACTTGTCTGCATTTGTGTTGGGTTGGGGACATCTCATCTCATTACCTGCTTGCCTCCATGGGTTTGGGTAATCTCTTTTGACCACTCATTTTCTCTTTTCCACGTCATCATGACCTTAGATCCTTTGATGTCAAATACTACCAAATCCAGTGTCGTGCCACCAATATGTTCAAGAGAAGTTAGCCTCTGTAGTTTTCAACCTCCCTCTGATTCTATATAGATCTTGATTCACAAACATCATGTTTCTATGTCTCGTGTCGATGATGTGGGAAACACTATGGCCCACCTTTGGTCAAGGTCACTTCTTGTCAACTTCAGCTCATTATCCAAGAAGCTGATTAAGAGACTCCCTTCAGGTACCCTAGAGCCTGCATGCCTCAATGGCAGGTTCTTCGCATTTTGACACAAGGTTTTCATTATTGACCTTCGATCGAATGATTCTGTGGGTGTTCGACGCCAGCTCACTGCTCACATTCCGTGGATTGTACCTATAGTACCTTGAGAGCCATCGTCCTTATTGGTGGTTTCTCTCGCATCTGTTAATAGCTTTAATTATTGGCTGGTAATCAGATGATGTTCTTGAATGTTCGACTCCAGCTCACAAATTCACATGCTTGAACTTGTACACTGTTCAGGTCGAGATGGAGCGCAAGACCCTGGATCTTGTCTGATAAAATCCAAGCTGCGGATTTTTTTGTGGATTATCATGATTGATTACATGACTCGTCTGATTGGATGGTTGCGACCATACCTGAGTCTACTTGTTGATCCTTCTTTGCTGGATGGATGCATTCATACCTTGGATCCCAGTTATTATGCACTCTATTATGGATGGCTGCACTCATACCACATATCATGTGTCAGAGATATCAGTTGTATTTGTATTTGCAGGTCTTTTGATGGAAGTGTTTTCCGTTGGGTGCGTTCTCATAAAGAATTTCACCCCTCCCTCTCTCTCGGACCTCATGCTTTAGGGGACATTTGTTACATAGAATTTTGTCGCCGTCCCTGCAATCCCTCGTCCTGTACATTAGAGGACTATTCCCGTGACCTGTGAATAGTAAAATGTCCTAAAAAAACCTTCATGGAATCCTCTTGCATAAGGACAAACATTCTCCTGAAGAAGTTTTCCTCTGAAAAACCCTAAAAATAGATGTTTTAGCGTTGGCGCGACTAGCCAATTCATCGCTCGCGCCAATGAGGGGAATCCAAACTAGAGGGCGTGCCAACTGGCGCTCTATCCCTATGTCTCACTCGCGCCAAGCTTATTAAGGGATGTTTTTTAAAAATAAATGGCGGAAGCTTGATTCTAAAAAACTCCAGAATGAATCATTAAAAGAAGTTGAGTGGTCTGGCTTCGGATCTCCATGTATAGGAAGTGGTTTTCCACCTGTCATGGAACCTTCCTAATAGATAGGACCTATCCCATGATTATAGGGATCTCAACTTCCATTCCTCCATTTATAAAAGCTTGCCCTCTCTATTTTCTAGCTAGCTGAACTGGTAGGAAGGAAACTATAGCCGGGAAGCTATTAAGAGCAGAGCCAAAGAGAATCTTATAAGAGAGAGAGCTTTGTCCAAATTCCCGACAGGCTTTGTTGAGACACGCTCCGCTGGAAGCCCCGCCAAAGGAAGATCATAGCATCAGAGAATTTGGTTGTAATCTTCCTTTTGTCATTTATAATATAAGTGACTCTGATTTTGGTTCCATTCTTGTGTTTAATCTTTCATGTGATGCAATGAATTATATCCTCTCTGACTAATATATGGTTACATGATTTAAGTATCACGTTGTATTTCGTCATTTCTCTACGTGTGTATAGGTGTCTGGATGTGACGAACAGAAGGATTGTGATCTGTCAAGCTAGGGATGAAGAGCACCACTTCTTCATCGACAACAGCAGCGTGGGATTTGAGGTAGGATGCTTATCATGGTCTTTTTATTTCTTGTAATCAGGAACCAATGTCATTAAATGACTAGATTGTTGCTAGACCCAATCTAGGGCTAGTGGGATCGCCTTTGTCCACAGAGGGGATTTACCTTCTCAACAACAGGCAACCCAACATTTAACCCAGGGAGGGATAAGGTTAAGGTTAAGGTTACGGTTACGTTAAGGGTAAAGTCAAGGTTAAGGTTAGGTTAAGGTTAATATAAGGTTAGGGTAAAGGTTCAAGTTAAGATTAAGGTTCACGGTTTGGTCAAGGTTAGGGTTTGGTTATAGTTAAGGTCAAGGTAAGGTTCTGGTTAAGGTTAAGGTAAGGTTAATGTTAAGGTTAAGGTTAAGGTTAAGGTTATATTAAGGGTAAAGTCAAGGTTAAGGTTAGGTTAAGATTAAGATAAGGTTAATGTTAAGGTTATGGTTAAGGTTAGGTTAAGGGTAAAGTTAAGGTTAGTGTTAGGTGAAGGTTAAGGTTAGGTTAAGGGTAAAGTTAAGGTTAGCGTTAGGTTAAGGTTATGGTTAGGCTAAGGTTAAGGTTAGGTTATGGTTACAATTAGGTTAAGGTTAAGATTAGGTTAAGGTTAAGGTTAATGTTAAGGTTAAGGTTAAGGTTAGGTTAATGGTTAAAGTTAAGGTTAAGGTTAAGGTTAAGGTTAAGGTTAGGGTTAGGTTAAGTTTAAGGTTAAGTTTAGGTTAATGGTAAATTTAAGGTGAGGGTTAGGTTAAGGTTAAGGTTATGGTTAAGGTTAGGCTAAGGTTAAGGTTAAGGTTAGGTTTTGGTCAAGGTTAGGGTTAGGTTAAGGTTAATGTTAAGGGTTTGGTCAAGGTTAAGGTTAAGGGTAAGGTTATAGTTAGGTTAATGTTAAGGTTAAGGTTAGGTTAAGGTTAAGATAAGGTTAAGGTTAAGGGTTTTTTCAAGTTTATGGTTAGTTTATTGTTAAGGTTAAGGTTAGGTTGAGTTAAGGTTAAGGTCAAGGTTAAGGTTAGGTTAAGGTTAATACTAAGGGTTTGGTTAAATTTAAGGGTAATGTTAATGTTAAGGTTAAGGTTAAGGTAAAGGTAATGTTAAGGTTAAGGTCAAGGTTAGGTTATAGTTAAGTTCAATGTTAAGGTTAGGTTATAGTGAAGGTTAAGGTGAAGGTTAAGGGTGAAAGTTAAGGTTAAGGTTAAGACTCGTAACCTTAACCTTCACCCTTAACCTTAACCTTAACCTTCCCCTAACCCTAACCTTAACGTTAACCTAAACCTTTACCCTAACCTTAACCTTAACCTAACCTTAACCTTGACCTTACCCTTAATTGTAACCTTAACCTGACTAAACCTGTAACCTTAACCATAACCTAACCTTAACCTTGACGTTAACTATAACCTAAACCTAACCTTAACCAAAACCTTAACCTTAACCTTCCCATAACCATAACCTTAAGCTTAACCTTGAACTTACCAAGGTCAGGGTTAGGTTATAGTTAAGTTCAAGGTTAGGTTAAGGTTAGCTAAAGGTTAAGGTTATGTTAAGTTTAAGGTAAGGTTAAGGATGAAGGTTAAGTTTAAGGTCAAGGTTAAGGTTAAGGTTAGGTTGAGGTTAAGGTAAGTTTAAGGTTAAAGTTAAGGTTAATGTTATGGGAAGGTTAAGGTTAATGGGGTAAGGTCAAGGTTAAGGTTAAGTGTAGGGTCAAGGTTAAAGTTAAGGTTAAGGTTAAGGTTAGGTAAAGGTTACGGGTTTAGTCAAGGTTAAGGTTAAGGTTAGGTAAAAGTTACGGGTAAATTCAAGGTTAAGGTTAAGGTTAAGGTGAAGGTTAAGGTTATAGTTAAGTTAAGGTTAAGGTTAAGGTTAACATTAAGTTTTAGGTTATAGTTAAGGTTAAGGTTAGGTTAAAGATAAGGTTAAGGTTAAGGTTAGGCTAAGGTAAAGGTCAAGGTTAAGTTTAAGGTTAAGGTAAAGGTTAAGGGTAAAGTTAAGGTAAGGGTTAGGGTTAGGTTATAGTTAAGGTTAAGGTTAGGTTAAGGGTAAATTCAAGGTTAATATTAAGGTGAAGGTGAAGGTTACGGGTAAGGTTAAGGTTAAGGGTTACAGGTTTAGTCAGGTTACGGTTAAGGTTAAGGGTTTGGTTAGGGTAAGTTTAGTGTTAAGGTTAGGGGAAGGTTAAGGTTAAAGTTAAGTTAAGGGAAGGTTAAGGTTAAGGTACAGTTAATGTTAAGGTTAAGGGTTTAGTCAGGTTAAGGTTAAGATTAAGGGTTTTCTCAAGGTTAGGGTTAGGTTATGGTTAAGGTTAAGGTTAGGTTAAGGGTTTGGTCAACGTTAGGGTTTGGTTATAGTTAAGGTTAAGGTTAATGTTAAGGTTAGGGTAAAGGTTCAAGTTAAGGTTAAGGTTAAGGGTTTGTTCAAGGTTAAGGTTAAGGTTAAGGTTAAGGGGGTAAGTTAAGGTTAATGGTTAAGGTTAATGTTAACATTAGGGTTACGGTTAGGGGAAGGTTAGGGTTAAGGTTAAGGTTTAGGGTTTGGTCAAGGTTAGAGTTAGGTTATAGTTAAGGTTAAGATTAAGGTTAAGGTTACAAGTTTAGTCAGTTTCATGTTAAGGCTAAGAGTTTGGTCAAGGTTAAGGTTAAGGGTTTGGTCAAGGTTAGGGTTAGGTTATAGTTAAGGGTAAGGCTAAGGTTAAGGTTACGGGTTTAGTAAGGTTAAGGTGAAGGTTAAGGTTAAGGGTAAGGTTAAGTTTAAGGTTAAGGTTAAGGGTTAAAATTAAGGTTATCGTTAATAGTAAGGTCAAGGTTAAGGTTATGGGTCTTAACCTTAACCTTCACTATAACCTAACGTTAACCTTAACCTTAACCTTAACTTTAACTATAACCTCACCTATCCTTAACCTTAACTATAACCTAACCCTAACCTTTACCAAACCCTTAACCTTAACCTTAAGCTTAAGCTTAAACTTAACCTTAACCTAACCTTAACATTAACCTTAACCTTCCCATAAATATAACCTTAAACTTAACCTTAACCTTAACCTAATCTTAATGTTGTGTAACCAGCTCCAAAAATAGAAGAAAAGAGATATCAATGCCTTAGAAATGAGCCACTTCGAGGGGGAAACCTCCAATACATTATATAAATGAACAATTCTTGGATGATAAAAATGAACAAAACCTCCTTCTATATATAGGAGTCCATGGGGCCACAATATAATCCTAGTGGGGCCACAATGTAATCCTAGCCGACCTAACAATAATAATATAAGGGAACAATAATAACAATATGGGGGTTACAGGGGTACAATAATAACAATAAGGGGGGCTACACTAACATAATAAGGGGCTACACTATTAATATAGGGACTTAACATGCCCCTCTCCTTCAAACAAGTGTTGTCCTCAACACTTGATTATTTCTTGATGCTTCTATATAAAATTCTCATCCTCCCATGTGAAATCTTCTATAGGAAAGTTCTTCCACTTGCTGAGATACTCTAAAATTGATCGTACTTGTCGAGTTCTTGTTTCTATGACTGCTTCATAACTTATTTCGATGTCATGTTGATCTTCCTGTTGTTTCATTAGATTCTGCACGAAAGTTGGGTTATCCTTTGAGAGTTGGAGAACTTGTTGTTGATGCTCGATGTGATCTTCCACTAATTTATCATCCATATTTTATATTATTTGATCCTTCAAACCATCCAACTTAGCCTCCATTTCTGATTTTAAACCATCTATTTCATCTTCAATTTCTCTTCGTAAGATCGAAACTTGTTGCACTTGGTACCGCAATTTTGATATCTCATACTGCAACTCTTCCTCTTCATGCGTCATAGTATAGCTTTTTGAGGGTTTAATGGGTATGGAATTATTTTTTGGAGGCATTATAGAACCCACTACTAATAAAAATTCTAAAATATGCAATTGGAATCACTTTAATTTATTTTTCAAACAAATGTTATGCAATTTTAAAAAGTGGATACACACCTTTCTCTTTCTTTTGAGGAGCTAGATATTGAAATTAAATTATCTCTATAATTGTAGATCCTCAATATTTTAAATTCAGCCTTGTAGTATTTCTCTGAAGCTTCTTTCAAATGCCACAAGTCTAACTTGATTTGTATTCTCCAAGACAAAGTTATGTCTAATCTCCCACAATGACCTAATTATGGACTGGTTCAGTAGAGTGAACTTGTACGACTTTCCATGTGTCATTGTTTCATCCTTTGGCTCTAAAATTGATAGCAAAGAAACTAAATTCTGTGTAATTACAACCAATTTTTACGGCACTCCAATCCGATGCTCAGAGAGAGAGTTATTTAAATTTTCCCACAATCACCTTTTTGAGATGAAATTCAAGAGCCTGAAAAAGCACTACCTTCCACAGATCATATCTCCAAAATTATTTCGAACCAAGCTCTGAAATTTTTTGAATAATTTCCTCAGGATTTTATCTTCGCACCATATGAATTTCAGATTCTGAAACTTTGTAGAAAAAATGTTATAGCGAAAATTCCACGATGACCTGTTTAGGAGCCTGAACAAAGACCTAAATTCCACAGATGATATCTCCAAAAATATTGCGAACCAAGCTCTGAAATTTTTAGGAACTCTTCCTCAGGATTTCTGCTTCGTACCCTAAAAATTTCAGCTTCTGAAACTTCGTATAAAAAAATTTATATCGAAAATTCCATGATGACCTGTTTGGAGCAGCGAAACCCTAGAATCCAAAGCTTTGATACCAAATGTTGAGTAACCAGCTCCAAAATAGAAGAAAAGAGATATCAACACCTTATAAATGTGCCACTTCGAGGGGAAAACCTCCAATAAATTACATAAATGAACAATTCTTGGATGATACAAATGAAAAAAACCTCCTTCTATATATAGGAGTCCATGGGGCCACAATATAATCCTAATGGGGCCACAATGTAATCCTAGCCGACCTAACAATAATAATGTAAGGGCACAATAATAACAATATGGGGGTTACAGGGGTACAATAATAAGAATAAGGGGGACTACACTAAAATAATAAGGGGCTACACTATTAATATAGGAACTTAACACTTAAACTTAGCTATAACCTAACCGTACCTTTACCCTAACCATAACATTAACTATAGCCTAACTGTAACCTTAAGCTTACACTTAACCTAACCTTAACCTTAACCTTGACCTTGACCTTAACCTTAAGCTTAACTTGACCTTAACCTTAACTTTAACTATAACCTAACCTAACCTTGACATTAAATATAACCTAACCCTAACCTTGACCAAACCCTTAAGCTTAACCTTAACATTAAACTTAACCTTAAGCTTAACCTTAACATTAACCTTAACCTAACCTTAACCTTAACATTAACTTTTACATAACCATAACCTTAACCTTAACCTTAACCTTCACCTTAACCTTAACCTTGACTTTACCCTTAACCTAACCTGAACCCATTAACCTTAACCTTAACCTTCCCATAACCATAACCTTAACCTTGAATTTACCCTTAACCTAACCTTTAACTTAACCGTAACCTAACCCTAACCTTAACCTTAACCTTAACCTTAACCTTAACCTAAACTCTAACCCTAACCTTAACCTTAACCTTACCCTAACCATAACCTTAACCTTAACCTTCCCATAACCGTAACCTTAACATTGACCTTACCCTTGAACTTATCTTAACCTTAACCCAACCTTAACCTTAACTTTACCCTTAACCTTACCTTAACCATAACCTTAACCTAACCTTAAACTTAACCTTACCCTTAACCTTATCTTAACCTTACCTTAACCATAACCTTAACCTTAACCTTATCCTAACCTTAACCTTGACTTTACCCTTACCCTTTGTTGAGTCTCAATTCTGCATCTTTTCCATACACTTTTCTATACCTTTTTCACTCACCTGAACCTCCCAAGTTGTCAATATCATTTGCAAAAGAGCATCTAACATGGTTTTTAATTATATTTTTGTGTTTGCTATTTGATTTAGATTTTGTTCATTCAGCTACGGAATCTTGCCACTTTCCGCAGCTACTGCAACTTTCCGCAGCTATTTTGTGAAACTCTATGTTACATGTGTCTACAGGTAAAACGAGCCACATGGGCAAGTCAGGAATGATGTGGACATGGTTCGTGTCCTATTGGTTCGAGCAAACTCATCTAAAGAAGCCGCGGTCAAAGGCATCCACATGGAAGTCAACCATAGAGTCTTACGGTGACAGGACTCTGTTCCGTGTCACGTAAAGGTTCATATGGCCGTTTCTGAGCTTGCGGAGGACAAGTCAACATCTGTACATGGCTCCATAGTTGAATTCAAGCATCCACTTCTCATAGATTTATTTTCCAACATGGCCATGATCCTAGATCCGTGGACATAATGGTCTACGTGTTCTACACCAGCATAAACTTTAGGAGACAGTTATATTTCTTTTGTTATATATAACGCGTTTGCATACGCATATAGAGTTAGTCCCGATTAGTCTCTGTTAATTTTATTAAGTCTGCTCTGTAATGTAATTACGCTGCCTTTGAGCCGTAATACTACCATACTGTTATGACTGCATTTTAATATAAGAAGACTTTGTTTTCCAACTTAATTCGTACTTGAAGATCATTGCCAAGGCTGGTGTAGAGGGCCCCTGCTCAGCTAAGGTTTTGTGCATTATTGTATAGTTCTTATTTCATTTCTTTAAAGCTCATTGTGCCATAATCGATTCACATGTTTATACATTTCATTTTTTTTCATTTCTGTTTATAAACTTTCCTGCTTTCCATTTCACTTATGTCTTTCATGTTTTATGTTGTTAATCACTGATCAGTGTTCTTGTTTCAAGTTATAGATAGGCAGCCCGGGCATTTTCATAGCTTTTTGACTAATGACATGGAATTAACATTGTTCTGCTGCTAATGTGTTTTTCTTAGTTTCTGTTTCATTTCAGTATTGCTATGTTTAACTCAGTTTTGCTTAATTGTTTCAGTAGTTAAATTTAGATATATTAAACTGCTCATAGCATCTTCAGTTGCCTCCGAAAGCCACAGCTGGACTGATGGTGAGGGATTTTATTATGAAATGTGTAGTTTAGTATTAGTTTCCTTTCTGCAAAATTAGATATATTAAACTGCTCATAGCATCTTCAGTTGCCTCCGAAAGCCACAGCTAGACTGATGGTGAGGGATTGTATTATGAAATGTGTAGTTTAGTATTAGTTTTCCTTCTACAAATTTAAATATATTAAATTGCTCATAACGTCTTCAGTTGCCTCCGAAAGCCACAGCTGGACTGATGGTGAGGGATTGTATTATGAAGTGTGTAGTTTAGTATTAGTTTCCTTTCTGCAAGTTAGAAATGTTAAATTGTGCATGACATCTTCAGTTACCTTCGAAAGCCACAGCTGGACTGATGGTGAGGGATTGAATTATGAATGTATGGTTTGATATTAGTTTACTTTCTGCAAGTTAGATATCAGTTCCTCAAGTTGTTTATGGTTACTTCCGAAAATCATAGCTGGACTAATGATGAAGGATCAGAAGATAAATCGATGTAATCTGATTTAGATTTACTTTGTTGCAATTTTGAATTTCTTTAAGCATAGTTTCTTTTTGTTTAGACAGCAGCAAGAATAGTTTAGTTTCATGCTCACTAGTTCACTATTTTTGATTTATTAGACTTACAACATCTTTTCATTTCAGCAGTACATTTTCATTTCCTTTCAAGTTTTGTCATTGAAAATTTCAAATTCCTTTTTAAGTTTCAAGTTGGCAAATCATTATAGGGGATATCATTTCCTTGAACAAATATAACCATACTTGTTTTCATTTTATAATTTCCATTTCACCTTAGAAAACCAAAAACGACAAAAAGTTAAGAAATAGGTTATCTTGCACATATAGTGCACCGCACTTCATCAGCTTACGAATCCCGGATTGACAAATTAAATGCAGCAATTTAGGATACACTAAATTGACCAAACACCCTTAACCTTAGCCTAACCTTAACCTTACCACCTTAACCTTAACCTTAACCTAAAACTTGACTTTACCTTAACCTAACCTTAACCCCTTAACCTTAACCTTAACTTTACCCTTAACCTTAACCTTAATCTTAACCTTAACCAAACCCTTAACATTAACCTTAACTTAACCTTAACCTTAACCTAACCTTAACGTTGACCTTAACTATAGCCTTCCCATAACCTTAACCCTTACCTTAACCTTAACTATAACCTAACCCTAACCTTAACCAAACCTTACCCTTAAGGTCAAGGTTAAGGTTAAGGTTCGGTAAAATTTAAGGTTAAGATTATGGTTAGGGTTAAGGTTAACCTTAACTTTACCCTTAACCTAACCTTAACCTTAACTATCAAAAAACCCTAACCTTGACCTTAACTTTACCCTTAACCTTGACCTTAACCTTAATCTTGACCTTGACCTTAACCTAACCTTAACCTTAAATTTCACCTTAACCTTGACTTTACCCTTAACCTAACCTAAACCCCTTAACCTTAACCTTAACCTTCCCATAACCATAACCTTAACCTTGAATTTACCCTTAACCTAACCTTTAACTTAGCCATAACCTAACCATATCCTTGACCAAACCTTAACCTTAACATTCCCCTAACCTTAACCCTAACCTTAAACTTAACCTTAACCTTCCCCTAACCATAACCTTTACCTTAACCTTCCCATAACCATAACCTTAACCTTAACGTTGACCTTACCCTTGAACTTATCTTAACCTTAACCCAGCCTTAACCTTAGCTTTACCATTAACCTTGCCTTAACCATAACCTTAACCTATCCTTAACCTTACCCTTAACCTTATCTTAACCTTACCTTAACCACAACCTTAACCTTAACCTTGACATTACCCTTAACTTAACCTTAACCAGAACTTTATCTTTACCCTTAACCTTAATCTTAACCTTAACCTTAACCATAACCTTAACCTTAACCTTAACATTAACCTTAACTTAACTATAACCTTATCCTTCAGCTTAACCTTAACCTTAACCTTGAATTTACACTTAACTTAACCTTAACCTAACCTTAAACTTAACTTAACTTTAAACTTAACCTTAATCTTCACCTTAACCTTACCCCCTTAACCTTAACCTTAAAATAAACCCTGAATTTACCTTAACCTAACCTTAACACCTTAACCTTAACCTTAACTTTACCCTTATCCTTAACCTTAATCTTAACCTTAACCAAACCCTTAACATTAATGTTAACTTAACCTTAACTTTAACCTTAATATTAACCTTAACCTAACCTTAACATTGACCTTAACTATATCCTTCCCCTAAACTTAACCCTAACCTTAACCTTAACCTTAAACTTAACTATAACCTAACCCTATCCTTGACCAAACCTTACGCTTAAGGTCAAGGTTAAGGTTAAGGTTAAGGTTATGGTTAGGGTTAAATTTAACCTTGAATTTACCCTTAACCTAACCTTAACCTTAACTATAACCTAACCCTATCCTTGACCCTAACTTTACCCTTAACCGTGACCTTGACCTTGACCTTGACCTTAAGGTTAAGGGTTTGGTAAAGGTTAGGGTTAGGTTATAGTTAAGGTCAAGGTTAAGGATAAGGTTAAGGTTATGGGAAGGTTAAGGTTAAGGTTAAGGTTAAGTTAAGGTTAAGGTTAAGGTTTGGTCAAGGTTAGGGCTAGGTTATAGTTAAGGTCAAGGTTAAGGTTAGGATAAGGTTAAGGTTACGGGTTTAGTCAGGTTAAGGTTAAAGTTAGGTTAAGGGTAAAGTCAAGGTTAAGGTTAAGGTTAAGGGGTTAAGGTCAGGTTAAGGTCAAGTCAAGGTTAGGGTTAGGTTATAGTTAAGTTTAAGGTTAGGTTAAGGGCAAGATAAGGTTAAGGTTAAAGTTAAGGTTATGGTTAGTGTTAGCCACCTATATTTTTCAATTATATCAGCTGGTGGCTAAATATTTTTTGCAGCCTTCAAGAAACAAATTCAGGCCTGAAAATTGTTGGTTCTTGAAGTCTGCTGGTAAGATCATAAACTGCTGGTTGGTTCTTCATACTTCACCTTCTCTCAGCCTCTGATATTACATGAAAATCCAAGTCAAATACTACTGCATCCCTTTTTCTTTTCCCCCCCTTGCTTCCATTTTACCTTCATTTTTCCATTTCCCTTTATTCATGAAAACCCCACCAAACCATGTGTTGTTCCTTATCCCTCCATTATTTTCTCTCCCCAAGGTTAAAAAACCATGTTTTAACCTAATCGGAATTGTTCTTCCTTTGGAATTCTTTGGAAAAACCATAGAAAACACATGTTTCTATGCGTTAGGCTTAGGCCCCTCAGGCTAAACTCCCTGCCTTTCCTTTCTCCATATACCCCGATGCTGGAACCACGCGCTAAGTCCGACAGGCGCTTAACTCTTGGAATTTATTTTCTACCCGAAAAACATTGAAAAACCTTCGTAAAACGCAAAATCGGGTTTTATTTTATTTTTCATAAAGTTCTCCGCCAAAGAAATTATATTAAAACTTGACCGTCGATCTGTCCCACAGATCAATGGTGCAGAGCTCCCCTAACCTGGTGGACCCCCTTTCCCCGCGCCCATCTCCAAAACCATGGTATATATCCCGCACCACCTTTCGTCGAGCAGCGGTTTTATCCCGTCGGCCAGCGATTCCACACGCTGGCCGACACGTGTCCTCCACCTCGTTCCCAAAACCGTCGTACTTTCGCTTCACCCACGCATTATCTTTCGTACCATAGCCCCGCAGTGGGATTCATCTCCACCGTCGGATTTGGGCCCTCCCATCCGACGGTTGCTGTTCGCTTCTTCTATCTGGCCTTTAGCGAACTTACCCGCCTGTTGAATTTCCCCCAGCGCGTTTGAAAACCGATCTTCACCGTCGATTTTTGCAAATCGACGGTTCTCATGCAACCGCTCGATTCCATCGTACACCCCCCTTTTTTCCTCCGTTGAATTTCCGATTGCTCCGATTCCCCCTGCATGCCCTCCAAAGCAGATTGACCTATAAACCAGATTTTTTACGTGTTTTTTGTATTTTGCAGGGAAGAAGTCATTTTTTCGTGTTTTAAGCAGGGTTCTCAGACCTGGAGGGTGACGATCCTCTATGTCTCAATTTCTCTGTAGAAATCACCCACAAGGTCATTTTTCACGTCTCATCGGTGTTTCTAACGGCATTGATGCCTTTTTCTACCTGCACAGCCCTTCATAGCAAAGAATACCGGTAAAATCGACTCAGAGAAAGAGTATCAGGTATTGAAGACCCCAGTGAACCAGAGCAGCAGATCAGTGGATATATTGGCGGGGATTACGGCTAAGACGGTTATCAAAAGCCTAATCCCCAACTCAGAACACAGATTAAAAGAAAACCTAAAAGTGTTCATCAGATACATCGCTTCCACCGCCATGCTTTGAGGCGAATTGATTCCTCAACCACCGCAGTGTCACCTATTGCCTCAAAATGCTCAATCAGAGGCCGAATTTATTGAACAGGATCAGATATTGTGCCTCAAAACAGCCAAAGAAGTTATTTCCGCACCAGATTTAATGACAGAATGTTTGCAGAGTAACCCTAATAGTACGCAGAGCCTCTGAGTGGAAAACTCTTGACTGTAAATAGTGGTTTCATGGGCTCTTGGAGCTCTTCTTGTAACAGATAGGTTAGGTTGTGAAGAGAGATGGATTAAAACATTGGATCTGAAGATTATAACCGGTTTGAAGCAATCAATACAAGCTGATTTATGGGATCCTGGTCTATGCTGATGGTGATGTTATTCTCACTGTAACTTGTATTTTGTTTCTGTTTTCAATTTGTTTCATTTTCCACTGTAAAGAATAGTTTAAACAGTGTTAGGACCTACTGTATATCAGTAACCTTCTCTGGCTGAGAAACCTTTATTTAAATGTTTTCTTTCTGCTGTGTTATTTGAGAATGATTTAATTCAGTCTAAGTACAGATATGCTGGCGTTCCCTCATCTTTTCGTCACTGCTGAATGTTATTTTTAAATGTTACTTTCATATATGTTGTGTATGGAATGAATTGAGGAAATCAAAGGTTAGCCCTGAGTCCCTTTCTTGTTTGCTCAACTATTTGATTGTTTCCCTCGGGATGTGTCAAAAGCTGACTAGTTTCAAAGCACTTATCAGATCTTAGGCCATTCTGTGTTATCATTGTGATTGTCTTGGAAGTAACTAAGTAAAGAAGAACTAGGAGAGGATCAGGGTGAGTCCCAGCCCACTAGTTTCTGCTCCAAAGGTTGCCTTCAAGTTTCCCTTCATTTTTAATCTGTGTTCTATTAGAAGTGTATCAAAGGCTGGATAGTTTCAAAGTACTTACCAGATCCTAGTTTGCTTCTATGTTTTTCTCAAGTGCCTGGTCAAAGGCTGGCTAGTTTCAAAGTACTTACCAGATCCTGGGCTGCTCTTTGTTCTGCATCTGTTAATTCCCTTTCTTTTTGTATCACCCCATTCCATAAATCAAACTTTAAAGAGATCCTTAGGCCTAGATGACTTGCCCCATAGATTACTCTTGAACCTGAATGTTTCAATTAAATTCTATTATGACTCCATAGCCCAATGGATTGAAAACGTTCCATCATCTCTCTTAGAATCGAAGCTTACTCTGCTTGCTTGCAACTTCTCACCTTTGAACCTATTTGCATATAGATCTTTCCGCCTCAGACAGCAACTATGTTCAACCAGCCAAGAAAACCAAACAAAACCCTTGGCCTTCATAACTAGCCTAATATTATCACCCTAAACTTCAAAGACAATATCCATCTTTGTACATATTGGAGAGATCCCTCTCCGGATTCAGGAGGGCTAGATCCTAGAATCCCAAAGTTGGTTGAAATGATGTTAACTCTGTGATCGGAATTTGCCAATCTTGCTTGTTACAGAGACCTAACATTTTTGGCGACTCCACTGGGGATACTCATGACTTGAGCTTTCATCTTTTTCCCCTTTATTTTCACATAAACCTTGAGAGTCAAAAGTAGCCTTTTCAAGCACTACCAAGAAATGGTAATCATGATGAAGCGCAATTGAATCAGTGACAAACTAGGTCAATCCTAGGATTCTTTTAAGTTTTTATCTAACCTTGGAAAATCTGCTAGCTTAGCCATAAGGATAGACTGTCTTTGTTTCATAACCGTAGCTAAGTTTTGAGGCAGAGCTAGTATATTCTTCTAAACCACAAACAAAAGCAATTCAGAAAATACCAAAAACATTTCAGATTGGTAGTAAAACACTAGTTTTGATATCTTGTTTACGTCTTTCATGTGTTTTACCTTATACTCTTAGACAGAGTCTGGAAAGGGCCAGGTAGCCTCCGGGTCTCATCCTCTTTTAGGGGTGACATATCTGGTGAATGCCCTCCCAGTCAATCTCTGGTTAGATTTTGTTGTGTTTTGAGATATCCTTGAAAAGGAATGTTTCACAAACACTGTGGTGGACAGTGTACTCCTTTGAAAACACTCTGAACTTTCCACCTGGCGACTCCACAATCCTGAACAGACCTTAAGACTCCACTGGGAAGAACCCTTATCATTATAAAATCATTCAAACTCAGTTAGAGGACTTTGGCTCCTAAAAAGATTCATACTAGAGCTCATCCTGATCCTGATCCTCCTGAGATAGTTGACAACCCGGAAAGAATCCTTAGGAAGTCTCCTAAGATACAATTTTCAGCTATTTTCAGACCACCCCTAAAGAGCTAATTCAGTCCCTGAAAACCTTTCAGCTCTTCGTGAATCACAAATTGACTTATTGAACCCATTCAGAACTAGGTCATTTGGTGATTTAGATCAGCTAGATTCTGAGCCTTCACTTTTATCTCCCGAAACAAGTGAAACCCTTGGGAATAGAGAATCAACACCTCCTGATTTACATTTCTTACATAATCTAGGTGTCTCTCATCCAAGATCAGCTCAGCAATCTACTGTTGTTCCATCCACTCCTGTTCATCTTTCATCCACTGTTGAAACCACTCCACTTCAACCCACACCTCCTCTTGTAAATCTGCCCCCACCACATATCATGGCAACATGGTATGCTCCCTTAGTCCTTCCTGTACCACTAGTCAATCTTCCACAGGACTATCAGTCCAAAATTCCATTATATGATGCTAGCAATACTATAACAACATCTCAACATGTGGACAAGATGAATGACTACTTTGACAGAAATGAAATTGACAATGAATCTGTCAAAATCAGACTGTTTGCTCAAAGTTTGGGGGGAGAAGTGAGAAAATGGTTTAAAGGTTTAACCCCCCATAGTATTAATGACCTCCAAGCCTTCCATCAAACATTCTTAAACAAATGGGAAGTAAGGAAGAATCCCCTCCAAGTCCTTGCCGACTATAACAATCTCCATAGGAACCCTGGGGAAAGTGTACAAGCTTATTGTACCAGGTTTAATAGTGTGTATAATGCACTTTCCCCTGAACTAAAACCTCCTCAGGGCTCTGCTTTAAACAAATTTCTTGAAGGGTTTGATCCGGACATGACATATTCACTCAAAGAAAGAGTTTTTGCAACCCTTGAAGATATGCAAAGAGGTGCTCTTTCTGTGGAAGTTAACCTTATGGAGAAGAGAACAAGGATGAAAGATGAAAAGAGAGTATCTTTTAGAGAGGAATCCACCCCTTCCACCTCAAGCTCAAAGATGGAAAGAATGATGGAAGAAATGATGAAGAAAATGAGCATTCTAGAGAGAGCGCAAGAAAGTCTAAATCAAAACGCTCCTCAAAACAGAAACCAAAACCAGAATCAGAATATTAGAGGAAATCAGCCTCCAAACAGACTTAGGGAAGATGATCAGCAGATCATCCCTCCCTTTCATCAAAACTTTTTAAGTGAGGTTGACCAAACATATCATATAACATAGGAAGATGATATAAACTTATTTGGGGTAGAAGATGATGACTTTTAGGTTCATTATGATAATAAACAAGGTCTTTATACACCTTACGATGACAGAAGAGATGATAATGAGAATTGCTATCAAAACATGGAAAACGTTGTCATACAGCCTTCAAGGGAATATGAACTCAGAAGTAGGTCTAATCAACAAATCCCCAACAATAAAACCTCAGACAAGCCTTCTCAAAACAGCACTGCAACTAATTCTAAAACAATCGAACAAAAGGACACAACAGTGGCTGTAAATTCTGGTGGTGGTAAAGGGAAAGGCACTCAAAAAGTTGAAAAACAGAGTGCAAAAATTAGTAGTACTAGCACCTCGGTTAGTACTCCTGGTAAAACAACTCTCTCAACTGTAGATAAACCAAATCAGCAAGCTGTTATTGCTGATAAAGTGGCAGCAAACAAGGCTGAAATCAATGTTTTAAAGAGTCAAAACCTTTTTAGCCTAGAACAGGAAATCTCAAAGATCAAAATTTATGTTCCTTTGACTGAGAAGATAATGAAGATTCACTCAATCTTAATGATGACCAACCAGAGCTTATTTTTGGTCCGAAGATTGAAGGAAAGTTCCAAGAGGGTCCTGTCCCTCCCTTTTATGTAAGCTTAAACGTTCATGAAAAAATTCTGCACAATGCTATGCATGACTCAGGCGATTCCCATAATTTAATGCCAAAAGCCGTAATGGAAAGCCTGGGTCTTGAAATTACCAGACCTTACAAAGATTTGTAATCTTTTGACTCAAGCAGAGTTAAATGTCTAGGATTGATAAAAGATCTCTGTGTTAACTTAGCCCAGATTCCAGCCAAATGTTTAGTCATGGATGTTGTTGTGGCTGATGTACCCCCAAAATATGGAATGCTTTTATCAAGCTCTTGGGGTGCTAAGTTATAGGGGACCATGCAAATGGACATGACCTATGCGACTATCCCTGTTTTAAATCAGACCAGAAGACTTTACAGGGAATCCCACATGCAGTACATAGTGAAAAGTCAAGATCGGCCTCAAAACTCCCCTCTCTATGCTATAAATATGAGCCTTGATTCTTTTATCATTTTCAATGATGAAACACTTACGGGACAAATCATTTCAAAGGAATTAATGGCTGAAACGGAGGGACAAGAACACAACGCTGAATTGCCGAAACAGTCTATTGTGTATGAAGATCCTAGCACACTAAATATAGGTCTTGAACTGCAAGTCATCAATCCATTAAACTTAAAACTTGATAGTCAGCAGGACAATCCTCAACCCGATGAAAAACTTGAGGAATCAAAAGATACAAAGCCCATTCACCAAACTGAAAATGTTCCCCTATGGACTATGTATTTTGACGGGTCATGCACCAGAACAAATGCTGGTGCAGGTGTCTGGATTACTAACACTGGAAATAATCATACAGAATGTATCTCATGCAAATTAAATTTTTAGTGTTCCAACAACATAGCAGAATATGAATCCCTTCTCCTAGGCTTGCATCTCTTGAAAAAGTTAGGTGCCAAGAGAATCAATGTATATGGGGATTCTGAATTAATCATTAGGCAAGTTAATGGGGAGTATAATGCTAATCACCCCAGACTTAGGGCCTACAGGAATGATGTCATAGATCTTTTGAAAACATTTGAGGAGTCCACACTGACTTTTGTCCCAAGAAAAAGAAACATTGTAGCCCACAATTTAGCCTTTGCTGCTAGAACCTGCCCAATACTGTATGATGACACCTCTCAGATAAAATTCAGACCAGCTATCCCTGATAACAAGAAATATTGGCAGGTGTTTGACGGAGATAAACAAATAGAAGACTTCATGCAATTCAGAAATGATTTTGAACCCCATAGTTCAAATTCAGATTATGATACAGACTGCAGTGAAGAAAATTTTCTTAGCGAAGAAGAACCATCTCCACAGCTGGTAGATATAAACCTTCAGTCTATCAAACTTAGAAACCAAACAGAATTAAGTGCAAGATCTGAAACAGAGGAAATGGAAACTCTGCATTCTAAGGATGATAGTTTGCCCAAAGGTTTGGCCCCTCTAGAAGAACTGTTTGATTTTGATGATGTGGCCAACAAACCTAAACTGGAACCTGTAGAAACTGAAGTGGAGGAATGTAATATAGGCAGTGAGGAAAAACCGAAATTGATCAAGCTGTCTAAAACTTTGCCAACTCACATTAAACTCAAATATATAGAGCTTTTCAAAGAGTTTTCTGATGTTTTTTCTTGGAGTTACGAAGATCTTAAATCCTATGACACTGAAATAATATAGCAAAAAATCCCTCTTAAAGAAAACCAAAAACCATTCAAACAGAAACTGCGCAGACTCAACCCTGTCCAGTTTCCATTGGTTAAGAAGGAAATCATGAAGATGCATGATGCTGGTATTATTGTCCCTATTAGATATTCTGAGTGGGTATCTAATCTGGTGTCGGTTAGGAAGAAGACTGGGGAAATCAGGCTTTGTATAGACTTCAGAAATTTAAACAAAGCCTCATTAAAAGACAACTACCCTTTACCCAAGATGGATCATATTTTGCAAAGGGTGGTGGGGTCTAAAAGAATTTCTTTGCTGGATGGCTATTCAGGGTATAATCAAGTCTTAGTCCACCCTGATGATCAATTAAAGATAGCTTTTACTACACCGTGGGGCACTTTCATTTATGTGAAAATGCCTTTTGGTTTAATGAATGCTGGAGCAACCTTTCAGAGAGCCATGGACATAGCATTCTCGGAAGAATTGGGTTTCTTCATCATTATCTATCTCGATGATGTAACTGTATTTTCAAAAACAGATGAAGAACACTTAGAACATTTGAGGAAAGTTTTCGAGAAGTGCAGAAGGTTTGGGATATCTTTGAACCCTAAGAAGACCTTATTCGGTCTCCAGGAAGGTAAAATTCTTGGGCACATCATTTCAGAAGAGGGCATAAAGATTGATCCCATGAGGATTGAGGCTATATTGCAAATCTCTCATCCTCGAAACATCAAAGAGTTGTAGTCTTTCATTGGAAAGATAAAATTTTTGAGAAGGTTCATTCCCAACTTGGCTGAGCTCCTTAGGAATATCACTAACATGTTGAAAAAGGAGCAAGGGGTGAAATGGACCTCAGAAGCAAAGACATCCTTTGAGCTGGTGAAACAAGCGTTAACCAAAACACCGGTTCTCATAAGTCCTGATTTTTCAAAGGATTTTTATATCTTCTCATTTGCATCAGAACATACCATAGCTGCTGTCCTTTTACAGAAAAATCCACAAGGACAAGAGCAGCCTATTGCATTCTTTAGCAAGGCATTGAGGGATGCCCCTTTGAAGTATAACATTATGGAAAAGCAAGCTTTTGCTCTGGTTAAAGCATTGAAATACTTCAGAGTATACATCCTTCACTCACACATCATTGCCTTTGTCCCAAATTTGGTTGTAAAAGACATTCTAACCCATGATCCAGATGGTAAGAGAGGTAAGTGGATTGCAGTTATTCTTGAATATGATTTATAAATAAAACCCACTAAGCTCATCAAAGGCCAGGGTTTAGCTAAATTAATGGCTAAATCAAATTGTGAACTTCTTGATATTAATATGATTGATGCTTTGGATGACGAAGAAGAATTCTCAACTCCCATTGTTGAAGATCATTTTGTGAATTCTCCTTGGTATACTGATATTGTTTATGTTTTACTTAATCTGAATACACCTCCTGGTTTATCCAAAACAAAGGCAAGATTCCTAAAGTTAAAAGCTGTAAACTATTGCATTATTGATAAATGTCTTTATTGGAAAAATGCAAGTGGTATATTGCTCAATTGTTTGCCTGAGTTTGATGCAGAAAAAGTTAAGCAGGAGTTCCATGAAGGAGAGTGTGGAGGCCATTTGTACTGGAAGTCAACAACCAACAAAATTTTGAGGGCTGGTTTCTATTGGCCTACTCCTTTTCCTGATGTACACAAGCTGAAAACTACTTGCCATAAATGCCAACTGTTCGAGGGCAAGAGAAAATTACTACCCCTTCCTCTGCATCCAATTACTGTTGAAGCCCCTTTCCAACAGTGGGGACTTGACTTCATAGGATAAATGCATCCACCATCCTCTGCCCAACACAGGTGGATTCTTACCGCCACAGACTATTTCAGTAAGTGGATAGAAGCCATTCCTTGTAGACAGGCCAATGATTCGGTTATCATAAAATTCATAGAAACCAATATCCTTTCCAGATTTGGCTGTCCCACCAAGATCATCACAGACAATGCAGCAACATTTGGTTCAAAGAAAATGGTGGAATTCTGTCACAAGTACCAGATAACATTGGGACACTCCACAGCCTATTATCCTCAGGGTAACGGACTTGCAGAGTCTTCCAACAAAAGCTTAGTGAACATAATAAAGAAACTGTTGGAGGACAACAAAAAGTCTTGGCACACAAAGCTAATCCATGCGCTTTGGGCTGACAGATTAACATTGAAGAAATCCATTGGTATGTCACCCTTCCAGCTTGTGTATGGTACATATGCAATTTTTCCTAATAGCCTTGGTGTACTAGTTATGAAGTTAATTCAAGAGCTCCAGACTGAAGAAAATGACATAACCAGAAGAATAAATCAGACCATTCATCTTCAGCAAACTAGGGAGGAAGTGTACAACAAAGCATTGCAAAAGCAAAACAATATCAAGAAGATATTTGATAGAAGGACAAAGGCCAGCAATTTCAAGATTGGGGACAAAGTTTTAAAGTGGGACTCAAAGAGGGAGGACAAGGGAAAGCATGGTAAATTTGACAATCTGTGGCTTGGCCCTTACTCCATTCATTCAGTTGCTGGAAACAATGCATTCTTCTTACAAGAGCTGAATGGAACAGAATTGTTTTGGGGTCCTGTCAGTGGCAGGATGCTTAAGAATTACCTTTCTTAAATTATTTCATGTTTAAAGCCTTTTTACCTTTTTTCCACTGCAAATATTTCATCCACCATTGCATTTAAAGTTATAAAAAATAAAAAAATACAAAAACAAAGAAAGAAAGAAAAGAGGGCAGAAATGAAAACAAGAAAGGCAAAGCCCCATGCCAAAAAGAAAAATAAATCTGAAAGTGTGCAAACTCAAATGCCACTCCTTGAAACACACTTCTAATTGGTCAAACTGTTTAATCTTGACTAATTAGCTTTCAATTTTCTGCTGATAGGGTAGCAAATTTGATTTGCCAAACTGTTTAATCTTGGCTTATCAGTAGATAGTTTAGAATAGAAATTAAGGTTCAAAGAAACTCAAAATCTGAACCAAAGTTCCCAAGAGAAAAATGACTCAAACTGTTTTATTTTCCGAGTCATAGGAGAGAAGACCTGGTTCTAATTCGCCCAAAACTTGAACCAGAAGAGAAGCAAAGATAGCTCGCCAAAAAGGAAAAAACAGAGCTGTGGAGATAAGACAAGGCCATAATGAGAAATTTTCAGATCTTAAGCCTTCTGTTTTGATTTAAAATTTTCGGCAAATAATAATCTATGTGCAGCTTGTTTTTATGCCATAGATCATAGCAAGTCAAACAGTTCAATCTTGACTTGGCTATTTTTAAATATCTGTTGTAGAATTTAGAGAATGAAAGTTTGTTGGACTGTTTAATCCCAACAGACAGTAGACTAGGTAGAGAAATATCTGAGCTCAACTGTCTAATCTGAGTTCAGGGAGAAATAAGGATTAGAAATAGATTAGATTTCCTGTTTTCAAAAGAATAAAAGGTGTGAATAGAGTTTTCCAATCCAAGTGCACTCTGATGAAGAAAAAATGTTAGATCAGTAGGATTGGGTAGGTAGAAGTTGTATTGATGAAATTCATTCTTCTTTCGTGACTGATATTATTTTTTAGAAAAATCAAGAGCAAGCAATGGGTCAGACACCAGTCAGCATCCCAGAGAAATCAAGTCTGAATTCTTGATGCCTTCAAGAAGGCACCATCCCCAAGTGGAGCCACTGTTAGCCACCTATATTTTTCAATTATGTCAGCTGGTGGCTAAATATTTTTTGCAGCCTTCAAGAAACAAATTCAAGCCTGAAAATTGTTGGTGCTTGAAGTCTGCTGGTAAGATCATAAACTGCTGGTTGGTTCTTCATACTTCACCTTCTCTCAGCCTCTGATATTACATGAAAATCCAAGTCAAATACTGCTGCATCCCTTTTTCTTTTCCCCCCCTTGCTTTCGTTTTACCTTCATTTTTCCATTTCCCTTTATTCATGAAAACCCCACCAAACCATGTGTTGTTCCTTATCACTCCATTATTTTCTCTCCCCAAGGTTAAAAACCCATGTTTTAACCTTATCGGAATTGTTCTTCCTTTGGAATTCTTTGGAAAAACCATAGAAAACACATGTTTCTATGCGTTAGGCTTAGGCCCCTCAGGCTAAAATCCCTGCCTTTCCTTTCTCCATATACCCCGACACCGGAACCACGCGCTGAGTCCGATAGGCGCTTAACTCTTGGAATTTATTTTCTACCCGAAAAACATTGAAAAACCTTCGTAAAACGCAAAATCGGGTTTTATTTTATTTTTCATAAAGTTCTCCGCCAAAGAAATTATATTAAAACTCGACCGTCGATCTGTCCCACAGATCAACGGTGCGGAGCTCCCCTAACCTGGTGGACCCCCCTTCCTCGCGACCGTCTCCAAAACCATGGTATATATCCCGCACCACCTTTCGTCGAGCAGCGGTTTTATCCCGTCGGCCAACGATTCCACACGCTGGCCGACACGTGTCCTCCACCTCGTTCCCAAAACCGCCGTCCTTTCGCTTCGCCCGCGCATTATATTTCATACCATAGCCCCGCAGCGGGATTCATCTCCACCGTCGGATTTGGGCCCTCCCATCCGATGGTTGCTGTTCGCTTCTTTTGTCCGGCCTTTAGCGAACTTACCCGCCTGTTGAATTTCCCCCGGCGTGTTTGAAAACCGATCTTCATCGTCGATCTTTGCAGATCGACAGTTCTCATGCAACCGCTCGATTCCATCGTACAATCCCCTTTTTTCCTCCGCTGACTTTCCGAAATGCTCCCGACCGTTGATCGCAATACGATAAACGGCTCTGATTGCTCCATTCCCCCCGCACGCCCTCCAAAGCAGATTGACCTATAAACCATATTTTTTACGTGTTTTTTGTATTTTGCAGGGAAGAAGTCATTTGTTCATGTTTGAAGCAGGGTTCTCAGACCTAGAGGGTGACGATCCTCTATGTCTCAATTTCTCTGTAGAAATCACCCATAAGGTCATTTTTCACATCTCATCGGTGTTTCTAACGGCATTGATGCCTTTTTCTACCTGCACAGCCCTGCATAGCAAAGAATACTGGCAAAATAGACTCAGAGAAAGAGTATCGGGTATTGAAGACCCCAGTGAACCAGAGCAGTAGATCAGTGGATATATTGGCGGGGATTACGGCTAAGACGGTTATCAAAAGCCTAATCCCCGACTCAGAACACAGATTAAAAGAAAACCTAAAAGTGTTCATCAGATACATCGCTTCCACCGCCATACTTTGAGGAAAATTGATTCCTCAACCACCGCAGTGCCACCTATTGCCTCAAAATGCTCAATCAGAGGCCGAATTTATTGAACAGGATCAGATATTGTGCCTCAAAACAGCCAAAGAAGTTATTTCTGCACCAGATTTAATGACAGAATGTTTGCAGAGTAACCCTAATAGTACGCAGAGCCTCAAAGGTCAACAAAGCTCCCTTTGAGCTTACTTCATAAGTGTAAACACATTAATGCAGTGCAACACCTGTATATTTTCTTCATCGAGCCTCCCAGGGCCAGGAAGACATTTATTCTGCATTAATTGTATTTTGAGATCTTTTCATCAAATCTCACCTCCTCATCCTTCTATAAATACTCCAAAAGAAGATGAGTGAGGGGTTGGATTAGTTGGTTGTCAATGTAATTGCTGAAGTGCTATAGCTGTTTCTGAGTGGAAAACTCTTGACTGTAAATAGTGGTTTCATGGGCTCTTGGAGCTCTGCTTGTAACAGATAGGTTAGGTTGTGAAGAGAGATGGATTAAAACATTGGATCTGAAGATTGTAACCGGTTTGAAGCAATCAATACAAGCTGATTTATGGGATCCTGGTCTATGCTTATGGTGATGTTATTCTCACTGTAACTTGCGTTTTGTTTTTGTTTTCAATTTGTTTCATTTTTCACTTTAAAGAACAGTTTAAACAGTGTTAGGGCCTACTGTATATCAGTAACCTTCTCTGGCTGAGAAATATTTATTTAAATGTTTTCTTTCTGCTGTGTTATTTGAGAATGATTTAATTCAGTCTAAGTACAGAGATGCTGGTGTTCCCTCATCTTTTCGTCACTGCTGAATGTTATTTTTAAATGTTACTTTCATATATGTTGTGTAAGGAATGAATTGAGGAAATCAAAGGTTAGCCCTGAGTCCCTTTCTTGTTTGCTCAACTATTTGTCTGTTTCCCTTAGAATGTGTCAAAAGCTGACTAGTTTCAAAGTACTTATCAGATCTTGGGCCATTCTGTGTTATCTTGGTGATTGTCTTGGAAGTAACTAAGTAAAGAAGAACTAAGATGAGGAGAAAGGTGAGCCCTGCCCGCTAGTTTCTGCTCCAAAGGTTTCCTTCAAGTTTCCCTTTGTTTTTAATCTGTGTTCTATTAGAAGTGTATCAAAGGCTGGATAGTTTCAAAGTACTTACCAGATCCTAGTTTGCTTCTATGTTTTTCTTAAGTGCCTGGTCAAAGGCTGGCTAGTTTCAAAGCACTTACCAGATCCTGGGCTGCTCTTTGTTCTGCATCTGTTAATTCCCTTTCTTTTTGTATCACCCCATTCCATAAATCAAACTTCAAAGAGATCCTTAGGCCTAGATGACTTGCCCCATAGATTACTCTTGAACTTGGATGTTTCAATTAAATTCTCTTATGACTCCATAGCCCAATGGATTGAAAACTTGCCATCATCTTTCTTTAGAATCAAAGCTTATTCTGCTTGCTTGCAACTTCTCACCTTTGAACCTATTTGCATATAGATCTTTCCACCTCAGACAACAACTATGTTCAACCATCCGAGAAAACCAAAAAAAACCCTTGGCCTTCATAACTAGCCTAATATCATCACCCCAAACTTCAAAGACAATATCCATCTTTGTACATATTGGAGAGATCTCTCTCCGGATTCAGGAGGGCTAGATCCTAGAATCCCAAAGTTGGTTGAAATGATGTTAACTCTGTGATCGGACTTTGCCAATCTTGCTTGTTACAGAGACCTAACAATTAGGTTAAGGTCAAGGTCATGGTTAATGTTAAGGTGAAGGTTAAGGTTAAGGGTAAAGTTAAGGTCAAGGTTAGGGTTAGGCTAAGGTTAAGGTTTTGGTTAAGGTTAGGTTAGGGTTTAGGTTAGGTTAGGTTAAGTTTAAGGTTAAAGTTAAGGTTATGGTTAGTGTAAGGTTAGGGTAAGGTTAAGGTTATGGTTAGGGTAATGTTAGGGATAAGGTTAATGTTAAGGTTAAGGTTAAGGTTAAGGGTTTAGTTAAGGTTAAGGTTAGGTTAAGGTTAAGATTAATGTTAAGGGTTTTGTCAAGGTTAGGGTTATTTTATAGTTAAGGTCAAGGTTAAGGTTATGGTTAAGGTAAGGTTAAGATAATGTTAAGGGTAAAGTTAAGGTTAAGGTTAGGTTAAGGTTACGGTTAAGGGTAAAGTTAAGGTTAATGTTAGGTTAGGTTAAGGTTAACGTTAATGTTAGGATAAGGTTAAGTTTAAGGTTAGGTTTGTAGAGCTATAAAAAGGGTCTCTTTCACCTCTAATTACCTCACATTAATATGTCAATCCGGGAGCGTTTTTTTATTACAAAGAGTGACTCAATCCGAGGCTATCATTTGTCAGAGTAATGCTAGTAGTACAGTGCTTAAGAAATACAAGAGTAAACGGATGCTTGTCGGTAACTAAATTACTTCAAAGAATAAATCACACACTCAGAAAACTCAACAGCTTATCAGTCAAGGGTTTGGCAGTGATAACCCATCCCTTCGGAAACTGATGGAAAGGAAATTAGAGCATAGACCATGAGCCTGGGAGCTAGACAGTGACTGCCAATTCTCGCTACAGCCTTAGATCATCTCTCACGCCAAAACAACAAATGCAAGTAAATGGAACAACAAACAAATAAAGGATTGAACATCAATTCTGGAATAGAACAGCAAGTCTAAAATGGAACAGCAATTGAATAACTAAGTCCCGCGGGTTGCAACCAAACTTAATCTATTAACTCAAATGCACTCTTTGCAATCAAATAACATTCTTTCACTCTAAAGGCAATTCACACAAAACACACTAATGGAACAGCAATAACTATTAATGAATTATGGAACAGTACTGATAAATCAAAAATGCGAACAACACGAATGTTTAGTATAACAGCTCTGTGACATAACAGTGAGAACATGCAATTAACTCTTGAAAGGATTAATAACTTGATGCGGAGTCAACACACGATTCTATCTGTAAAAACCTCAATGATTCAATATTTAACAGAGCATGTAATATGAACTTATAAAGCATATCAAATTACCAAATAACAATGATAAACAAACCACACAGAAGTCAAGTCGTAATGGTACAGAAGCAAGTGTCCTTCAGGGCCGGGCCCTTAGCCTCCAAGGATACACCGCTTTAAGTTAATCCAGACGCAGAGATGAAATAATCACCAAGCTTTTATTAATGCATCGGTCAAAAATACATTGAACCAGTTCTCAACAAAACTTAATAATCAAAGCTGATGTTTTACAGAAAATTACATAAAAGCGTATCCTCTCTCTTCTCTCCCTTAAGCTAACAGTGCTGTCCCTTTATATAAAGGTGACGGCGGAGATGTCCAAGTAACATGATAAATAAAGCAGCGATCCCTCAGGATCGAAGATCCTGAGGGATTCGCCAAACTGTTAACTCTTCATCCTGTCTTTTCTTTTGCGCCGAGCTGGTGTATTCTCCTTCTTTTCCGAGCCGATTTGCTGTAATCTATTTAGCCTTGTTTGCATTCGGTTCTCGTTCAGAGGGACAGCAGTTATCTCGACTTTGTCCTTTCCTTTGGAACGGAAATTCCTCGTTTTCTCCTTTTCCTGTACAGAAAATAACCATTATCAGTGGCTAAGTCTTTCATATCAATTCTCACATGTTTTGTTATAGTTCCTTATTACTTTCCAAATTCATGATACAAAAAGGTTCACAAATTCTATTAAAAAGCCACTGAAATAATCATCAAAAACATACCTTTTTAGGACTCCACACACCCCCCTTCTTACCTTGTTTCATGTCCTCATGAAAACATTGTAGTTGACATGCAATGCAGTGAGAGAATATGCTGGAGAAGGAGTCTCATGCGGAGGCCTACAACCATGATGAGTGATTAGATAGTCAAAGAACTGACCTGTTTGCCCCTCAGGCATATCATACAGGGCCTGGTATCCGGGTGCAGGGTGCCAAATAATTGGAGTGCGAAATCTATATCCTAACCAGGATGACCCTGCTTTCAGAATTCTCTCACCATAGAGGTTCAAACGGTTGGCAGCTAATTCAAAATTCTCATACTTAAATGGTTCCCTGAGCTGGATGTTTGGATCAGAGATTCGGTACCGAAATTTGGCTGCATTAATGGCCAGATTTTTGATGGAAAGAAAATATTCTAAACTCTCTCGAATGAGTGCCTCATGCATGGGTCCTAATGTTTCATTGACACCCGGAGTCTTTATGAGGTTTCTATGAGCTTTCCACAACTGTACTGGGTTCCTAGGCTCAGCCCTTACCCGTAAATCTAGACCATTTTCCTGACTCTGGAAAGTATCATAGGCTTTGAGCCACTTAATCTTATTAACCCCGAAGGAAATGAATGCTTGTAATTGGATGTCTCCAATGAAAGGGCCAGGATTTAACTTAGTCTCCTGATTTAGCACAAGGTCATGCAAATAAAGTTCACACAACAATCTCTGGACTTTTACTCCATAATGTTTACATCAGTCTATAAAGTCATTGACATTGTTGATTTGTATAGGGGCGCCTGCTTTAACAACTTTTATTTTTAATTGTAAATACCGTTCTAATAAAAACAGAGCATAGTTTTTAGCAGGAGCCCTACATGCTAAAACGTCATTGTATAAAGAACACAAGGTATTCATCTGCTTGATAACAGTATCTAGTCTACGGGTTACCTGTGCAACTTCCTCTTGTTCCTTTCGCCACCCTTCAAAGGCCTGGCTTTTGGATTGATTGACGTCCCTTAGTTTTTGCTGTAACTCTTCATATTTTTCTCGGGGGACCGTTTGCTCTCTAAGTTGTTCGGCTTTTTGCTGGGCTTGCTTCATCATCTTATGCAAGGTTTTTGTTTTCGGATCTTTTTTCCATAGGTCAGTGGAGGCCGGGAGTTTTACCTGAACTTTCTTATTATGCTATTTGGAGTTCAGAACCCTTATTACCCCTGAGGGTGGTGCCTCTGTCTGAATTTGCTTGTCACTGGTCCTTATATCATCCTTTTCTGTTTTAACGCGAACATCCGTCTGTTTTTGTTCCTCAGCATCATTTGGAACGGCAGCTGGATTCTCAGTAGGGTTTTGAACAGCAGGCCGATTGTTGGCCCTCTTTTTCCTCCCTCCGGTCTTTCTTACCTTTTGGTTCTTTTTCAGAATCCTAATTTGTTGTCTGAGCTGGGTTATCGTATTCAACAATTTCTGCCGTTCCATCCGCAACTTCTTAATTTCTAGTGTTTCATTAGAAGGAACAGCAGGCTGTCTGCTGCGGTCTGGATCATGACTAGTTTCTAAATCTTCCTCTTGGGGTTCTTCCTCACTGTTCTGCTCTGGCTGTTCTGGGGTAGGAACCTCGACTGGTTCTGTCTCTTCCTGAGCAACTGCTGTTTCTGCTCCTACTCCCTCTAAAATTTCCTCTTGCACCCTGGGAACAGATTGTTCCCGTTCAGTATTTACCTCCTCTTCATCATGAACAGGCAGATTACCTTTTTCTGCCTCTACTGTATGTGATTTTTCAGACATGTTTTCTTCTTGGGGTTTGTCGTGAGGGTCCCCTGAACTAGAAGGTTGGCCATACTTACCCATATTAGCTAGGACTGCGGCCAAGTCATCATCTCCCAGTAGGTCTTGTAATGGGCTATCTTCCTGTTGTCCCATTTCTTCCTCCTGTTCAGTTTCTGCTTCTATTTCTGTTTCCGAAGGCTCGGCTGCTTCTTCTTCGGGTTGCTCGTCTTCAATTACCACTGGTTGGCTGGTGCTTCCCTGGAGCTTTTCCAGCCTTCCTCGTATCCGAGCCAACCGGGCTGATTTTCTGGGCTTATCTATGCTTCCTCTCATCCGAGCTAACCGAGCTGATTTTCTGGGTTCCTCTGGTTGCTCGGGTGGATCGATGGCATGCTTGCGCTTTGCCGATTCCTGATATATCTCTGGTCATTCCGATGTACTAGCAACATGTTTCTGCTGTACTAATTCTCTGCGTTTTGCCAGATGTTCTGGTGTGCTTATAGAATGTCTACGTTTTGGGGATGGCGCTGTCAATCCCCCCTCAATCATTGCAATCAACTCTTCCCAGCTGCTCTGCTGCTGGGTGAGACCATAACTAACAACTAGTCGTATTAACCCATGGTGACTAACGACTGACTCTACATGTTGTGCCTTTTTTATACTTTGTGCAGCATCATGCAGTAATGAGTTCAGGAGTGCCGGTAAATTTACAGAGCATTTCTGCTTTAAAACAGCTAAAAGTTTAAGATGTTGTGGTCTTACCACGTCTTTCCTTCCTTCGCAGGTGATGTAGCTCTGCACTGTTCTTGCTAGCTCCGTCCAGGGTTCTCCTAGGGTTGCTGGCAGAACTCCCTTCCCCTTAATTGTCAAACTCTGGCCTTCGTCCCGGAAAATTTCCATGACCTTCTGTAATCGTTCCTTTTTTAATGTCCATACCGGTCCGGTGGCTGGTAGTCCTGAAACTTCTGCAATTATGTCATCGGTGACCGCTATCCACTTCCCCCTTACTGTGGAGTGATCATCCTGTAGGTTCTGCAAAAATTCCATCGCTACTGTTTCATTAGACTCCTGTAGGCGATTGAAATAATTCAACCATCCTGCTCTTTCCAGGATCTCCCGGGCAGCAGCGGAGATCGTCAACTGTTGATGCTCGCTTCGAATTGCCCTTCCTCCCATGGTTTCACTGTGGATTCTAAATGGAACAGCAACTACGTTTTCTGTTTGAAACACAGAGAGGGTGATAATCGCAAGGTTTCGAGAAAAAAACACAGAGTATGCAACAGTGCAACAGAAAGAAACTTGTGTGAAAATAGAAATGCCATGCCGTTAAACCATGCCAAACCGTCGTACACTATCTTTTCCGAATGGTGAGTTGACACGTAATTCAGGGAATGATGAGGTTAAACTCCCCCCCCCCGCAATGTGATAGGCTGTCCCAGCCGGAAAATAAAGGAGCGGCACCCGGTCTGCAACCAAGTCAGAAAGGAACAACATATGGAATTATGCTATGTTGAAAAGGACAACGAGTTACCGAAATCGAGGCGGAGAAATGATCGCGTATTATATAAGAGGCTGCTGTGTTATGATATGAGGCTGATAGGTATGGCATGTATCGTACTTGCCAAATCTCAAGTGGTCATGCTCACTTCCGTTGCCATGATTGGTAATGATAAATGTTCATGCGATGTATAGATCGGGAAATAACATATGATTAGTTCCTAGGATATAAGAAACAAAAGAGTATTAGTATCTTACCCATTGGTGTAACCAAGGTGACTTCAATACCATTAACAGTACTCTGCTTCCGACAGGTGTCCATAACCTTGGTAGAGTTGTTTTTTCACCCTCGGAACCATGATCCTTTGTGTATACTTAGGAATGTTGTTATGTCAAAATGTAGACCATTATGCTGGCTTGGTGACCAGTTAACCATAATGCCATTCACGAGGACGGAGCGAAACGTGGGCAGGCCGGCTCATGATGAGACCTCCTGTTCCAAGGTTCGTTTATTTGATATACCTTTTGGACCATATCCCTGGTGTGGTGGCCATAATGGGAATGCCACTTCACTTCCATCCTCATGATCATGGTAGGCTGGCTCTCGATGAGACCCCCTATCCTGCATTTGACACTTCACATATCATGCTTACATATCATGTTTACATATTTTTTCTTTTTTTTTATAGAATACTTTTCCTTATTTATACACAAAGGGTGGTTCAACACTCCTTAAGAGTAGGAATGGTGGAAGAAGTCTTATCATCTCAATAGGAAGATATAAGCTCTTTGCTCTTATTCCCAAGTACTAATCAAAAAATTTTAAGGGAATCAGCATGATAAAGATAACCAATCAGGGCAACATTAGTAAAACCATGTCAACAAAAGGTAAGAAATAAGTATGTCCTTCCATTTGTCCTCTTACTAATGCAGAGCCTTATAGATATAGCGATTTATGGTTTGCAGATTTCGGTATGTTGTGATTTTATATTTCATTGCACAAATACATAGCTGTATCTTAAAGACTAGAAAGAAGACAGGCAAGAAGCATCCTCAATTTAGATCAGCAAAAAGGAATAAGATGTTTCACAAGGAGAGCAAAAGTATGCGAGTGGTGTTCCTTTGGAAAAGAAACAACGACGGATGATAGAAAAAAGGACAGAAAAAATGCAAATGCCGTTCCTTTGGGAAAAAGGAACAGCAAAAATAAAAATACTATAAAAACACTCAAAATGCCATTCCTTTGAAAAAGGAACAACAGCAATAAAAGAACGTTGTTCCTTTGAAGAAAAAGGAATAGTGGTAACCAAAAGGAACAGCGGAAGATGTAACAATGCCGTTCCTTTGAAAAAGGAACAGCAGAGATCCCAAATGTTGTTCCTTTAAAAAAGGGACAGCAAAACAAGCAAAACCAACATCATAAAAAACACGCAGATGCTTTTTTTTTTAGAAGGGCAAAAATCGAACTTTGTGAAAGAAAAGGAACAGCAAAAAAATGACAAGAAAATATTTAATTCAAACTTATGTACAAGAACCACTCAAAAACAAGAACTTATGTACAAATTGTAAAAAGAAATGAACCCTTAATGAATTACAGGTGAGGAAGATTTCTCTTCCTCTCCTAAAATCTCCATATCAGTGTCTCGGCGCAGCTGCTGGCAGAAGGATTCCCGAGTGAGTGGTTTGCGATAGAGACGGACTCGGTGGCCATTTACTTTGAATGCATATCCAGAACCGTCAATGGTAATTATAGTAAGGGTTCCGTTGTCATGCACCTTCTGGATTTCGTATGGTCCCAACCATCGAGTCTGAAGTTTTCCAGGGAAGTCCTGAAACCGAGAGTCGTATAACAGAGCCCAGTCTCCCTCGTGGAAGAATTTGTTCTTGATGAGCGCATCATGCCATTTAGCTCGCTGCTGTTGAATCAATGCTGTATTTTGTAGTGTAGAGAGCCTAATTTCGTCTAATTCATTGATCTGCTGTAGTCGATTGATTTGTGCCTCGCTTAGATCTAGGCCAACTTCCTGTGCTGTCCGTAATGTTTGGATTTCAAATTCTATGGGAAAAATGGGTTGTTTTCCAAACACTAATTGATAAGGTGAGTAATCGGTGGTGCTCCTCCATGTGGTTCTATAGGCCCAGAGTGCTTCAGGTAGTCGGGTAGCCCAATCACGCCTATGTGACGCAATGGTTTTCGTTAGGATTGATTCTATTATCTTATTGCTACTTTCTACCTGCCCATTCGCCTGTGGGTGATATGGAGTAGTGATCTTATGCTGGACATGATAATTGTTAAGTGTTGCAGCTAATTTATGCCCAACAAATTGTGGTCCTCCATCTGTAATTATTTCTCTAGGAAGGCCATAACGAACAAATAGATGGAAAAGGAACTGTATGACAGAATCCTCTGTGGCTCTTGGCAATGCTTCTGCCTCAACCCATTTGGTGACATATTCTGTTGCCACCAAAATATATGTTTTCTGATTTGATGAGGGGTTGATGGGTCCAACGAAATCAAGAGCCCACCGCTCAAATGGTTCGATGACTAACTGTGGTTTCAGAGGCATCTCATCAGCTTGACCAGGTCGTCCTGCTCGCTGGCAGCTGTCACAGGCTTGAACAAACTTCTTCGCATCTTTGAAGATCGTAGGCCAGTAATATCCTGTCTGCAATACTTTATGTCCAGTTCTACGCTCAGCGAAGTGCCCCCCACATGGTCCATCGTGACAGGATTTTAGGATGTCAAAGATTTCATCCTCTCTAACACATCGCCTGATATGCATGTCTGCTCCTGTGTGAAACAAATAGCCTCCAATCCACGAAAATCGAGAACTTTTCTGAATAATCTGCTTGCGCTCATTAGGGGTTAAATGTTTTGGTAGTTTACCTACTGCGAGGTAGTTGGCAACATCAGCATACCAGGGTGTTTGAACGGCAACAGCAAACAGGTACTCATCCGGAAATTGATCTTCAACTTCTGCTGCATCGCTTGATTTTGGTATTCTCGAAAGAAAATCGGCTACAGGGTTTTCTTTGCCAGGCCGGTCCTTGATTGTGATGTCGAATTCCTGCAATAAAATTAACCATCGAGTTACTCTGGCATTTGTGACAGGCTTATTTGCTAAATATTTTATAGCAGAATGGTCTGTATACAAGATAACAGGATAGCCTGTAATATAATGTCTAAATTTATTGACAACATGTATTACAGCTAGGAATTCTTTTTCAGTAACAGTGTAATTCAATTCAGCAGGGGATAAATTCTTGCTGATGTAATAGATGGCATATGGTTTTTTATCCTCTTCCTGCCCAAGGACTGCGCCAATGGCTGTATCTGAGGCATCAGATGATATCTGGAATGGTAGGTCCCAGTTTGGTCCTCGAAGGACTGGGGCTGTGGATACGAGCTTCTTTAGATCCTCGAAAGCATGGTCACATTTTTCTGTCCAAAGAAAATCAACGTTACCAGTTAGTGCATATAAAGGAGCAGCAATGTGCGAATAATGCTCTATAAATCGTCTATAATAACCGGAAAATCCAAGAAAGCTGCGTACCTCTGTTTGAGTAGTAGGAGTGGGAATGAGCAAAAGTATTTGGATTTTGGCCGGGTCTACCTGAATGCCGGCTGCTGAAACATAATGTCCTAGGATAAGTCCTTCAGTCATCATCAAGAAACATTTTTCGTGGCTTAAGCAAAGCCTGGTAACAATGCAGCGTTGTAGTACTTTTTCTAGGGTGTCTAGAGCTGGATCAAAATCATCTCCATATGGTGTAAAGTCATCCATGTAAACTTCAAGTCCATCATTTATTAAATCTGCAAAAATGCTAAGGATAGCCCTCTGAAATGTGGCAGGAGCATTACATAGGCCAAAATGTAGAACTCGATAGGCAAATGTTCCCCAGGGACAAGTAAAAGTAGTTTTATCCTGGTCTTCAGGGGCAATCTGAATCTGATTGTATCCACTGAAGCCATCCAGGAAAGAAAAGAATTTCTTTCCTGCTAAAGTATCTAATACTTGATCTATGAATGGGAGAGGAAAATGATCTTTCTGTGTTGCCTTGTTTAGTTCCCTATAATCCACACAGATTCTCCATTTTCCATTCTTTTTTGGTACCACCACCAGCGGAGAGACCCATTTACTATCAGAAATAGGATAGATAAAGTTGACATCTAAAAGTTTCTAAAGTTCAGCTTTTACCACATCCTTTAGATGAGGATTAAGTCTCCTTTGCGGCTGACGAACAGGTCTGACGTCTTTTTTCGTATAAATGTGGTGTGTACATAACTGGGGATCAATTCCTTTCATGTCAGGGTAATCCCATGCAAATGCTTCTTGATATTTTGTTAACAATTGGATGAGCTTAGTTTCCTGTTCAGGTGTGAGATTAGCATTGATGTTTAAAGTTTTCCTCGGTGCAATTTCCATTGTTTTACTATTTGCAACAGAAGTAACAGGTATCGTTTGGTCATGCGTATCTTTCAGAGGATCTTCCTCCAAGTCATTATCAAATGCTGCTTCTATCATGTGACACTGTGTGCGAGGTTCAGTTTGAGTAATGAAATTATTAATGGCATCGTCTTCTGTTTGGTCTTTAAAATCAAGTGCCTCTTGTATAGTTAATGGAGATCTGATGTTATCAGTAAGGTATGATACAGGGTGCTTATTAGTTTTGATCATTGTGACACTTGGCTGCGCTGGAGGATATAGAACTAAATTTTTGCTATTCGGTCCTCCGGTTATGGTCATATTTCCTTACCGGCAGCCAATGTAGGCATCGGCAGTGGCAAGCCAAGGTCTACCTAAAATTAGCGGATGTCCATCAAGTCGGGTTTTTGGATTAATTATCAGGAAATCGGTTGGATACTCCCAGGATTCTACAGAAACCATGACATCATGTAGAGTACCCTTTGGTCTAATCACAGATCGGTCAGCCAATTCCAACAAAGTAGAGGTGGGTTCTACAGATGTAATGCCGAGCTTTTGGCAAGTTGTGGTTGTTAAAATATTAATTGCAGCCCCTAGATCAACTAAGGCATTAGACAGGGTCTGACCATAAATTTGAACAGTTATAATTAGATTCCCGGGGTCTTCATATTTAAGGGGTGTTTCTCTTCCAGACAATAGGTCAGATAAAGTACCGACTACTTGGACTCTTGGATTATTTGTTATATTCCTCCTTGGTTTCTTTATGCACAATTCTTTGATAGTTTTTGCGTATATGGGAATTTCTTGAATGGCTTGGAGGAATGGAATTTTTATGTACAGATTTTGTAATTCTCCCGGAATGTCAAAGTTAGGATATCGTATGGGTCGAGGTATGGCTAATCGTTCTGGGAACGGAGGAGAGGATGTGGTTGCTTGATTATGAGTTTGTTGCTTATTTACATCCTCTTGTTGTGACTGCTGTTCTCTGGGTAACTGATCTTCAATATGAACTATTTTATCTCCCTCAGTTTCATTTATACGTCCAGATCTTAACTGAAGGTCATTGCACTCCCTCAAGTCGGGTCCTATTTCTGGTGATTCTATGATTTGAATAGATTGGACCTGTCTGTTATTTGGATTGGGATCGGGTTGGGCTGGGAGTTGCGGTCTCAGGTTAGACTGGGGATTTTGTTGTAAGGCTGGCAGAGTAGGTTGAGGGAGCATAATAGTTCCAGCTGGGTGGTACATCGGTCTTTGCCAGCTTGTCTGCCAGGGTGAACTTTGTGAAGTAGAGGGAGTCCATTGTGAAGGATATGGGCCATTTTGCCAATATGGTGGAGTGTAAGGGAAATTCAGCCAACCAGATTGTCTTGTTTGATTCAGCCATGGATTTGAAGAAGGAAACGATTGTGGTGACTAGTTTGTAAATGGGGGTTGAGATTGATTTTGCCACATACCATATTGTTGAGCATTATACTGTGGGGTTTGAAAGAAAGAGGTTGAGTCCGGAAACATACCAGGTTGTCTCGGCTGCCACTGGCGGCGCTGGTTGATCGAATTCACCGATTCTAGTTCTTCTTCTGCTTCCTTATATACCGCTTTCAATCCAGGAAGTGAGGGGCAGCTCTCTGTAAGGTGATCTTTTGTACAGATGGCGCATGTTTGGACTTTATCCAATGGACACTCCTTGTGGCTATGTTTTTTTCTGCATCGGGGGCAGAAGATTGCGAAATTCTGTTCTGCCTCCAGCTGCTTCTGTTTAGCCTGCACAATATCAAGTTGTGTAGTTAGTGTCCCCATAATATCAGTTTTAAAATTTCTAATAAATTTCCAATTTCTGCACGTGTTACTCCTTCTGCTGATACTTTGTTATCTCTTGCAAACCGATCATATTCTGTCGGTTTTATTCTTGTGTTGCCTCTCGAACTCCTGATACATAAGTCAATGATGTCAGCAAAATTCTCTTGATAAATGTCCCCTTTTCCCATAATGTTTAATGTTTCAATCCATTGTTCCTTCATACCCCTTATTAATGCAGTTTTTAACACATTATCAGGTAAAGGTAGCGATGCATAAGGAGATCTTTGTAGATTGTACTGAAAATGTTCCACATACTCTTCCAATGTTTCATTCGGTCTAGCTGACATTTGAAATATTTCGTCTTTTAATTCTCTAGACCTACAATAATCCTGATATTTTTTTAAGAAGGATTCTTTCATTTGATCCCAATTGTTGATAACCCCGCCACCTAGCCCCATAAACCATCTTAAAGCAGCCCCTTTCAATGTAGAGGGAAATAATTTCAATTTTTGGGGATCGGTGGTGTAATCGTACCTCCTACATAACACATCGAATTCGAATAAGAATGCATCTGGATCTTCCGATGTGAGTCCGTGAAATGTAGGGATATGCTGAAGAGGGATAGCTTTCATGGGTGCATTTGCTGCAGAATCCACTATAGGATATTGTAATGTAGAGGTTTGAGTATTTGGCTGGTTTTGAGCATTTGGCTGGTTTTGAGCCATGGGATCAAATATATGCCAATAACCTTCCGGGATATCTAGGAGGGTATTCCTAGGTTGAGTGGGAACGGTTTTGACAGGGATATTTTTAATAGCGCTTCCTTTATCTGGAATAATGGGAATACCAGGTGTCTGAGGAGATTGAATTCCTTCAACAATGACTTTCGCAGCACTCCCCTTATCTGGGCTATCTAAAGGTTGATTTGTTTCAATAGGGGATTTTGGTTCCTTGGTTTCCCCTGTTTCTCCTTCTCCTTCACAAAAGTTGCTAGAGTTCCCTTCCTGCAATAATTCTGGAGTAGAATTTTCAATTTCTTGAAAGTCCTGCTCTTCAGTTTGACTATGCACCTCAGCACAGGCTACAGATGGTGATCCTGTTGCCTGAAGGGAACTAGTAGGCGGTTTGGAAATGTTTTTCTTGAGGCCTACAGATGGCTGAGATTCTGTTTTCTTATAGATTTCGTCTATGAAGGTCGTTCGGCCAAGGGTCACCGGCCCCTTAGCTTTTTCAGGCTTGGATGGGGGTTTGATATTCTTTTCTGGTCTTTTCTGCTTAGTCATGCACTCAAAAAAAATGAACTACCAACTTCTATTCAAACAAAGAAAAAACAAATCTGTTAGGAAAGCGGATAGTGGAGCAGGCCTTTTACATGCTCCGCACGTAGGTTCTTACCTTCCGTTTTTAGGATCCAACTCCTCCCTAGCAGGCTCGTACACTACTCCGAAAAAGACAAATGGCTACACTCTTTCCCCGGCAACGGCGCCAAAATGTAGAGCTATAAAAAGGGTCTTTTTCACCTCTAATTACCTCACATTAATATGTCAATCCGGGAGCGTTTTGTTATTACAAAGAGTGACTCAATCCGAGGCTATCATTTGTCAGAGTAATGCTAGTAGTACAGTGCTTAAGAAATACAAGAGTAAATGGATGCTTGTCTATAACTAAATTACTTCAAAGAATAAATCACACACTCAGAAAACTCAACAGCTTATCAGTCAAGGGTTCGGCAGTGATAACCCATCCCTTCGGAAACTGATGGAAAGGAAATTAGAGCATAGACCACGAGCCTGGGAGCTAGACAGTGACTGCCAATGCTCGCTACAACCTTAGATCATCTCTCACGCCAAAACAAAAAATGCAAGTAAATGGAACAGCAAACAAATAAAGGATTGAATAGCAATTCTGGAATAGAACAGCAAGTCTAAAATGGAACAGCAATTGAATAACTAAGTCCCGCGGGTTGTAACCAAACTTAATCTATTAACTCAAATGCACTCTTTGCAATCAAATAACATTCTTTCACTCTAAAGGCAATTCACACAAAACACACTAATGGAACAGCAATAACTATTAATGAATTATGGAACAGTACTGATAAATCAGAAACGCGCACAACACGAACGTTTAGTATAACAGCTCTGTGACATAACAGTAAGAACATGCAATTAACTCTTGAAAGGATTAATAACTTGATGTGGAGTCAACACACGATTCTATCTGTAAAAACCTCAATGATTCAATATTTAACAGAGCATGTAATATGAACTTATAAATCATATCAAATTACCAAATAACAATGATAAACAAACCACACAGAAGTCAAGTCGTAATGGTACAGAAGCAAGTGTCCTTCGGGGCCGGGCCCTTAGCCCCCAAGGATACACCGCTTTAAGTTAATCCAGATGCAAAGATGAAATAATCACCAAGCTTTTATTAATGCATCGGTCAAAAATACATTGAACCAGTTCTCAACGAGACTTAATAATCAAAGCTGATGTTTTACAGAAAATTACATAAAAGCATATCCTATATATCAAGCTAACAGTGCTGTCCCTTTATATAAAGGTGACGGCGGAGATGTCCAAGTAACAAGATAAATAAAGCAGCGATCCCTCAGGATCGAAGATCCTGAGGGATTCGCCAAACTGTTAACTCTTCATCCTGTCTTTTCTTTTGCGCCGAGCTGGTGTCTTCACCTCCTTTTCCGGGCCGATTTGCTTTGATCTGTTTATCCTTGTTTGCATTCGGTTCTCGTTCAGAGGGACAGCAGTTATCTCGACTTTGTCCTTTCCTTTGGAACGGCAATTCCTCATTTTCTCCTTTTCCTGTACAGAAAATAACCATTATCAGTGGCTAAGTCTTGCATATCAATTCTCACATGTTTTGTTATAGTTCCTTATTACTTTCCAAATTCATGATACAAAAAGGTTCACAAATTCTATTAAAAAGCCACTGAAATAATCATCAAAAACATACCTTTTTAGGACTCCACAAGGTTAAGGTTTAAGGTTACGGGTCTTAACCTTAACCTTCACTATAACCTACACTTAACATTAACCTTTACCTAACCTTAACCTTAACCATAACCATAACCTTAACCTTAACCTTGACCTTAACTATAACTTTAATCTTATCCAAACCCTTAACATTAACCTTAACCTTAACCTTAACCTAAATCTTAATCTTAACCATAACCTAACCTTAACCTTGACCTTAACTATAACCTAACCCTTAACCTTAACCTTAACCTTAACCTAACCTTAACCTTGACTTTACCCTTAACCCTAACCTTAACCACAACCTTTACCTTAACGTAACTTTAACCTTAACCTTTACCTTAACGTAACCTTAACCTAACTAAACCCATAACCTTAACCTTGAATTTACCCTTACCTCTAACCTTAACTATAACATTTACCTTAACGTAACCTTAACCTCACCCTTACCTTAACCTTACCCTTAACCTTAACCTTTCCCTTAACCTTGACTTTACCCTTAACCTAATCATAACCTTAACATTATCTTAACCTTAACCTAACCTTAACCTTAACCTTAACCTAACTATAACCTTACCCTAACCTAACTTAACCTTAACACTGACATTGACCTTAACCTTAACATTAAATTTACCTTAACCTTAAGTGTTTAGTCAGGTTAAGGTTAAGGTTAAGGTAAAGTTAAGGTTAAGGTTTGGTTAAGATTAAGGTTAGGTTAAGGGTAAAGTCAAGGTTAAGGTTAAGGTTATGGTTAAGGTTAAGGTTATGGTTAGATTAAGGGTAAAGTTAAGGTTATGGTTAAAGTTAAGGTTAGGTTAAGGTTAAAGTTAAGGTCAAGGTTAATGGTAAAGTTAAGGTCAAGGTTAGGGTTAGGTTATATTTAAGGTTAAGGTTAGTTTAAGGGTAAAGTCAAGGTTAAGTAAAGTTTATGGTTAAGGTCAAGGTTATGGTTAACCTTAACCTTGACCTTAACTATAACTTTAACCTTAACCAAACCCTTAACATTAACCTTAACTCAACCTTAACCTTAACCTTGACCTTAAATATAACCTAACACTAACCTTGACCAAACCCTTAACCTTAACCTTAGCCTTAACCTAACCTTAACCTTGAATTTACCCTTAACCCTAACCTTAACCATAACCTTTACCTTAATGTAACCTTAACCTTAACCTTTACCTTAACGTAAAATTAACTTGACTAAACCCATAACTGGAACCTTAACGTAACCTTAACCTTGAATTTACCCTTAAACCTAACCTTAAAAATAACCTTTACCTTAACGTAACCTTAACCTTATCCTTACCTTCACCTTACCCTCAACCTTAACCTTTACCTTAACCTTGACTTTACCCTTAACCTAACCTTAACCTTAACCTTAACCTTTAACTTATCTTAACCTTAACCTAACCTTAACCTTAACCTTAACCTAACTATAACCTTACCTTAGCCTAAATTAGCCTTAACATTGACCTTGACCTTAACCTAAATTTATGCTAACCTTAAGTGTTTAGTCAGGTTAAGGTTAAGGTTAAGGGTAAAGTCAAGGTTAAGTTAAGGTTAAGGTTAGGCTAAGGTTAACGTTAGGTTAAGGGTAAAATAAAAGTTAAGGTTAAGGTTATGGTTAAGGTTACGGTTACGGTTAGATTAAGGGTAAAGTTAACGTTATGGTTAAAGTTAATGTTAGGATAAGGTTAAGGTTAGGTTGAATGCAAGATAAGGTTATGGTTAAGGTTAAGGTTAGGTTAAGGTCAAGGTCAAGGTTAAGGTTAAGGTCAAGGTTAAGGGTAAAGTTAAGGTCAAGGTTAGGGTTAGGTTATAGTTAAGGTTAAGGTTGGGTTAATGGTAAAGTCAAGGTTAAGGTTAAGGTGAAGGATAAGGATAAGGTAAAGGTTTAGGGTTACGGGCTTATTTAGGTTAAGGTTAAGGTGAAGGTTAAGGGTAAGGTTAAGGTTAAGGTTAAGGTCAAGGTCAAGGTTTAGGTTAAGTTAGGTTAAGGGTGTTAACATTGGAAAATCGTATAGCAGAAGACAACATCAATTAATGTTGAGCCCAAGGATTTACAGGACAGGAATACTTTATGGAATCAAGAAGTATTTAAAATCTCTAAGGTTTTTAGAAAATCAAATTTGAAATAGTCATAAATGCTCAAATGCATGCTTTTTCCTTCGAGAAAAGCACTTTCTGCGCGCCTTTTTGCTCGATAAATGCGCATTCTTGGAAATGGAAAAAAGTCACTTTCCGGGACCACAACCAGCAAAGGACAGTTACTCCTTATGTGAAAGTTTCCAAAGGACAGCCACCAGTGCCTCCTTAGACATTATGTGAGCACAAAAAAGAATATTTAAGCTTAAAATGGAATCACACCTCTCCCTTGGGTCACCATCCATCATGTACCAAGGAAGGGAAGGAGGATTTGAAGCTCACCTATATAAACCCACCAAGAGATGAGAAAATGGTGATCATAAGATTATTCTAGCCAAAGTTTCCCAAGAAACACCAGCATCGTGTGTGACCCGAAGATGGAGCTAAAGAGGACTCGATAGTTGGCTACCCAACATCTTAGTCCACCACAACAGAGAAAGAGAGAGTGAGACTGCATCAGAGGCAGAGCTTGGAAGACAACATCCTTGCATCGGGACCTAGAGACATTGCCTAGGTGCCCTTTGGCAAGTGGGTAAAATTTCTTCTCCATTTTGAACATTTAATAAGAAGAGACCATTGAGCCATCGTTTGCATTATTATTTTTTGGAACTCTCTATATAGCTTCATATATTTGTGTTTTTTAGTTTTAGTTTAACCGAAGCATATTTCAGCATACTATTTCCATTAAGTTTTATGCTTTTGAGCTCTCCCACTTTTTGCATGTTACCAATAGTTTAGAGATTAGACCACAATCTCTAAGATTGTGCAATTTTGTACACCCGTGCGACTAATTCACAACAACAAAGGGTAAGGTTATAGTTAGGTTAAAGTTAAGGTTAAGGTTAGGTTAAGGTTACAGGTCTAGTGAGGTTAACGTTAAGGTTAAGGTTACAGGTTTAGTCAGGTTAAGGTTAAAGTTAAGGGACTGATCAAGGTTAGGGTTATGGTTAAGGTTAAGGTTAAGGTTAAAGTTAGGTTAAGGTAAGGTTAAGGTTACAGGTTTAGTCAGGTTAAGGTTAAGGTTAAGGTTAGAGTAAGGTTAAGGTTAGGTTATAGTGAAGGTTAAGGTTAAGATAAGGTTAAGGGTAAGGTTAAGTTTAGGGTTAGGTTATAGTTAAGGTTAAGGTTAAGGTTGACCTTAACCTTAACTTTAACTTTACCCTAACCTTAAGGGTTTAATCAGGTTAAGGTTAGTCAGATTAAGGTTAAGGTTAAGGTTAGGTTAAGGGTAAAGTCAAGGTTAAGGTAAAGTTAAGGTGAAGGTTAGGTTAAGGGTAAAGTCAAGGTTAAGGTTAAGGTTACGGTTAGATTAACGGTAAAGTTAAGGTTATGGTTAAAGTTAAGGTTAGGTTAAGGTTAAGGTTAAGGTTAGGTTAAGGGTAAAATAATGTTAAGGTTAAGGTTAAGGTTATGTTAAGCTCAAGGTCAAGGTCAAGGTTAAGGTTAAGTTCAAGCTTAAGGTCAAGCTTAAGCGTAAAGTTGAGGTCAATGTTAGGGTTAGGTTATAGTTAAGGTTAAGGTTAGGTTAAGGGTAAAGTCAAGGATAAGGTTAAGGTGAAGGTTAAGGGTAAGGTTAAGTTTTAGGTTTACGGTTTTAGTTAGGTTAAGGTGAAGGTTAAGGTGAAGGGTAAGGTTAAGGTTAAGGTTAAGGTCAAGGTCAAGGTTAAGGTGAAGTTAGGTTAAGCGTAAGATTATAGTTAGGTTAAGGTTAAGGTTAAGGTTAGGTTAAGGTTATGGGTATAGTCAGGTTAAGGTTAAGGTTAAGGTTACGGGTTTATTCAGGTTAAGGTTACGGGTTTAATCAGGTTAAGGTTAAGGTTAAGTGTTTGGTCAAGGTTAGGGTTATGGTTAAGTTTAAGGTTATGTTAGGTTAAGGTTACGGGTTTAGTCAGGTTAAGGTTAATGTTAAGGTTAAGGTTAAGGTTAGGGTATGGTTAAGGTCAAGGTTAAGGTTAAGGTTAGGGTTTGGTTATAGTTAAGGTTATGGTTAGGGTAAGGTTAGGGTTAGGTTATAGTTAAGGTTAAGGTTAAGGTTATGGTCAAGGTTAAGGTTACGTTAGGTTAAGGTTAAGGTCAGGTTAAGGTTAAGGTTAAGGTTAGGTTAAGAGTAAAGTCAAGGTTAAAGTTAGGTTAAGGTTAAGATTAGGGTAAGGTTAAGGCTATGGGTTTAGTCAGGTTAAAGTTAAGGGTAAGGGTAAGGTTAAGGTTAAGGGTTTGGTCAAGGTTAGGGTTAGGTTATTTGTAAAGTTAAGGTTAAGTTTAGGTTAAGTTTACGGTTATGTTTAAGGTTAGGTTAAGTTTAGTTTAAGCTTAAGGTTAAGGTTAAGGTTAGGTTATGATCAAGGTCAAGGTTAAGGCTAACGTTAAGGCTAAATTTAAGGTCAAGGTTAGGGTTAGGTTATAATTAAGGTTATGGTTAGGTTAAGGGTAAATTCAAGGTTATGTCAAGGTTAAGTAAAGGTTAAGGTTAAGATAAGTTTAAGGGTATGGATTTAGTAAGGTTAAAGTTAAGGTTAAGGTTAAGGTTAAGATAAGGTTAATGGTAAGGTTAAGGTTAAGGTTAAATTTAAGGTTAGGTTAAGGGTAAAGTCAAGGTTAAAGTTAAGGTTAAGGTTAAGGTTACGGCTAGATTAAGGGTAAATTTAAGGATATGGTTAAAGTTAAGGTTAGGTTAAGGTTAAGGTTAAGGTTAGGTTAAAGGTAAGATAATGTTAAGGTTAAGGTTAAGGTTATGTTAAGTTCAAGGTCAAGGTTAAGGTTAAGATTAAGGTCAAGGTTAAGGTCAAGGTTAAGGGTAAAGTTGAGGTCAATGTTAGGGTTAGGTTATAGTTAATTTTAAGGTTAGTTTAAGGGTAAAGTCAAGGATAAGGTTAAGGTGAAGGTTAAGGGTAAGGTTAAGTTTTATGTTTACGATTTTAGTTAGGTTAAGGTTAACGTTAAGGTGAAGGGTAAGGTTAAGGTTAAGGTTAAGGTCAAGGTCAAGGTTAAGGTGAAGTTAGGTTAAGGGTAAGGTTATATTTAGGTTAAGGTTAAGGTTAAGGTGACGGGTATAGTCAGGTTAAGGTTAAGGTTAAGGTTACGGGTTTAGTCAGGTTAAGGTTAAGGTTAATTGTTTGGTCAAGGTTAGGGTTATGGTTAAGGTTAAGGTTAAGGTTAAGGTTATGTTAGGTTAAGGTAAGGTTAAGGTTACGGTTTTAGTCAGGTTAAGGTTAATGTTAAGGTTAAGGTTAAGGTTAGGGTATGGTTAAGGTTAAGTTTAAGGTTAGGTTATAGTGAAGGTTAAGGGTAAGATAAGGTTAAGGGTAAGGTTAAGGTTAGGGTTAGGTTATAGTTAAGGTTATGGTTAGGGTAAGGTTAGGGTTAGGTTATGGTTAAGGTTAAGGTTAAGGTCAAGGTCAAGGTCAAGGTTAAGGTTAAGTTAGGTTAAGGTTAGGTTAAGGTTAAGGTTTGGTTAAGAGTAAATTGAAGGTTAAAGTTAGGTTAAGGTTAAGATTAGGGTAAGGTTAAAGCTACGGGTTTAGTCAGGTTAAGGGTAAGGTTAAGGTTAATGTTAAGGGTTTGGTCAAGGTTAGGGTTAGGTTATTTGTAAAGTTAAGGTTAAGGTGAGGTTAAGTTTACAGTTATGATTAAGGTTAGGTTAACTTTAGGTTAAGCTTAAGGTTAAGGTTAAGGTTAGGTTATGGTCAAGGTCAAGGTTAAGGTTAATGTTAAGGCTAAATTTAAGGTCAAGGTTAGGGTTAGGTTATAGTTAAGGTTAAGGCTAGGTTAAGGGTAAAGTCAAGGTTAAGTGAAGGTTAAGTAAAGGTTAAGGTTAAGATAAGGTTAAGGGTATGGATTTAGTTAGTTTATAGTTAAGGTTAAGGTTACATTAAGGGTAAAGTCAAGGTTAAGGTTAGGTTAAGGGTAAGGTTAAGGCTAGGTTAATATTAGATTAAGGTTAATGTTAAGGGTTTGGGCATGTTAAGGTTAAGGTTAAGGTTAAGATAAGGTTAATGGTAAGGTTAAGGTTAAGGTAATGTTAAGATAATTTTAAGGGTAAGGTTAAGGTTAAGGTTATGGTTAAGGTAAAGTTAAGGTTAAGGTTAAGATTAGGTTAAGGTTATGGTTATGGGAAAGTTAAGGTGAAGTTTAAGGTTAAGGTTATGGTTATGGGAATTTTAAGGTTAAGGTTAAGGTTAAGGTTAAAGGTAAAGTTAAGGTTAAGCTTAGGTTATGGTTAAGGTTAATATGAAGGTTATGGGAAGGTTAAGGTTAAGATAAGTTTAAGGTTAGGTTAGGCTAAGGTTAAGGTTTGGTTAAGGGTTTGGTCAAGGTCAAGGTTAAGGTTAGGTTATGGGTAAGGTAAAGGTTATGGGTAAAATTAATATTAAGGTTAGGATAAGGTTAAGGTTAAGGTTAGGTTAAGGTTAAGGTTAAGGTTAGGGGAAGGTTAAGGTTAAGGTTAAGGTTAACATTAAGTTAAGTTTAATGTTAAGTGTTTGGATAAGGTTAAGGTTAAGGTTAAGGTTAAGGGTAAATTCAAGGTTAACTATAACCTTAACCCTAACCCTAACCTAACCATAACCTTAACTGTAACCTAAACCTAAGCTTATCCTTAACCAAACCTATAACCTTAACCTAATTATACCCAAACCTTAACCTTAACCTTAACCTTAACTTTACCCTTAACCTAATCTTAACCTTAACCTTAACTTTACCCTTAACCTTAACCTTAACCTTATCTTTACCCTTAACCTAACCTTATCGATAACCTTAACCTAATGTTAACCTAACCAAACCCTTAACCTTAACCTTAAATTTAACCTTAGCCTTAAATATAACATAACCCTAACCTTACCCTAACCTTAAACCTGAACTTGACCTTAACTTTAAAATTAACCTTAAACTTAACCTTATATTACCCTTAACCTAACCTTGACCTTAACCTTAACCTTATCTTAACCTTAACCTTATCTTAACCTTAACCTAACCTAATCTTAACCTTCAACATAACCGTAACCTTAACTTTAACCTTAACCTTAACCTAAAACCTTAACTTTACCCTTAAGCTAACCTTAAAGTTAACTTAACCTAACCTTAACCTTAACCTTAACCTTGACCTTAACTATAACATAACCCTAACCTTGACCTTGATTTTACCCTTAACATAACCTAAACCTTGACTTTACCCTTAACCTCAACCTTATCCTTAACCTTACCCTTAAGCTAATGTTAACCTTACCATTACCTTAACCCTACCCTTACCCTTAACCCTAACCTCACCTTAACCTTAACCCTACCCTTACCTTAACCCTACCCTTACCTTAACCCTACCCTTACCTTACCCCTACCCTTACCCTAACCCTACCCTTACCTTAACCCTACCCTTACCCTTAACGTAACCTTAACCTTGACTTTACCCTAACCTTGACCTTAAATATAACCTAACCCTAACCTTGACCAAACCTTAACCTATCCCTAACCTTAACCTTAACCTAACCCTAACCTTTACCAAACCTTAACCTAACCCTAACCTTTACCAAACCTTAACCTAACCTTAACCTAACCCTAACCTTAACATTAACCTTTACCTAACCTTCACCTTAACATTACCTTCACCTTAACCTTCCCATAACCATAACCTTAACCGTGACCTTACCCTTAACCTTAACTATACCCTAAACCTTACCATTAACCTTATCTTAACCATACCCTAACCTTAACCATTAACCTTACCCTTAACCTTCCCATAACTTTAACCCTAACCTTAACCTTAACCTTCCCCTATCCTTAACCTTAAATTTAACTATAACCTAACCTTAACCTTGACCAAACCTTAACCTTAAGGTTAAGGGTTAAGGTTAATGTTAAGGTTAAGGTTAAGGTCAAGGTCAAGGTTAAGGTTAAGGTTAAGGTTAATGTTAAGGTCAAGGATAAGATTAAGGTTATGGTTAAGGTTAAGTTTAAGGCTAGGTAAATATTAATGTTAAGGGTAGGTTACAGTGAAGGTTAAGGTTAAGACCCGTAACCTTAAACCTTAACCTTAACCTTGACTTTAAACTTAACCTTAAACTTAACCTTAACCTAACCTTGACCTAACCTTAACCCTAACCATAACCTTAACCTAACCTTGACCTAACCTTAACCTTAACCTAACTAAATGGTTAACCTTAACCTTACCTTAAGTCAACTTAACCTTGACCTAACCATAACCTTAACCTTACCTTAACCTAACCTAACCGTAACATTAACCTTAACTACAACCTTAAACTTAACCTTAACCTTTTCATTAACCTTAACCTTACCCTTAACATTCACCCTTAACCTTAACCTAACCCTAACCTTGACCATACCCTTAACCTTGACCTAACCGTAACCTTAACCTTACCTTAACCTAACTTAACCTTGACATAGGTGTAACCTTAACCTTACCTTAACCTAACTTAACCTTAACCTTGACCTTGACCTTAACCTTATCTTACCCTTAACCTTACCCTTAACCTAACCTTAAACTTAACTATAACCTAACCCTAACCTTGACCAAACCCTTAACCTTAACCTTAACCTTAACCATAAACTTAACCTTAACCTTAACTATAACCTAACCTTAAATTTACCCTTAATCTTACCTTAACCATAACATTAACCTAACCTTAACCTTACCCTTAACCTTAACCTTACCTTAACCAGAACCTTAGGTTAAGATTAGGTTAAGGGAAAATTTAAGGTTAAGGTTAAGGGTTTGGTCAAGGTTAGGGTTAGGTTATAGTTAAGGTTAAGGTTAGGGTTAACTATAACCCAACCATAAACTTGAACAAATCCTTAACCTTAACCATAACTTTACCCTTAACCTAATCTTAACCTTAACCTAACCCTAACCTTAACCAAACCCTTAACATTAACCTTAACCTTAACCTTAACCATAACCTTGACTTTACCCTTAACCTAACATTAACCTTAACCCTGAACCTAACCTTAACCTTAACCTTAACTTTACCCTTACCCTAACCTTAACCTTAACGTTACCCTAACCTTGACCAAACCCTTAGGTTAAGGTTAAGGTTAAGGTTATGGGAAGGTTATAATGTTAAGGTTAAGGTTAAGGTTTGGTTAAGGTTAATGGTTTGGTCAAGGTTAGGGTTAGGTTATAGTTAAGGTTAAGGTTAAGGTTACGGTTAGTTTAAGGGTAAAGTCAAGGTTATGGTTAAGGTTAAGGTTAAGGGTAGGTTAAGGGTAAGGTTAAGGTTAATGTTAAGGTTAAGGTCAAGGTCAAGGTCAACGTTAAGGTTAGGTTAAGGTTAATGTTAGGGTAAGGTTAAAGGTTAAGGTTATGGTTAAGGTTAAGGTTTTGGTTAACTTTAACCTTACCTTAAACTTAACCTAACCTTAACCTTAAATTTACCCTTAACCTAACCTTAACCTTAACTATAACATAACCCTAACATTGACCAAAACCTTAGCCTTAACCTTAACATTAAATGTAACCTTAATCTTAACCTTAACCTTAACCTTAACCTTACCCTAACCTTAACCTTAACTTTACCCTTAACCTAACCTTAACCTTAACCATACCCTTAACCTTAAACTTAACCTTAATTTTAACCTTAATCTTAACCTTAACCATAACCTAACCTTAACCTTAACCTTAACCTAACCTTAACCTTAACCTGATTAAACCTCTAAACTTAAACTTACCCTTAACCTTCACCCTTAACCTAATCTTAACTTTAACCTAACCTTAACCTTCACTTTACCCTTAACCCTAACCTTGACCAAACCCTTAACCTTAACCTTAACCTTAACCTGACCAAAAACTTAAGGTTATGGGTTTATTCAAGTTAAGATTAAGGGTAAAGTTAAGGTTAAGGTTAGGGGTAGGTTATAGTTAAGGTCAAGGTAAGGTTAAAGTTAAGGTTACGGGTTTAGTCAGGTTAATGTTATAGTCAGGGTCAAGCTTAAGGTTAGGTTAAGGTTAAGGTTAAGGTTAAGGTTAGGTTAAGGGTAAAGTTGAGGTTAGGGTTACGTTAAGGTTAAGGTTAAGGTTAGGTTAAGGGTAAAGTTAAGGTTAGGATTAGGTTAAGGTTAAGGTTGAGGTTATGGTTAGGATAAGGTTAAGGTTAATGTTAAGGGTTTGGTAAAGGAGGTCAAGGTTAAGGTTAAGGTTAGGGTTAAGGTTAGGGTTAGGTTTTGGTTAAGATAGGATAAGGTTGAGGTTAAGGTTAGGTTATGCTGAAGGTTAAGGTTAACGTTAGTGTTAAGGTTAAGGTTAGGGTTAGGTAAAGGTTAAAATAAGGATAACGTTAAGGTTAAGGTTAGGGGTAAGGTTATGGGAAGGTTAAGGTTAAGGTTATGGTTAGGGTAAGGTTAGGGTTAGGTTATAGTTAAGGTTAAGGTTAAGGTTAAGGCTATGGGAAGGTTAAGGGTAATGTTAGGTTGAAATTAAGTTAGGTTAATGGTTTGGTCTAGGTTAAGGTTAAGATAACGTTAAGGGTAAGGTTAAGGTTAGGGTTAGGTTATGGTTAGGGTTAGGTTATAGTTAAGGTTAAGGTTAAGGTCAAGGTTAAGGATAAGTTAGTTTATGGTAATTTTAAGGTTAGTTTAAGGTTAAGGTTAATGTTAAGGTAAGGTTAAGATTAAGATTAAGGTTAAGGTTTTGGTCAAGATTAGGGTTACGTTATAGTTAAGGTCAAGATTAAGATTAGGTTATGGTTAAGCTTGAGGTGAGGTTAAGGTTAAGGTTAAGTTAAGGTTAAGGTTAAGATTAAGGTTTGGTCAAGGTTAAGGTTAGGTTATAGTTAAGGTCAAGTTTAGGTTAACTTTAAGGTTAGGTAAAGGTTAAGGTTAATTTTAAGGGTTTCTTCAAGGTTAGGGTTAGGTTAAGGCTAAAGTTAAGGGTAATATTAGGTGAAGGTTAAGGTCAAGGTTAAGGTTAAAGTTAAGGTCAAGGTAGGTTATAGTTAAGGTTAAGGGTTTGGTGAAGGTTAGGGTTAGGTTAAGGTTAAGGTTAAGGTTAGGTTAGGATAAGGTGAAGGTTAAGGTTTGGTTAAGGTTAAGGTTATGTTAAGTTAAGGTTAAAGTTAAGGTTAAGGTTTGGTTAAGGGTAAATTTAAGGTTAAGGTTAGGTTAAGGTTAAGGTTAGGTTAAGGTGAGGGTTAGGTTACAGTTAAGGTTAAAGTTAGGTTAAGGGTAAGATAAGGTTAAGGTTAGGTTAAGGTTAAGGTCAAGGTTAAGGTTAAGGTCAAGGTTAAGGGTAAAGTTAAGGTAAATATTAGGGTTAGGTTATAGTTAAGGTTAAGTTTAGGTTAAGGGTAAAGTCAAGGTTAAGGTCAAGGGTAAGGGTAAGGCTAAGGTTAAGGGTTACATGTTTAGTCAGGTTAAGGTTAAGGTTAGGGTAAGGTTAGGGTAAAGGTTCAGGTTATGGTTAAGGTTAAGCGTTAAGGTTAAGGTTAAGGGTTTGGTCAAGGTTAGGGTTAGAGGCTTAACCATAACCTTAACCTTAACCTTAACCATAACCATAACCTTAAACTTATCTTAACATTAACTATAACCTAACCCTAACCTTGACCAAACCTTAACCTTAACCTTAACCTTAACTTTACCCATAACCTTAACCCTAACCTTAACATTAACCTACCCTTAACCTTAACCTAACCTTGACCTTAACCTTGACCTTAACCTTGACCTTAACCTTGACCTTGACCTTAACCTAGCCTTAACCTTAACCTTAACCTTATCTTACCCTTAACCTTAACCTTAAAATTCCCATATCCTTAACCTTAACCTTAATCTTAATGTTAACCTGAACCTTAACCTGACTAAACGCATAAACTTATGTAGCTTTTGAATTATGTCCATAAATGTAGTAGCAACTGTACTTGCTTTAAATGGATGAGATAATGCACAAAAGTGTGCATACTTGGTAAGTCTGTCAACTACCACCATGATGACACTCCTTCCTTCGGACTTAGATAAACATGTGATAAAATCCATTGAAATCTCCTCCCAACATTGACTTGGAATGGATAAAGGTTGTAGAAGTCTCGGGGTCTTAATTGTTTCCACTTTGTTTTGCTGGCAAACCAAACATTCTGCCACAAATTTTTGAATATCAGATTTAAGGCCATCCCAAAAAAATTCTTTCTTCACCCTGTGGTAAGTTTTTAAAAATCCTGAGTGTCCTCCTAAAGGAGAAGTGTGCAATTCCAGAAGAATCTTTTGTTTTAGTTGGGAATTCTTACAAAGATATAAGCGATTTTTGTACCATAAGGAATCATTTTTCCAACTAAATGTATCAGATGTACTAGGATCTTGCTGCAACTTTTGAATGAGTGTCCATACATCTTTTTCATTCTTCCATTCATCTCTTGCTTCAGTTATCCAATCTGGTTGGATAATAGAAATGGCACAAAGAAATGCTTCCACCTCTTCATTCTTTCTTGAGAGTGCATCTGCAACAACATTAAGCTTTCCTTTTTTGTAGATTATTTCAAAGTCATAACCCAACATCTTTGTGACCTATTTTTGCTGCTCTTCTGATGATAGTCTTTGTTCCAAAAAGTGTTTAAGACTATCATGATCAGTTTTTACCTTGAAGTGTCTTCCCATTAGGTAAGTTCGCCATTTCTTTAGTGCATGCAGTATTGCTAACATTTCCTTCTCATAAATAGGTTTATGCAAATACTTTCCTTTGATTGGACGACTTTCAAAAGCAATGGGTCTTCCTTCCTGCATTAAAACTGCACCAATTCCATTTCCTGAGGCATCACATTCCACAATAAAGGTTTTTGTGAAGTCTAGCGTAGCTAAGACCGATGCTAGGCACATTTCCTCTTTAAGATGTTCAAAGGCCTTAGTTGCTTCAGGAGTCCATGAAAATGCATCTTTCTTCAATAATGTTGTTAGAGGTGTCGCTATTCTCCCATAATTCTTAACAAACTTGCGATAATACCCTGTTAACCCGAGAAATCCTCGCAACTGCTTTATGGTTGTGGGGACTTTCCATTCCTTAATGGCTTTAATTTTGTTAGGGTCTACTTTAACACCCTCGTGAGATACAATATGACCCATATATTCCACCTCTTGTACTCCAAAGAAACATTTGGATGTTTTGCATATAATTGTTTCTCCTGCAATAGTTTGAGCACCCTGTCAACATGTTCAACATGATCCTTCCAAGACCTGCTGTAGATTAGTATATCATCAAAAAATACTAGCACAAATTCTCTAAGGAAGGGTTTGAAAATGGAATTCATCAACCCTTGAAATGTAGAAGGTGCATTGGTAAGGCCAAAAGGCATGACCAAAAATTCACAATGACCCTCATGAGTTCGAAATGCTGTTTTTGGAATATCTTCAGTCTTCATTCTAATTTGATGATATCCTGAACGAAGATCCAACTTGGTAAAATAAATTGCTCCATGCAATTCATCCAATAATTCATCAATAACAGGAATGGGAAATTTATCTTTAATGGTGAGCTTATTGAGCTCCCTATAATCTGGACACATTCGCCATGATCCATCCTTCTTGTGTACCAATACCACAGGAGCAGAGAAAGAACTTTGACTAGGTTGAATTATACCCGCCTCTAACATTTCTGCAATCATACGTTCAATTTCGCTCTTTTGGAAGTAAGGATATCTATAACGCCCGATGTTTGGAGGAACACTTCCTGGAATAAAATGAATAGCATGATCATGATCACGAATAGGTGGGAGTCCTTTGGGAGTTTCAAACACCTTGGAATGATTGTCCAAGACTTGTTGGAGATCTGCAGAAATAGATGATTTTGATGTCGGAACTTCTAGTGAGCATAATTGTGCAATTACGCGTGGTTGTTCTTTCTTTAGAAGCTTTGTCATGACATTAGAGCTTATTATCCTTCCCAGCTTCCCTTCAATACCCCATAATTCAACTTCCTTTCCTTATGAAAAAAATTTCAAGAAAAGTTCTTGAAAATTAAAAGTTACCGTCCCCAAATATTGTAACCATTGTACTCCTAGTACAACATCAACACCTCCCATAAAAATGGAAAGCATTGGAATAGTCAATACATATTCCCCCATGGTTAGCTTGATATTATGGAATTTTCCAGAGCAATTTATAGTTCCTCCATTTGCAACCATCACTTGACATTCTGGTGCTGGGTATAGGAAACAATTTAATTCCTTGGATACCTTACAATGAATAAAATTATGGGTGCTACCTGAATCAATCAACACTATTACCTTTTTCTTCTTGATTTGTCCTTCTATCTTGAGAGTTTGAGGAGTGGTAATTCCTGCCAGTGCATTACATGATATGGTCGGATTCATTTCTTCCTCTTCTAGGGTCGGTTCCTGGTGTATATCCTCTTCTTGTTCATTTTCTTCTTCCTCTTCACAATCTATGTAAAATAATTTCTTCTCAGCACACTTATGACCTTTAGTGTATTTTTTATCACAACTGTAGCAAAGCCCTTTTGCTCTTTTTTCTTCCAATTGTTGTGGTGTCAACCTTGTAGGTTGTGGAAATCTAGGCGTAGCAACACTTCCTTCTTTATAGAATTGAGTGGTAGGCTTCCTTGTCGCCATAATTTTACATTCAACTTTTCTTGCCAACCCTAATGCCTTCTCCAATGAATCAGGTTCCAAAACACGAACTTCATGTTGGATGTTATCCTTTAGCGTACCTATGAAGAGATCAATCCTCTGTTCCTCTGGAATATCAGTTACCCTTATATTCAATTTTTGGAAGTCCTCAATGTGCTGCCCCACTAAACCCTTTTGTTTGAGATTTATTAATTGGCTAAAGAAGGTGTTTCTCTTTGTATCCTCATAATGTGCTATCATTTCTTCCGTAAAAATTGACCAAGTGACAATTTTTTTACGGGAGCAAAGCCATCGATACCATACAAATGTATTTTGTTCTAAATGTAAAGTTGCAATGCGTATCTTTTGTGTGTTTTGCACATTATGGAGATCAAAATATTGCTCCATCTGTAGTATCCATGTTACAGGATCCTTTCCATCAAACTTCCTCATGTCCATTTTTGGAATATGGTGGTTCTTCCCGCCAACATTAGAGTTTATGAAATCATGATTAACATTTATTTTGTTCTCATCATGAGGTTCTTCTACTATCTTTTCACCATTAGGAAACCTTTCTTGTATCAACTTTGTCAAACCTTCGATGTCTACTTTGAGATCATTCTTCATGATTTCCATGTTATCTTTCATGTCATCCATCATAGCTTCCATGCCATCCATCTTAGCTTCCACGCCATCCATCTAAGCTTCCACGTCTTTCTTCAAAACTTCCATTTCATTTTTTGTCGCTCTTTGCGAGAGTGAAATTTGTTGCACTTGCTCTTGTAATTTTGATAGATCATGTTGCAATTCTTCATCTTCATGAGTCATAGTAGACCCTTCTGAAGGCTTAATTGGTGTTGAATTATTTTTACGGGGCATATTTTAGAACCCAATACTGATATCTATTCTACAATATTCCCTTTGAATCAATTCAAATTGATTCTTCAAACAAGACTTATGCAATTCGGAAAAAAAATACACACATTTTTCTTGCTTTTGAAGAGGTCAATATTGAAATTGGATTATCTCTGTGATTGTAACAATTAAATATCTGAATTTTAGTACCAACTTAGCCCTCTGAATTATATTTCAAATGCCACAGGTATGACCTGGTTTGGATTCTCCAAGACAAAGTTGTGTCCAATCTCCCACAATGACCTAATTATGGACTGTTTCAGTAGAGCGACCTTTTATGACTTGCCACGTGTCACTGTTTCGTCCTTTGTCTCTGAAATTGATATCTAAGAAACTAAAGTTCGTGTACTTGTTACCACTTTTTACGGCACTCCAATCCGATGCCCAGAGAGAGAGTTATTGAAATTTTCCCACGATCACCTCTTTGAGATGAAATTCAGGAGCCTGAAAAAGCACTACCTTCCATAGATCATATCTCCAAAAATATTGCGAACCAAGCTCTGAAATTTTTTGAAGCATTTCTTCAGGATTGCAGCTTCGTACAATACAAATTTCAGATTCTGAACCTTCGTAGAAAAAACATTATAGCACAAATGCCACGATGACCTGTTTAGGAGCCTGAAAAAAGACCTAACTTCCACAGATCATATCTCTGAAAATATTGCGAACCAAGCTCTGAAATTTTTAGACAATATTCCTTAGGATTTCTTCTTCGCACCCTAACAATTTCAGCTTCTAAAACGTCGTAGAAAAAAATGTATAGCGAACATGCCACGATGACCTGTTTGGAGCAGCAAAACCCTAGAATCCAAAGCTCTGATACCAAATGTTATGTAACCAGCTGCAAAAATAGAAGAATAGAGATATCAACGCCTTATAAATAAGCCACTTCGAGGGGGAAACCTCCAATACATTACATATATGAACAATTATTGGATGATACAATTTACAAAACCTCCTTTCTATATATAGGAGTCCATGGGGCCATAATGTAATCCTAGTGGGCCACAATGTAATCCTAGCGGACCTAACAATAATAATTTAAGGGAATAATAATAAAAAAAGGGGGTTACAAGGGTACAATAATGACAATAAGGGGGTTACACTAACAACAATAAGGGACTATCCTAGTAATATAGGGACCTAACAGTTAACATTAAGGTGAAGGTAAGGTTAAGTTCAAGGTTAAGGTTAAGGTTAAAGTTAAGGGTAAGGTTAGGTTAAGGTTAAGGTTAAGGTCAACCTTAAATTTACCCTTAAACTTACCTTAACCTTAAGCTTAACATTAACTTTAACATTACTAAACCCGTACCTTACTTTAAGCTTGACCTTGACCTTGACCTTAACTATAACCTAACCCTAACCTTGAGCAAACCCTTAACTTTAACCTTAACCTTCCAAATCCCTTAACCTGAACGTTAACCTACGTTAACCTTAACCTTAAACTTAACCTTACCCTTAACCTTCACCATAACCTTAAACTTAACGTGACCAAAAGTTAACCTTAACCTTAACTTTACCCTTAACGTAACCTTAACCTTAACCTTAACCTTAACTATAAACTAACCCTAACCTTAACCTTAACCATAACCTTATATTTACCCTTAACCTTAATATTAACCTAACCTTAACCTTAACCTAACACTATACCTTGACCAAACCCTTACCCTTAAACTTAACCTTAATCTTAACCTTCCCATAACCATAACCTTAACCTTATCCTTAACCTAACTTAACCCTAACCTTGACCAAACCCTTAACCTTAACCTTACCCACTTAACCTAACCCTAACCTTGACCAAACCCTTACCCTGAACCTTAACCTTAACCTAACCTTAACCTTAACTTTAACTTTACCTTAACCTTAAGCTTATCCTTAACTATAACCTATCCTTAACCTTGACCTTAACTATAACCTAACCCTAACCTTACCAAACCCTTAACCTCAACCTTAACCTTACCCCCTTAACCTAAATCTAACCTTCACCAAACCCTTAAAGTTAACCTTAACCTTATCTTTAACTTTATCCTAACCTTAACCTTAACCTTAACCTTAACTATAACCTAAACCTAACCTTGACCAAACCCTTAACCTTAAGCTTGACCAAACCCTTAACGTTAAGCTTAACTTGAATAAACCAGTAACCTTAACCTTAACCTTAACTATAACCTAACCCTAACCTTGACCAAACACTTCACCTTAACCTGACCCTTAACCTAACCTTAACCTTGACCTTAACTATAACCTAACCCTAACCTTGACCAAATCCTTAACCTTGAATTTTACATTAACCTTAACTATAACCTAACCCTAACCTTGACTTTAACCTTAACCTAACCTTATCCTTGACCTTAACTATAACCTAACCCTAACCTAAACTTAACCTTAACCTTAACCTTAACCTTCCCATAACCTTAAACTTAACCTTGACTTTACCCTTAACTTACCCTTAACCTAACCTTGACCTTAAATTTAACCATAACCTAACCTTGACCTTAACCTTAACCTTCTACTCTCTAAACTATTGGTAACAGGAAGAAAGTGGGGGGAGCTCAAAAGCATAAAACTTAATGGAAATAGTATGCTGAAATATGCTCTAGTTAAACTAAAACTAAAAACACAAACGATGGAAAACAATGGCTCGATGGCCTCTTCTTATTAAACGTTTGAAATGGAGAGGAAATTTTACCCACTTGCCAAAGGGCCCCTAGACAATGGCTCTATGTCCCGATGCAAGGATGTTTCCTTCCAAGCTCTGCCTCTGATGCAGTCTCACTCTCTCTCTGCTGTTGTGGACTAAGATGTTGGGTGGCCAACTATCGAGTCCTCTTTAGCTCCAGCTCCGGGTCACACAATGCTAGTGTTGCTTGGGCTACTTTGGCTAGCATAACAGTGTCATTACACTTTCTTCATCTCTTGGTGGGTTTATATAGGTGAGCTTAAAATCCTCCTTCCCTCCCTTGGTACATGATGGATGGTGACCCAAGGGAGAGGTGTGATTCCATTGTGTGATCAAATATTTTCTTTTGTGCTCACATAATGTCTAAGGAAGTGCTGGTGGCTGTCCTTAGGCGACTTTCACATAAGGAGTAACTATCCTTTGCTTGTTGTGGTCTCAAAAAGTGACTTTTTTCCATTTCCAGGAATGTAAACTTATCAGGCAAAAAGGCGCACAGAAGGCACTCTTCTCGAAGGATAAAGCGCGCATTTGAGCATTTATGACTAGTTCAAATATGATTTTCTCAAAACCTTAGAGATTTTAAATACTTCTTGATTCCATCATCTATTCTTGTCCTGTAAATCCTTGGCCTTGACATTAATTAATGTTGTCTTCTGTTGTACGATTTTACAGTGTTAACACTAACCTTAACTTTAACCTTAACCTTAACCTTCACCTTAGCCTAACCATAACCTTAACCTTAACCTAACCCTAACCTTAACTTTACCCTTAACCTAACCTTAACCTTAACCTTAACCTAATAGTAACCTTAACTTTACCCTTAACCTAACCTTAACCTTAACCTTAACCTAATCCTAACCTTAACTTTACCCTTAACCTAACCTTAACCTTACCATAACCTTAACCTTAACCTTAACCTTAACCTGACTAAACCCGTAACCTTAACCTTACATTAACCTAACTTTAACCTTAACCTTCCCCTAAGGGTAAAGTTAAGGTTAAGGGTAAGGTTAAGGTTAAGGTTAAGGTTAAGGTCAAGGTCAAGTTCAAGGTTAAGGTAAAGGTTAGGTTAAGGGTAAAGTTAAGGTTAAGATGAAGGTTAAGGGTAAGGTTAAGGTTAAGGTTATGGGTTTAGTCAGGTTAAGGTTAATTTTAAGGGTTTGGTAATGGTTAGGGTTAGGTTATAGTGAAGGTTAAGGTTAAGTTAATGGTAAATTCAAGGTTAAGGTTAGGATAGGGTCAATGTTAAGGGTAAAGTCAAGGTTAAGGTTACGGTAAGGGTAAATTCAAGGTTAAGGTTAGGTTAAGGTTAAGGGTAAAGCCAAGATTAAGGTCAAGATAAGATTAAGGTTGGCTTAAGGTTACGGTTAGGTTAAGGTTAAGGTTAGGTTAAGGGTAAGGATAAGGTTAAGGTTAATGTTAAGGGTTTGGTCAAGGTTAGGGTTATTTTAAAGTTAATGTTAAGGGTTTGGTCAAGGTTAGGGTTAGGTTATAGTTAAGGTCAAGGTTAAGGTTAAGGGTAAGGTTATAGTTAGGTTAAGGTTAAGGTTATTGTTAGGTTAAGGTTAAGGGTTTGGTCAAGGTTAGTGTTATGATATAGTTAAGGTTAAGGTTAAGGTTAGGTTAAGTTAAGTTAAAGGTCAAGGTTAAGGGTAAGGTTAAGGTTAGGTTAAGGTTAAGATTAGGTTAAGGGTATACTTAAGGTTAAGGTTAGGTTAAGGGTAAAGTTAAGGTTAAGGTTAGGGTTAAGGTTAGCGTTAAAGTTACGAGAAGGTTAACGTTAAGGGTTTGGTCAAGGTTAGGGTTAGGTTATAGTTAAAGTTAATGTTAAGGGTAAGTTTAAGGTTAAGGTTACAATTTTAGTCATGTTATGGTTAAGGTTAAGGGTTTGGTCAAGGTTAGGGTTAGGTTAAGGTTAAGGTTATGTTAAGGGTAAATTTAAGGTTAAGGTTACGTTAAGGTTAAGGTTAGGTTAGGGTAAGGTTAGGGTAAGGTTAAGGGTTAAGGTTAACTTAAACTTAACCTTAACCTTAACCGTAACCTTAACCTTAACCTTTCCATAACCATAACCTTAACCTTAACATTGACCTTACCCTTAACCTTAACCTTAACCTTACGCCATTAACCTAAACCTTAACCTTAACTTTAACATTAACCTTGAACTTAAACTTAACCTTCACCCTTAACCTTACCTTAACCTTAACCTAACTTTGAATTTAACTATAACCTAACCCTAACCTTGGTAAGCCCAAGGTTAAGGTTAAGGTGATGATTATGGGAAGGTTAAGGCTAAGGTTAAGGTTAAGGGTTTGGTTAAGGTTAGGTTTAGGTTATATTTAAGGACAAGGTTAAGGTTAAGGTTAGGGGTTTAGTCAGTTTAAGGTTAAGCGTAAAGTCATGGTTAAGGTTAAGGTTAGGGTTAAGGCTCAGGTTAAGGTTAAGGTTAGGGTTGGGGGAAGGTTAAGGTTAAGGTTAAGGTTAAGGTTAAGGGTGAAGGTTAAGGTTAAGGGTATTAACCTTAACCTTAACCTTAACCTTCACTATAACCTAACCTTAACCTTAACCTTAACTATAACCTAACCTTGATCTTAACCTTAACCTTACCTTAATCTTAACCTTAACCTAACCATAACCTTACCCTTAACCTTGAACTTAACCTTAACTTAAGCTAAACTTAACCTTAACCTTAACTATAACCTAACCCTAACCTTCACCAAACCCTTAACCTTAACCTTATCTTAATCTTAACCTTATCTTAACCTTAACCTTAACATAACTATAACCTTACCCTTAACGTTAACCTTGACCTTAACTATAACCTAACCCTAACCTCGACAAAACCCTTAACATTATGCTTAATCTTAAGCTTAACCTAATCTTAACCTTAACCTAATGTTAACCTTAACGTTAACCTTAGCCTAACCACAACCTTAACCTTAACCTTAACCTAACCCTAACTTTGACTTTACCCTTAACCTAACCTTAACCTTAACCTTAACATAACCCAAACCTTAACTTTACCCTTAACATTAACCTTAACCTTAACATAATCTTAACCTTAACCTAACCGTAACCTTAACCTAACCTTAACCTTAACCTTAACCTTAGCCTAATCATAACCTTAACCTTAACCTTAACCTTAGCCTAATCATAACCTTAACCTTAACCTTAACCTAACCCTAACCTTAACTTTACCCTTAATCTAACCTTTACCTTAACCTTAACCTAACCCTAACCTTAATTTAACCCTTAACATAACCTTAACCTTAACCTTAACCTTAACCTAAACCTAACCTTAACCTAACCCTTAACCTTAACCCTTAACCTTAACCTTAACCTAACCTTGACATTAACTATAACCTAACCCTAACCTTAACCTTGACCTTAATTGTAACCTAACCTTAACCTTGACCAAACCCTTAATGTAACCTTAACCTTGACTTTACCATAACCTTAACCTAACCTTCCCAAAACCTTAACTCTAACCTTAGGTAAATTAACGTAAAGTCAAGGTTAAGGTTAGGTTATGGGTAAATTTAATGTTAAGGTTAAGGTTTGGTGATGTTAACGTTAAGATTAAGGTTAAGATTAACCTTGCCCTTACCTTAAACTTACCCTTAACCTTAACCCTAACCGTAACATAACCCTAACCTTAACTTTACCCTTAACCTAACCTTAACCTTGAATTTACCCTTAGCGTAACCTTAACCTTAACCAAACCCTTAACAATAAAATTAACCTGAACCTTAACCTTACCCTTAACCATGACCTTAACTATAACCAAACCCTTAACCTTACCCTTAACCTTGACCTTAACCTTAACCTTCCCAAACCCTTAAGGTTAGGTTAAGGTCAAGGTTAAGGTTACGGTTAAGGTTAAGGTTAGGTTAATTTTAGGTTAAGGTTTAGTCAAGGTTAGCGTTAGGTTAAGGTTAAAGTTAGGTTATATTTAAGGTTAAGGGTAAAATCAAGGTCAAAGTTACGTTAAGGGTAAATTCAAGGTTAAGGGTAACGTTAAGGTTAGGTTAAGGTTAATGTTATAGTTAAGGTTAGGTTAAGGGTAAGGTTAAGGTTCAGGTTAGGTTAAGTTTAAGGTTAGGTTACGGTTAGGTTAAGGTTAAGATTAAGGTTAGGGTAAGGTTAATATTAAGGTTAAGGGTAAGGGATTGGTCAAGGTTAGGGTTATTTTATAGTTAAGGTCAAGGTTAAGATTAGGTTATGGTTGAGCTTGAGGTGAGGTTAAGGTTAAGGTTAAGGTTTGGTCAAGGTTAGGGTTACGTTATAGTTAAGGTCAAGGTTAAGTTAAGGTTAAGGTTAGGTAAAAGTTAAGGTTAAGGTTAATTTTAAGGTTTTGGTCAAGGTTAGGGTTAGGTTAAGGATAAATTTATGGGTAAGGTTAGGTTAAGGTTAAGGTCAAGGTTAAGGGTAAAGATAAGGTCAAGGTTAGGGTTAGGTTATAGTTAAGGTTAAGGGTTTGGTCAAGGTTGGGGTTAGGTTAAGGTTAAGGTTAGGTTAGGATAAGGTTTGGTTAAGGTTAGGTTAAGGTTAGGTTAAGTTAAGTGTTAGTATGAATCCTTTGTCGAAGTGTACGAAAAAGGACCACTTTAGCTACGCATAACTAATAGCCCTAACAACAAAAGTGGCTGCCAATATCTTCAGATCTGCGGTTAGTTGACCATAAAAAAGCTGCAAAAACCAGATCTATGCATGGAAAGACATTAAGCAGGAAAAAAAAGGGTTTTCTCCATATACCAATAGACAAGACAAGAACAATTTTTGAAAGAATTTTTATATTAATTGGGCACCTGGGAGGAAAAAAAGAAGGCGTATCCAATTCTCCTCAGTGGGATGGGTTCTTGGAAGTCCTCAGCACTTCAGATCTAAGATTTATCTCTCTTGTTGGTGTAGAAAACCCACAAAGAATAGAACTCAAAGGGAGCTCACACAGCAAATGGTAGAAAAGAGTAACCAAGTGTATAGATCCAGAGTCATCTAATAGGCAACAAAAGGTGAAGAATGGTAGGAAAAACCCTCCTATTTATAACAAAATATTGGGTCATTCTAGATCTTGGTGCGTGAGTTAACCAGATCTAGATCCACTTTTTATGGAATATTTTATTATATTTGTTGGAGGGAAAAGGTATTTGACTTGGGTCAAATCCCTTGATTTGTCAAAAATAAATAAATAAATGATTTATTTATCTTTTTAAGGAAGCGGTTAGAAGATAATCAAATAAATAACGATTTATTTAATTATTTAAGGGAGTGGTTGAAAGATAATTAAATAAATAATGATTTATTTAATTATTTGTGGGTGATTTGGTCATATTTAACAAGGAATATTATCTAAATAAAATTTAAATAATTATTCCTAGAAAATAATAAGATAAATAAAGGTTTATCTAATTAATTTCTTTGTTTTTGGGTTAAACATGACTAGGAATAATAACTAAATTATGGTTTAATTAATTATTCCATGAGGAAAATTAAACAAAATAGGTTTGTTTAATATTTCCTTTTGGGGTTTCCTGTTTAGACCATAAAAAACCTAATAAATGTGGTTTATTAAGCTGTTTTACATAGTGAAAGTAATTTTACTTAGGGTAAAATTGGTCTTACATGGTGTACTTGGGTCCATCTAATGATAATAGGTTAGATGACCAAAAATGGTGGTAACAGATTGCCCCCTAGCGTGCGAGTGTCAGGAGCAAATCGTATGACCGAAGTACGTTGTAAGAACTCAATCACTAGACAACAAAAAGGGAAGTCAGAGAGAGAAATGCAAGGTAGATAGTGTGCTGAAGAACTAGACCCTGAGGAGACGAGACTCGCAGGTGCAACAAGTCTCTTTTTATGAGAGGGTACCTATGCTAAAGGCGGCGGGGGAGGCATACCTATGCCCGCCGAGACAAAGTACAAAAGAATAGTGTGTCCAGTAAACAAGGGACCGAACCATAAAGTACAACTAGCATAATCATGAGCCAGATAAAAATACAATGAGGAATCCCATATACATGATGTGCCTGAGATAACAGCCATGACTTGTACAATAATATATGAGTACATGAGATACAAATACAACCCAAATGCCCCCTGTAAATGGGGAAGGGCTCACAAAATCTGACTGATACATGAAAATCAAAGAGGCTCTGCAAGTGGCTAAGGCCGACATCATCAAATATCTGGAGCTGCATCGAAGGCTGCAAGGAGGAGGTCATCCGGGCATGTGGGGGGCTACCTGCAGGGCCACCCCCTCATGAGGGTTGAGACATCTCACACACACCCGGGAATCATCAAGAGCCGCTGCTGTATCACTGAACCATCAAGTATACGGATCTCGGTCATGCTGAAAGGAGCTGGAGTGGAGAAACAATCAAGTCAAAGGGAAACGAGAGATCCCTTTGCCTGATCCGAGGCACCGAACAAGAGTGGAAGCTGGAACCAAGGTACACCGCCCTCTAGACCCAGCTTCTGGAATGAATGAGCTGATGTCGACAGAAGGAGGCCCGCCATAAGTGAGGCAATGAGAGATCCTCACCTAAGGCACGAGAGACAATAGTAGAGCGACGGACAGACTGACACTAATGATGATGGTGAAATGGAAAGGACTGAGTAGCGAATGGACGACTTCCCTTGTTAGAGCATAAAGGGCATGAATGACATGGCAGCGACTGACACAATATCATAAGGGATAGGGGATAGTGGGACTGAAGGTCATAATGTGCGACACAAGAGAGAGACCAAGCAATGAAGGATGGAGGGCTATAGCGGGGTACAAAGGGACTTGGGATAGACTCCATGAATGTGATGATGACTCAAATTGGATGCTCTAAACAAGGGCGACTCGGTGGTGCTGCCACACAGTAAAGGCCCAATGGGGAACCATAAAAACATGAGTACAAGATGGTAACTCATGATGAAAATCGACACGAACAAAGATAAATAAGGAGGCAAAATGGTGCCCCAAGTACAAGTGTCGTAAGTGAGGAAATGCGATTTTAGGGAGAGGTGAAGTGACCCTTCTTGGAAAAATTGTGTCCTGGTAAAGTATCAAATCACAAAAATATAATAGATACCCATTTTAAGGCTCGGTGAGAGCTTTCCAACGGTGCAGACGGTTTGTCAAACGGGGCTACGGTATGGTCGCAACAGTCGAAAGAAGAAACAGGGGTTCTCTTTTAATAAGGCAGTTTTCCCTCCAAATTCACTCATTTGCTATTGTTGCTGTTGTGAATGTAGAGAGGAGAGAAGGCCCTAAATCTTGCGGCGAGCGTAGCGGACAAACCGACCGTTGGAATCGAGATCCGTCAGTTGCAGGTAAGAGGCCTAACCTTACTCTTTCATTTTGATGGATTGAAAGTTCAGTTTACGGCCCAAAATCTCAAAAACAATCCCTCCTTCATCTCTACGGCTGGGTCACACTTTTTGGGCCAAAAAGTGCGACCCGGGAAGCAGGTTGTAGGGCAAAAAGTGCGACCTGTCCCAGAATTGGGCAGAAAACTACGACCTGGGAGATGAAGGGGTTTTAGTGCTGGTTTATGGCTGAGAGTTGGGTTTTTGTGTTTGGTTATGGTATTGCCAATCTGTATGCTAACAAAGATGATGTTTTTGTGCAGGTATGGTAGATTTACGGGTTAACTGGAGAGAGAGAGACCTGGGTACATTATGGGCAAAGATCCAGGCGGATTAGGGTGTCCATCGTGTGTTAGCCAGGTTTGGGGTTCTAAAGTTTTTGGAGAACCCTTTGATGAGAGCAGGAGAGCCTTTGTTGGCCCGGATTATCAGTTACTAGGATCTAGAGCATGAGTTCTTTGTAGTACAGGGGCACAGGATCGAACTGACAGTCCAGGATGTGTATTTCCTGACGGGTCTCCCGCCACTGGGGATGGTGGGAAACACGCAGCCAGTATTACCGCGGGGGCAGCATATCATGGAGTTTGTGGAGCGTCATTGTCGACTGGGTCTCCAAGTCAAGGGGACTCGGATACCGATCAGGGACCTAGAGAGATTAGAGACCCGTGCAGTGGCCGCAACAGTGCTGCGGATCCTGGGCAACTAGGCGCTCCATCACATCACTGGGGGGCAGATGATGATTGTGGAGAGTGTGTTGAGTGGGACCTACTATGGGTGGGCCCGAATGATGCTGGCGTCGCTAAAGCGACATTTGTCGCTCTGCAAGCGGAAAGTGAACCACGATTGCTCGTATGGGACTTTATTGTGCGCCTTCTTCTTTGAGAAGATCCCGATTTTGCGGCCTCGTATACAGCTCCCAGATGGGGGCCCGAGAGAGCCCAAGATGCGCCGGTGGGGGCGGCTACTGTGTAGAGGAGGAGGAGAGGAGGTTGGGCGAGTGTTTTGACCTGAGTTCTTTGCCCATTGGGATCAGATTCCGTTATACATAGACGACTATCCCTATAGTGGGATGAGTTATTGTGGCGATCCGGACCTACCACTTCTACCTGGTCGAGTATGGGGGCCCGATGGTAAGTGATAAGTAACTATTCTTGTATGGGCATGTTAAATTTATTGAATAGTAGATATGGTACTGATTCATGTACTTTTGGTATGCAGATATAGCTCCGGTAAAACCGATCGGATATATGGGACGCCTGACAGCCTCTGGAGCTACAGGGCCGAGTGGGTCGAGAGCAGCGCGCAATGAGGATGCGGTCACCCTCCTGGAGGACATCCGCTGTAGATGTGAGACGTTGCTGATCGGAGTTTCAGAGTGTGGGTGGCAAGACTTAGACGACCAGTACGTGGAGGCATGCATTGGTCTTCCCTCAGAATGGCGAGGTGTCATGCGGTGCATGGCGATGGCCGGTCAAGGCATACATGATCTATGGGCTGTAGGGGCAGATCCATTGGTTCGGGATCCTCCATATAGTGAGTAGGTGTGGGGCATGTGGTGCCCCCTAGTGTGTATGTAGGGGCAGGTGGTGCCCCCAGTTTTGAGTTTTTTGTAACATGCGATGGGCATGTCATATGTATCAGAGTAGATGGACTCTAAACACATGTTTTGCGACACATATTATGGATATGCATCATTTTTTAATGATTATAAATGTTATTTTCTTGTATGAAATGCGTGTGATAAATGCCAATCTAGAACATGGTTTGGAATACTATCTACATAGTGATTATGTTCTCGAGGTACATGGTTGAAAGTTATGGTTTCAAATGCACGTATCAAGAGTTTTACTTGTAAATAACGTCTAAACAGCACAGGGTTATGCACACGATAAACACCATTTAGTTGCATGACAAGAAGTAGGGAATCTAAACGAACGTGCAGATGGAGGATGTGATGGAAGAGGGCATCGACTAAGAGACCACGCACTGCATCATATTCGGCCTGATTGTTGGTGGCAGAACCAATGCAGACCCCGTTGGATAGAACAAGGGCATGCAAGGGGGTGAAGAGGGCCCAACCTGCCGAGGCTAGATTCTGGGAGTAACGACTTGCACCATCGCCATAACCGATAAAGGGTGTGGATGGGGGGTCCTGCGGAATGGTGTTACAAGACAACAAATGAGGGGAGGAGAGATAATGACAGCAGCGTGAGTGGACAGAATACATCGAGCGGCAACTGGGGGAGGGAGTGCAAGGAGCAGGATGACTATGACTCATATACAAGTTAGAGGGTGGTATATGAGGGCTATCAGAAGTATGGTGAGGACTCAAGTTGCGGAGGTCAACAGAGATACGGGTGGAGTGATCTCGGGTATGGGTAGAAAAGAAGTGGTCGGGCGAAACAACAGGGGAGGATGCAGGGGGAATGGGCTCCGAATGTCTCGCAAAGGAGGATAGTTAAAGAATGGTTGTGGTAGACTCCGTCATCTGAACATCAGGGGGGGGAATGTCGATGGGGGCGGGGGGATCCTCAGGCTGGCCTGAAGCATACTGCGCGAGTATGGGAGAGGCGGATTGATTTTTTTCAACCTCATACTCTCGGAATACCTCTAAAGAGGCGCGGTAATGCGTCAGGTGAGGACAATGGTGGGAGTAATGGCCATGAACACCGCACAAAGCACAGGGTTTTTTGGTGCGGAGAGTCTTGGGGTTCTTGGTTACGGACGAAGAAGTAATGGAGGCTTCAGGGACCGTAGATTCAGGGAATGCGACTTTAACCATGGGATGAATATGGGGCAACTCAGGACAAGCATGGGTGGCATGACCGGCGACATCACACAAGGCACAAGGATTTGCGGGCGGAGGAGGGGTCGGATCAGTCGTGGTGGTCTTGTCTTTGGGTGCCCCCTTGCGAGCTTTGCCTTTCTTCCCGGGACCCGTCATGACAGGAGAAGGGTCCTGTGGAGGTGCTGGGGGCATAGTGGCAATGGAGGAAGCGAGGGGGACCGGTTGAACCGGTGTCAAAGCTATATAGGGTTTGGGGTGACTAGGAGGGGTAGCTACTGGAGGATCAAGGTGCCAGACGGGTATGCCCAAGGTTAGGTTAGGGAGAGAGAGGGTGGCCATGAAGGGGACAGAATATACTCTGGGAGGGGGAGCCAGGAAAGGTATCTGCCCAGTAGGGTAATTACCAAGAGGGACGGCTCCAAGATGGTTAAGGCCTGGGGGAACCGATCCAGGAGGATAAAGGGGTTCAGCGATACCAGCTGGAAGGGGAGGGCCAGAAGGAGGAGGTCCGACTAGCTGATATGAATGGCTAGGGGTGGGTTGCGGAGGGCGAGGGGGAGGTTGCTGACTAGCCGAAGCAGGCCGCTTAAGGGTAGCCTAAGACGATTGCATCATGCAAAAATTCGATAAGCTGGGATCAGTGATAAGAGGAGGGGGGAGATTAGGAAAAGTTCCAAGCAGGGAGGAATCTTTGTAAACGCTGGGGGAGACACTGGTCAAGGAATCGACGGTTTGCTTGTTGGCTACAGAAGAGATGGTCATCTCAGGTGAGGTCTGAGATTTTGGCTCATGATATGTCATCTGGTCAATGGTGACTATCTTTCCATTATGGGGGAAAGACATCTTGCGGAAAACCACGGATGGGACAATAGACATAGCATAGGTGTAGCTTCGCCCCAATAGAATGTTGTAGTCTAGCGGGGCGTCGATGACTTCGACGTCAATGCAAATAGTCTTATCGGCGAGGGTGATAGGACAATTACAAAACAGGCCAATGGGCTGGGAGGCATGGCCGTCCCACGCTCGAAGGGTGATCGTGGAAGGGGCCAGCTCAAGAGATCTGAGTTGCTTCCAAACCGAAGCGGACATCACACAGGTGGATGCCCCCTCATCAATTATACACCGAGAAATGTTGGCATTCTGGATTTTGACTGGGATTTGGAAGGCGAAGGAAGCAGGAAGAGGGGGATGGTCTGATTGAGTGGTGTCGAAAACAATCATTTAGTCATCAACAGGATCTACAACGCCCACGGCAGATAGTAGAGCCTTCTTTTGGGAAGGGCATGACTGGAGGAGTTCCAGTGTGGAAATGGCAGCAGGAGATTGTGCCAAATCATCTACTATGTTGTACGAGTGAGCAGCTCAACCGGAAGCAGCGTTTCGATGTAATGGTCCCTTAGGAATCTTGGTATGAACCTCAAATTTCGGTTGAGGGATATGTAAGGGGCCACTGGGTGTCGAAAGAGGCTCTGTAAAACCTGAAGAAGGAGGCTCAAGGGTAGACTGAGCAGGAGGCTTAGGGTACTGGCGAGACCGACTTTGAAGGTGAAGGTCGACGGTTGGGGAAGGATCGGAGTGCATCATAAGGATCTAGTAATCAGAGGAACCAGAAAGGGAAGGGGGAGTGGTGACCTGGCTGTCAGGCGGTTGGGTAGCCACGAATCCTTGTTGAGGGAAAGGATCAGTAAACACAGCTGGTTGGGTAGTGGCCACATTAGGAGGAGCATGAAGGAAGGTGTGTTTTCCACGCAATGTGGCTTGAGACTCTCACACCTGCCACATCTGGGGTAAGAGGGTACAATCGTGGGTGTAATGACCATAAACACCGCAACACGAACAAGGCTTATTTGTGCGAAGCGGCCTGTTCGGCTTGGGCTGAGTGCCCTGTTGCTGGTTGGCAGTGTTAGGGTCAACACCAGGATTGGGTCCACGGGTACCAGGGGAAGATTGGTTTGGATTGCCTCTCCGCCTTCTTTGAGAAGAAGGGGGATTAGTCACACCTTGCTGTGCAAATACTTGCCCTGGAGGGGGCTGTAAGTGCTGTTACGAGTTTGGAGGAGGCAAGGGAGATGGAAGCGCATATGCTGGAGGAGCTGGCGCACCAGGCTGCGGATAAAGGTAATGGTTAGGTTGGGCAACATTGAGGTAAGTAGGAGGTTGGGCAAAAGGAGGAGGCATGCCGTATCCTGGATACATGCTACCGGGAGGGGGAAGAGTGCTAGAGGTGTTGTCCCCTCCCTGAGGGAGACCATGGCCCATAGGAGGTTGAGCATATGGATGGGAAAGGTCTCCAACGATACCGTCGGCAGAATGGGATGCCCCCGGGGCATTAGCGCCACCAGGCCTGGGGAGGTCAGGAAGAGCGGTATAAACATAACCAGATTGAGCGTAGATCAGGTCATATTTCAAGGCTATTTGGAGGGTGGCTTCTTCAGTTTAAGGAAAGTGAGAGGCGACATCTTTACCGATAGGAGCTAAGAGGGTGCGAAGGAACCAGTCCATGTAAACCCGATCTTTGAAGGGGGGGGCTCGACATAAGCTCCATCTTTGTTGCCATTCCTGAACATGGGCGGAAAGGCGGGTCGAAGAGGTTTGCTTGAATGAAGTCAAGAGCTCTGTGCTAGTATCGTATCAGAGAGGGAGCTGGAAATAAGATAAAAAGGCTTGAGCAAGGGTCGCAAAGGTGGTATGGAAAGAGGTGGCTTGGTCAACATACCATTTAGAAGCTTCACCAGTAAGCGTGCGTTGGAACAAACAAAGACGGATGGAGTCATCAGTAATGGAATTGGAGGAACACCACATGTGGAAAGATCGGACATGATTGGTTGGATCTTCTCCAGCAAGGCCTTCAAACTTAGGGATGTCGGAGGGGAGCTTGGTTGGCATAGCAGGCCAACCAACATCGTGGTGGATAGGGTCATTGATCAACTGATTGAAATCGGGGAGGCTGAGGCCTGCAATGTACAGCAGCAAGGGTATGGCCGAGGTAGTTCCTGTGGTGGTTCCGCTAGTAGTGGTTCCGGCATTAGGGCCTGGAGCACCGCTAACGTTAGGCCCTGGACCAGACATAGTGAAGGTGACAGGGGGAGAACCAGGAGGAGAAGGAGAACCCAATGAATCAGAAGAGGAGTCGGAGTGCGGACTCGGAGGAGGACTAGCTCGACGACGGCGGGACGGAGCAGGTCGATCAACCGGAAACTGAGGGTGAAGGCCAAGAAGTCTCCGGGAAAGGCGCCTTGGGGGCGCAATGATGACGGGAAGAAGGAAACCGACAAGGGAAAAAAGGGACAGAATCAAGTGAGGTCAAGGGCAGAAAAGGTGTAGTGACAATTGATTTTAGAGTCTTTGCCAGGCGGTGTTAACCAGGCGCTTCTTCACTTAGGGTCAGTGTGTGGCGTGCGTTAATTTTAATTTTTAAACCCTTTTCGTTTTGAGAGCAAGAAAATGTGTGCTGCGTAACTGAAAATAAATCTGCAGAGAACATTATATAATGCTGAAATAACAGAAAAATAACAACTACTAATGCATCGATTCAACCCAAGAAGGCGGGTCACTCAAAACTAATGTAAAAAAGGGAAAACATCTAGTCAAAACACACTTAACAAGAGGCCAATAGATCTAGGGTAAAAAAGGGACAGGGATCTAAAGGATAAAGCTGCTGAAAAGAGGTGCAGATCATAGCCAAGAGACAGAGGCAAGGTGGCTAAAAAAAGGGGAGGAAATCAGCAAAAAGTGGAAAGGATAGGGAGGAGGACCTAAAGAGAGGTCCAAACAAAATGACAAGAGGTGATTTGAAGGGAAGGAAGGCTGATTTAAAAGGATCTGAGGAGGAGGTTCCAGATCTAAAAAAAAAAAAGGAGGGCTGAAACTCTGAAAAACAGACGACTGAAACAGCTAAAACTCTTCCACAAAAAGTGGAGGGTAGTAAAGCCCTAGGGGGCTAGGTTCCTGCTTATATGAGTAAAAATAGATCAGAACTTGGTCAAAGCGGGCTGAGACAGAGGCTGGAAAACCCTGACAGAAGCTTCAGCAAAACCCAGAAAAATTGCAGAAAAACTACTGAAAAATTGGCAGGTCGCAGGTTCTGACATGTTTTCAGTGTAGGTCACAGAAAAGAGGTTGAAAAGTGCGACCTGGAGGTCCAAGTCACAGGTTATGGGCGAAAAAGTGCGACCCCCCGTTCCGGTTGTCTCGGTGGCAGATTTTCAGAAAAGTTGTCGTCTCAGTTGCGGCTGGTGTCGCTTACCTGCGCAATAGGGCCTGAAACACACGGAAGTTAGAAATTTTAATGTTTTAGGGTTTTATGTGAGAAAAACAACATAAAAATAGGAAAAATAAACAGCTGAAAAGAAACCCTAGGGTCTGAAGTTGCTGGATATGCAAGAATATGAAAAACGACAGCGGTCGTAATTTAAAACCCGTGTGGAGTCGCCATTTGTTAGTATGAATCCTTTGTCGAAGTGTACGAAAAGGGACCACTTTAGCTACGCATAACTAATAGCCCTAACAACAAAAGTGGCTACCAATATCTTCAGATATGCGGTTATTTGACCATAAAAGAGCTGCAAAAACCAGATCTATGCATGGAAAGACATTAAGCAGGAAAAACAAGGGTTTGCTCCATATACCAATAGACAAGACAAGAACAATTTTTGAAAGAATTTTTATATTAATTGGGCACCTAGGAGGAAAACAAGAAGGCGTATCCAATTCTCCTCAGTGGGATGGGTTCTTGGAAGTCCTCAGCACTTCAGATCTAAGATCTATCTCTCTTGTTGGTGTAGAAAACCCACAAAGAATAGAACTCAAAGGGAGCTCACACAACAAATGGTAGAAAAGAGTGACCAAGTGTATAGATCCAGAGTGATCTAATAGGCAACAAAAGGTGAAGAATGGTAGGAAAAACCCTCCTATTTATAACAAAATATTGGGTCATTCTAGATCTTGGTGCATGGGTTAACCAGATCTAGATCCACTTTTTATGGAATATTTTATTATATTTATTGGAGGGAAAAGGTATTTGACTTGGGTCAAATCCCTTGATTTGTCAAAAATAAATAAATAAATGATTTATTTATCTTTTTAAGGAAGCGGTTAGAAGATAATCAAATAAATAATGATTTGTTTAATTATTTAAGGAAGTGGTTGAAATATAATTAAATAAATAATGATTTATTTAATTATTTGTGGGTGATTTGGTCATATTTAACAAGGAATATTATCTAGATAAGATTTAAATAATTATTCCTAGAAAATAATAAGATAAATAAAGGTTTATCTAATTAATTTCTTTGTTTTTGGGTTAAACATGTCTGGGAATAATAATTAAATTATGGTTTAATTAATTATTCCATGAGGAAAATCAAACAAATATAGGTTTGTTTAATATTTCCTTTTGGGGTTTCCTGTTTAGACTATAAACAACCTAATAAATGTGGTTTATTAAGTTATTTAACATAGTGAAGGCAATTTTACTTAGGGTAAAATTGGTCTTACATGGTGTACTTGGGTCCATCTAATGATAATAGGTTAGATGACCAAAAAATGGTGTAACATTAAGGTTAAAGTTAAGGTTAAGGTTAGGTTAAGGGTTAAGGTTAGGTTAAGGTTAAGGTTAGGTTAAGGTGAGGGTTAGGTTATGGTTAAGGTTAAGGTTAGGTTAAGGGTAAGATAAGGTTAAGGTTAGGTTAAGGTCAAGGTGAAGGTTAAGGTTAAGGTTAGGTTAAGGGTAAAGTCAAGGTTAAGGGTAAGGGTAAGGGTACGGTTAAGGTTAAGGTTTACAGGTTTAGTTAGGTTAAGGTGAAGGTGAAGGTGAAGGTGAAGGTGAAGGTTAAGGGTAAGGTTAAGGTAAAGGTTAAGTTCAAGGTCAAGGTTAAGGTTAATTTAGGTTAAGGGTAAGGTTATAGTTACGTTAAGTTTAAGTTTAAGGTTAGGTTAATGTTAAGGTTAAGGTTAAGGTTAAGGGTAAATTTAAGGTTAAGATTAAAGTTATAGGTTTATTGTGGTTAAGGTTAAGGGTAAAGGTAATGTAAATGTTAAGGGGTTAAGGTTAGGTTAAGGTAAAGTCAAGGTTAAGGTTAGGTTAAGGGTAAATTTAAGGTTAAGGTTAAGGTTTAGTCAGGTTAATTTTAAGGTTAATGTTAAGGTTAAACTTACCATTACCTTAACCTTAATCCTAACGTTAATCTTAACCTTAGCCTTAACTATAACCTAACCCTCACCTTCACCAAACCTTAACCTTAACCTTGACCTTAGCATAACCTTAACCTTAACCTTAACCTTACCCTTAACCTTATCTTAACATTAGCCTAACCTTAACCTTACTAAAACTGTAACCTTAACCTTAACTTTACCCTTAACCTCGACCTTACCCTTAACCTTCACTATAACCTAACCTTACCCTTAACCTATAACTTTACCCTTAACCTAACCGTAACCTTAACCTTAACTATAACCTTAACCTTAACCTTGAACTTGGCCTTAACCTTAACCTTAACTTAACTATAACCTTAACCTTCACCTTAACCTCAACCTTAACCTTGATTTTACCCTTAACTTAACGTTAAACCAACCTTAACCTTAACCTTACACTTACCCTTCACCTTAACCTTAACCCTAACCTTAACCTTAGCCTAACCATAACCTTAACTTTAACCTTAACCTAACCCTAACCTTAAATTTAACCTAACCCTAACCTTAACTTTACCCTTAACCTAACTTTAACCTTAACCTTAACCTTAAGTTTACCATTAACCTTGACCTTACCCTTAACCTTCACTATAACCTAAACTTAACCTTAAGGTTAGGGTAATGTTAAAGTTAAGGTTTAGGTTAGGTTAAGGTTAAAGGTAAAGCTAAGGTTAGGGTTAGGTTAAGGTTAAGGTTATGGTTAGGCGAAGGTTAAGGTTAATATTTTGGTCAAGGTTAAGGTTATAGTTAAGGTCAAGGGTAAGGTTAGGTTAAGGTTAAGGTTAATGGTTTGGTAAAGGTTATGGTTAAGGGTAAGGTTAGGGTAAAGGTTAGGGTAAGGTTAAGGTCATGTTAAGGTTACAATTATAGTGAAGGTTAAGGTTAAGACTCGTAACCTTAACCTAACCTTGACCTTAACTATAACCTAACCATAACCTTAACCTTAACCCTAACCCTAACCTTAACCTTAACCTAACCTTGACCTTAACTATAACCTATCCTTAACCTTAACCTTAAGTATAACCTATCCTTAACTATTACATTATCCTTAACCTTAACCTTAACCTTCACTATAGCCCATCCTTAACCTTGACCTTAACCCAAACCATAACCCTAACCTTGACCAAACCCTTAACCTTAACCTTAACCTGAACCTTTACCTTAACCTTAACCTTAACCTTGACTTTACCCTTAACCTAACCTTAACCCTTACCTTAACTATAACCTAACCCTAACCTTGACCAAGCCCTTAACGTTAACCTTAACCTTGACCTTAACTTTAACCTTATATTACCCTTAACCTAACCTTAACCTTAACTATAACCTTAGCCTTAAGGTTATGGTTAAGATAATTTTAAGAGAAGATCAATGGTAAGGTTAAGGTTTAGGTTAGGTTAAGGTTATGGTTAAGGTAAGGTTAAGGGTAAAGTTAAGGTTAAGGTTATGTTAAGGTTAATTTAACGTTAAGGGTAAGCTTAATGTCAAGGTCAAGGTTAAGGTTAATGTTAAGGTTAGGGTAAAGGTTATGGTAAGGTTAAGGTTATGTTAAGGTTACGGTTATAGTGAAGGTCAAGGTTAAGACCCGTAACATTAACATAACCTTGACCTTAACTATAACCTAACCCTAACCTTAACCTTAACCTTAACCTTATCTTAACCTTAACCTTCACTATAACCTAACCATAATCTTCACCTTAACCTAAACCATAACCCTAACCTTGACCAAACCCTTAACCTTAACCTTTACCCTAACCTGAACCTTAACGTTAACCATGAATTTACCCTTAACATAACCTTAACCTTGACCTTAACTAAAACCTATTCCTAACCTTGACCAAACCTTTAACCTTAACCTTGACCTAACCTTAACATTGACCTTAACTTTAACCTTATCTTACCCTTAACCTAACCTTAAATTTAACAATAACCTAACCCTAACCTTAAATTAACCTAACCTTAACCTTGACCTTAACTATAACCTAACCCTAACCTTAACCAAACCCTTAACATTAACCTTAACCTTGACCTTAACTATAAACTAACCTTAACCTTGACCAAACCTTAACCTTAACCTTAACTTTACCCTTAACCTAATCTTAACCTTAACCTAACCTTATACTTGACTTTATCTTAACCTAACCTTAATCCCTTAACCTTAACCTTAGCCTTCCCATAACCATACCCTTAACCTTGATTTTACCCTTAACCTAACCTTAATATGACTAAAACCATAACTTGAACCTTAACCTAACCTTAACCTTCACTTTACCCTTAACCTAACCTTAACCTTAACCTTAACCTTGACTTTACCCTTAACGTAACCTTAAACTTAACCTCCCGTCACGAAACCCTTAACCTTAACCTTAACCTTAAACTGACTAAACCCTTAAGGTTAGGGAAAAGTCAAAGCTAATGTTAAGGTTAGGTTAAGGTTAAGGTTAGGTTAATGTTATGGTTAATGTTACAGTTAGGTCAAGGTTAAGGGTTTAATCATGTTAAGGTTAAGGCTAAGGGTTTGGTGAATGTTAAGGGTGAATTTAATGTAAGGGTCAGGGTTAGGTTATACTTAATGTTAAGGTTAGGTTAAGGGTAAAATCAAGGTTAAGGTTAAGGGTAAGGTTAAGGTTAAGGTTAAGGTTAAGGGTAAAGTCAATGTTAATGTTAGGTTAAGGGTAAGGTTAACGGTAAGGGTAAGGTTAAGGTTATGGTTAAGGTTAAGGTTAAGGTTAAGGGTCTGGTTAATGTTAACGTTAAGATTAGGGTTAAGGATAAAGTCAAGGTTAAGGTGAATTTTAGGTTAAGGTCAAGGTTAAGGTTAAGTTAAGGTTAAGGTTAAGGTTAAGGTTTGGTAAGGGTTAGGGTTAGGTTATATTTAAAGTTAAGGTTAAGGTTAGGTTAAGGGTAAAGTTAACGTTAAGGTTAAGGTTAAGGTAAGGTTAGGGTAAAGGTTAAGGTTACGGCTAGGTTAAGGTTAATATAAAGTTAAGGGTAACATTAAGGTTAAGCTTACATTAAGGGTAAAGTCAAGGTTAAGTTTAGGTTAAGGTTAAGGTTAAAGTTAGGTTAAGGTTAAGGGTAAGGTTAGGGTAAAGTTAGGGTTAGGTTATATTTAAGGTTAAGGTTAAGGTGAAGGTTAACATTGGTTAAGGTTAAGGTTAATTTTAAGGTTAGGTTAAGGTTAAGATAAGGTTAACGGTAAGGTTAAGGTTAAGATAAGGTTAAGGTTAAGGTTAAGGTTAACGTTATGGACCTTACGCTTAACCTTATCTTAACCTTAACCTTAACCTTAACCTTGACCATAACCTTAACCTTAACCTTCCCATTACCATAAAATTAACCTTAACCTTGACCTTACCCTTAACCTTAACCTTACCCCCTTATCCTTAACCTTAACCTTAACCTGACTAAACCCATAACCTTAACCTTAACCTTAACTTGACTAAACCCGTAACCCTTAAACTTATATTAACCTTACCATAACCTAACCTTAACCTTAACCTTAACCTTAACCTCAACCTACACCTAACCTTAACCTTAACCTCAACCTAAACCTAACCTTAACCTTAACCTTAACCTCAACTTTAACCTTAACATAACCTTCACCTTAACTTTAACTATAGTCCAACCTAACCTTAACCTTACCTTAACGTAACTTAACCTTGACCTCACCATAAGCTTAACTTTCCCTAAACCTAACCTAACCGTAACCTTAACCTTAACCATAACCTTAACCCTAACCTTACCCTTAACCTTCACCCTTAACCTAACCTAACCCTAACCTTAATCTAACCTTAACCTTGACCTTAACCTAACCTTAACCTTAACCTTATCTCACCCTTAACCTTGACCTTGTCCTTAACCTTAACCTTAACCTTAACTTTCCGATAACCATAACCTTAACCTTGAATTTACGCCTAACCTAACCTTGACCTTAACCTTAACCTAACCCTAACCTTGCCCAAACCCTTAACATTAACTATAACCTAACCTTAACCTTAGCCTTCCCATAACCACAACCTTAACCTTGAATTTGACTTTACCCTTAACCAAACCTTAACCTTGACCTTCCCCTAACCTTAACCCTAATATTACCCTAACCATAACCTTAAATTTACCCTTAACCTAATATTAACCTTAACCTAACCTTAAACTTACCCTTAACCTTGACCTTAACCTTAACTTTAACAATAACCTAACCCTAACATTTACAAAACCTTAACCTTAACCTTAACCTTAACCTTAACCATAACCCTAACCTTAACCTTACCCTAACCTTAACTATAACCTTAACCTAACCTTACCCTTAATCTTAAACTAACATTAACATAACCTTCACCTTAACTTTACCCTTAACCTTGACTTTAACCTTAACCTTCCCCTATCCTTAACCTTAAAATTAACCTTAAACTTCCCCTAACCTTAACCTTAACCTTAACCTTAACCGTCCCCTAACCTTAACCTAACCTTAAATTTAACCTTAACCTTAAGGTTAAGGTTAAGTTTACGGTTATTGGAAGGTTAAGGTTAGGTTAAGGTTAATATTAGGGTAAGGTTAAGGTTAAGGGTTTGGTCAAGGTTAGGGTTAGGTTATAGTTAAGGTCAAGGTTAAGGGTAAGGTTAAGGTTAAGGTTAGGTTAGGTTAAGTTACGGTTAAGGTTACGATTAAAGTTGAGGTCAAAGTTAAGGTTAAGTAAAGGTTAAGGTTAAGGCCAATGTTAACGGTTTGGTTAGGGTTAGGGTTAGCTTATAGTTAAGGTCAAGGTTAAGTTTAAGGGTAAGGTTATAGTTAGGTTAAGGTTAAGGTTAAGGTTAAAGTTAGGTTAAGGTAAGGTTAAGGTTACGGTTTTAGTCAAGGTTAAGGTTAATGTTAAGGCTAAGGTTAAGGGGGTAAAGTTAAGGTTAAGGTTAAGGGTGAGATTAAGCCCTTAAACTTCCCATAACCATAACCTTAACCTTAACCTTACCTTAACCTAATCTAACCTTAACCTTAACCTTACCTTAACCTAACTTTAACCTTAACCTAACCCTAACCTTAACCCTAACCTTACTGTTAACCTTCAGCTTAACTTTAACCTAACCTTAACCTTAACCTTAACCTAACCCTAACCTTGATCTTAACATTAACCTTAACCTTAACCTTAACCAAACCCCTAACCTTTACCTTAATCTTCAATAAACCCATAAGGTTAAGGCAAGTGTTAAGGTTACGGGTTTCGTCAAGTTAAGGTTATGGTTAAGGGTTTGGTCAAGGTTTGGGTTTGGTTATAGTTAAGTTTAAGGTTAGGGTTAAGGTTATGTGAAGGTTAAGGTTCCGACTCGTAACCTTAACCTTAACCTGACTAAACCTGTAAGCTTAACCTTACCTTTACCTAGTCTTAACCTTAACCTAACCTTAGTCTTAACCTTAATGTTAACCTTAACCTTAACCTTAACATTAACCTTAACCTTAACCTTCACCTTGACCTTAACTATAACCTAACCCTAACCTTGACCAAGCCATTAACCTTAACCTTAACCTGACTAAACCCGTAGCAACTAACTCTAACCTTGGCCAAACCGTTAACCTTAACCTTAACTTTACATTTAACCTAATATTAAGCTTAACATGACCATTACCATAACCATAACCTTAACTGTAACTTTACCCTTAACCTTAACCTTAACCTTAACCTTACCCTTACCTAACGTTAACCTTAACTTTACCCTTAACCTAACCTTAACCTTATCTTTAACCTTAACCTAACCTTAACCTTAACTTTACCCTTAACCTAAACTTAACCTTGACCTTAACTATAAACTAACCCTAACCTTGACCAAACCCTTAACCTTAACCTAACTTAACCTTATCTTAACCTTAACCTTCACTATAACCTAACCTTAACCTTGACCTTAACTATAACTTAACCCTAACCTTGACCAAACTCTTAACCTTAACCTTAATGTTACCCCCTTAACCTAACCTTTACCTTCCCCTAACCTTAACCTTAACCTTAACCTAGCCTTAACCTTAACTTTACCTTAACCTTGACTTTACCCTTAACCTAACCTTAACCATAACCTTATCTTACTCTTAGCCTAACCTTAGGGTTTGGTCAAGGTTAGGGTTAAGTTATAGTTAAAGTTAAGGTTAAGGTCAAGGTTAAGGTTAAGTTAGGTTAACGTTAAGGTTAAGGTTAAGGTTAGGTTATAGTGAAGGGCAAGGTTAAGGGCAAGGTTGAGGTTAGGTTAAGGGTAAGATAAGGTTAAGGTTCAGGTAAGGGTAAAGGTTAAGGTTAAGGTTAAGGTTAGGTTATAGTGAAGGTTAAGGTTAAGACACATAACCTTAACCTTAACCTTAACCTTAACCTTGACCTTAACCTAACCTTAACCTTAACCTTATCTCACCCTTAACCTTGACCTTTTCCTTAACCTTAACCTTACCTTTATCTTAACCTTAACCTTAACCTTCCGATAACCATAACCTTAACCTTGAATTTACCTTTAACCTAGCCTTAACCTTAACCTTAACCTAACCCTAACCTTGAACAAACCATAACCTTAACTATAACCTAACCTTAAGCTTAGCCTTCCCATAACCACAACCTTAACCTTGACTTTGACTTTACCCTTAACCAAACGTTAACCTTGACCTTCCCCTAACCTTAAACCTAATCTTACCCTAACCATAACCTTAACTTTACCCTTAACGTAATATTAACCTTAACCTAACCTTAACTTTACCCTTAACCTTGACCTTAACCTTAACTTTCACAATAACCTAACCCTAACCTTTACAAAACCTTAACCTTAACCTTAAACTTAACCATAACCATAACCATAAAATTAACCTTAATCTTACCCTAACCTTAACTATAACCTTACCCTAACCTTAACCCAAACCTTACCCTTTACATTAGCCTAACCTTAACATAACTGTTACACAGTATTTTTTCACCATCCCTGTAATTCTATATCTCACACATTGGAGGGCCTTTCCCATGACTTGTGAGCAGTGACATAACCTGAAACCACTTTCATGGTATCCCTCTTGACAAGGAAAATCATTCCTCTGAATAAAGTTTCCCTTGAAAAACCTTAAAAACCGATCTTTTAGCCTTGGCGTGACTAGCCAATTCAGCCCTCGCGCCAATGTGGAAAATCCACCATAGAGGGTGCGCTAACTAGTGCTCTGTCCCAGTGTCTCGCTCATGCCAAGCTTAATAAGGATTGTTTTTAAAAAATAAATGGCGAAAGTTTGATTCCAACAAACTCCTGAACAAGTCTCTAAAATGAGTTGGGAGGTTTGGCTCCGGATCTCCATGTATGGGAGGTGGTTTTCCACCTATCATGGAAGCTTCCTTAAGGATAGGGCCAATCCCATAATTGTAGGGATCCCAACTCCCCTTCCACCATCTATATAAGCTTGCCTTTTTCCCTTAGCAAGCTAGTAGCACTAGAGAACAGAAGCGCTGAACTTATAGCAAGGAGACTATCGCCAGACAGCCTTTGAGAGCCAAGCCGAAGAGAGAGAGATTTGTCCCATTTCTGACAAGCTTCATTGAGACATGCTCCACTGTCAGCCGCGCCAAAGGAAGATCCAGCGTCAGAGCTTTGGGTTGTATCTTTACTTTGTTATTTTAATGATAAGCGACTTTGATTATGGTTTCATTCGTGTGTATTTTTATTTGATGCAATGAATTACATCCTCTCCGACTGATGTATGGTTACAAGATTTAGATTCTATGCTATGTATCATTATGTTTCTTCACATGTGTGCAGGTGTTCGAACGTGTTAAGCGGAAGGATCATGATCTACCAAAGTGAAGGATGGGAAGTGTCATACTTTCTCCAACAACCATTGTGTAGGACCTGAGGTAGGAAATTCGTTATGTTTTTGTCATTTTGTAACTAGAGACCTACGTCATTGCATGACTAATTGTTGCTAGACCCGTTCTGGGCTAGTAGGGATCGCCTCTATCCACAGAGGGGATTTACCTCTCCATCAAACTGGCAAATCTATTGGGGATGTTGATTGGAGTTTGTCTTGTCTCTTTCGGTTGTTTTTGGCTTGTGTCTGCTTGATTTAATCTTTTGGTTTGTCTCCTTCTGGTTTAAAACCTCTGTTCAGCCCCCACCATACTTGATCTACTCTATGTTTTCTCTTTTTCATTCCTATCCTTAGTAAACTTGATTGGCGTGCTTTATAGCCTAAAAGTCATGCCAACTGGTGCTTTTTGCTAGTTAGGCCCCCGCGCCAACCCTGTTTTGGCACAAGATACAGCCAAATAGTCGCGCCAACCCTGTTTGGTGTTAGGGTTTACTTGTTTTGAGCCCTCTGAGTCTGATTTTTGGTTTTAGTGTCATTTTTCCGACTATTTGAGTGCCTTGAAGTACTTATTGACTGTGTTCGACCTCTATCCTCTGGTTTTTTTCCCTCTAGCATCAATTTTTCATTATAGCCCTAGGGATTCTAGATGCTATAGTGCGTTGAGCCTCCCGTGGGAGTTTTTGGTTTTTGCTTGTTCAGTCAACTTCATTTTTGCTTCCTTGCATTCGTTTGGTTGGTTTCCATTGGATCATTGCATTATTTCAGTGATTTCTCTCTTTTTAATTCAAGTTTTTCTTTGTCTCAATTTGTATGTTTTGGGATTCCTCTATGATTTGAGGGATTTCTCCATCATTTTGAGTTTTGATTGTGTGTTTTTCATTGAGTAAACTTGCTTGTTTCTACTCTTTCGCTATCATTTCTCAAATCGGTCTCTTCATTAATTTTTCATTTCGTCTGGTGCATTTTTCTCTAAAACATTGAAAAATACAAAACAAATATCTTTTCTTTTGATTAGTTAGTGAAAATTTAAAGTTTTCTGCATTATTAGTGTTATATAACTCTAAGGGAAAAGTTTTAGTTTCATTAGCGTGCATTAGAGATAGTAGTGGGTGTTTTGTGATCATTTTGTTATTGTTTGAAAAGATCTCAACCTTCCCGTAGTTAGCTCTTCATCGAACAAAGTGATATATTGTGGCATGTAGTGTGAATTTAGAGGATTTTTGAGACATAACATTCGGTAAGGCCTGAAATTGAAACATAATTGAGTACCAACTCTAAAATTTATTCAATTTACCTTCAGGAAATATTGAAACATTAACGAAATATCTATAGGTCTAGGCTAGTGACGTGTTTCGGCGTCATTAAACCTAGTAGTTGTCATTCGCCTCTTGGCTTTAGATAGCACTAATACAGACTTGTGCTCCCCGTACCATCACGTATATAAAGGGAGACCCCACTAGGTTGCTATCCTTTATCCTTAGGAAGCTGAGTCTGCCACCTTATACTGTGATACACCGGACACAGCATTCAGGGAGATTACCTGCACGTACGTCAAGTCCTTGGTTGATTTCTCTTTCATTTTTTAACCAAGGTGTATATGGTAGTTCACGGATATCTGGTACACCCTTCTGCCTAGATTACCAGAGTAGTCATTTTGATCTTTTCTGACTCATTAAATTTGAAAAGTTCATCAAGCGCTTGTCATTTCACGCTTGTTTCCAAATTGAAAGAGACTGAGTCATCTTTTACTCATTTCTAGACTCTTAAAACATGAAACAGTGAAATTTTCCAGTTTCAATGTGGTAAAATTAATCACCTACAATCACACACCCTTTTAGAGATTATTTTTCGGTGATTTGATTTTTTTCCTTGGTTTTAGCCCATGTGTCTTTGTTTTGATATCTTCCTCTTTTTGTTACTATCACAGTGGCGGAACCCTCAGTTTCGTCTACTGGTAGTCCTTACACAAACGATTCATCAGAGGTCTCTCAATCCTCTACTGAACCTCAGCAGCATATTGTATCCGAGTTTCCCAACAGGGAACCGGTCATATCTGAGCTTCCCTTTGGTGGACTAGTTGAATTCAATTGGCCCTTATCCAACACTTGGTTTAGATTTGGAGTAGGGGAATATTTCCCTCCTCTTACATCGAGATCGCCTTTCTTGGCTACCATTATACCTCCTAGTCCTCACCGTATTTTAGAAGATCTAGCGGCAGGGTCAGATATGGACTCACCCGGTCCTTCTCCTAGTGAGGAAATTCCTACATCTGGTGAAGATTACCAGATTTTTCCAGAAAACAACCCCAATTCTTCTCTTATGTCTTCACCTATTCCTTCGCTTCTAGTGGGATATAGGTCCTTAAGTCAGGTCATGGCCACTGTGGCCTCTATGGGAATATCGACTCTATCCACGAGGTCGGTTATTCCTTCGTTAGGGATGTCGCCATCGACACCTCTCATGTCATCTCCTCATGTCACATCTGTACCTGTTAGGCCTATTATCTACGTAGATGTGTCTATGCTCGCGGTCACTACTCAGTCCACCAGGACCTCGTCACTTCCTGAGGACATTTACATAACATCTTCTATTTCGGAGAATATCTCTCCTGAGGAGTATCGGTTTTCTTTACAGCCGTCCAACTCCGAGGTTGGTCAGTCCTCCCAAGATCTCAACAGTCCTTAATTTTCCCATTATGGATCGGATGGTACCCCCGTTTATGTATTTCCATATCAATATGATGAGCAGGGTAACCCTCTTCGTTTTCCTTCTCCTGAGGCTTATCAGTATGTTCAAGGTTTTCTATCTACCTAGGCTGGACAACCCTCTAACCTGCATGGACAACCTTTCCAGGGTCAACCTTTGGGCCAACCTGGTTATCTATATGATCCGCAAGGACAACCCTTACAGGGCCAACCTTCAGGCCAGCAAGGGTTGTTGTATGGTTCCCAAGGGTAGTCCTACAACCCTCAAGGTCAAACTCTATAGCCTCACTCTGTGGTCCAACTAGGGCAACCTTAAGGACCCACAAGCCAATAGGGGTATCAACCCAGACCGTTGTATTTTCCTAGGGGGAAAATCCATCCTCCTCAACCTATCGTGCAACCTCAGTTTCCCATCGGTCCGAATGTTGCACAACTAGGGCCATCTTATGGTCCTGTCATAGGTCAACCTAGTTATCAGGCACAACTTGGCCCTCTCCTGTCGTCAAGCCAATCGGTTCAGCCTGGGCAGCCTAGTGTCCTTCATCATCTAGGTCAACCTGTTTAACCAGGACAACCTATTCACCTAGGCCAACCTGTTCAACCAGGGCAGCATGCACAGCCAGGTCAACTTGTTCAACCAGGACAGCCTGCACATCCAGTTAACCCTGTTCAACAGCCGATTTATTATATGCCGCAGGCGAATCCACCTGTGAGCCCAATTTATCAGGCTTAGCAGGGCCCCACTTACCAGTAGCCCGCTCGACCCCAAGGCGGTTATTACCTACAAGGTCAGTCTCGACCGGTTTACAAATGGTTTACAACCCGCCCCAGGGTTCTGGTTATTACCTTCAAAAACCAGGCTATACCTATAGTCAATAGTCAAATCCATGTACTACTCAAATGGGGCCTACATATAATCAGTGTCAGTACCCCCGTTACCAACCCCCTTACACTGGTTATCAGCAACTGTATCAACCTAACTATACGACTTACACCGCCTATGGTCAAAATCCTTTGGAACAGAACCAATGGGGGAAAATTTATGCTCAACCAGGGTGGAGTACAGGTACAGGTCCTTATCGGGGACCTAGCATACCTTTCAATCCTCGGTTACCTTTCCTTTCCATGTTGGAATTGCAAGATGTATCTAAATTGACCAATGATCCCATTCTCCATAGTCCATATTGGCCTCTGGTTCCGACCAAGGTGCCTGGTGACTATCTTAAATTTGAGGGTAAAGCTGGAGAAGACCCCCAACCACATGTCATGACCTACCATTTGTGGTTTTCCTCGAACTCTTGGGTGGATGATTCGATTCATCTACGTCTTTTTCAGTGCACACTTACCTGTGTTGCTGCTAAGTGGTACATAGAACTACCCCGCGATATTTTTCAAGACTTTAATACTCTAGCTAAGGATTTTCTGACACGTTTTCAGTTATCAGTTCGTTACGAAGCCGGTGTTATTGCCTAAATCTACCTCAAGCTGAAAGAAGGTAGAGTTCAGGGTAACATCAAACCACGCTTAGTCTGGTAGATAGCCCTACTAGATCAGGAGAGGGCTCTCTTTGTGTCAATCTCAGAAAAAATAATCAATAGGGCTTGAGATGACTTGAAATAAAATCTAATTTTAGGCTAGGTATATAGGTGAAGGAGTTTGATCTTGTTTTGGGGGGTTTTGTTGGAAACAAAGGGAAAGGCAGTTTTGGGTTTGGGGATGAGGCCTAATTTTTGCAGAGTTCTGAATGGGGCAAGGAAGGCAATTTTATTGATGATTTTAATTGAATGAATGGATAGTTCACACTGGTGAGGAGCTGAAGAGGGCAAGAGGCTTTCAAGAATCCTCTTCAAACAGATGAAAACATGGAAAATTAAACAAAACTGAAGGTAGAGCAAAGCAATCTAATGAATTCCACCTTTATCACTCATTTGTTTAATTTAAGAAGAAATGAGAAGGGAAATGATACACATAAACATCAATGAAATTAAAATCACATAGATAAACACACCATCAAAACATAGAACCACATGGATCCCAAAGAGTGCTGCAAACCCTAGTCTATTCCTTTGCAAAAATTTCAGAGATGAAATGTACAATGAAGTGCCAAGAAATCCCAAGTGTCCAACCCTGAAAATGACTAAAGAACTACATGATATAGACAATAATAACTCATTCCCATGCCTCTAGGGGTCGACCTCATCATTCTAGGATCTTTTTCAACCATATCTAAACTAGGAACTGGAAAATAGGCAATGAAACAACTTGCCTCTATATGATAGAAAATTGATTCATTCACTTACATTTCACTTTTTGGTAAATGAATCTACTAGAATGAGTAAAAATGTGCCAAAATTACATAAAATTCATGAAATTACATCAAGTTACATCAAGAGTTACATGAAAAGGTAAAAGTAGCCAAAACTAGGCGAAAATCTGAGCTGTTGAGTGAAAAATAGGCCAAATTTCCCCATGCGCCGCGCCTGAAATCTCTATGCGTAGCACAAGTTTGAGACTAATTTTGAGGGCCTTCCCAAAGTCCAAATTGAGTGCAGGATATGCCATTTTTCCCTCCAAAAGTTCAATCTCCCAACACTGCTTCTTGTGTGTGAAAAAAGTGGCAGAAAGGCCATTTTTAGGGTGTTTTTGACCCTTTAGGCAACCCAAAACTTGTCAAAATCCTTAGGTAATCCATAGGCATGCATAAATTTTGATGAAAAATCTAGAAATTCAAAGTTTTCATCCAGAAGAGCTACCAATTATAAGCGCGCACCAAGTGGCGCTACGCGTCGGGCAGGAAAATCTGTGTTTATGCCAAAAAATTCAAAATTGACAAAAAATTTCCCAAATTTCTTGAAATTTGGGCTGAAGGTCCATCATCAAGCACTATGCTGGGCCAAAGAAGCTTCGGCCAAAATTTGGAGTCTATCATGCCTTTTACGACGCTTTAGTGCCCTCCTTAGCTTTGCCTTTAGGATTTTGATCCTCGCTTTGCAAACATGATTTCGTGCCCAATAATGGTTCTTCATGTGTCTGAGCATGTTCTTTTCCTTGCTTTCATTCTCTGACAACTTCTTGAGATGAATTTTTACCCTCTCAAGCCAATTCTCTCTATCGGCCTCAATCTCCCGCTCAATGGGTGTCATCTCGGTTTGGCTTCTTTGGGTAGCTTGCCGGTTCTCACAGATGTTTTGCAACTCCATGATTGTTTGCTGATCCTCCAACTGTTTGTTCCACTGCTCCAAGTAGTTTATGATCCAATGGGATTTTTGCAATTTTATGTTCAATGTGTCGATCTCAGCTTTCTGCTCCTGAATGGTCTATCCCAACTTTGAGCTTGGAGAGGTCAAATCCTCATCAATCAATATGAAATCAGTATCTTGACCTCTTGAAGGGCCCTCATCCTACATAGGCCTCTTGCCTCTATCCTGTACCTTTACCTGTGCTTCTGATGACGGCAACGAAACCCCTTCCACCCCGGGTGGAGATAGTACTCGTCGGGTTGCTGCAAATAATACTCTGGTGCTTCTCTGATAAGTAACAAACAATGGCACACTGATAGGCTCTATCTCGTGACCTTCAGGCTGATGTGAAGGTTCACCTGCATCATGGAAAACCTCCAAAGGAACCTGAGGAGCTGTGAAGAAGTCATGGGAAATGAAATCTTCCCATGAAATGCCCTGCAATCCAAGTTGATGTACAACAATGATCTTGATGAGTGCATAGTGATAAATACTGTACTGTTGCTGCTCGGGAATTTTCTTCTGCACAAGAATGGTCATTCTCTCGATATTCTGGCACATGAAATAATGAATTTTCATCATCCTTACTCTATTGAAATGCATCAATAACCTGATGTGGTAGGCATAGAGGCGTGAGAACCGGCCCTCATAACTGAAGTATCTAATAATAAGTTTCATCAAAGGTGCATAGGATTCCTTTAGGAAATGGAATGGGAACACTCTGTTGAGCTGTCTCACATAGCTAGGCCTGATGTATGGTTCATAATGCACTCTGTCCACCTGCTATATTTTGTTCCACTGTTCACCCACATTCGGTATTCCTGTTGCTTGAGAGATGGTTTCCGGTGTCAAAGTGAAATTTACACCAGCAAGAGTTACCTAACCATCATGTAAATGTAATAAAAACAAACAAGCTAACTCCTGATGATGACGAATCCTAGCAATCATCTCACAATACTGATAGCATGACTACTCTCGAAAACATGCCATGGCAAGTCGGCAAGTCTGCAATTGAGTCATTGAGGTGGGCTATTCTCTCACATGTTTTCCACCTTTACAAGGCCTTCTTGGTTCATGTAGCTCAATGGTGGAATCATTGTCTTGTTCATATGATGTATTAGTGTCTGTCTCCATGGTGTTTCAAGGTCTGTGTTTGGCTTGTATGAGAGGAAAATGAGAATTAGGTGATTTTTTTTAATTGCCAAATGTGTGTCAAAGGAGAGGGACTGTAGGAGATATAGGGTAGTGGGGACAATGGGGTTTAATCAAATGATAATTTTCCCTTTGAAAATTTGACGAACTTAGGGAAAATGGACAGCCATTCGACTGTTTCGAAACTTGGGGTTTGGGAATTTTTATAAGTGAGGTGGGAAAGGGAGAATGATAGGAAATGAAATGATTTAGGGATAGGGATAATGGGACTTGTATTGATAGTATAACAGTGAGGGGAGGAATAAACAAGATGGGAATGAAGTATTTGGCACCAAAATTACTTTTGAAACACCAATTTTAAAACCCTAAGGAGGCACTTCAACAAGATGATAGGGTTTATAGTTTTGGCATGCAAACTCTTATATTCCCTCTTTCAAACAACACCAAACACCGATTAATGGCAATTGAAAGATGACTTGAACTTACTTGGAACAAAGGAGGCCGATTCGTTTTGAAGATTGAGGGAAATGGAAAAAAATTTTATGTTTCGGGCCAATGCACTGCGCGCAAAACCCAGTGCATCGCGCTCTCTATGTGCGCCACGACCGTTCTAATTTTCATGGAGGTGAGCGGCCCTATGCGCCGCGCCCAACGCCCAGTGCACCGTGACCAACACTTCACCATAGTTTCGGCCTTTCAAACCTTGTTTCACTTCCTCCATGATTTTTCTTTGGCTCTTTGATGAATTTGCTTGCAAATGGATTGTTGAATGTGAAAATATCTTATATATACAAAGGATTTTGATTTTTCATTTGGAAAACCCACTTTGTAAAGTCTGAATTTTGACACTTTTTGACTAAACTCTGTTTTTGTTTCCTTTGTGATTTTTGAGTTGAATGATGAATCTCTTATCTGTCTTTGCAGGGATAGCTGGCATGGGGTTTTGCAAAGGTGACCAGGGTTGCACCTGAAGTACTTCACAACTGAAAAACTTTGAAAATTTACATTACATTTATTACAAAATATGAAATTGACGATTTTTCTTCAAAACAGAGTTTTGAAGAAGAATCATTATCAAGCGTTATGACGATGAAATTTTTGCAATGAAAACTTATTTTGAACCTCCCTCATGTGCCTGCTAACATTATTAGACATTTTGAAGGCCAAATTAATGAAACCCTAGACCTAATGAGACAAAAAAACCTAAGATGACTCTTTGTTGACCAAGAGACCAAACATGACTGTGAATGACTGTAAATTATTTCGATAGACAGAACTAGGCCAAAAGGTACAAGAAATGAGGGATATGAGTGAAAAGACCCTTCCATCAGATGATCCATGCTCCTAATGGAATTTAGCTGACTGAACTGAATGAGACACCTAAAATGAAATGCAAAAAAAGATATTTGATCTCTGACGGAGGGATGAAGATACTGACTCTAACAGCCGGGACGCATCTCCTGACTTCTTTGAAACAGGATAAAGCCACTCACATATCAGATCATATTCATGAGTGGAGACGTCATCATCCTCTGATCAAGTTTGATATTCCTGATCAGCTTCTAACTCACTGGTTCACTACCTCCTTTGTTAACAAAATCGCTCAGGATATTTCTATGGGGGCATGCATAACCAAAGAACAAGCCATCGGTCGTGCCCAGTACATCGATCTAGTGTACTCTCAGTCTGGCATGTTATATGATATCTTGAATGATGCCCCACGGCTAGGGACCTCTAAAGCACCAGCTACCCCATCGTTGTATGGTGTTATTGGTTCTATTTCTCAGACTTCCCAGAAGTCCTGTAATGGGAAGCAAAAGTTGAATTCTTCCAATAATTCTACTCTTCCCGCAACCTCGGATTCTGGTAAGATCACAAAGGCCAATGATGTTCAGGAAAATCCTATGGAAAATACCTCCAAATGGAAGAAGAAGGCCAAAGGAAAATCCAAATCCGATGCCCCAAAACTAGAATCCACCAAACCTCGTGCTGATGATGGTTCCCAATGGAAACCAAAGTACCCCTGCCTGATCTGTGATGGAGACCACTACACCAAAGATTTTCCCAAATGATCTGAGGTTAGTTAGCTTCTAAAAGGCTCTAAGGTTACTTCGGCTATTCTAAAAGAACCATTTCCATCTCAGAATACCCATATGGTCGAGTAGCCTTCACCATATGCAGCATTTGGGTCTCAAGTTTTCATGATGAATGGTGTTGCACCTGTTTCGATTGCCACTCGTTCAAAGGATTATGCTGGATCATGCCAAGCAGCTGGGAAGGAATTCATTGATGGCCCACCTCCCCCACCTGTCTCTGGTCCTTTAGAAATTGAGAAGCTCAACGTTGAACCCGTTGTAAGGCCACCTTCCAAAGGTGTTCTTTGAAAATCTTCCTATAATCCAAACGCCCGTGCTGCACAACATTACATCATTGTTGATGATTTAGCATAGTCACCTTTAGCAATGTCTGCATTGGAAGTTCTTCAAAGTTTCCCATCGCAACAGAAAGCTCTATTTTCCGCAATCGGTGGGATCGATCTTGCCGATTCTAGTCTTCTCACCTTCAATCTGGAAATTTTTTTCCCCTGACTTCCACATCAAATTTCTCTTGTTATAAAATTCAGTATAAATGGCCTCAACATCGATAGATTCATTGTGGATGAAGGTGCTTCCACCTGTGTTATGTTATCTTCCTACTGGAAGGCCATTGGCTCTCCAGCCCTCACTTCATCTCCCAATGCCCTTGAGGCATTTGATGGTAGGGAATCAAAACCCTTGGGTGTTATCGCGAATTTTCTGATCACATTACAAGGTAATAAAGTCAACGTGGAAGTAGAAGTGGTTGATGCCAAACCCAACTACAATATTCTTCTTGGTCGAAGTTGGACCCACACCATGTTATGCATTCCTTCCACTCTCTTACGACTTCTGAAGTTTCCTCATGAGGGAAAGATTATCACTGTCTATCAGTTGTCTTTCTTCACCTCATCCTCCAAGAACACTGTACCATACGTGGATCAAATTCCCAATCCCCCTGACAGTGTAGGACTCGGTCCTTTCAAGGGCCCCATTCTCATGGGTATTTTTCCCGCGCCACCACTGAACACCATTCAAGTCAATATGATCTCTAGGTCAGATGACCCGTGGATCATCCCTTCTCCTAAACAGGTGACCTCTTTTAGAGAATTGATGCCTTTCACTCCAGTTGAAATAAATTATTGTGAGATCGTTGTTGCATCAAATCCTCCTCCTTCTGAACATGCTCCTTTGAGCATGGCTCTAGATGTATATTCTCAATCCCCTTGGCTCGACAATGCAAATTCACCCGATCCTTTAAGAGAAGTCTTCCCCTATGACGAAGCTATCATTGAAATGATGTCTCTTGAAGATCTGTCATGGAGAGATGGACACCATCATTCCTGGTTCATGCCCTGCCTGGGGGCAATGTCAAATTGTCTGGAGCGCTTCACATCTCAGGTTCCCACTCTGTCTCTCCAAACGCCAATATTGACTCATGAGGTTCTTTTGGAGGTAAATCTGAGTAACATCACACACAAAATTTCTATAGAAATATCTGTTAAACCAGGGATCATCGAGAACATTCACGTGGGAGTTACATGCTCTCCTGAAGATATTCAAGTATACACGAGCCTTTTTCATGAATTCTAAGATGTTTTCAAATGGTCCTATGAACAGATGCCTGGGATTGATCCCAATATAGTCATGCATGAAATTCCCACCTATCCAGGTGCGAAGCCCGTGCATCAGCGTCTGCACCCAGTGCATCCCCGGAAAGATGCAACTATAAAGGCATAAGTTGAGAAACTTCTTAACGCGGGCTTCATATATCCAATTTCCCTCACAGAATGGGTTTCTAATATTTTCCCTGTAGATAAGAAGCAGGGCTTTATACGGGTGTGTGTTGACTACTGAGACATCAATCGGGCTTGTCCTAAGGACAATTATCCCACTCCCTTTATAGATCAGATCATCGATGACTGCGCGGGGAGTGAGATCTATTCCCTTATGGATGGCTTCTCGGGTTACAATAAAATTAATATTTTACCTGCTGATCAACATAAGACCTTCTTTGTTTGTCCGTGAGGCACTTTCGCTTACAAGAAGCTCCCATTCTACTTGAAAAATGCTAGAGCCACCTTCCAGCATGCTATTTCCTATGCTTTTCATGACATATGTCACATTTTTAAGTCGTATCTGGATGATTTTCCAGCTCACTCAGCTCAGCGTGAAGACCATCCTGAACACCTCCACCAGATTTTTCTTCACTACAGACGTTACAATATCAGGCTTAATCCTCACAAGTGCGTCTTCTACGTGGATTCTGGTCATCTTTTGGGATTCATTGTCTCCAAAGATAAAATTCTCCGTGACCCCCTCAAGGTTGAGGCCATCGTTAATCTCCCATCGCCATCCTTGTTGCATCAACTTCAAAGTCTTGAGGGGAAAGAAAATTTCTTACGTCGCTTTATCCTGAATTATGCAGAAGTGGCCAAGGTGTTTACGTGACTTCTGAAACAGGGCGTTCCCTTCCATTGGGATGAGATTTCCCAGAAATCCTTCGATAAACTTAAAAATTTTCTTGTCAATGCTCCATTAATACGTCCTCCTAACTATCATCACGATTTTACCCTTTACTTGGTCACTGCGTTTAGCACGATTGCCATGGTTCTGGTACAAGATGACGACAATAGAAATGAACATGTGGTTTACCATCTGTCTCGGAATCTTCTCGACACTGAAACACACTATGCCCATGTCAATAAGTTGGCGCTTGCTGTTGTCTAGGTCATTCAGCGGTTCCACCATTACATCCTGTTGCGCACGATAACCGAGATTTCCGACTGTAACCCCATGACTTACATCTTGTATCGATAATTTCTGGGGGGCAAGTACTCTAAATTGGTTGTCATCCTTCAGGAGTTCAATTTGGAGTTCACCACTGCCAAATTGATGAAGTCACTGGTTTTTGCTAATCTTATCTACTCTCTCCCTACAGACTCTATTCCATCCCGGTCCGAGGATCACATCCCGGATGAAACGCTCTTTCTAATCAACACTCATGATCCATGGTATGGTGACATCATCATGTACCTTTAGATATCTACTTTCCAGTCCGAGTTGACGAAGTATGCTCGACGTCACATTCAGCATCAATCTCAACCATATTGCATTGTCGGAGATACCTTATATCGTGTCGGAGTTGATTATGTGCTCCACCAATGTTTGACCTTGGAAGAGGCTAAGAAAGTCCTGAATGACTATCATAGTGGTGGTCATATGTCTGGTTATGCTACCGCCCATAAGATTCTACGTGCAGGTTACTTCTGGCCGTCTATATTCAAAGACTGTATTGTTGCAGTTCAAAAATGTCATGCGTGCTAGGTCTTTCAATGCAAGATGCATGCGCCACCCCTACCTTTAAATCCTGTCATTACCATAGGCCCTTTCATCAAATGGGGCGTTGATTTTATGACATGTAACCCTCACTCAGCTAGGGGGCATGCTTATATAATCATTGTCGTGGACTACTTCACCAAGTGGGTCGAGGCGATGCCTACATTAGCTGCCGACGGTAAGATAGCTGCTCAATTGATTTTAAACCATGTAATTATGAATTTCAGAGTTCCTCAAGAAATTTCCACCGATCATGGCACTAATTTTCAGGACTAGATGATGGCAGAGCTAACATCCAAGTTGGGCTTGCGTCATGACAGCTCGACGCCATACTACCCTCAGGCGAATGGCCAGGTTGAGGCTGTGAACAAGGTACTTGTAACGATGCTTCAATGAAAAATTGGTATTCATAAATCCAATTGGCATCTCCAATTGTTCTCAGCTCTCTGGGACTATCGAACGTCAGTAAAGAGCAAGACCAGATTCACACCTTTCCAGTTGGTTTATGGTCTGGAAGTGACTCTTCTGGTTGAATGTGAGATCCCTTCGCTGAAGGTCGTTGTGGAATTATTGCCCGATACTTTCCCAGAGGAAGAACGTCTCCTGTATCTGGAATGAATGGACGAAACTCATCGCTTGGCTATTTTGGTTATCGAGGCACAGAAAAAGTGGGTTAAAGCTCATTTTGATCAAATGGTTTCTCCATGTTCTTTCATCGAAGGGGACCTCGTCCTCTTATATGACCAAGCACATGATAAACTTGGAGCAGGAAAATTCCATCCCATGTGGCATGGGCCCTATATCATAAAACGTGTATTAAAAAATGGGGCCTATGAGCTAATCGACTATGAAGGTATTCCTCTGGCGCAGCATAGAAATGGGCTATACCTGAAGAAGTACTACGCTTGAATTATTCTTGTGTGGTGTGTGTACATAAGTGAGTGATTTCATTTTTATGCATGTGTGGTGTGGTGTGCTTTTAAGTGTCTTTCTGCTAATTGGGTCTTCATAATTGTGCAGATGTCTATTACTCCTTTTGTCGGTTTCACGGATGGTGCCTCCCGCAATACCAGGAAGATATCCTCAGCAGCCTGGGTAATCTACAGTCATGCTGGTGAGTTAGTCAATTTGAAAGGTGTTTTTCTAGGGCCTACTACAAATAATTTCGTGGAATATAGTGTCATTTTGGAATTGTTGAACGAGGCTGTTAACCTCGGTATTTGTGAATTAATTGTATATTTTGACTCACAACTTGTAGTGTTACAACTCAATGGTCATTATTCAGTTAGGAACCCATCCATTTTATGATTGTATCTATGTATTCATTTACTGGAAATAAATTTTGATTACATCACATATCAACATATACCCAGACACATGAATGCATTAACAGATGCAGTAGCTAACATGGTTTTAGATAGACATTTATGCAACTTGTAAAAAACATCATCATATGTGAAAAGATCCATCCAGAAATATATATATATATATATATGTCGAAATGTTTGCAGTTTGTGTGCATCACATAAAATAAAAAATATACATGTTTGTTTTAATAATATCTGGAGACAACATGTCTCTCAAAAATGTGCAAATGAAAAGCCTAGATGACTAATCAGCATGGTGCTCATGGTAGCATGTCACTGCCCGCACCAATCACCTCAGTAAACGATGAAGGTGACTAGGCACCCCCACGGTGTGCCTCTGATAAGACAAAGGGACATCAGCTAGGCAAGCGTAATATGGGATCCCACGGGTGATTCCCTCCAAGTTCTAGACTAGCTCACTCCCCTGGCCACCCTCACCTTGAGGGTCATAGGTGAGAGGGGTCCTCCGTGCGATCGACGACATCCCGGCGGGCCTCTCTGGGCCAACATCTGCATACACATAGAATTTTTTGCTAGAACATGCATGTATACGAAAAAAAAAATCATAAAATACATAAAATAAAAAAGAGTCTTACCCATCTCCTCATCCCAGTCTTCTCCCTCCGGGAGTTGAAGATCTAGATCTCCCGTGAAGTCAGTACCAGCATAGGGCCAACCTTGTACAACGATCAACTGTCACTGAAGCCATATGAAGAACTTGGGCCTCCATGACATCTGCTAGCCCCCTCCTGCTTTGGGCATCAGTGCTGCCCATCGAGCCATCTGTGGCTCTCTCAACGGTGGATCGGTGACTATCGCCCCCTGGCCCTAGAAGATTGGTAGCCGTTCAAGGATGAACGATACCAAGATGGATCCATACCCAAACTTCTTCAGTTTGGTATTCTTACACTTCGTCAACTGCCGTTTGATATTCATGGTTACGACAGTAGCCCAATCAAATAGTGTCGGGTTCATGCATTTCAATGCTAAGAGGATTTGTGTTTTAGTAGCCTCATGCGGCGCTTGCGACCTCGCGGCCTGCATAATTGTATGGAGCACCACGCTGAGTGCTATATCGGGAACCATGTGGATGTCAACCTTCCCGCTACCTAATCCTGTTTGTGACCCTGGGCACACTCTTTCCATTACCATTGACATATTTTCACCAAATGACCTAGTATCTGTCAAGATCGGGACTAGACCTCTACGAGACAATCTAGTTATGAAGTAAACATCGGATATTTCGAGCTCCAACACTTGGTCTCAAAGCCTAAAATTCTCTTCGTTCTCGTCCCAGATACTGATTAAGTATTGCAACAATTCAGGTTGTGCCCTGAGACATGGTGTCAAGAAGAAATTCTTTAAGCCGCAATCTCGGAGAGTGTTCATGCATTACTCGTTCCCTATTGCCATTTCATCTTCTTCACTATGCTCCCTTTCTTTCCATTCGATCACCATTGTGGCTTTGTACCTACACCAAAATAGTCACAAACACTTCCTTAGATCCCTTGAGCATTCAAAAATCTAATTGATTGGTTCATTTTTTGTAAAAACTGAGCGGAAATTTAGGTTGCGCAATTGGCGCAACTGTTTTTTTTACAGTCGCGCAAAAATGGCATGACCCCTTTGCAAAAATAACTTGATTGGCATGGGTTCGTGCCCGATACCCGCGCCAATTGGGCGAGCCTAAATTTGCAAATATCCCCTCAGTGATCCTAAATAACAGTGGAATGCCATAAAAAATGGATTAAAACATAGCTAAGGGAAGTGCCTCTTATCTGGAAAAAACAAGATCTAAAATGATGCACTGGATCATCCACAATTGTCGCCGCAAGTTCGCACAAGAAAAACTCACTGTAGCTCTCCACAAAAGGTAAAAAGTAAAAGTAAATATGTTTTTACTATTTTTGTCATATTTATAACTTTTCAAGATCAAATTAGGTTTTTAAGTTTATTTTTCCAATATTTTATTATATTTTTTTGAAAAATGGGTTTTATGCTTGCTTTCTTGTGCAACAACAAGTTTTCACGCGACTAGGATGATGATGCGAGTTGTATTTTATAATTTTTTGGACTCGGTAAAAAACACGAAAAAGTCACTACTGGAGTCATCTTTCAGCTCTTTTCTGACTCTCTAAACATGAAAATATTTTCGAGTCGCTTGTTGTTTTGATCTCGTTAAATTGGCTGTGAAACGACATCTACCCAATATACGTTTACCCCTTTTTTGGGCTAGGATAGATTATTTACGAAAAAGGAATACCCTAGCCTGTTGCGACTAGGAGGTTTTATCAGATACAGTTTTCTACCTTTTCGGATCTAAGGAACTATCTACGAAAAGGGACTGTTGGAGTTTACTTTTCCGCTGTCTCTTCAAACTCTCTAAACATGAAAAGACGTCGAGTTCTTCATTTTTCAAACTCGTTAAAACCTGATGACATTGGATTCCGTCATAATGATGATACTCGAGTTCCTCCTTCCTATGGCTCGTTAAATGTACTAGGTTGGATTTATCTGAAGGAAAAACTTATATTGCAAGCATATGCTATCCCCTTCAAGCTTGTTTTCAAAAATAATTGGGGTGCTCGCTAGAAATGGTGGGGAAAAATGGAACCAGTATCATCGTCGTGTCGGCAGTATGTCGCTCTTGAACATGGCACTTGTCTGCATTTGTGTTAGGTTGGGGACATCTCATCTCGTTTATTTCTTGCCTCTGTGGGTTTGGGTAATCCTTTTTCACCACTCGTCTGCTCTTTTCCTTGTCATCATGACCTCAAAACTTTTGATGTCAAATACTGCCAAATCCAGTGTCGTGCCGCCGATATGTTCAAGAGAAGTTGAACTCTGCAGTTCTCAACCCTCCTCTGATTCTCATCTGATCCTGATTCATGAACATTATGTTGCTATGTCTCATGTCAATGATGTGGGAAACACTATGGCCCACATTCGATCAAGGTCACTTCCTATCAACTTTAGCTCATTATCTAGGAAGATGATATCAAGACTTCCTTCAGGTACCTTGGAGCCTGCATGCCTCAATGGCAGGTTCTTCACATTCGGCACAAGGTTTTCATCATTTGCCTTCGATTGAATGATTCTGTGGGTGTTCGACACCAACTCACTATTCACATTCCATGGATTGTACCTATAGTACCTTGAGGGCCATCATCATTATTGGTGGCTCCTCTCGCATCTGTTAATGACTTTCATCATTGGCTGGTAATCAGACGATGTTCTTGCATGTTCAAATTCAGCTGGCTTATTCACATGATGGGACTTGTACTCTGTTCGAGTCGAGATGGAGCGCAAGACCCTAGGATTTGTCTGATAGAATCCAGGCTGCGGATTTTTGTGGATTATCATGATTAGTTACATGACTCATTGATTGGATGGCTGCGACCATACCTGAGTCTGCTTGTTGATCCTTACTAGATGGTTGCGTCCATACCTTGGATCCTGATTATTATATACTCTATTATGGATGGTTGCTCCCATACCACATATCATGTATTTGAGATATCAGTTGTACTTGTCTACATAGGTTTTTCGATGGTAGTGTTTTCAGTTGGGCACGTTCTCATAAAGAATTTCACCCCTCTCTCTCTCTTGGGCCTCATGCTTTAGGGGGCATCTGTTACACAGTAATTTGTCACCATCCCTGCAATTCTCCATCTCGCACATTGGAGGGCCTTTCCCGTGACCTGTGAGTAGTAACATAACCTAAAACCACTTTCATGGTATCCCTCTTGACAAGGAAAATCATTCCTCTGAATAAAGTTTCCCTTGAAAAACCTTAAAAACTGATCTTTTAGCCTTGGCGCGACTAGCCAGTTCGGCCCTCGCACCAATGGGGAAAATCCACCATAAAGGGTGTGCCAACTGGTGCTCTATCCCAGTGTATCACTCGCGCCAAGCTTAATAAGGATTGTTTAAAAAAAATAAATGGCAGAATTTTGATTCCAACAAACTCCTGAACGATTCTCTAAAATGAGTTGGGAGGATTGGCTCCGGATCTCCATGTATGGGAGGTGGTTTTCCACCTATCATGGAAGCTTCCCTAAGGATAGGGCCAATCCCATAATTATAGGGATCCCAACTCCCCTTCCACCATCTATATAAGCTTGCCTTTTTCCCTTAGCAAGCTAGTAGCACTAGAGAACAGAAGAGTTGAACTTATAGCAAGGAGACTATCACCAGACAACCTTTGAGAGCCAAGTCGAAGAGAGAGATCTTTGTCCCATTTCTAACGAGCTTCATTGAGACGTGCTCCGCTGTCAGCCCCGCCAAAGGAAGATCCAACGTCAGAGCTTTGGGTTGTATCTTTCCTTTTTTATTTTAATGATAAGATACTTTGATTATGGTTTCATTCGTGTGTCGTGTTCTTTGATACAATGAATTACATCCTCTCTAACTGATGTATGGTTACAAGATTTAGATTCTATACTGTGTATCATTGTGTTTCTTCACATGTGTGTAGGTGTTCGGACGTGTTAAGTGGAAGGATCATGATCTGCCAAAGTGAAGGACATGAAGCGCCATCCTTTCTCCAACGACCATTGCGTAGGACCTGAGGTAGGCAATTCGTTATGTTTTTGTCGTTTTGTAACCTGAGGTTAGGTTAAGGTTAAGGTTAAGGTTAAGGGTTTGGTAAAGGTTAGGGTTAGGTTAAGGGGGTAAGGTTAAGGTTTAGGGTTTGGTCAAGGTTAGGGTTAATTTAGGTTAAGGATAAGGTTAAGGTTATGGTTATGGGAAGGTTAAGATTAAGGTTAAGGTTAAGTTAAGTTTAAGGGTAAGGGTTTTGTCAAGGTTTAGGGTTAGGTTAAGGTTAAGGTTAGGTTAATTTTAAGGTTAAGGATAAATATAAGGTTATGGTTAAGGTTAAGGTTTGGGTTAGTTTATAGTTAAGGTTAAGGTTAAGGTTAAGGTTATGTTAAGGGTAAAGTGAAGGTTAAGGTTAACATTTGGTCAGGTTAAGTTTAAGGTTAAGGTTAAGGTTAAGGTGAAGGTTAAGGGTAAGGTTAAGTTTAAGGTTAGGTTAAGGTTAACATTAGGTTAACTTTAAGGTTAAGGTTTATGGAAGGTTAAGGTTAAAGTTAAGGGTTTGGTCAAGGTTAGGGTTAGGTTATAGTTAAGGTCAAGGTCAAGGTCAAGGTTAAAGTAAGGTACGGGTTTAGTAAGGTTAAAGTTAATGTTAAGGTCAAGGTTAAGGTAAGTTTAAGGGTAAAGTTAAGGTTGACCTTAAACTTAACCTAACCTTACCCTTAACTTTAACCTTAACCTTAACCTTGACCTTAACCTTACCTTCACCTTAACCTTAACCTAACCTTAACCTTAACCTTGACCCTAACATAACCATTAACCTTAACCTTAACCCTTACATAACCTTAACCTTAACCTATACCCTTCACCTTAACCTGAACCTTAACCATAACCTTAACCTTAACCTTAACCTTGACTTTACCCTTAATGTAACCTTAACCTTGACCTTAACCTTGACCAAACCCTTACCTGTAACCTTAACCTTAACCTAACCTTAACCTTAACCTTATGCTTATCTTAACCTTAGCCTAACCTTAACCTTAACCTTAACATTAAACTTAACCTTAACCTTCACTACAACCTAACCTTAACCTTAACCTTAAGATAAATTTTGTGGTTAATTTTAGGTTTAAGGGTAAATTCAAGGTTAATTTTAGGTTAAGGTTAAAGTTCCGGGTTTAGTCAGGTTAAGGTTACATTAAGGTAAAGGTTATGGTTAAGGTTAGGGTTAAGGTTAAAGTAAAGGTTAAGGTTAGGTTAAGGTTAAGGTTAAGGGTTTGGTCAAGGTTAGGGTTAGGTTATAGTTAAGTTCAACGTTAAGGTTAGGTTAAGGTTAAGGTTAAGGTTAAGTTAAGGTTAATGTTAAGAGTTTGGTTAAGGTTAAGGTTATGGTTAAGGTTAAGGTTAAGGGTAGGTTATAGTGAAGGTTAAGGTTAAGACCTGTAATCTTCAACCTTAACCTTAACCTAACCTTAAACATAACCTTATCTTAACCTTGACCTTAACCTTAACCTAACCTAATTTTAACCTTAACTTTACCCTTAACCTTACCTTAACAATAACCTTATCCTAACCTTAACCTTAACCTTACCCTTAACCTTATCTTAACCTTAATTTAACCATAACCTTAACATTGACCTTAACTATAACCTAACCCTAACCTTGACCAAACCCTTAACATTAACCTTAACCTTAACCTAACCTTAATCTTAACTACACCCTTAACCTTAACCTTAACCCTAACCTTACCCTAACCATAACCTATGGTTAAGGTTAAGGTTAAGGTTAGTTAATGATTAATATTAAGGGTAAGTTATAGTGAAGGTTAAGGTTAAGACCCGTAACCTCAAACCTTAACCTTAACCTAACCTTAAACTTAACCTTATCTTAACCCTGATCTGACCCCTTAACCTAACCTAACCTTAACCTTAACCTTACCCTTAACCTTACCTTAACCATAACCTTAATCTAACCTTAACCTTAATGTTACCCTTAAACTTATCTTAACCTTACCTTAACCATAACTTTAACCTTGACCTTAACTATAACCTAACACTAACCTTGACCAAACCCTCAAGATTAACCTTAACCTTAACTAGACCCTTAACCTTAACATTAACCTTAACCCTAAGCTTACCCTAAACATAACCTTAACCTTACCCTAACCTTACCCTAACCATAACCTTAACTTTATCCTTAACCTAACCTTAACCAAACGCATAACCTTAACCTTAACCTTAACATAAGCTTACCCAAACCGTTAAAATTAACCTGAACCTTAACCTAACCTTAACCTTGTCTTTACCATTAACCTAACATTAACCTTAACTATAACCTAACCCTAACCTTGACCTTAACTTTACCCTTAACCTTGACCTTAACATTAACCTTAACCTCGACCTTGACCTTAACCTTACCTTAACCTTAACCTTAGCCTTAACCTTATCTTACCCTTAACCTAAACTTAATGTTAACTATTACATAACCCTAACATTCACTTTACCTTAACCTAAACTTAACCTTAACCTTCCCAAATGCTAACCTTAACCTAACCCTAACCTAATCCTAATCGTAACCCTAACCTAACCCTAACCTAACCCTAACCTTCACCAAACCCTTAACCTTAACCTTAACCTTAACTTTACCCTTAACCTAACCTTAACCTTAACCTTACCCTTAACCTTAACCAAATCCTTAACCTGAACCTTAACCTGAACCTTAACCCTAACCTTAACCTTAACCTAACCTTAACCTTGACTTTACCCTTAACCTTAACCTGACTAAACCCGAAACCTTAACTTTAACCTTAACCATAATCTAACCTTAACCTTGACCTTAACTATAACCTAACCCTAACCTTAAGCTTGAGTTTATCCTTAACATAACCTTAACCTTGACTTTACCTAACCAAAGTTAAGGTTAAGGTTACAGTTAAGATAAGGTTAAGGTTAGGTTAAGGTTAAGGTTATGGGTTTAGTCAGGTTAAGGTTAAGGTTAAGGTTAAAGTTAAGGTTAAAAGTTTGGGAATGTTAAGGTTAAGGGTAAGATAAGGCTAAGGTTAAGGTTAGGTTAAGGTCAAGTTCAAGGTTAAAGTTAAGGTTAAGGTCAAGGTTAAGGGTAAAGTTAAGGTCAAGGTTAGGGTTAGGTTATAGTTAAGATTAAGGTTAGGTTAAGGGTAAAGTCAAGGTTAAGGTTAAGGTGAAGGTTAACGGTAAAGTTGGGTTAGGCTTTGAATTTACCCTTAACTTAATGTTAACCTTCACTATAACCTAATCCTAACCTTGACCAAACGCTTAACCTAACCTTAACCTTAACCTTCCCATAACCATAACCTTAATCTTAACCTTAACCTTTACCTTTACCTAAGCTTAACCTTAACCTTAACCTTAACATTGACCTTACCATTAAGGGTAAGGTCAAGGTTAAGGTTAAGGTTAAGGTTAAGCTTAGGTAAAGGTTAAGGTTAAGGTTAAGTTTAAGGTTAGGTTAATATAAATATTAAGGGTTTGGTTAAGGTTAAGGTTAAGGGTAATCTTAAGGTTAAGGTTAAGGGATTAAGATTAGGTTAAGGTAAACTCAAGTTTAAGGTTAAGGTTAAGGTTATGGGGATAAGGTTAAGGAGAAGGTTAGGGTTAAGGTTAAGGTTAAGTTAAGGTTAATGTTAGGTTAAGGTTAAGTTAAGATTAAAGTCAAGGTTAAGGTTAAGGTTAGGGTTATAGTTAATTCAAGGTTAAGGTTAAGGTCAAGGGTAAATATAAGGTTATGGTTAACGTTACGTTAAGGGTAAAATCAAGGTTAAGGTTAAGGGTAAAGATAAGGTTATGGTTAATGTTACGTTAAGGTTAAAGTCAAAGTTAAGGTTAGGATAAGGTTAAGGTTATGGTTATGGTTAAGGTAAGGTTAAGATAAGGTTAAGGTTAAGGTTAGGTTAAGGTTATGGTTAACGTAAGGTTAAGTGTAAAGTTAATGTTAAGGTAACGTTAAGGTTAAGATAAGTTTAATGGTAAGGTTAAGGTTAAGGTCAAGGTTAAGGTCAAGGTTAAGGTCAATGGTAACTTCAAGGTTAAGGTTAATGATATGGTTATGGGATGTTAAGGTTAATGTTAGGGGAAGGTTAAGGTTAAGGCTAAGGTTAAGGTTAGGGTCAAGGTCAGGAGAAGGTTAAGGTTAAGGTTAAGGTTAAGTTAAAGTTAAGGTTAAGGTTTGGAAAAAGTTACGGTTAGGTTATGGTTAAGATTAATATTAGGTTAAGGGTAAAGTCAAGGTTAAAGTTATGATTATGGGAGGTTAAGGTTAAGGTTAAGGGGTTAAGGTTAGGTTAAGGGTAAAGTCAAGGTTAAGGTGAAGGTGAAGGTGAAGGTTAAGGTTAAGGTTATGGTTATGGGAAGGTTAATGTTAAGGTTAAGGTTAGGCTAAGGTTAATGCTAAGCTTAAGGTTAAGGTTAATGGTTTGGTCAAGGTTAGGGATAGGTTATAGATAATTTAAAAATTAGGTTAGGTTATAGCTAAAGTTAATGTTAAGGTCAAGGATAAGGTTAAGCTTAAGTTCAAGGTCAAGGTCAAGGTTAAGCATAGGTTAAGGGTAAGGTTAGGGTCAGGTTATTATAGTTAAGGTTATGGCTAGGGTAAGGTTAGGGTTATGTTATAGTTAAGGTTAAGGTTAGGTTAAGGTTAAGGTTAAGGTTAAGGATAGGTTAAGGTTAAGGTTAAGGTTAAGGTTAAGGTTAAGCTTATGGTTATGGGAAGGTTAAGGTTAAGCTTAAGGTTAAGGTTAGGTTAAGGTTAAGGTTAATAAGTTTAAGGTTAAAGTTAAGGTTCAGGTTAAGGGTTAGGGTTAAGGTTAAATTTAAGGTTAACCTTACCCATAACCTTAACCTTAAATTCAACCCTAAACTTAACTTTACCCTTAACTTAATCTTAACCTTCACTATAACCTAACCCTAACCTTGACCAATTCCTTAACCTTAACCTTACTAAACCCGTAACCTTAACCTTAACTACAACCTAACCCTAACCTTGACCAAACCCTTAACCTTAACCTTGACCAAACCCTTAACCTTAACCTCAACCTAACTAAATCCGTAACCTTAACCTTAACTATAACCTAACCCTAACCTTGACCAAACCTTTAACCTTATCCTTAACCTTCCCCTAACCTTAAAGCTAAGCTTAACCTTAACCTTAACCCTTAACCTTAACTTTACCCACTTAACCTTATTCTTAACGTTAACCTTAATCTTAACTAAAACCTAAACCCTAACCTTGACCAAATTCTTAACCTTAACCTTAATAGGAACCTTTACCCTAAACTCAACCCTAACCTTAACCTTAACATTAACCTCAACTGTAAGTTATCCCTAACATTGATCAAACCCTTAACCTTAATATTACCCTTAACCTAACCTTAAATTTAACTATAACCTAACCCTAACCTTGACCAACCGTTAACCTTAACCTTAACCTTACTAAACATGGAACCTTAAACTTAACCTTACCTTAACCTAACCTTACCCTTAACCTAACCTTAACCTTAACTTTAACCTTAACTTAACCTAACCTTAACCAAACCCTTAACCTTGACTTTAACCTTAACCATAACCTTAACCTTAACCTGACTAAACCTTTAACCTTAACCTGACTAAACCTGTACCTTAACCTTAACCTAACCTTAACCTTGACCTTATCCTAATCTAACCTTCACCTTAGCCTTAACCTAACCCTAACCTTGATCAAACCCTTAACCTTAACTATAACCTAACCTTAACCTTGACCTTAAATTTACCCTTAACCGTGACCTTAACCTTAACCTAACCTAACCTTAACTATAACCTAACCTTAACCTTGACCTTAACTTTACCCTTAACCTTGACCTTAACCTTAACCTTTACTTTACCCTTAACCTAACCTTAACCTTGACCTTAACTATAACCTAACCCTAAATTTGACCAAACCTTAACCTAATTTTAACCTTAACCTAATGGTAACCTTAACCTTAACCTTAACCTTATCCTTAGCCTAACCTTAACCTTAACCTTAACCTAACCCTAACCTTGACTTTACCCTTAACCTAACCTTAACCTTAACCTTAGCCTAACACTAACCTTAACTTTACCCTTAACCTAACCTTAACCTTTAACTTACCCTAACCATATCCTTAACCTTAACCTTAACCTTAACCTTAACCTGACTAAACCCGTAACCTTGACCTTACATTAACCTAACTTTAACCTTAACCCTTCCCCTAACCTTAACCTTACACTAACCTTACCCTAACCATAACCTTAACTTTACCTATAACCTTACCCTTAACCTTGACCTTGACCAAACCCTTAACCTAACCTTAACTTTAAGGGTAAAGTCAAGGTTAAGCTTATGGTTATGGGAAGGTTAACGTTAAGGTTATAGTTAAGGTTAAGGTTAAGATAAGGTTAAGGTTAAGGTTAGGTTAAGGGTAAAGTTAAGGTTAAGTTTAAGGTTAGGTTAAGGTTAAGATAAGGTTAAGGATAAGGTTAAGGTTAGGTTAAGTTCAAGGTTAACGTTAAGTTAAGGTTAAAATATGGTTAGGTTAATGTTAGGTTAAGAGTAAAGTCAAGGTTAAGGTTAGGTTAAGGTTAAGGTTATGGTTAAGGTTACGGGTTTAGTAAGGTTAAGGTTAATGTTAGGTTAAGGTTAAGATTGAGGTCAAGGTTAGGGTTAGGTTAAGTTTAAGGTTAAGTTAAGGGTAAATTTAAGGTTATGGTTAGGGTAATGTTAGGGTCAAGTTATAGTTAAGGTTAATGTTAGGTTAAGGTTTAAGGGTAAGGTTAGGGTAAGGTTAAGGTTAGGGTTAAGGTTAAGATTAGGTTAAGGGTAAAGTTAAGATTAAGGTAAGGATAAGGTTAATATTAGGTTAAGGTTAAAGTTAAGGTTAAGGTTAGCGTTAAGGTTAAGGTTAGGGTTACCTTATAGTTAAGCTCAAGGTTAAGGTTAAGGGTAAGGTTATAGTTAGGTTAACATTAATGTTAAGGTTAGGTTAAGGTTAAGATAAGGTTAAGGGTAAGGTTACGGTTAAGGTTACGAGTTTAGTGATGTTAAGGTTAAGGTTAAGGGATTGGTTAAGGTTAGGTTAAGGTTAAGGTTAGGTTAAGGTTAAGGTTAAGTTAAGGGTAAGGCTAAGGTTAAGGTAAAGGTTAAGGTTTGGTCAATTTTAGGGTTAGGTTTTAGTTAAGGGTAAGGTTAAGTAAAGGTTAACCATAACCTTAACCTTAACCTTACCCTTAACCATAACCTTAACCTAACCTTAACCTGACTAAACCCGTAACCTTAACCTTACCTTAACCTAACTTTAACCTTAACCTTAACCATAGCCTGACTAAACCTTAACCTTACGCTAACCTTAGCCTTCACCTTAACCTTAACCTTCCCATAACCATAACCTTAACCTTAACTTTACCTTTAACCTTAACCTTACCCTAGGGTTAAGTTTAGGGTTAAGGATAAGGTTAAGGTTAAGGTTAAGGTTAAGGTTAAGGGTTTGGTTAAGTTTAATGGTAAGGTTAAGGTTAAGGGTAAAGTTAAGTTTAAGGTTAATGTTAAAGTTAGGCTAAGTGTAAGGTTAAGGATAAGGTTAAGGTTAATGTTAAGGTTAGTTCAAGCTTAAGCTTAAGGGTTTGGGAAGGTTAAGGTTAAGGTTGAGGGTTTGGTGAAGGTTAGGTTTAGGTTATATTTAATGTCAAGGTTAAGGTTATGGTTAACGTAAGGTTAAGATAAGGTTAAGGGCATGGGCTTAGTAAGGTTAAAGTTAAGGTTAAGGTAAAGGTAAAGGTTAAGGTTATGGTTAAGGCTAAGGGTAAGGTTAAGGTAAGGGTAAGGTTAACCTTAACCTTAACCTTAACCTGACTAAACCCATAAACTTAACCTTAACCTTGCCTTAACCTTGACCTTAACTATAACCTAACCCTAGCCTTGACCAAACCCTTAACATTAACCTTAACCTTAACCTTAACGATAACCTTAACCTTGATCTTAACCTTAAACTTAACCTTCTCTTAACCTTAACCTAACCTTCACCTTAACCCTTAACCTAATCTTAACCTTACCCTAACATTAACACTAACCTTACCCTTACCCTTAACCTTAACCTTAACATAACCTTAACCTTAACCTTACCCTTAACCTTGAATTTAACCTTAACCTTCCCCTACACTTAAACCTAACCTTAACCTTAACTTTAACCTTAACCTTGCCCTAAACTTAACCCTAACCTTAACCTTAACCTTAACTATAATGTCACCCTAACCTTGACCAAACCTTAACCTTAAGGTTAAGGGTTAAGGTTAAGGTTAAGGTTAGGTTATAGTGAAGGTTAAGGGTAAAGTTAAGGTTAAGATAAGGTCAAGGTAAAGGTTTGGTCAGGTTAAGGTAAGGTTAAGATAAGGTTAAGCGTACGGGTTTAGTAAGGTTAAATTCAAGTTTAAAGTTACGTTAAGGGTCAAGTCAAGGTTAAGGTTAAGGTCAATGATAAGGTTAGGTTAAGGTTAACTAAAGGTTATGGTTAGTTTAAGGTTGGGGTTAGGTTATAGTTAAGGTTACAAGTTTAGTCAGGTTAAGGTTAAGGTTAAGGGTAAAGTCAAGGTTAAGGTTAGGTTAAGGTTAAGGTTAGGGTTAAGGTTCAGGTTAGGGTTAGGGGAAGGTTAAGGTTAGGTTAAGGTTAAGGGTGAAGTTTAAGGTTAAGGGTAAAGTCAAGGTTAAGGTTAGGGTTAAGGTTGAGGTTAAGGTTAAGTCTAAGGTTAAGGTTAAGGTTAAGGTTATGGGAAGGTTAAGGTTAAAGTTAAGAGGTTAAGGGTTAGGTTAAGGCTAGGTTATATTTAAGGTTAAGGTTAAGGTTAAAGTTAAGGTCAAGGTTAGGGTTAGGTTATATTTGAGGTTAAGGTAAGGTTAAGGGTAAATTCAAGGTAAAGATTAAGGTTAAGGTTACAATTTGAGTAACGTTAAGCTTAAGCTTAAGGTTAGGTTAAGATTAGGGGTGAAGGTTAAGGTTACGGGTCTTAACCTTAACCTTAACCTAACCTCAACCTTCAATTTACCCTTAACCCTAACCTTGACCAAACCCTTAACATTAACCTTGACCAAACCATTAACCCTTAAGCTTAACCTTGACCTTGACCTTGACCTTAACCTTATCTTAACCTTAACCTAACCTTAACCTTAACCTAGCCCTAACCTAGACATTAACCATAACTTTAACCTAACCTTAACCAAACCTTTAACCTTAACCTAACATAAACCAAACCCTTAACCTTTACCTTAACCTGACTAAACCTGTAACCTTAACCTTAACCTAACCTTAACCTTGACCTAACCATAACCTTGTCCAAACCCTTAACCTTAACTTTAACCTTCCCCTAACCTTAACCTTACCTTACCCTTAACCTTCACCCTTAACCTTACTTAAACCTTTACCTAACATTAACCTTAACCTTAACCTTATGGGTAAGGCTAAGGTAAGGGTAAGGTTAATCTTAACCTAACCTTAACCTATACCTTGACCTTAACTATAACCTCAACCTGACTAAACCCGTAACTATAAAAATGACCTTGACCTTACACTTAACATTAAAATTATCCTTAACTATACCCTAACCCTAACCTTGACCAAACCCTTAACCTTAAACTTAACCTTAACCATAACCTTAATCTTAACCTTAACAAAGCCATACCCTTGACCTTAACCATGACCTTACCCTTAACCTTAACCTTAACCTTACCTTTAACATGACCAAACACTTAACCTTAACCTTAACTTTATACTTTACCCTAACCTTACCTTAACCTTAACCTCAACCTTAACTTTACCCTTAACCTAAACTTAACCTTAACCTTATATTAACCTTAACCTAACCTTAACTGAACTATAACCTTAGCCTTAACCTAACCTTAACCTTAACCTTACCCTAACCATGACATTAACTTTACCCTTAACCTAACCTAACCTTCACCTTAACCTTGACTTTAACCTTAACCTTCCCCTAACCTTAACCTTAACCTTATCCTTAACCTTAACCTTCCCATAACCATAACCTTAGCATTGACTTTACCCTTAACCTAACCATAAGGGTAAAGTCAAGGTTAAGGTCAGGTTAAGGTAAAGTTAAGGTTAAGGTTAAAGTTAGGTTAAGGGTAAAGTTAAGGTTAAGGTGAAGGTTTGGTCAAGGTTAGGGTTAGGTTATAGTTAAGGTTAAGATAAGCTTAAGGTTAGGTTAAGGTTAAGGTTAAGGTTAAGATTATGGGTAAAGTTAAGGTTAAGTTTAGGGTAAATATTAAGGTTAAGGTTAAGGTTAAGGGTAAGGTTAAGGTTACGATAAAGGTTAGTGAATGTTAAGGTTAAGGTTAAGGTGACGTTAGGGTTAAAGTTAAGGTTAACATTAAGATTAAGAATAAGGTTAAGGTTAAGGTTAATGTTAAAGGTTTGGTCAAGGTTAGGGTTAGGTTATAGTTAAGGTCAACGTTAAGGTTAGGTTAAGGTTAAGGTTACAGGTTTAGTCAGGTTAAGGTTAAGGTTACGGATAAGGTTAAAGTCAAGGTTAAGGGTTAGGTCACGTTTAGGGTTAGGTTATAGTTAAGGTCAAGGTTAAGGTTAGGTTATGGTTAAGGTTAAGGTTAAGGTTATGGGAAGGTTAATGTTAAGGATAAGGTTAACTTAAGGTTAAGGTTTGGTCAAAGCATTAAGATTATGTTAAGGTCAAAGTTAATCATACGGGTTTAGTGAGGCTAAGTTTAAGGTTAAGGTTAAGGTCAAGGTAAAGGTTAGGGTTAGGTTATAGTTAAGGTTAAGGTTAGGTAAATGTTAAGGTTAGGTTAAGGTTAAGGTAAGGTTAAGGGTGAAGGTTAAAGGTAAGGACAAGGTTAAGGTTAAGGTAAGGTTAAGGTTAAGGGTAAGGTCAATGTTAAGGTTAAGGTTATGGTTATGGGAAGGTTAAGGTTAAGGTTAAGGTTAAGTTAAGGTTAAGGTTAGGTTATGGTTAAGGTTAAGGTTAAGGTTACGGGAAGGTTAATGTTAAGGCTAAGGTTAACTTAAGGTTAAGGTTTGGTCAAAGGGTTAAGATTATGTTAAGGTCAAAGTTAATCATACGGGTTTAGTGAGGCTAAGTTTAAGGTTAAGGTTAAGGTCAAGGTAAAGGTTAGGGTTAGGTTATAGTTAAGGTTAAGGTTAGGTAAATGTTAAGGTTAGGTTAAGGTTAAGGTAAGGTTAAGGGTGAAGGTTAAAAGGTAAGGACAAGGTTAAGGTTAAGGTAAGGTTAAGGTTAAGGGTAAGGTCAATGTTAAGGTTAAGGTTATGGTTATGGGAAGATTAAGGTTAAGGTTAAGGTTAAGTTAAGGTTAAGGTTAGGGGAAGGTTAAGGTTAAGGTTAAGGTTAGGTTAAGGTTAAGGTTAGGTTAAGGTTAAGATTATGTTAAGGTTAGGGTTACGAGTTTAGTCAGGTTAAGGTTGAAGGTTTGGTCAAGGTTAGGGTTATGTTAGGGTTAAGGTTAAGGTTAGGTTATGTTTAAAGTTAAGTTTAGGTTAAGGGTAAAGTTAAGGTTATGGTTAAGGTAAGGTTAAGGTTAAGGTTAGGATAAGGTTCAGTTTAAGGTTAAGGTTAAGGTTAAGGGTTTGGTTAAGGTAAGGGTAAGGTTAAGGTTAAGGTTAAGGTTAAGGTTAAGGGTTTGGTTAAGGTTAGGTTAAGTTTAAGGTTAAGGTTAAGGGTTTGGTCAATGTTAGCGTTAGGTTACAGTTAAGGTTAAGGTCAAGGTCAAGGTTAACCTTAACCTAACCTTAACCTTACCTTAACCTTAACTTTAACCTTAACCTAACCATAACCAAACCCCTAACCTTAACCTTAACCTTCACCTTAACCGTAACCTTAACCTTACCCTAAAATTAACCTTAACCATAACCTTAACCTTAACCTTAACCTTATATTAATCTTAACCTAACCTTAACCTTAACTTTACCCTTAACATAACCTTAATCTTAACCTTAACCTAACCTTAGAATTACAATAAACTAACTTATCCTTAACCTTGACCTTAACCTTAACCTTAACCTTAACTATAACCTAACTCTAACCTTACCCTAACCATAACCTTAACTATAACCTAACCCTAACCTTAACCTTACCCTTAACCTTATCTTATCCTTAACTTAGACCAAATCATTAATGTAACTTAACCTCAACCTAGCATTACCCCTAACCTTCACTCTTAACCTTAACCTTAACCTTCCCATAGCCTTAACCTTAACCTTAAACTTAACCTTAACTATAACCTAACCCTAACCTTTCCCTAACCATAACCTTAACCTTAACCTTCCCATAACCTTACCCCTAACCTTAAGCTTAATGTTATCCTTATCTTAACTTTTACCTAACACTAACCTTAACCTTAACACTAACGTTAACCTTAACCTTAAGCATAACCTAAACTTAACCTTATCCTATGTTAACGTTAACTTAACCCTAACCTTAACCTTATCCTTAACCTTGACCTCCTTGACCAAACCCTTAACATTAAACTTAACCTTAACCTTAACCCAACCTTAAACTTAACCTTAACATTAGCCTAACCATAACCTCAACCTTAACCTTAACCTAACCCTAACCTTAACTTTACCCTTAAACTAACATTAACCTTAACCTTAACGTAACCCTAACCTTAACTTTACACTTACCTAACCTTAACCTTAACCTTAACCTTAACCTAAGTTTAACATTGACTTTACCCTTAACGTAACCTTAACCTTAACCTTAACCTAACATTAACCTTGACCTTAACAATAAAATTAACCTAACTAAACCCGTAACCTTAACCTTAACCTTACCTTGACCTTAACTATAACCTACCCCTAACCTTAACAAAACCTTTATCCTTAACCTTAACTTTACCCTTAATCTTAACTAGAATAAACTCGTAACCTTAAGTTTTTGGTCAGGTTAAGGGTAAGGTTAAGGTTAAGGGTTTGGTAATGGTTAAGGTTAAGGGTTTGGTCAAGGATAGGGTTATGGGTAAAGTAAAGGTTAAGGTTAGGTTAAGGTTAAGATTACGTTAAGGGTAAGTTTAATTTTAGAGGTTTAATCAGGTTAAGGTTAAGGTTAATGTTAGGTTAAGGTTAAGGTTAGGTTAAGGTTAAGGTTAAGGTTAGGTTATGGTTAAGGTTATGGGAAGGTTAAGGTTAAAATTAAGGTTAAGGGTATGTTTAAGGTTAAGTTTAGGTTAAGGGTAAAGTTAAGGTTAAGGGTAAGGTTAAGGTTAAGGGTTTGGTCAAGGTCAGCATTATTTTATAGTTAAGGTTAACGTTAGGTTAAAGGTAAAGTGAAGATTAAGATTAGGTTAAGGTTAATATAAGGTTAATGTTAACCCTAACCTTAACCTTAACCTTAACCTTTAATCTTACCATAAAATTAACCTTAACCTTAACCTAACCTTAACCTTGACCTTGACCTTAACCTTAAACTTAAAATTAACCTTAACCTTACTCTTAACCTAACCTTAACCTTAACCTTAACCATAACCTTAACTTAACCCTTAAACTAACCGTAACCCTAACCTTAACCTTAACCTTATCTTACCCTTAACCTAACCTTAACCTTAACTGTAACCTAACCCTAACCTTGACTAAACCATTAACCTTAACCTTAACATTATAACCTTCCCATAACCTTAATCTTAACCTTAACCTTAACCTTAACTATAACCTAACCCTAACCATAAACTAAGGGTTTGGTCAAGGTTAGGGTTACGTTAAGGTTAAGGGTAACGTTAAGGTTAATGTTAGGGTAAGGGTAAAGTTAAGGTTAAGGTTAAGGTTAGGTTAAGGGTTAAGGTTAAGGTTAGGTTAAGGGTAAAGTCAAAGTTATGGTTAAGGTTAAGGTTAAGGTTAATGTTAAGGGTTTGGTCAAGGTTAGGGTTAGGTTAAGGTTAATATTAGGTTAAGGGTAAATTTAAGGTTAAGGTTAAGGGTTTTTTCAAGTTTATGGTTGGGTTATAGTTAAGGTCAAGGTCAAGGTTAGGTTATAGTGAAGGTTAAGGTTAGGAATCGTAACCTTAACCTTAACCTTCCCCTAACCTTAACCCTAACCTTAACCTTAATTATAACCTAACCCTAACCTTGACCAAACCCTTAACCTTAACCTTAAATTTTCCCTTAACCTAATCTTAACCTAATGTTCTGGTTAAGGTAAGGGTAAGATAAGGTTAAGGGTAATGTTAATGGTAAGGTTAGGTTAATCTTATGGTTAAGGTAAGGTTAAGGGTGAAGTTATTGTTAGGTTAGGGTTAGGTTAATATTATGGTTAAGGTAAGGTTAAGGGTGAAGTTATTGTTAGGTTAGGGTTAGGTTATAGTTAAGGTTTAGGTTAGGTTAAGGGTAAGGATAAGGTCAAGGTCAAGGTTAAGGTTAAGTTAGGTTAAGGTAAGGTTAAGTTTATGGCTAGGTCAAGGTTAAGTTAGGTTAATGTAAGGTTAAGGTTAAGGTTAGGTCAAGGTTAAGGGTATGGTCAAGGTTAGGGTTAGGTTAAGGTTAAGGGTGAAGGCTAAGGGTAAGGTTAAAGTTAAGGTAAAGGTAAAGGTTAAGGTTAAGGTTAATGTTATGGTTGAGGTTAAGGTTACAGTTAGGTTAGGTTAAGGTAAGGTTAAGGTTATGGTTAGGTCAAGGTTAAGTTGTGTTAAGGTAAGGTTAAGGTTAACCGTTTAGTTAGGTTAAGGTTAAGGTTAGGTCAAGGTTAGGTTAAGGTTATGGTTACGGTTAGGTTATGGTTAAGGTTAGGGTTAAAGTTAAGTCAAGGTTAACAGTTTAGTCAGGTTAAGGTTAAGGTTAAGGGTTTGGTCAAGGTTAGGGTTAGGTTAACATTAAGGGTGAAGGTTAAGGTTAAGGTTAAGTTTAAGGTCAAGGTTAAGGTTAAGTTTTAATTTTACGGGTCTTAACCTTAATATTCACTATAACATATCCTTAACATTAACCTTTACCTAACCTTAACCTTAACCTTAACCATAACCTTAACCTTAACCTTGACCTTAACGTTAACCTTAAACTTAACCTTGACCTTGAACTTAACCTTACCCATAACCTTAACCTTAAATTTACCCTTAACTTTGAGCTTACCCTTAACCTTCACTACAACCTAACCTTAACGTTAACCTTAACATTAACCTTAACCCTTAACCTTAAGGTTAAGGTTTGGTTAAGGTGAAGGTTAGGTAAATGTTAATGTTTAGGTTAAGTTTAGGGTTAAGGTTATGGTTATGGGAAGGTTAAGGTTAAGGTTAAGTTTATGTTAAGGTGAAGATTAGGTAAAGGTTAATGTTAAGGTTAAGGTTAGGTTAAGGTTTGGTCAAGGTTAGGGTTAGGTTAAGGTTAAAGTTAAGGTTAGGGTTAGGTTAATGTTTCGTCAAGGTTAGGGTTAGGTTATAGTTAAGGTCAAGGTTACGGTAAAGTTAAGGTTAAAGTTATGTTAAGGTTAAGGTTAAGGTTAGGTTAAGTTTAAGGGTAAGGGTAGGGTTAAGGTTAGTGTAAGGTTAACATTAGGTTAAGGGTAAGGTTAAGGATAAGGTTAAGTTTAATGGTAAATTCACAGTTTAGGTTACATTAAGGGTAAAGTCAAGGTTAAGGTTAGGGTTATGTTATAGTAAAGGTCAAGGTTAAGGTTAAGGTTACGGGTTTAGTCAGGTTAAGGTTAAGGTTACGGTTAAGGTGAAAGTCAAGGTCAAGGGTTTGGCTAAGGTTAAGGTTAAGATTAGGTTAAGTTAACTTTAAGTTTAGGATAAGGGTAAAGTTAAGGTTAAGGATAAGGTTTGGGTTAAGGTTAGGTTGAAGGTTAAGATTAGGTTAGGTTAAGGTTAAGATAAGGTTAAGGTTAAGGTCAAGGTTAGGTTAAGGGTAAGATAAGGTTAAGGTTAAGGTTAAGGTTAAGATCAATTTCAAGGTAAAGGTTAATGTTTGGTTAAGGGTAAGGTTAAGGTTAGGGTTAGGTTATAGTTAAGGTTATGGCTAGTGTAAGGTTAGGGTTATGTTATAGTTAATGTTAAGGTTAAGGGTTTAGTCAGGTTAAAGTTAGGTTTAGGTTAAGGTTAAGGTTAGGTTAAGGTTAGGGTTGTGATTATGGGAAGGTTAAGGTTATGGTTATGGGAATGTTAAGGATAAGGTTAACATTAAGGGTAAGGGTTAGGTTAAGGTTAAGGTTAAACTTAAGGTTAAGGTTAAGGTTGAGGTTAAGGGTAAAGTTAAGGTTAAGGTTAAGATTAAGTTAAGGGTAAATTTAAGGTTAAGGTTAAGGTTTGGGTATAGTTAGGTTAAGGTTAAGGGTTTGGGTAAGGTTAGGGTTAGGTATAGGTTACAGTTAAGGTTATGGTTAGGTTATGATTAGGTTTAAGGTTATACTTAACCTTGACTTTATCCTTAACCTTAACCTTAACCTTAACCTTAACCAAACCCTTAACATTAAACTTAACTGAATGTTAACCTTAACCTTAACCTTAACCTTCTCCTAACCTTAACCTTAACCAAACCTTGACCTTAACCTTACCCTAAACTTAACATTAATTTTACCCATAACCTTTACCTTACCCTTAACCTAACCTTAACCTTGACCTTGACCAAACCCTTAACCAAACCTTAACCTTAGCCTAACCTAACCTTAACCTTAACCTTCCCATAACCTTCATATTAACCTTAACCATAACCTAAGCTTAACCTTAACTTTACCCTTAACGTAACCTTAACCTTAATCTTAACATTCTCAAAACCATAACCATAAACTTAACCTTAACCTTAACTTTCCCATAACCATAACCATAGCCTTAACCTTAACTTTACCCTTAACCATAAGCCTAACCTTAACGTTAACTTTACCTTAACCATAACCTTAACCTAACCTTAACCTTACCCTTAACCTTATCTTAACATTACCTTAACCTTAATTTTACCATTAACCTTATCTCAACCTTAACCTTAACCTTAACCTTCCCAAACCCTTAACATTGACCTTAACCTAACCTTAATCTTACCCTTAACCTAACCTTAATCTTTACTTTACCCTTAACGTAACCTTAACCTTAACTTTAACCTTACTAAACCCATACCCTTAACCTTATCTTAACCTTAACCTTTACTTAATATTTACTTAACCTTGAATTTTCCCTTAACCTACCCTTAACCTTAACTATAACCTAACCCTAACCTTGACCTTAAATTTAGCCTTAACGTTAACCTTGACCTTGACCATAACCTAACCTTAACCTTAACCTTAAGCTTAACATTAACTGTAACCTTAACCTAACCTTAACCTTAACTTTACAAATAACCTAACCCTAACCTTGACCAAACCCTTAACCTTAACCTTAATACTATTTCAAATCTGATTTTCTCAAAACCTTTGAGATTTTAAATACTTCTTGATACCATAAAGTATTCCTTTCCTGTAAATCCTTGGGCTCGACATTAATTGATGTCGTCTTCTGCTGTACAATTTTCCAGTGTTAACACCCTTCACCTAACTTAACCTAAACCTTGACCTTGACCTTAACCTTACCCTTAACCTTCACCTTAACCTTAACCTTGACTTTACCATTAACCCAACCTTAACCTTAACTATAACCTAACCCTAAACTTGACCTTAACTTTACCCTTAACCTTGAATTTAACCTTAACCTTAACCTTGTCCTTGACCTTAACCTAACCTTAACCTTAGCCTTAACTTTATCTTGCATTTAACCTAACTTTAACCTTATCCTAACCTTAGCTTTAACCATAACCTTAACTTTACCCTTAATCTAACCGTAACCTTAACCTTAACCTTAACCTTGATTTTATCCTTGACCTAACGTTAACCTAACCTTAACCTTAACCTTAAACTGACTAAATGCTTAAGGTTAGAGCAAATTTAGGTGAAGGTCAATGTCAATGTTAAGGTTACTTTAGGTTAAGGTAAGGTTATAGTTAGGTTAGGGTTAAGGTTAAGGTTAAGATAAGGCTAAGGTTAAGGTTAAGGGTAAGGTCGAGGTTAAGGTAAAGGTTAAGGTTAAGGGTAGGGTTAAGGTTACATTAAGGTAAAGGTTATTTTTAAGGTTAGGTTTAAGGGTAAATTCAAGGTTAAGGTTACATTAAGGTTCCAGTTATGGGTTTAGTCAAGTTAAGGTTATGTTAAGGTAAAGGTTATGGTTAAGGTTAGGGTTAAGGGTAAAGTCAAGGTTAAAGTGAGGTTAAGGTTAAGTGTTTGGTCAAGATTAGTGTTAGGTTATAGTTAAGGTCAAGGTTAAGGTTAAGGTTAACTTAAGGTTAATGTTAAGGGTTTGGTTAAGGTTAAGGTTATAGTTAAGGTCAAGGTTAAGGTTAAGCATAACCTTGAACTTAACCATAACCTTTACTTAACCTTGAATTTACCCTTAAGCTAACCTTAACCTTAACTATAACCTAACCCTAACCTTAACCATAACCTAACCTTAACCTTGACTTTACCCTTAACCTAACCTTAACCTTGACTTTACCCTTAACCTAACCTTAACCTTAACCTTAACCTGACTAAATGCTTAAGGTTAAGGTGAAGGTTAAGGTTAGCGGTAAAGTTGAGGTTAAGGTAAAGGTTAAGGTTAAGGAAATGGTTAAGGGTAAAGTCAAGGTTAAGGTTAAGGTTAAGGTTAGGTTAAGGGTTGGGTTATAGTTAAGGTCAAGGTTAAGGTTAGGTTAAGGTTAAGATGAAGGTTAAGGTTAGGGTAAAGTCAAGGTTAAGGTTAGGTTAAGGTTAAGGTTAAGGTTAAGGGTTAGGTTATAGTTAAGGTCAAGGTTAAGGTTAGGTTAAGGTTAAGATTAAGGTTAAGTTTAATGTTAAGGGTTTGGTTAAGGTTAATGTTATAGTTAAGGTCAAGGTTAAGGTTAAGGTTATGGTTAAGGTTAAGGTTAAGGTTAGGTAAAGTTTAATGTTAAGGGTAGTGTTGAAGAGGTAAATCCCCTCTGCGGACAGAGGCAATCTGACTAGCCCAGATCAGGTATAGCAACAATCAAGTCATGCAATGACGTTGGTTCCTAGTTACCAAAAGACAAATATTGCGATACGTAGCCTACCTCAAATCCCACGTAGTTGTCGTTGAATAAAATATGGCATTTCCCGTCCCTCGCTTGACAGATCACGATCCTTCCATTCAACACGTCCGAACACATGTACACGTGCAAGGAAACAACGACATACAACATAAAATCTAAAGCATGTAACCATATATCAGTCAGAGAGGATATAATTCATTGCATTACATAAATAAATGAACACATTAATGGAACCAAAATCAGAGTCACTTATATTATAAATGAAAAAATGGATATTACAACCAAATTCTCTAACGCTATGATCTTCCTTTGGTGGAGCTGACAATGGAGCATGTCTCAACAAAGCCCGTCGGGGATCTAGATAAAGCTCTCTCTCTTTGGCTTGGCTCTAAAAGGTTTCCTGGATATAGTTTCATTTTTAAAAGTTCAGCAATAACATGTTCAAACCTTCAGCTATTCATCTAGTTCAGCCTTTAGCTATTCAGCGTGTTCAACCCCAACATGTTCAACTAGCACATCAATGGAAGATAGATATATTTATAGAGGAGAGGAGGAGGATGGGAACCCTACAATAGTGGAAGGGAGGCCTTATCCCTTGGGAGGTTTCCCCACAAGGTTGAAACAAGAAGCCAAAGGAGGAAGGCCGTGGTTATTCAGTCAAAACACTTCCTATGACTCATCCATGAAGTTGTTGTAATCGAAACTTCGCCTCTTTTTTAAAAAATATTTCCATAAGAATATTGGCGCGGGTGTTTAATTGGAAAAGAGAGCCAGCTGGCGCGGGCTTGGTGTTAATTTTCCCCCATTGGCGCGAGGGCATAACGAGCTATCCCTGCTAAGGCAAAAACAAGTGTTTTTAGTGGTATGCTCAGGAAATGATCAACAGAAGGAATGTTGTCCTCATGGAAAGGGATGCCTTAACTAAACCCTTAACCTTAACCTCAACCTTAAAATTAACCTTAACCCTAACCTTACCCTAACCATAACCTTAAACTTACCCTAACCTTACACTAACCATAACCTTAACTTTAAACTTTACCTAACCTTAACCAAAACCTTAACCTTAACCTAACCCTAACCCTAACCTTGACCTTAAATTTACCCTTAACCTTGACCTTAACCTTCACATTAACCATGACCTTGACCTTAACCTAACCATAACCTTAACCTTAACCTTATCTTACCCTTAACCTAACCTTAACTTTAACTATAACCTAACCCTAACCTTGACTTGACTTTAACCTAACCTTAACCCCTTAACCTTAAACTTAACCTTCACATAACTATAACCTTAACCTTGACTTTACCCTTAACCTAACTTTAACCTTAAGCTTAACCTTAACCTGACTAAACTCGTAACCTTAACCTTATCCTAACCTTATCCTTGACCTTAACTATAACCTAACCCTAACCTTGACAAAACCTTAACCTTAACCTTCCCATAACCTTAACCTTATCCTTAACCATAAGCTAACATTAACCTTGACATTAACTATAACCTAACCCTAACCTTGACCAAACCCTTAACCTTAACCTTAATCTTAACCTTAACCTTAACCCTTACCTAACCTTACCATAACCTTAACCCTAACCATAATCTTATGTTTACCCTTAACCTAACCTTAACCTTAACCTAACCTTAAAAATAACCTTAACCTAACCTCAAATTTAACCTTAACCCTAACCTTAACCTTAACCTAACCTTAACCTTGACTTTACCCTTAACCTTAACCTTAACATAACTAAACATGTAACCTTAACCTTGACCTTAACTATAACCTAACCCTAACCTTAACCTTGACTTTACCCTTAATGTAACCTTAACCTTGACATTACCTAACCAAACTTAAGGTTAAGGTTAAGGTTAACGTTAAGATAAGGTTAAGGTAAGGTTAACGTTAAGGTAAAGGTTATGGGTTTAGTCAGGTTAAGGTTAAGGTTAAGGTTAAGGGTTTGGGAAGGTTAAGGTTAAGGGTAAGATAAGGTTAAGGTTAAGTTTAAGTCTAAGGTTAGGTCAAGGTCAAGGTCAAGGTTAAGGGTAAGGTTTGGTCAAGGTTAGGGTTAGGTTATAGTTAAGTTTAAGGTTAAGGTTAAGGTTAGGGGAAGGCTATAGTTAAGGTTAAGGTTAAGGTTAAAGTTAAGGTTAAGTTAAGGTTAATGTTAAGGGTTTGGTTAAGGTTAAGATTAAGGTTAAGGTTAACGGGTTAAGTTGAGGTTAAGGTAAATATAGGTTTAGGTTATGGTTAAGGTTAAGGTGAAGATTAAGGTTAAGGTTAAGGTTAAGTTAAGGTTAAGGGTAGGTTAAGGTTAAGTTAAGGGTAAATTCAAGGTTAAGGTTAAGGTTAAGGTGAAGGATAAGGTTATAGTTAAGTTAAGGTTAATGTTAAGGTTATGGTTAAGGTTAAGGTTAAGGGTAAGGGTAAAGATAAGGTTATGGTTATGGTTACATTAAGGGTAAAGTTAAGGTTAAGGTTAGGATAAGGTTAAGGTTAAGGTTATGGTTAAGGCAAGGTTAAGATAAGTTTAAGGGTAAGGTTATGGTTAAGGCAAGGTTAAGGGTAAAGTTATGGTTAAGGCTAGGTTAAGGTTAAGATAAGTTCAAGGGTAAGGTCAACGTCAAGGTTAAGGTTATGGTTATGGGAAGGTGAAGGTTATGGTTAGGGGAAGGTTAAGGTTAAGGTTAAGGTTAGGGTTAAGGTTAGGGGAATGTTAAGGTTAAGGTTAAGGTTAAGGTTTAGTCAAGGTTAGGGTTAGGTTATAGTTAAGGTGAAGGTTAAGGTTAAGATAAGGTCAAGGTTAAGCGTAAAGTTAAGGTCAAGGTTAGGGTTAGGGATAGTTAAGGTTAAGGTTAGGTTAAGGGTAAATTCAAGGTTAAACTTAACCCTAACCATAATGTTAACCTTAAATTTTACCTAACCTTAACCTTAACCTTAACCTTGACCTTAAGGGGAAGGTTTGGTCAAGGTTAGGGTTAGGTTATAGTTAAGGTTAAGGTTAAGGTTAAGGTTAGGGTTAAGGTTAGGGGAAGGCTATTTTAAAGGTCAACGTTAAGGTTAGGTTAAGGTTAAGGTTAAGGTTAAGGTTAAGGTTAAGTTTAAGTTAAGCCTAATGTTAAGGATAAGGGTAAAGTTAAGGTTAAGGTTAAGGTTAAGGGTAAAGTTAAGGTTAAGGTTAAGGGGTTAAGGTTATGTTAAGGTAAATTCAAGGTTTAGGTTAAGGTTAAGGTTAAGGGGGTAAGGTTAAGGTGAAGGTTGAGGTTAAGGTTAAGTTAAGGTTAAGGTTAGGTTAAGGTTAAGTTAAGGGTAAAGTCAAGGTTAAGGTTAAGGTTAAGGTGAAGGATAAGGTTATAGTTAAGTTAAGGTTAAGTTGAAGGTTAAGTGTAAGTGTAAAGATAAGGTTATGGTTAAGGTTACATTAAGGGTAAAGTCAAGGTCAAGGTTAAGGTTATGGTTAAGTTAATGTTCAGATAAGGTTAAGGGTAAGGTTAAGTTAAGGTTATGGTTAAGGTAAGGTTAAGGGTAAAGTTAAGGTTAAGGTTGGGTTAAGGTTAAGATAAATTCAAGGGTAAGTTCAACGTTAAGGTTAAGGTTATCGTTATGGGAAGGTTAAGGTTAAGGTTATGGTTAGGGGAAGGTTAAGGTTAGGGTTAGGGGAATGTTAAGGTTAAGGTTTGGTCAAGGTTAGGGTTAGGTTATGGTTAAGTTAAAGGTTAGGTTAAGGGTAAATTCAAGGTTAAGGTTATGGTTATTAGAAGGTTAAGGTTAAGGTTAAGGGGTTTAGGTTAGGTTAAGGTTAGGGTGAAGGTTAAGGTAAGGTTAAGGTTATGATTATGTGAAGGTTACTGTTAAGGTTCAGATTAAGTTAAGGTTATGGTTAATGTTAAGCTTAAGGTTAAGGGTTTGTTCAAGGTTAGGGTTAGGTTATATTTAAGGTCAAGGTTAGGTTAGGTTATAGTTAAAGTTAAGGTTAAGGTTAAGTTAAGGTTAAGGTCAAGGTTAAGTTCAAGGTCAAGGTCAAGGTTAATGTGAAGGTTAAGGTTAGGTTAAGGGTAAGCTTAAGGTTATGATTAGGTTATAGTTCATGTTATGGTTAGGGTAAAGGTATGGTTATGTTATAGTTAAGTCTAAGGTTAGGTTAAGGTTAAGGTTAGGTTAAGGTTAAGGTTAAGGTTAAGGTTAAGGTTAGGTTAAGCTTAAGGTTAAGGTTAAGGGTTTGGTAAAGGTTAGGGTTAGGTTATATTTAAGGTTAAGGTTAAGGTCAAGGGGTTAAGGGGTTAAGGTTAGGTTAACAGTAAAGTCAAGGTTAAGGTTAAGGTTAAGGTTATGGTTATGTTAAGGTTAATGTTAAGGTTAAGGTTAAGGTTAAGGGTTTGGTCCAGGTTAGGGTTAGGTTATATTTAAGGTCAAGTTTAGGTTAGGTTATAGTTAAAGTTAAGGTTAAGGTTAAGGTGAAGGTTAATGTCATGGTCAAGGTTAAGGTTAAGGTTAAGGGTAAGCTTAAGGTTACGGTTAGGTTATAGTTAATGTTATGGTTAGGGTAAATGTATGGTTAGGTTATAGTTAAGTTTAAGGTTAGGTTAAGGTTAAGGTTAAGGTTAAGGTTAGATTAAGGTTAAGGTTAAACTTAACTTTACCCTTAACCTTCACTATAACCTAAACTTAACCTTAAAGTTAGGGTAATGTTAAAGTTAAGGTTAAGGTTAGGTTAAGGTTAGGGGTAAAGCTAAGGTTATGGTTAGGTTAAGGTTAAGGTTATGGTTAGGCTAAGGTTAAGGTTAAGGTTTTGGTCAAGGTTAAGGTTATACTTAAGGTCAAGGGTAATGTTAGGTTAAGGTTAAGGTTAAGGGTTTGGTAAAGGTTAAGGTTAAGGGTAATGTTAGGGTAAAGGTTAGGGTAAGGTTAAGGTTATGTTAAGGCTACAGTTATAGATAACGTTAAGGTTAAGACCCATAACCTTAACCTAACCTTGACCTTAACTATAACCAAACCATTACCTTAACCTTAACCTTAACCTTACCTTAACCTTAACCTAACCTTGACCTTAACTATAACCTAACCATAACCTTAACCTTAACCTTAACCTTCACTATAACCTAACCTTAACCTTGACCTTAACCCAAACCATAACCCTAACCTTGACCAAACCCTTAACCTTAACCTTAGCCTGAACCTTAACCTTGACCTTACCCTTAACCCTTACCTTAACTATAACCTAACCCTAACCTTCAACAAGCCCTTAATCTTAACCTTAACTAAACCTTAACCTTGACCTTAACTTTAACCTTATATTACCCTTAACCTAACCTTAACCTTAACTATAATCTTAACCTTAAGGTTATGGTTAAGATAATTTTAAGAGAAGGTTAAGGGTAAGGTTAAGGTTTAGGTTAGGTTAAGGTTATGTTTAAGGTAAGGTTAAGGGTAAAGTAAAAGTTAAGGTTAGGTTAAGGTTAATTTAAGGTTAAGGGTAAGCTTAATGTCAAGGTCGAGGTTAAGATTAATGGTAAGGTTAGGGAAAAGGTTAGGGTAAGGTTAAAGTTATGTTAAGGTTACGGTTACAGTGAAGCTTAAGGTTAAGATCCATAACATTAACCTAACTTTGACCTTAACTATAACCTAACCCTAGCCTTAACCTTAACCTTAACCTTATCTTAACCTTAACCTTCATTATAACCTAACCTTAATCTTAACCTGAACCTAAACCATAACCCTAACCTTGACCAGACCCTTAACCTTAACCTTAACCTTAACCTTTACCCTAACCTGAACCTTATATTTAACCATGACTTTACCCTTAACATAACCTTAACCTTGACCTTAACTATAATCTATTCCTAACCTTGACCAAACCTTTAACCTTAACCTTGACCTAACCTTAACATTGACCTTAACTTTAACCTTATCTTACCCTTAACCTAACCTTAACCTTAACAATAACCTAACCCTAACCTTAACTTAACCTAACCTTAACCTTGACTTTAGCTATAACCTAACCCTAACCTTAACTTAACCTAACCTTAACCTTGACCTTAACTATAACATAACCCTAACCTTAACCAAACCCTTAACATCAACCTTAACCTAACCTTAACCTTGACCTTAACTATAACCTAACCCTAACCTTGAACAAACCTTAACCTTAACCTTAACTTTACCCTGAACCTTAACCTAACCTTAAACTTGACTTTATCTTAACATAACCTTAATACCTTAACCTTAACCTTAACCTTCCCATAACCATAACCTATACCGTGATTTTACCCTTAACCTAACCTTAACCTTAACCTAACCCTAACCTTGAACAAATGCTTAACCTCCACTATAACCTAACCTTAACCTTAACCTTAACCTTGACTTTACCCTTAACATAACCTTAATCTTAACCTCTCGTGACCAAACCCTTAACCTTAACCTTAACCTGACTAAACCCTTAAGGTTAGGGTAAATTTAAAGCTAATGTTAAGGTTAAGGTTATGGTTAGGTTAATGTTATGGTTAAGGTTACAGTTAGGTCAAGGTTAAGGGTTTAGTCATGTTAAGGTTAAGGCTAAGGGTTTGGTGAAGGTTAAGGGTAAAGTTAATGTAAGGGTTAGGGTTATGTTATAGTTAAGGTTAAGGTTAGGTTAAGGGTAAAGTCAAGGTTAAGGTGAAGGTGAAGGTTAAGGTTAAGGTTAGGTTAAGGTTAAGGTTAAGGGTAAAGTCAAGGTTAATGTTAGGTTAAGGGTAAGGGTAAGGTTAAGGTTAAGGTTACAGGTTTAGTCAGATTAAGGTTAAAGTTAAGGATTTGGTTAATGTTAAGGTTAAGGTTAAGGTTAAGGTTAGGGTTAAGGATAAAGTCAAGGTTAAGGTCAATGTTAGGTTAAGGTCAAGGTTAAGGTTAAGGTAAGGTTAGGGTAAAGGTTAAGGTTAAGGTTAATGTTAAGGTTAATATAAGGTTAAGGGTAAGATTAATGTTAAGCTTAAGTTAAGGGTAAAGTCAAGGTTAAGTTTAGGTTAAGGTTAAGGTTAAGGTTAGGTTAAGGGTATAGTTAACGTTAAGGTTAAGGGTAAGGTTAGGGTAAGCTTAGGGTTAGTTTATAGTTAAGGTTAAGGTTAAGGTGAAGGTTAAGGTTGGTTAAGTTTATGTTTAAGGTTAAGGTTAAGGTTAGGTTAAGGTTAAGATAAGGTTAAGGTTAAGGTTAAGGTTAAGGTTAAGGACCTTACCCTTAACCATAACCTTAACCTTAAACTTAACCTTAACCTAACCTAACCTTAACCTTAACCAAACCCTTAACCTTAACTTTAACCTTAACCTTAACCTTCCCATTACCATAAACTTAACCTTAACCTTGACCTTACCCTTAACCTTAACCTTACCCCCTTATCCTTAACCTTAACCTAAACCTTAACCTTAACCTGACTAAACCCGTAACCTTAACCTTAACCTGACTAAACCCGTAACCCTTAAACTTATCTTAACCTTACCATAACCTAACCTTAGCCTTAACCTTAACCTTAACCTAACCTTAACCTTAACTTTAACTATAGCCTAACGTAACCTTAACCTTACCTTAACCTAACCGTAACCTTAACTTTCCATAAACTTAACCTAACCATAACCTTAACCTTAACCATAACCTTAACCTTGACCTTGACCTTGACCTTAACCTTGACCTTAACCTTAACCTTACCCTTATTCTTCACCCTTAACCTAACCTAACCCTAACCTTAATCTGACCTTAACCTTGACCTTAACCTAACCTTAACCTTAACCTTATCTCACCCTTAACCTTGACCTTGTCCTTAACCTTAACCTTACCTTTACCTTAACCTTAACCTTAACCTTCCGATAACCATAACCTTAACCTAACCTTAACCTTAACCTTGACCAAACCCTTAACCTTAACTATAACCTGACCTTAACCTTAGCCTTCCCATAACCACAACCTTAACCTTGACTTTGACTTTACCTTTAACGAAACCTTAACCTTGACCTTCCCCTAACCTTAACCCAGCACCCTGTCCAGCCTATTGTTCAAGTCCCTGCACCTGATTCTGTTTAGCAACCTGGGCCTAGTACACCTCAGACTCTGCCTCAAACTGTTGTAGCTACTGAAATTTCTGTTCAACCTACAACACCTATTTCTGGAGTATCTGTAGCTTCAGTTTCTTCTATTCCTGCATCAGTACAAATTCGTCAAGCCTCTGTGCCATAGTCAGGACCTAAAATTCAGACTATGGTCGAGATGCCTATGGGACAAGCTGGTACCAGTACGATTGTCTCTAGTCAACCATAATTTACTTATCAACCGTACCAGGGACAGTATCAAATTGGTCAGACTACACAAAATCCAGCATATCGATATCAGCCGTACCCTGGGTATAATTATCAAATACCTCAACAACCCCAGTATGGTCCGGTTAATCCTAGTTACCCAGGAGGTTTCACGATTCAAGATGCACATCCAATTCTGGGGTATCCTGGATATCCTCCTCCTGGCACTGGTTTGATCACACAAGGTTATCAAGACCCCAGCCATCGGTTACCATTCATAGCAACTTTAGATTTACTGGATCTATCGCGCCTTACGAACAATCCCACTTTTTATCTTCTATATTGGCCACCGATGCCTAAAAATTTGCCTAGTGATATTCCGAAATTTGAAGGTAATTCAGGAGAGGACCCATCTAATCACGTTATGACTTATCACCTCTGGTGCGCATACAATTCACTAGTCGATGATTCGATTCGATTACATCTTTTTCAGAGAACTCTCATTGCTCTAGCTGCCAAATGGTACATTGAGTTACCATGCGGCTCTTTTAATAATTTTAACGTGCTAGCTACTGCTTTCTTAACCCATTTTAGTTTCCTGTCAGATACAACAATGGCACAAAATTGCTGACTTCATTAAAATAGTCTACGTTTAAATACATATCTGATCATATTCATGAGTGGAGACGTAGAAGGTGTTTAGTGAAAGTCTTTATTCCTGATCAAATTTTGGCTGAATGGTTTATTAAATCGTTATTGCCCAAAATTACTGAAGATGTGGCCAAAGGAGGCATTGTTATGGAAGAGAAATTCATTGCTCAAGCTCAGTACCTTGACCTTGTATATACTCAGTCAGGTACTCTATATGATAAAATCCTCGATTTACCAAGACCTGGTCAATTAACTGCAACTCCTTCTGGATCTCATGTCGCTGATGGTGTAATTGGTTCTGTTAGCATTGGTAAAATTAAGAAGAAGTCTTCCAAGACCATTTCTCCTATTATCACTTTACCCGATTCACCCAAAGGAGATTCTTCCCAAGAAGCTTCGACTGATATTCACATTGTAGAGTCATCTACAACCAAATCTAAAACCGGTGGTAAGAAGAAAGGTAAGAATAAAAATAAAAAACCTTCAAAAGAGAAAAACGATGCAACTGAACCAACTAACGAAAAACGCAAACCTCAATATCATTGTCTCATTTGTGATCAGGATCACTTTACAAGAGAGTGCCCGCATAGAGTCGAGGTATCAAAATTTGTTAAGAGTTCGCCTATACCTGCTGTCTTGAAGGATCCCTTTCCCGCTCAAGATAGTAACATGGTTGGATCTTCCTCCAATACGGTTGATGATATTTTGATGGTTGCAACACGATCACAAGATTATGGTAGTAAAAATGCTGGTAAAGAAGCAGAAACATCCAATTCCGCATCGACTACATCTCCCTTAGCTTCTGATCCATTACAGATCGAGAAAAAAAATCCTAACTTAGTGATTAAACCGCTTGCAAAAGGTGTACTTCGTAAATCAGCTTTCAATCCACATGTGAGAGCTACTCAAAATTACAATATTGTTGAAGATTTGGCAATTTCCCCTTCAGCAATGTCGGCTTTGGAAGTATTGCAATCATGCCCAGCCGAAAGAAATTTACTTTTGTTAGCCTTAGGAGATGTACATCTCTAGGATTTGAACCTCATGATCTTCGATTTAGAGAATTTTACACCCTGCCTACCCCATCAAATGGCTTTTTAGATTTCGGTAATAGTAAAAAAAAACGTATTTTTCATACTGCTGTTGATGAAGGGGCTTCTACGTGTATTATGTCGTTAAAATGTTGGAAATAACTTGGTTCTCTGACAATTAACCAATCACCAACTATTCTTAAAGCTTTTGACGGAAGAGGTTTTCATCCATATGGTATCTTACAAGATCTACTAATAGAGGTCAAAGGAAAAATGGTTATTCTAGATGTGGAGGTGGTTGATGCCCCTCTCGATTACAACCTTCTCCTGGGTCGCAGTTGGTATTACGCCATGACTGCTATTGTATCATCGATATTTCGTCTCATCATGTTTCCTCATAAAGGAAAGATCATTAAAATAGATCAGCTCTCATATTATTCATCCGACCTAGCCTCTACTGATAGCATCCAACATATCATAAAATCGACTATCCCTTATAAGGATGTCAGAGTAGGTTTACTTAAATATTCAGCTCTACTGGGAACTTTTTCCCTGCTTGCTCCCAATGTACAACTTCCTATTGCTAATATCAATATGATTTCGTCAATTACTATGTCCTTTGATGATGCTTGGATAGTACCTTCATAATCAGAATTGGATTCATTCGATGGCCTGATGCGTTTGAGTCCTTTTGAGTTAGCATATCAAAATGTACAATCATTTTCTGATACTGTTAGGTCCCTATATTACTAGTATAGTCCCTTATTGTTGTTAGTGTAACCCCCTTATTGTTATTATTGTTCCCTTAAATTCTTATTGTTAGGTCGGCTAGGATTACATTGTGGCCCCACTAGGATTACATTATGGCCCCATGGACTCCTATATATAGAAAGGAGGTTTTGTAAATTGTATCATCCAAGAATTGTTAATTTATATAATGTATTGGAGGTTGTCCCCTCAAAGTGGCTTATTTCTAAGGCGTTTATATCTCTTTTCTTCTATTTTTGGAGCTGTTACACAACATTTGGTATTAGAGCTTTGGATTTTAGGGTTTCGCTGCTCTAAACAGGTCATCGTGGAATTTTCACTATAATGTTTTTTCTACGAAGGTTTAGAATCTGAAATTTTTAGGGTGCGAAGATGAAATCCTGAGGAAACGCGTCAAAAAATTTTAGATCTTGGTTCGCAATATTTTTGGAGATATGATCTGTGGAAGGTAGTGCTTTTTCAGGCTCCTGAATTTCATATCAAAGAGGTGATCGTGGAAAATGATTCATAACTCTCTCTCTGAGCATTAGATTGGAGTGCCGTAAAAATTGGTCAAGTTTACACGGACTTGAGTTTCTTGGCTATCAATTTTAGGGCCGAAGGATGAAACAGTGACATGTGGAAAGTCGTACAAGTTTTCTCTACTGAACCAGTCCATAATTAGGTCATTGTGGGAGATTGGACACAAATTTGTCTTGGAGAATCCAAATCAGGTCAGACCTGTGGCATTCAAAAGAGAATTCAGAGGGCTACATCTCTACTGAAATTCAAATATTCAAGTGATGCAATCAAAGTGATAATCCAATTTCAATATCGAGCTCCTCAAAAGCAAGAAAAAGGTGTGTATTTTTTTCTGAATTGCATAAGTCTTGTTTGAGGAATCAATTTGAATTGACTCCAAGAGCATATTGTAGTATAGATATCAATATTTGGTTCTAAAATATGCCCCATAAAAATAATTCAACACCCATTAAGCCTTCAGAAGACTCTACCATGACTCATGAAGATGAAGAATTGAAACATGACCTATCAAAATTACAAGAGCAAGTGCACCAAATTTCGCTCTCGCAAAGAGCAACAAAAAATGAAATGGAAGTTTTGAAGAGAGGCGTGGAAGCTAAGATGGATGGCATGGAAGCTGGCATGGAATCTAAGATGGATCACATGAAATACAACATGGAAAACATGAAGAATGATCTAAAAGTAGACATGGAAGGTTTGACAAAGTTGATACAAGAAATGTTTCATAATGGTGAAAATCTAGTAGAAGAAATTCATGATGAGAACAAAATAAATGTTAATCGTGATTTCACAAACTCTAATGTTGGCAGGAAGAACCACCATATTCCAAAAATGGATATGAGGAAATTTGATGAAAAGGATCCTGTAACATGGATACCACAAATGGAGCAATATTTTGATCTCCATAACGTGCAAAACACACAAAAGGTATGCATTGCAACTTTACATTTAGAACAAAATACATTTGTATGGTATCGATGGCTTTGTTCCCGTATAAAAATTCTCACTTGGTCAATTTTTATGGAGGAAAACATAGCACATTATGAGGATACAAAGAGCAACAATATCTTTAGCCAATTGATAAATCTCAAACAAAAGGGCTTAGTGGGGGAGCACATTGAGGACTTCCAAAAATTGAATATAAGGGTAACTAATATTCCAAAGGAACACAGGATTGATCTCTTCATAGGTACTTTAAAGGATAACATCCAACATGAAGTTCGCGTTTTGGAACCTGATTCATTGGAGAAGGCATTCAGGTTGGCAAGAAAAATTGAATGTAAAATTATGGCGACAAAGAAGCCTACCACTCACTTCTATAAAGAAGGAAGTGTTGCTACGCCTAGATTTCCACAACCTACAAGGTTGACACCACAAAAATTGGAAGAAAAAAGAGCAAAAGGGCTTTGCTATAGTTGTGATAGAAAATAAACTAAAGGTCATAAGTGTGCTGAGAAGAAATTATTTTACATAGATTGTGAAGAGGAAGAAGAAAATGAACAAGAAGAGGATATACACCAGGAACCAGCCCCAGAAGAGGAAGAAATGAATCCAACCATATCGTGTAATGCACTGGCAGGAATTATTACTCCTCAAACTCTCAAGATAAAAGGACAAATCAAGAAGAAAAAGGTAATAGTGTTGATTGATTCAGGTAGCACCCATAATTTTATTCATTGTAAGGTAGCCAAGGAATTAAATTGTTTCCTATACCCAGCACCAGAATGTCAAGTGATGGTTGCAAATGGAGGAACTATAAATTGCTTTGAAAAATGCCATAATATCAAGCTAACCATGGGGGAATATGTATTGACTAGTCCAATGCTTTCCATTCCTATGGGAGGTGCTGATGTTGTACTAGGAGTACAATGGTTACAATCTTTAGGGACGATAGCTTTTAATTTTCAAGAACTTTTCTTGAAATTTTTTTCAGAAGGAAAGGAAGTCGAATTACGGGGTATTGAAGGGAAGCCAAGAAGGATAATAAGCTCTAATGTCATGACAAAGCTTCTAAAGAAAGAACAACGAGGCGTAATTGCACAATTATGCTTACTAGAAGTTCCAACATCAAAATCATCTATTTCTGCAGATCTCCAACAAGTCTTGGACAATCATTCCAAGGTGTTTGAAACTCCCAAAGGACTCCCACCTATTTGTGATCATGATCATGCTATTCATTTGATTCCAGGAAGTGTTCCTCCAAACATCGGGCCTTATAGATATCCTTACGTCCAAAAGAGCGAAATTGAACGTATGATTGCAGAAATGTTAGAGGCGGGTATAATTCAACCTAGTCAAAGTTCTTTCTCTACTCCTGTAGTATTGGTACACAAGAAGGATGGATCATGGAGAATGTGTCCGAATTATAGGGAACTCAATAAGCTCACCATTAAAGATAAATTTCCCATTCCTGTGATTGATGAATTATTGGATGAATTACATGGAGCAATTTATTTTACCAAGTTGGATCTTCGTTCAGGATATCATCAAATTAGAATGAAGACCGAAGATATTCCAAAAATAGCATTTCGAACTCATGAAGGTCATTATGAATTTTTGGTCATGCCTTTTGGCCTTACCAATGCACCTTCTACATTTCGAGGGTTGATGAATTCCATTTTCAAACCCTTCCTTAGAAAATTTGTGCTAGTATTTTTTGATGATATACTAATCTACAACAGGTCTTGGAAGGATCATGTTGAACATGTTGACAGGGTGCTCAAACTATTGCAGGAGAAACAATTATATGCAAAAACATCCAAATTTTTCTTTGGAGTACAAGAGGTGGAATATCTCGGTCATATTGTATCTCACAAGGGTGTTAAGGTAGACCCTAACAAAATTAAAGCCATTAAGGAATGGAAAGTTCCCACGACCATAAAGTAGTTGTGAGGATTTCTCGGGTTAACATGGTATCATCACAAGTTTTTTAAGAATTATGAGAGAATAGTAGCACCTCTAACAACATTATTGAAGAAAGATGCATTTTCATGGACTCCTGATGAAACTAAGGCCTTTGAACATCTTAAAGAGGAAATGTGTCAAGCACCAGTCTTAGCTACGCCAGACTTCACAAAAACCTTTATTGTGGAATGTGATGCCTCAGGAAATGGAATTGGTGTTGTGTTAATGCAGGAAGGAAGGCCCATTGCTTTTGAAAGTCATCCAATCAAAGGAAAGTATTTAAAGAAACCTATTTATGAGAAGGAAATGTTAGAAATACTGCATGCACTAAAGAAATGGTGAACTTACCTAATAGGAAGACATTTCAAGGTAAAAACTGATCATCATAGTCTTAAACACTTTTTGGAACAAATAATATCTTTAGAAGAGCAAAAAAAATGGGTCACAAAGATGTTTGGTTATGACTTTGAAATAATATACAAAAAATGAAAGCTTAATGTTGTTGTAGATGCACTCTCAAGAAAGAATGAAGAGGTGGAAGCATTGGTTTGTGCCATTTCTATTATCCAACCAGATTGGATAACCGAAGCAAGAGATGAATGGAAGAAGGACCAAGATGTATGGACACTCATTTAAAATTTGCAGCAAGATCCTAGTACATCTGATACATTTAGTTGGAAAAATGATTTCCTATGGTACAAATATCTCTTATATCTTTGTAGGAATTCCCAACTAAAACAAAATTTTATTTTTGAACTTCACACTTCTTCTCTAGGAGGACACTTAGGATTTTTAAAAAATTACCACAGGGTGAAGAAATAATTTTTTTGGGATGGCCTTAAATCTGATATTCAAAAGTTTTTGGCGGAATGTTTGGTTTGCCAACATAATAAAGTTGAGACAATTAATACCCCAGGACTTCTACAACCTTTATCCATTCCAAGTCAACGTTGGGAGGAGATTTCAATGTATTTTATCACAGGTTTACCTAAGTCTGAAGGAAAGAGTGTCATCATGGTGGTGGTTGATAGAATTACCAATTATGCACACTTTTGTGCATTATCTCATCCATTTAAAGCAAGTACAGTTGCTACTACATTTATGGAAAGAATTCAAAAGCTACATGGAAACCCATGGGTCATTGTGAGTGACAGAGATCCCATTTTTACTGGAAATTTTTGGATGGAGTTATTTTCTTGTTTGGGCACTCAATTAGCTCATAGCTCATCTTATCATCCTCAATCTGATGGTCAAACTGAGATAGTAAATAAATGTTTGGAAGGATATCTTCGTTTTTTATAAAATGTCAACTTAGTAGATTAGTGTTCACCTCTCATTGCAGAATATGGTGGTATAACACTTCCTTCCATCTGAGAAAAAATATGTGGCTTGCATTTATGGCACTTTATGGGCCATCATCCACTACATCCATCACATCATATTTAAGGGAAAATTCGAAGGTTCAACGGTGGAAGATCACATCGAGCATGACGAAGTTATACACGCTCTTTTAAAGGATAACTTGAATTTGGCACAATGAATGAGTCGAATGAAACAACGAGCGGATCAACATCGCAGATGTGGTGGGGCATGATGTGAGGTCCCAGTATTTTCATGACCCAACCATACAAGCAATCCTCAAACAATAAGAATGATAATAAATTATCGCCAAAGTACAATGGTCCTTACAAGGTGTTGCAAAAGATTGGTATATGCATACAAATTGGAGCTTCCCGCTTCTTCGCGAGTGCATCCAGTTTTCCATTTTTCATGCTTAAAGAAGGTTATAGGTGAAAATATTCCAGTTCAAACAATATTGCGAGAATGAGGAAGGAAAAATCATATTGGAACCTGGAGCGGTCACGGAAACAAGAACTCGACAGCTACGGAATCGATCAATTTCAAAGTATCTCATCAAGTGGAAGAACTTACCCACTGAAGATTCTACATGGGAGGATGAGAATTTTATACAGAAGCACCCAGAGCTACTTAAGAATTAAGGACAACACTTTTTTAAAGGAGAGGGGCATGTCAGGTCCCTATATTACTAGTATAGTCCCTTATTGTTGTTAGTGTAACCCCCTTATTGTTATTATTGTACCCTTGTAACCCCATATTGTTATTATTGTGCCCTTAAATTATTATTGCTAGGTTGGCTAGGATTACATTGTGGCCCCACTAGGATTACATTATGGCCCCATGGACTCCTATATATATAAAGGAGTTTTTGTAAATTTTATCATCCAATAATTTTTCATTTATGTAATGTATTGGAGGTTTCCCCCTCGAAGTGGCTTATTTCTAAGGCGTTGATATCTATTTTCTTCTATTTTTGGAGTTGGTTACACAACAAATACTCCTTCAACTGAGTCTGATCCAATGAATGTGATCATTCAGGAGTCATTTTCAGTATCGAGCTTAGCTTCGACACCAATTCTAGATCCTGCTCAAGTATTAAATACTGATGAACATATTCATGAATTCTTATCGGTTTATACCTCGGCGCTTCCGATTCCACGATAGGGATGGTTTTAGTTCAGGAAGATGAATTCCACAGTGAACATGTGATTTACTATCTTAGTCAAAATTTGCATCTGACTGAGATCAAATACTCACATGTGGAGAAATTGGTCTTGGCAGCTGTTCAAGTTGTCCAACGTTTTTGTCACTACATACTTTTATGCAAAATGACAATGATCTCTGATTGTAACCCTATGATGTACATTTTTACCAAACAATTGCTAGGGGGAAAATACTCCAAATGGATTGTTATCCTGCAGGAATTTGATTTGGAGTCTGAAAAGTCTAAATCCAAGAAATCATTGATATTTGCTAAACTTATGTGTGTTTTCCCACGTACTGATACAAAAACTGTGGCGGAACAACCAATTGCGGATGAATCCTTGTTTCTTATTAGCACCATTGATCCTTGATATCATTTTTTATCTTCAAACCCAATATTTTCGACCTGGGATTTCACAGTCGCAACGACAAAAAATATGTTTCCAGTCTCAACAATATCATATTGTTGGCGACACACTATACTTTCGTGGTGCAGACTTAGTTTTTCAACATTGTCTAACCCATGAAGAAGCCGAAAAAGTTTTAAATGACTGTCACTCTGGAGCATGTGGTTGTCATATGTCTAGGTATGCCACAGCCCAAAGTATTTTGTGCGCAGGTTATTTTTGGCCGTCCTTGTTTAAAGATTGTATTTATGCGGTCCGAAAATGTCATAATTGTCAAATATTCGATCGATAAATGCATGCACCACTTGATCCTCTTCACGCTATAATTGTTGTCAGTCATTTTGAAAAATGGGGCATTGACTTCATCACATGTAACCCTCACTTGGTCGGGGGGCATGGGTATATTATTCTAGCAGTAGATTATTTTACCAAATGGGTCGAGGCGATGCCAACATTTGCGGTAGATGGAAAAAATGCAGCTACTTTAGTATTCAATCATGTGATTGGTCATTTTGGTGTACCCCAAGAAATAATTACTGATCACGGGAGCCATTTTCGGAATATCATGATGACCGAGTTAACAGACCAACTTGCCCTGCGCCATGACAGTTCTACACCATATTATCCACAGGATAATGGTTTAGTTGAAGAAATTAATAAATTTTTAGTCACCATGATCAAATTAATCATTGGAATCCATAAGTCAAATTGGCATACCATGCTCTTTTTAGCACTTTGGGCATATCGAACCTCTGCAAAAACATCGACAGGTTTTACCCCTTTTCAACTAGTTTACGATTTAGAAGCGGTATTACCCATTGAATGCGAGATACCGTCACTCCAAATAGCCATAGAACTACTACCAGAAAATTCTGAAGAGGAGAAACATTTTTTATACTTGGCTCAATTAGATGAGAATCGGCGCACCGCTGCATTATCTATCGAGTCTCATGCGAAAAGAATGAAAGCTCAGTATGATAGAAGTGTTACCCCTCGTAATTTTTTAGAAGGAGACCTAGTTTTGATTTATGATCAAGCCAACGATAATAGGGGCTGGGAAATTTTAACCCATGTGGCATGGTCCTTATATTGTCAAGTGACAGCTTGTAAAAGGGGCCTATGAATTGAATGATTTTAACGGGATCTCTTTAGGTAAACCCAGAAATGGACTTTATCTGAAGAGATATTACGCTTGATTTTTTTGTGGATATCTTCTCTGTATATTAGTTACTTTTTAACTGGTGTGCTATATATTAGAAACATGTGCCTAGCTTAAGTGTTCTATTACTATCATTCTTGCTTATCTGGATACTTTTGATATCACAGATGTCGACGTCATTTCAAACATATATTGGTTTTTCTGATGGCGCTTGTCGTAGTACATGGAACATCTCTTCCGCAGCTTGGGTTGTTTATTCACCTACTGACGAGTTAGTATCGATGCATGGGGTAAGCCTCGGTCAAACAACAAACAATATTGCTGAATATAGTGCAGTAATTGAATTATTATCGAAATCCATTTCATTTGAAATTCGAAGTTTGATCGTTAGGTTAGATTCTGAACTCATTGTATTACAGTTAAACCAAGTATATGCCATTAGAAATCCAGTATTATTAAGATTATTTTTAAGGGTTCGTCTCTTGGAACGAGAGTTCGATTATATTGAGTATCAACACATTCCAAGAAATTTAAATACATTAGTAGATGCAATTTCTTCTAGTATTATAAACAGACATTTGCAATAACAAAGTAATAAATCAACATTCAATAACATGATTGAACAGGTAACTGGAAATAATAGTATATCATAGTATAGATGTAGTGTTCAAAAAATAATACATCTTCTTCGATCATAGGCTCAAAACACCTTATGATCGGAAAAAGGTGATACAAAAAATGAGTCTACAAGTCAATCATCCACTATCCATGGTGATGATCATGATAATACACTACTGCTCATGCCATCCTAGTCAAAAACCTCCTAAATGGTCCAGGAACACCAATGACATATCTCTGTAGATGGAGTGGGATATCATCTATGGTGGTCTTAGGAATATCCATAGTGAGCCACTCTAAATGGTGTTCTAAATTAGTTAGGATCTCTGTAGTTTGATCCTGTGGGGGTGGTGGTGGTGTTGCTGCATCCCTTTGGCTCTGGTCAAAGGGGCGGAGAATGGATGGTCGACTCGGACCCACATCTGCATTTGAAATTTTTTTTATCAGTTTTGGACGACTTAAAAACAAAATAAAAATTAGAAATTAGAACATGTCAAAATGGATTTTTTACCTGACTCATCCCACTGAGCTCTTGGAGGAAGGCGCATATCTCGGTCACCACGAAAATCCATACCTGCATAAGGAAAATCCTCTATCACAAAAATATGGCATTCTATCCAACGAAACTAAGTCAAGGGAAAATGAACAATCTCCCCACCTTGGCTGTGGCGGGCCATCAAAGTAACCCAACGAACCATCCTAGGCTCTCGAGGTCGACCAGCATCAACAGGAATATGCTGCGGGGCTAACATAGGGATCCTCTCGAGAGCAAAGGTGACGACGATGGACCCATATCCAAAGTTTTTTAACTTCCCATTATTTGCTCTGGTAAGTTGGCCTTTCACATTTTCCAACACTGCTTCGTAGCAGTTGAATATGGTGCCTCGGAAAAAATCTACTGCGATGCGCATCTAAGATCTAGTAGCTACATGCAAAGCTGCACTTCCGCACAACTTGAAAAAGGTAAAATAAATCACTTTTAACTCAGGACGGATGATAGTTTTAATGTCAATCCATTTGTCTCAGGGATTGGCTTCATCATTACAAAACTCTAATTGCAGGCTGGAAACACACTGGCCACCTGGCCTAGTTCCAAATAGAGATAGTGGTTCGCCTCTCCTAGACAAACCAGTTAAAAAATATGTGTGCCAACTCAATCTCGAGCCAGTGAACTCCAATCATGAAACACTGGTCCTAAACATCCCATTTACTTACCAGACAAATAAGAAGATCTACTTGAGCTCTCATGCCACTGATAGCCCAAAATTGGAAAAGCCTGCATGCTCTTAAAAATTGCAAAGTAGGTTGATGAATCATTGCTGCTTCATCTACCTCCTCATGTTCCCGTTCTCACCAAATGAGCATTGTAGATATCCTATAATAAGTAAAATGAAGGATTAGAATACTTTTGAAGTAAAAATTTTGGGTAATTTAGGAAGAAAATATGTTTTTAAATTCATTACGGCTCCCCCGCACTTTACGCTCAAGGACAGTATGTAGCTCCACATGGGACCTGTGTTAAAAGTGCGGGGCCCCGACATTTTCCTTTGTATGAAAAATTCGGGGTCCGTAGGTACCCAATGTCTTACCTGCAGACCCTCGAGGGCAGATTTTTCAACATATTTTCCTCCCAAAATAAATTTCTGACCCTAATTTAAAAAATTGAACAGATGAAAAGCAAGAGCAAGAGGTTGTGGATTACCTGAAGCAGACGGTTTTCGATTCCGACGGTCAGTTTGCCCAGAATCTTCTCCGAATTGTTTTTTGCCAAGAGCTCTAAAAATTCACTCCAAACTCAAATGGTGAAAATGAACTTGAAAACCTCCTTTTTATAAGTTTTTTCAGATAAATGAATTTTAAATTTGTTTATTTTTCACTTTAAAAAGTCGGTTTTTGAAAATATTTTTTTATTATTGAAATAAGTATGTTTAATTTTTCAAGTTTTTGTGTAGAATAACAAATTTTTTCAGGCAAAATGATCATTTTTGATGAAGAGTATACTTTTATCACTTTTTTGGGCTCTTTAAAATTTACGAAAAAGCGAAACCATGGAGTTCTCTTTTAAGCCCTTTTCAGACTCTCTAAAAATGAAAATATTGTTGAGTACTTGACTCAGTCAAACTCGTTAAAGTAAATGAATAGTCGTCCCTTTAGTATAAGTTTACCCCTTTTTTGGACTGAAATGGACTATTTACGAAAAAGGTATATGTTGAGTAATCATGGTCAATAGAGTTCTATGTTGCATTATTTTATACTTTTTCGAGCCTGAGAGACTAAATTTACAAAAAAGTACACCCATGGAGTTTTCTTAAGTTTTTTCTTCTGACTCCCTAAAAATGAAAAACACTGAGTTTCTCCTATACTGGACTCGTTAAAATTTAACAGTAAAGGACCTGTCGATTACAAACAGGAACATACCACTCCTTCTTAGGGTTCAATTTTAAACTAAGATGGACTCATCCAAAGGATGAGCTTATAAACAAGAAATGTTATCCTCCTCAAGCTTGTCAAAAATAAAGAGGTACTTGCCAGAAATGGTGGGGGAAAGAGAGAAAGCAGATTCATTTGTTACACTTTGATTTATGAAAGCATTATACCACTATTGAACATGACACTTTTTGTCACATTTCTACCTAGGTTGGGAAATCCTTTGCCTATCAGTTAATCAAACCACATTGAAGGTCTTCAGCCAGTTTCTGGGTATTAGCTTTGGGAAACTGTCACCAAACCATATGCAGTGTTGTTATGTGTTCAAGAGAATAGTCAAACAAACCATTCATCTACAAACATTTGTCTCCATTCACGTTGACCATCCATGAGTCAGTCCTTGCAAAAAATTTTCAAAACTTGGTCTATGGTTTCATGTCATGAGCTTGCTTACGACGGATCGCTTTCTATCAACGACAACTCATCATCTAGGAAGTTGATCTAGAATCCGTCAGTACCTTGAAATCTGCATGCCTTAATGGTAGGTTTCTCGCCTTCGACGATAGGTTGCATCATTAACCTTCGATCGAACGATTCTGTGAAATGTTCGACTTCAGATCACTTATTCACACTTCATGGATTGTACTGAGTACTTTGAAATCCATTGTCATTATTGGTGGTTTCTCTCACACCTTTTAATAGTTCACATCATTGACTGGTAATCAAGTGGGTTCTACCATGTTCGACTTCAACACATTTAAATCACATGGATAGAATTGTACTAGTTCGGGAAGCAGAAATCAAGACCCTAGATCTAGTTTCCACCATCCAGGCTGCGAGGAGTTTTATTATTCATTATGCAGTAAACAATTCATTACATATGGCTATGCCCATGCTGTGTCTACACTATTGATGTAATATTAAAATCTTTTTTGTATCAGAACAAGTTTAGTTAGTTTTGATCTGAGTATGGGAATGCCTACCTCAGTGATGATATATATATGTGTGTGTGTGTGTGTTGCATTGAATTTTTTTACAGGGTTCCGACTGGAGCGTCGACAGGCTAATCCTTGAAATGATAAAGCACATCACTCTTCGAATACTCTCAGAATTTGCACTTTAGGGGGCAATTTTTTAAACTAAAATTTGTCACCATGACATTTTAGTACTCCCTTAGAAGTATACAATATCAAAGTTCCTAAATTCAAGCCTTGAAATGAAGAGAAAGGCTCATAAAAGTCTTAAAACTATTGTACCGCACTTTCTCTTAGTATTTCCTACGGTCCCGCACTTTTTGGCTATAAATCATGCATAGCCAAATGCACTTTCTATTTATTAAGGGTGCAAACCTTTGTAAAAGATAATAAAAGGTGAAAGTAACCTTAACCTAACCCTTAAACTTAACCTTCACATAACCTTAACTATAACCTAACCCTAACCTTGACCAAACGCTTAACCTTAACCTTAACCTAGACTTTACCCTTAAAGTAACCTTAACCTTACCCTTACCCTTATCTTAACCTTAACCTAACCTAATCTTAACCTTAACCTTAACCAAACCCTTAACATTAACCTTAACTTAACCTTAACCTTAACTTAACCTTAACCTTGACCTTAACTATAACCTAACCCTAACCTTAACCTAACCTTGCACGTAAATTTAACCTTAAGGTTACGGTTAAGGTTATCGTTAAGGTTAAGATAAGGATAAGGTTAAGGTTGAGGTTAGGTTAAGGTTAAGGGTATAGGTAAGGTTAAGGTTAAGGTTAGGGTAAGGTTATGATTAGGAAAAGGGTAAGGTTAAGGGTAAAGTCAAGGTTAAGTTTACGTTAAGGGTAAGGTTAAGGTTAAGGTTTGGTGAAGATTAGGGTTAGGTTATTGTTAAGGTTAAGGTTAAGTTTAAGGTTAAGTGTAAGGTTAAGGTTAAGGCTAAGGTTACGGGTTTAGTCAGGTTAAGGTTAAGGTTAAGGTTAATGTTAAGGGTAAGGTCAAGTTCAAGGTTAAGGTTACGTTAAGGGTAAAGTCAAGGTTAAGTTTACTTTAAGGGTTTGGTCAAGGTTAAGGTTAGGTTAAGGTGAGGATTAGGTTATAGTTAAGGTCAAGGTTAAGTTTAAGGTTAAGGTGAAGGTTAAGGTGAAGGTCAATGTTAAGTTTAATGTTAAGGGATTGGTCATGATGAGGGTAAGGTTATAGTTAAGGTTAGAGTTAAGGTTAGGTTATAGTTAAGGTTAAGGTTAGGTTAAGGTTAAGGTTAAGGTTACGGTTTGAGTCAGGTTAAGGTTAAGGTTAGGTTCAGGGTAAAGTCAAGGTTAATGTTAAGTTTATGGGTAAAGTCAAGGTTAAGGGTAAAATTAAGGTTAAGGTGAAGTTGAAGGGTAAGGTTAAGGTTAAGGTTAAGATAAGGTTAAGGTTAAGGCTAAGGTTAAGGTTAAGTTAAGGGTAAAGTTAAGGTTAAGGTTATGGGTAAGGTTAAGGATAAGTTTAAGGTCAAGGTTAAGTTTAAGGTTAAGTTCAACATCAAGGTTAAGGTTAAGTTAGGTTAAGGTAAGGTTAAGGTTATGGTTATGGCGAGGGTAATTTCAGGGTTAGGTTAAGGTTAAGGTTAAGGTTAAGGGTAAATTTAAGGTCAAGGTTAGAGTTAGGTTATAGTTAAGGTTAAGGTTAGGTTAAGGGTAAAGTCAAGCTTAAGGTTAAGGTTAAGGTTACGAGTTTATTAAGGTTATGGTTAGGTTAATGTTAAGGGTTAAGTTTAAGGTTATGGGTGTTAAACTTAACCTTACCCTTAACCTTAACCTTAAACTTCACTATAACCTAACCTTAACCTTGACCTTAACTATAATTTAACCTTGACCTTAACCTTAAACTTACCTTTACCTTAACCTTAACATCAACATTACCCTTAATCTTAACCTTAACCTAACCTTCCCATAACCTTTACCTTAACCTAACTTTAACCTTAACCTTTCCCTAACCTTAACCTTAACCTAACCTTAACTTGAACCTAACCCTACCCTTAACCTAACCTTAACCTTAACTTTACCAATAACCTTAACCTTACCCTTTACCTACCCTTAAGCTTGACCTTGACCAAACCCTTAACCTAACCTTAACCTTAGCCTAACCTAACCTCAACCTTACCTTAACCTTAACCTTCCCATAACCTTAAAATTCAACTTAACCATAACCTAACCTTAACCTTGAATTTACCCTTAACGTAACCTTAACTTTAACCTTAACTTTACCCTTAACCTAACCTTAACCTTAACCTAAAATTAACCTTGAGTTTACCCTTAACGTAACCTTAACCTTAAGGACAAAGTTAGGTTAACCTTACCCTTAACCTTATCTTCACCTTAACCTAACCTAATACTAACCTTAAACCCTAACCTAGCCTTACCTTAACCATAACCTTAACCATAACCTTATCTTAACATTACCTTAACCTTAACCTTCCCAATCCCTTAACCTTAACCTAACCTTAACCTCACCCTTAACATAACTTTAACCTTTACTTTACCCTTAACGTAACCTTAACCTTACTAAACCCATACCCTTAACCTTATCTTAACCTTAACCTTAAGCTTTACTTAACATTAAGGGTTACGTTAAGGTTAAGGATATGGGAATGTTAAGTTTAACCTTGACTTTACCGTCAACCTAACCTTAACCTTAACTATAACCTAACCCTAAACTTGACCTTAGCTTTACCCTTAACGTTGACATTAACCTTGACCTTGACATTAACCTAACCAAAACCTTAACCTTAACCTTAACCTAACCTTAACCATAACCGTAACCTAACCTTAAGCTTAACTTTATAATTAACCTAACCCTAACCTTGAGAAAACCCTTAACCTTAACCTTAACCTTACCCTTAACCTTAACCTAACTAAACCCGTAACCTTAACCTTACCCTAATCTTAACCTTAACCTTGAATTTACCCTTAACATAACCTTAACATTAACTTTAACCTTAGACTAATGTAACCTTAACCTTGACCTTAACCTTAACCTTAACCTTAACTATAACCTAAACCTAACCTTACCCTAACCATAACCTTAACTATAAGCTAACCCTAACCTTAACCTTACCCTTAACCTTATCTTAACCTTAACCTTCACTATAACCTAACCTTAACCTTAAGGTAAATGTTATGGTTAAGGTCAGGGTTAAGGGTAAAGTCAAGGTTAATTTTAGGTTAAGGTTTAAGCTATGGGTTTAGTCAGGTTAAGGTTACATTAAGGTAAAGGTTCTGGATAAGGGTAGGGTTAATGGTAAAGTAAAGGTTAAGGTTAGGTTAAGGTTAAGGTCAAGGCTAAGGGTTTGGTCAAGGTTAGGGTTAGGTTATAGTTAAGTTTAAGGTTAAGGTTAGGTTAAGGTTAAGGTTAAGTTAAGGTTAATGTTAAGGGTTTGGTTAAGGTTAAGGTTATGGTTAAGGTTAATGTTAAGTTTAGGTAAAGGTTAATGTTAAGGGTAGGTTATAGTGAAGGTTAAGGTTAAAACCCGTAACCTTAAACCTTAACCTTAACCTAACATTAAAATTAACCTTATCTTAACCTTGACCTTAACCTTAACCTAACCTAACCTTAATCTTAAATTTACCCTTAACCTTACCTTAACCATAACCTTATCTTGACCATAACCTTAACCTTACCCTTAACTTTATCTTAACATTAACTTAACCATAACCTTAACCTTGACCTTAACTGTAACCTAACCCTAACCTTGACCAAACCCTTAACATTAACCTTAAACTTAACGTAACCTTAACCTTAACTAAACCCTTAACCTTAACCTTAACATTAACCTTTACCCTAACCTTACCCTAACCATAACCTATGGTTAAAGTTAAGGTTAAGGTTAGGTAATAGTTAATATTAAGGGTAGGTTATAGTGAAGGTTAAGGTTAGGACCCGTAACCTTGAACCTTAACCTTAACCTTACCTTAAACTTAACCTTATCTTAACCCTGACCTTAACCTTAACCTAACCTAGCCTTAACCTTAACTTTACCCTTAACCTTACCTTAACCAGAACCTTAACCTGACCTTAACATTAACCTTACCCTTAACCTTATCTTAACCTTACATTAACCATAACCTTAACCTTGACCTTAACTATAACCTAACCGTAACCTTGACCAAAACTTTAACATTAACCTTAACCTTAACCTAGCCTTAACCTTAACTAAACCCTTAACCTTAACCTTAACCTTAAAATTAACCTTAACCCTAACATTACCCTAAACATAACCTTAACCTTACCCTAACCTTACCCTAACCATAACCTTAAATTTAGCCTTAACCTAACCTTAACCAAACCCATAACCTTAACCTTAACCTAAGATTAACTAAACCCTTAACCTTAACCTTAACCTTAACCTGATCTTTAACCTAACCATAACCTTGTCTTTACCATTAACCTAACCTTAACCTTAACTATAACCTAACCCTAACCTTGACCTTAACTTTACCCTTAACCTTGACCTTAACATTAACCTTAACCTCGACCTTGACCTTAACCTTACCTTAACCTTAACCTTAGCCTTAACCTTATCTTACCCTTAACCTAACCTTAACCTTAACTATAAGCTAACCCTAACATTGACTTTACCTTAACCTAACCTTAACCCCTTAACCTTAACCTTAACCTTCCCAAACCCTAACCTTAACATAACCCTAACCTAACCCTAACTGTAACCCTAACCTAACCCTAACCTTGACCAAACCTTTAACCTTAACTTTAACATTAAATTTACCCTTAACCTAACCTTAACTTTAACCTTACCCTTAACCTTAACCAAATCATTAACCTGAACCTTAACCTGAACCTTAATCCTAACCTAAAACTTAACCTAACCTTAACCTTGATTTTACCCTTAACCTTAACCTGACTAAACTCGAAACCTTAACCTTAATATAACCTTAACCTTGATCCTAAATATAACCTAACCCTAACCTTAACCTTGACTTTATCCTTAACATAACCTTAACCTTGACTTTACCTAACCAAAGATAAGGTTAAGGTTACAGTTAAGATAAGGTTAAGGTTAAGGTTAAGGTTATGGGTTTAGTCAGGTTAAGATTTGGGTTAAGGTTAAGGTTAGGTTAAGGTTAAGGTTAAGGTTAAGGGTTACGCTTTGAATTTACCCTTAACTTAACTTTAACCTTCACTATAACATAACCCAAACCTTGACCAAACCCTTAACCTAACCTTAACCTTAACCTTCCCATAACCATAACCTTAATCTTCACCTTAACCTTAACCTAACCTTAACCTTAACCTTTACCTAAGCTTAACCTTAACCTTAACCTTATCTTAACCTTGACCTTAAGGGTAAGGTCAAGGTTAAGGTTAGGTTAAGGTTAAGGTTAATGTTAAGCTTAGGTAAAGGTTAAGATTAAGGTTAAGGTTAAGGTTAAGGTTAGGTTAATATAAATATTAAGGGTTTGGTTAAGATTATGGTTAAGGTTAAGAGTAATCTTAAGGTTAAGGTGAAGGGGTTAAGATTAGGTTAAAGTAAAGTCAAGTTTAAGGTTAAGGTTAAGGTTAGGGGGGTAAGGTTAAGGAGAAGGTTAAGGTTAAGGTTAAGTTAAGGTTAAGGTTATATTAAGGTTAAGTTAATAGTAAATTCAAGGTTAAGGTTATAGTTAAGTCAAGGTTAAGGTTAAGGGTAAAGATAAGGTTATGGTTAACGTTACGTTAAGGGTAAATTCAAGGTTAAGGTTAGGATAAGTTTAAGGTTAAGGTTAAGGTAAGATTAAGAGAAGATTAAGGTTAAGGTTAGGTTAAGGTTATGGTTAAGGTAAGGTTAAGTGTAAAGTTAAGGTTAAGATAAGTTTAAGGGCAAGGTTAATGTCAAGGTTAAGGTTAAGGTTAAGGTCAATGGTAAGTTCAAGGTTAAGGTTAAGGATATGGTTATGGGAAGGCTAAGGTTAATTTTAGGGGAAGGTTAAGGTTAAGGTTAAGGTTAAGGTTAAGGTTAGGGTCAAGGTTAGGAGAAGGTTAAGGTTAAGGTTAAGTTAAGGTTAAGGGTAAGGTTTGAAAAAGGTTACGGTTAGGTTATGGTTAAGGTTAATGTTAGGTTAAGAGTAAAGTAAAGGTTAAGGTTATAGTTATGGGAAGGTTAAGGTTAAGGTTAGGTTAAGGGTAAAGTCAAGGTTAAGGTTAAGGTTAAGGTTAACGTTAAGGTTATGGTTATGGGAAGGTTAAGGTTAAGGTTAAGGTTAGGTTAAGGTTAATGTTAAGCTTAAGGTTAAGGCTAACGGTTTGGTCAAGCTTAGGGTTAGGTTATAGATAATTTAAAAAATAGGTTAGGTTATAGCTAAAGTTAAGGTTAACGTCAAGGCTAAGGTTAAGTTAAGGTTAAGGTTAATGTTAAGTTCAAGGTCAAGTTCAAGGTTAAGAATAGGTTAAAGGTAAGGTTAAGGTTAGGGTTAGGTTATTATAGTTAAGGTTATGGTTAGGGTGAGGTTATGGTTAGGTTATAGTTAAGGTTAAGGTTAGGTTAAGGTTAAGGTTAAGGTTAAGGATAGGTTAAGGTTAAGGTGAAGGTTATGGTTATGGGAAGGTTAAGTTTAAGGTTAAGGTTATGGTATGGGAAGGTTAAGGTTAAGCTTAAGGATAAGGTTAGGTTAAGGTTAAGCTTAAATTTAGGGTTAAGGTTAAGGGTTAAGGTTAAAGTTAATAAGGTTAATGTTAAATTTAAGTTTAACCTTACCCTTAACCTTAACCTTAAATTCAACCCTAAACTTAACTTTACCCTTAACTTAATCTTAACCTTCACTATAACCTAACCCTAACCTTGACCAATTCCTTAACCTTAACCTTAACCTAACCCTTAAACTTAACCTAACTAAACCCGTTAAATTAACCTTAACTGCAACCTAACCCTAACCTTGACCAAACCATTAACCTTAACCTTGACCAAACCCTTAACCTTAACCTTAACCTGACTAAACCCGTAACCTTAACCTTAAACTTAACCTTAATATAACCTAACCCTAACCTTGACCAAACCTTTAAAATTAACCTTAACCTTAACCTTAACCTTCCCCTAACCTTAAACCTAACCTTAACCTTAACCTTAACCCTTAACCTTAACCTTACCCCCTTATCCTTATCCTTAACCTTAACCTTAACCTTAACTAAAACCTAAACCCTAACCTTGACCAAATTATTAACCTTAACCTTTACCATAAACTTAAACCTAACCTTACCCTTAAACTTAACCTTAACTATAACCTAACCCTAACATTTATCAAACCCTTAAACCTTAATATTACCCTTAACCTAACTTTAAATTTAACTATAACCTAACCCTAACCTTGACCAAACCCTTAACCTTAACCTTAACCTGACTAAACACGTAGCCTTAAACTTAACCTTATCTTAACCTTAACCTTGCCTTAACTTAAATTTAACCTTAACCTTTGATGCAGGGGCATCCAGAAAGATTTGGATTAAGTTCGAATCTGAAATTGAAGAATCTGGGTGTCTGCTCAACTTAGTGTTCGTAAATTGAGGTCATAAATTGTCAACCAGGGCTAGTAAACTACTGAAGTGAAGTGCACTATATGTTCCTAGGTATTTGTTTCTCACTACGTTGTGTTTAGTGTTTTTCCAATGTTTTTGGTTTTGTGTTTTTATTCTAAGAGGAAAATAACTAAGTTTTGGCAAAGAGAAGTTGTTGGTCACACTAAAACAGAGCAAAACCTATTCTAAATTATGTATGGCACCTGAGAAAAGAAAATGCAATACTTTAACAAGAAAAATAACTCATAGTAAGAACTAAATAACTCATAATATGAACTCAGTAACTCATAACATGAACTCAGTCCATTCATTCATTAGAAATATGTTGGAACATCTTGAGAAAAGGATAATTTTAATGCAATGAGGTTCTTCTAAGTAAAAAATGACTTACAATATCACAAAAATCTCATCCATGGTTAGAAATTTATTGGAACACAATTGGAAAATATTATTTGTAGCATAGTAAGGAAATCTACTCTAAATTAACCTATGACACTGAAATTAATCCATTCTACAACTCAAATTGTCACTACTAAGCCTCATTCGAAAGTTAGAAATCTTTTGGAATAGTTTTGGAAAAGGCTATTTGTAAAATTATAAGAGATTACAGACCAGTCAAGGCCTTGAACTGATATCACTAATTCCTGTCCATATGATGATGTGTTGGAAGAGATTAATAACAAGCGTAGTTTGTAAATAATGAAGGCCTTGAATTCTAATGGAACAAAACTAGCATACCACTGACTAATAAAACTAAAAATACAATAGATAAAGCTGAACTAAAATGAAATCATTCAAACTTGAAATACAGTGACCACAACTGTACTAGAATGCCATTATCCTAACTTGAAATACAGTAATGTGTGAGGACAAATCTGTAATGTGTGAGGACGAAGAGACAGAGTGAATGCGATGTAGTCTTAAAGGAAGTGCGTACTGAGGCTAAAATGCCTCAGAATTGTAACTAAGTTTGTACATAATAGAATTTCTTTGTGTTGATTTCTAATTTAATCATAGTTCGGGGGGTTATGAGTTAAATGCTGTCATTGATGAATAATGATCGACTATCGATCATTGAAAGGATCGATAGCGATCCAGTAAATATTTTATGACATAGGATTTGTTGCGGATTCTGGCGAGTTGAATACATTAAACTCTGTTTAATTGGTTATGTTCTCAAATAAAATTGAATATACGTTCTAGGTATGAGTTAAATGTACATTTAAACAACATAAAGAGGTTCTAATCAATTCGTAATTCCATTCTGAATTTGATGTGAATCCTATGTAAGGACCGGTGGATTCGATTGCATAATTGATATCGACCTTGTTAGAGCCACAATGCAGTAATTCAATGGGAATTTAATTCTTTGTGAAATTTTATGGGTTGGTCGCAATCGACAGTCGAACGAATTTGGAAGGGCTCGGTTTCTTTTAATTCAATTAAAACAGTCATGGGTTCTATTAGCCATTATAGAATTTCAAGTCAATTTTGATACAAACTTGAGTCCTGAGTATAAGGCAATGCGTTTCAGTCTTTTAATGAGCAGTGCTTGTATCTGATGATTGAACACAATTGAACCGCATTATACATTGAATTCACAGTGACCCTGTATGAAGGGCTAACTGAATTCAATGAGTTCCGGTCCTTTGAAGGACACAAATGATCAACCTCTAATTTGAGTCTGTCTGATTCTTGCATCGAACCTATCTAATTAATTCAATGTCTGGGGAAGCTTATCCATAGCATTGAGAGTGATTGGACCTATATTGAAGACCAAGCTGGGTTTGGAACCATAAGAAGAATGCAGAAACGGGATCCGATGGAAAGCCGGGTTAGAACGCTGTGGAGCTAAAGTTCTCATATGAGCGGTTTTGTGAAACGATACCACTGGTATCACGTGCCTCTGGAGTTGAGAAGCAGTTTTGAAGAAACCAGGATTTGTCATCGCACCACCTTTGGTTCACGGATGGTTTTCATTCAAGTCAACCTGATCCAATTATATCTCGACACATCACGGGATTGACACCGCCAATGTCGCAAAGTTCTCGGACGCTAAAGCTCAGGAATTTATTTAACGTGATCATCGCTCGATTAAAATTGTAGCAAATCCAAGGGCATCTGCTCTTAAATCCGCATGGAGGTTAATCGAGGTATGGGGTCAGTTTCTTTGATTGTTTTCTCCCAACATTAATACTTGTGGGACCGACGAAGTTCTAGTTGTTATTTGAACCCATTCACAAATACTACATTTGGTGTAAAGTGCCGAAGGTTGGGTATTGATTACGATTAAAGTTTGTCAGTCTATTTTATGTTATGAAGGTTTTATTATATGGTTCAAGAGTGGGCGAGGAGGCTGCTCTTCTATGTGCAGTGCTTTGAGAAATCAAACCTTAGAATGCTATGCGAGGCTAAAACCATAAGCCAAGGGTTAGTAATTGTTTCAAAGGGGGAAAACTTGATTCATTATATTATGATTGCCGATAATATTGGAAATAGATGGTTTGAAACACACATGTTGACTGTAGGTGTCATCAGAGTGGGCCCATAACCCACAGGCGCCAAGATCGAAAGTTCATTTTCATGAACCAGTAGTTTGATACACTTAGAGTTTCAAGCTCATTTGGTTTAATGAAAGGGAAACCTGCTTGTAGCGGGTTTTTCTCTTCATCAAATGGTATCAAAGCCAGGTTAATGATTTCCTGTGAAGGAGAAGAATTTCATGTATAGAGGAAGAAGAGGTACATTTTTGTGAAAATTTTTAAGCTTGTGATTTTCTTTTATATTGTGAAGGTAGCAGCAAAGGAAGGTGAGAAGATGCAGCAACCTAGAGCAGCAGTGCTCAAATGGTTCCACAGGAGCGAACCAGAGAGATGCCAAAAGTTGGAGCTCAGGAGAGAAGCTTGGTGAGATATCTGGTTGCAGGGAAGACTTGCTATTGCAGAGGTTTTGTTGCAGCTCACAGAGGACAATTTTGCAGAGGATGCGGGTGAGAATTTTTCAGTAAATGTTGCTACAAGAAGATCATGAAGGGAAGTTCCACAGATGACATGGTTAGACTTGCTAAAAGTTGGAGAAGACATATGACCAGGAGGTCATAAATTTTTGTGCCTCGGGAGTTTGATGCAGGGGCATCCGGACAGATTTGGATTAAGTTTGAATCTGAAACTGAAGAAGCTGGGTATGCGAACAGTCATGCGAAATTGGAGCGAAATTGTTGAAACTGACGCTGAAATTTTATGTAACTGATTAATAATTAGCTCTTCCATGTATATGGTTGAGGAGATGAAGAGTTCTGAGATATTCAGAAGAGATTGTGGATCTCAAGAGATTCGAGATCTTTTGTATTTTCTATAAGAGTGAATTTGTAATGTGTGAGGACAGAGAGACAGAGTGAACGTGATGTAGTCTTAAAGGAAGTGCGTACTGAGGCTGAAATCCCTCAGAATTGTAACTGAGTTTGTATATAATATAATTTATGTGTGTTGATTTCTAATTTAATCATAGTTCGGGGGGTTATGAGTTAAATGCTGTCATTGATGAATTATGATAGACTATCGATCACTGAAAGGATCGATAGTGATCCAGTAAATATTGTTATAGTGTAGGATTTGTTGCGGATTCTGGCAAGTTGAATACATTAAACTCTGTGTAATTGGTTATGTTCTCAAATACATTTGAATCTACGTTCTAGGTATGATTTAAATGTACATTTATACAACATAAAGAGGTTCTAATCAATTCGAAATTCCATTCTGAATTTGATGTGAATCCTGTGTAAGGACCGATGGATTCGATTGCATAATTGATATCGATCTTGTTAGAGCGACAATGCAGTAATTCAATGGGAATTAATTCTATGTGAAATTTTATGGGTTGGTCGCAATCGACAGTTGAACGAATTTGGAAGGGCTTAATTTCTTTTAATTCAATTAAAATGATCATGGGTTCTGTTAGCCATTATAGAATTTCAAGTCAATTTTGATACGAACTTGAGTCCTGAGTATAAGGCAATGTGTTTCCGCCTTTTAATGAGCAATGCTTGTATCTACTGATTGAACACAATTGAACCGCATTATACATTGAATGTGTAGTGACCCTGTATGAGGAGCTAACTGAATTCAATGAGTTCCGGTCCTTTGAAGGACACAAATGATCAACCTTTGATTTGAGTCTGTCTGATTCTTGCATCGAACCCGTCTAATTAATTCAATGTCTGGGGAAGCTGATCCATAGCGTTGAGAGCGATTAGACCTAGATTGAAGACCAAGTTGGGTTTGGAACCATAATAGGAATGCAGAAACAGGATCCGATGGAAAGCCGAGTTAGAACACCGTGGAGCTAAAGTTCTCATATGAGCAGTTTTGTGAAACGATACCACTAGTATCACGCGCCTCTGGATTTGAGAAGTGATTTTGAAGAAACCAGGCTTTTTCATCGCACCACCTTTGGTTCACAGATGGTTTTCATTCAAGTCAACCCGATCCAAGTAGATCTCGACACATCACAGGATTGAAACCACCAGTGTCGCAAAGTTCTCGGACGCTAAAGCTCAGGATTTTATTTAACCCGATCATCGCTCGATTAAAATTGTAGCAGATCCAAGGGCATCTACTCTTAAATCTGCATGGAGGTTAATCGAGGTATGGGGCCGGTTTCTTTGATTGTTTTCTCCCAGCGTTAATACTTGTGGGACCGGCGAAGTTCTAGTTGTTATTTGAACCCATTCACAAATATTACATTTGGTATAAAGTGCCGAAGGTTTGGTATTGATTCCAATTAAATTTTTTCAGTCTATTATATTCTATGAAGGTTTTATTATATGGTTCAAGAGTGGGTGAGGAGGCCGCTCTTCTATGTGTGGTGCTTTGAGAAATTGAACCTTAGAATGTTATGCGAGGCTAAAACCATAAGCCAAGGGTTAGTAATTGTTTCAAAGGGGGAAAAATTGATACATTATATTATTATTGCCGAGAATATTGGAAAGAGATGATTCGAAATACACATGTTGACTGTAGGTGCCATCAGAGTGGGACCATAACCCACAGGCCCCAAGATTGAAAGTTAATTTTCATGAACCAATATTTTGATACACTTAGAGTTTCAAGCTCATTTGGTTTAATGAAAGGGAAACCTACTTCTAGTGGGTTTTTCTCTTCATCAACCTTCCCCTAACCTTAACCCTAACCTTACCCTAACCTTAAACCTAACCCTAACCTTGACCAAGCCCTTAACCTTAACCGTAACCTTGACCTAACCTTAACCAAATCCTTAACCTTAACCTTAACCTTACCCTTAACATTCACCTTAACCTTAATCTTAACCTTAACCTTAACCTAACTAAACCCGTAACCCTTAACCTTAACCTTACCCTTAAACTTCACCTTAACCTTAAACTTGATTTTACCCTTAACCTAACCTTAACCTAAAATATAACATAACCCTAACCTTGACCTTAACTTTACCTTTAACCTTGACCTTAACCTTAACCTTGACCTTGACCTTAACCGAACCTTAACCTTAACCTTATCTTACCCTTAACCTAACCTTAACTTTGACTATAACCTAATCCTCACCTTAACCTAACCTTAACCTTCCCCTAACCTTAACCCTAACTTTAACCTTAAATTTACCCTTAACCTAACCTTAACCTTAACTTAACCTAAGCTTAACCAAACCCTTAACCTTGACTTTAACCTTAACCTTAACTTGACTAAACCTGTAACCTTAACCTTAACCTAACCTTAACCTTGACCTTATCCTAATCTAACCTTAACCTTAACCTTAACCTAACCCTAACCTTCATCAAACCCTTAAACTTAACTATAACCTAACCTTAGCCTTGACCTTATCCTAATCTAACCTTAACCTTAACCTAACCCTAACCTTCATCAAACCCTTAAACTTAACCATAACCTAACCTTAACCTTGACCTTAATTTTACCCTTAACCTTGACCTTAACCTTAACCTAACCTAACCTTGACCTTAACTTTACCCTTAACCTTGACCTTAACCTTAACCTTTAATTTACCCTTAACCTAACCTTAAACTTGACCTTAACTATAACCTAACCCTAACCTTAACCTTAACCTTAACCTAATCTTAACCTTAACCTTAACCTTAACCCTAACCTTAACCTAACCCTAACCTTAACCTTAACCTTAACCTAATCTTAACCTTATCCTAACCGTAACCTTAACCTTAACCTTGTCCTTAGCCTAACCATAACCTTAACCTTAACCTTAACCTAACCCTAACCTTAACTTTACCCTTAACCTAACCTTAACCTTAACCTAACACTAACCTTAACTTTACCCTTAACCTAACCTTAACCTTAACCTTAACCTTAACCTTATCTTAACCTTTACCTTACCCAAACCATAACCTTAACCTTAACCTTAACCTTAACTTGACTAAATTCCTAACCTTAACCTTACATTAACCTAACTTTAACCTTAACCTTACCCTAACCTTAACCTTAACCGTAACCTTAACCTTACCCTAACCTTAAGCTAACCATAACCTTAACTTTACCTATAACCTTACCCTTAACCTAACCATAAACTTGACCTTGACCAAACCCTTAACCTAACCTTAACCTTAAGGGTAAAGTCAAGGTTAAGCTTATGGTTATCAGAAGGTTAATTTTAAGGTTAAGAAAAGGTTAAGGTTAAGGTTAGGTTAAGGGTAAAGTTAAGGTTAGGTTAAGGTTAAGTGTAAGGTTATAGTTAGTTTAAGGTTAAGGTTAAGGTTATGTTAAGGTTAAGATAAGGTTAAGGATAAGGATAATGTTAAGGTTAGGTTAAGGTCAAGGTTAAGGTTAGGTTAAGGTTAAGGTTAAGGTTAGGTTAAGTGCAAGGTTAAGGTTAGGTTAAGGGTAAAGTCAAGGTTAAGGTTAAGTTAAGGTTATGGTTATGGTTAAGATTATAGGTTTAGTCAGGTTAAGGTTAAGGTTAAGGTTTTGGTTAATGTTAGGTTAAGGTTGAGGTCAAGGTTAGGGTTAGGCTAAGGTTAAGGTTAAGGTTAGATTAAGGGTAAATTTAAGGTTATGGTTAGGGTAATGTTAGGGTTAGGTTATAGTTAAGGTTAAGGTTAGGTTAAGGGTTAAGGCTAAGGTTAGGGTAAGGTTAAGGTTAGGGTTAATGTTAAGATTAGGTTAAGGGTAAAGTTAAGATTAAGGTAAGGGTAAGGTTAAGATTAGGTTAAGTGTAAAGTTAAGGTTAAGGTTAAGGTTAGGGTTACCTTATAGTTAAGGTCAAGGTTAAGGGTAAGGTTATAGTTAGGTTAACGTTAAGTTTAAGGTTAGGTAAAGGTTAAGATAAGGTTTAGGGTAAGGTTACGATTAAGGTTATGGGTTTAGTCAGGTTAAGGGTTTGGTTAAGGTTAGGTTAAGGTTAAGGTGAAGGTTAGGGGTTTGGTTAAGGTTAAGGGTTTGGTTAAGGTTAGGTTAAGGTTAAAGTTAAGGTTAAGTTAAGGGTAAGGCTAAGGTTAAGGTATAGGTTAAGGTTTGGTCAATGTTAGGGTTAGTTTTTAGTTAAGGGTAAGGTTAAGTAAAGGTTAACCATAACCTTTGTTGGTCGCTTTAATTGTTTTCACAATTCAAGCTCCACATAAATTGTCAACCCGAGGAAGTCTTTTTATTCCAAAGACAATCACGCACTGGATATGCTCAATTTCAAAAGAAAGAACAATGTTCTAGTAAAATCCACACAACTATCAATCATACAAATCTAATTATTCACACTCTGTTTAATCAAAGCTGAAGTCATTTATGTTATAGCAGAGGTAATTCCTATGTTGCAGTTTAGAATCCAAATAAAGGGAAATCAATCTGCAGGAAAGGAAACCAATCAACCATAACAGGAACAGGACCCTATTCCTTAATTAGGAACTTCAGCACCTGCTGCCTGACACTAATCACTCTGTAGCAAGGATAACTCAAGAGACCAAGACCCTATTCCCATGAACAGGAACCTTCAGCACTTGTCTCCTGTTTCTAATCACACTGCAGGAAAAGAAAGGCAATTAGTGGGAGCAGGACCCTATTCCCTTGCACAGGAACCTTCAGCACCTGCTTCCCAGTATTATACATTCAAACATATAACAGAAATAGATTTCTCAACTTCTTAAGAATGAATGTACTGAACACATGCAGCGTTAAGGAAACAGACTATTCAATAACTACAGAACTGTGTAACTGGTGTCTTCAGCAATAGAATTAAAGTAAAGTGAAAACAGCATAAAGAAATTAAACAAACTACAGGGACAGAAGGGTGAATCTTGTGAGGAAGGCGGGCCCTTTCCCTCTCACAAGATTCCCCAGGGAAAGGATTAAATTGGAGTGCTCAAAAGAAGATTTTATTCATCTGTCAAAAGAAATGATACATTACAGATGGAGTCTAGCTCTAGTCTCTTAAATACAATGTTCTCCTGTAGCTTTCAAACTTGAACTCCTCTCTAATGATGATGTCTCCTCTTTTTAAAGAGGAGACATCTCTCACAATTACATGAGAGCAAATCTACGTTTATCCCAATTATGTTCTCCTTCCTTAAAACAGGACTATTCTGTTCTTCCATAAAAAGATATTGTTACAACAAATGCAACAAGAATGCTATCTTCAGAATAATCCGTGTAACCACGTCTTCATGCTGTTGCCATTGTTCCACGAAATACTCTTCCAGAATCGCAAATTGCGAGTGACGGAATTTGCGTGCTTGCTGGTTGTTTCGGCAACGAAGTCAACTGTTTCAGCAACGAAGTTTGACTGTTTCAGCAACGACCGATTGTTCCAGCACAGCATATAACTTATCTGCGATCTTTTAGACTTATGTTAGCAACAATCCACTTCGATTAATGATAAAATATAAGAGTATTATGGAATTATATGTAAACATATTAAACATATAATAAAGAAGAGGATTTTATATACCTTGGGATAAAGTAAATGAAAATGATAATGGAATCATGGTTATAAAGATAAGATGGTGTCAAAGTATATAGTAAAAATGCTACATAGTGGAGTCCTAACATCCCCCCCAGCTGAAAATGTTGCATGTCCTCAGGCAACCCCTAGTCTGAGTCAGAGTCTAAGTACTGATTCTGTGCATGCAAATTGCTCAAGCAGTAGCTGGAGAAGGTGGCATCTGTAGGAGCTCGGAATCCTCTATGGTTCTACAAGTGCTGCCATGCTAAAGCTTCATCTCTGCCAGCCAATTGGTAGTGACACTGATATTTCTCTGAAGGCAGCCATAAAATTGGAAAATGAAAATGGTAGCCAATCCAGTTTTCTCCACAATGTCGAATGCATCTGATATAAGTAGGTACCCTGGAAAGTGCAGCTTGGAGATTGTCAGGGTTAAAAGGGTGATAATCTTGTCTTTCTTTACATGACTGCTGCCAAAACATAGTGTTGGCCTTCAATGCAGCAGTCCCCTTTACTCTAATTTGCTGTTGACACTTCAAAAGTGTTGAAGCCTGTAGTTGTTGCATGTACCTATGCATTCCTGGCTTCTGTAGGAATTGGTGATATTGTGCTATAAACATGGCTGGACTTAAAGGTTCTGGTCTAATCCAAAGTAGCCTATTCTCCTCATTATGACTGCTTGCAATAAACGCAGTCTGCCAAGTGAGCTGATTGGCCAAAAATGAAACAAATGCCCTTATTTGTATATCACCTGCAATTGGAATAAGATTAACTCTTCTATTGTCGGGAATGGCCTCATTATGGAGGTAAAGTTCACACAGCAAATTGTTTGGTCAATTTAGTGTGTCCTAAATTGCTGCATTTAATTTGTCAATCCGGGAATCGTAAGCTGATGAAGTGCGGCGCACTATATGTGCAAGATAACCTATTTCTTAACTTTTTGTCGTTTTTGGTTTTTCTAAGGTGAAATGGAAATTCTAAAATGAAAACAAGTTTGGTTATGGAAGTGATATCCCCTATAATGATTTACCAACTTGAAACTTTAAAAGCAAATTGAAAATTACAATGACAAGACTTGAAAGAAAGTAAAAGTGTATTTCTTTGAAATGAAAAGGTGTTGCTAATCTAATGAATCAAAACAGTAAACTAGTGAACATGAAAACCAAACTATTCTTATCTACCAACTAAACACAAAAGAAACTATGCTTAAGGAAATTCAAAATTGCAACAAAATAAATCTAAATCGATTACATCAATTCATTTTTTTCGACCCTTCATCATTAGACCAGACTATGATTTTCGAAAGTAATCATAAACAACTTGTGTAAGCGATATTTAATTTGCAGAAAGTAAACTAATACTAAACCATACACTCATGATTCAATCCTCGCCATCAGTCCAGTCGTGGCTTTCGGAGGCAACCAAAGATGTCATGCATGATTTAATATATCTAAATTTGCGAGAAAAGAAACTAATACTAAACTACACATTTCATAATGCGATCCCTCACCATCAGTCCGTACTGTGGCTTTCGGGAGACATGCGAAGATGCTATGAGCGACTTAATATATCTAAATTTAACTACCTGAATCGGATAAGCAAAAGCTGAAATGTACAAAGCAAGGTCGAAGTTAAACAAAAGCTATGAAAAGCAAACTAGCAAATGAGAACAATGTTAGATTCATGTCATTAGTCAAAAAAGCTATAAAAAATGCCCAAGTCGTCTATCTAAAACTCTGCAATCAAGAAAAACTGATCGGTGATTAACAATCATAAAACATGAAAGACGAAATGAAATGGAAATTATGGAAATGTATAAACGAGAAATGAAACAACGCAAAGTATGAACATATGGATGGATTATGATACAATGACTTTTAAAAAGAAATGAAATGAGAAATGTACACTAATACACAAAACCTTAGGGCTGAGGGGGCCCTCTACACAGCCTTGGTAACGATCCTCAAACACGAATTAAGATGAAAAAACGGAGTCTTCTCATATTAACAAGAAGTTCATTACTGAGAATGGTAGTGTTACGACTCAAGAGTCTGCGTAATCACTACAAAGCAAACTAACGAGATAATAGAGTACATTCACGAACATCAACTATCAACTAAAAAACTAACTTTATGTGCGTATGCAAACGCTCTATATATAACAATAAACGCATAATCGTCTCCTAAAGTTCATGATGGCGAGAGCACGTAGACCACTACGTCCACGGATATAGGAGTATGGTCGTGTTGGAAAGTGAATCTACGGAAGGTGGATGCTTGAATTCAACTCCGGAGCTCCCGCACGGATGTCGATTTAACCTCAGCGAGCTTAGAAACGACCGTATGGATGTTTATGTGCCACGAAAGCGTAGTCCGGCCCGACATGAAACTCCATAGTTGACTTCCATGTGGACGCCTTTGACCGCGGCTTCTTTGGATGAGTTTGCTTGAACCAATAGGACACGAACCATGTCCACGTCATTCCTAGCTGCCCATGTGGCTCGTTTCCCTTGTAGACACACACGTAGCATAGAGTTCCACAAAATAGTCACTGAAAGTTGCGGCGAACTGCGGAAAGTGGCAAGATTCCGCGATTTGAATGAACAAAATCTAGATCAAATAGAAAACACAAAAAATATAATTAAAAACCATGTTATATACCCTTTTTTCACATGATATTGACAATTTGGGAGGTTTAGGTGAGTGAAAAAGGTATGGAAAAGTGTATGGAAAAGATGCAAATTTGGGACTCAACATACCCCCACTCTGTGAAGGTGTTGCATGTCCTCATGCAACCAAAATTTTGATACTCTTTGTTCGGTTCATGTGCCTTGATACTTCAGCGGCACATCCAACCCACTTATTTTCTTCTTTGATCCGCCATCATTCGGGTTTCTTCATTAAGCACCTAAATTTGATATTCACAAGTGCTCTTGCTCAATTTACGGCATTTCCTTTTTTAATTTCTTATTCTTCTTTTGCCAAATTCCCAAATGTAACATAGTATTATCATGGATGATCTTGTCCGGCCTTGCCTCTGTTCTTTTCAATGTTTCATTTTCATTTTTGATGTGCTGATTTAAAAGCTCCGACTCAAAAATTTCTGTTTTAATGAGTCGAACTAAATCATCTTTCGCAATGTATGAGGCTGAATGGAAGAGGTACTTGGACTCGTGGTTGCCTTTTCCAAGGATTCTATATAGTCATATACCTCCTAGCCGCTTGGGGTCTACTTCAAATTGTCATTTTCATTGGGCCGTCCCCAAAATGCTATAAAGGAGAATTATGTTCAAAATGCGGCCGAGGAGGGCTCACATCAATATTTTTGCTTGAGAATAAGATGGAGTATGCTCATTGTCGATTGGGAATGAAAGGAATCGGGAGTTCACTAAGCGGCTCGAAATGGACTATGGTCGGGTTGGAGATCGTTCGAGATGTCTCCTCACCCAAATCAATGAAATGAGGACCCTTAATTTGTGTTTTTTCTCAATTTTCCCTTAAGCTCGCTCGCTTCTCCTCACATCTTGTGGTACACTACCCTTTTGTTCTTGTTTTCTCTGTCTCGCCTTCTTGGATGTAGATGGTTGTTTTTGAAGATAAACTAATCAGTCGGATAGTATTTGGTGATCTTCTTCTTCGGAAGAAGGAGTTTTATGGACAGACCTCAATAATTTCTTTCCCTTTTTGGTATTATTGGCTTCTTAGCTTTGGATTTCCTTCTTCTTCCTTTTTACCAATCTCTTTTCCCCTAACAGTTCTTTCCATAGTAATAGTAGGAGTGTTTTGGATTTCCTCAATTTTTCTTTTTCCTCCTACTTCTTTTTATTGTGCTAGGCTAGCGGGAAATTTTACGAGTAGGAGTAATTTGGGTTTCAACATTCATTCTTTTTCTTCTACTCCTTCTAATTGAACTACCTTCGAGAATTTCACGAGGTTCTTCAAAGAAGTTTCTAACTAGGGAATTGTTCCCATGTATCTTTTCTTTCCTTTAGCTCCTTTTCAATCGAATTTTTATAAGGCCGTGGTGATAAAGATGAGGCTCTACATCTCCTAAGTGTTTTTTGAACGATCACGACCATTTTCTTTAAGCTATTGAATAGAAAATAAGGGAGATTGAGAGTTTGGTTTTCAAGAAAATTCATCAATAGCCTGGTATGGTACATGTACATAGACCCAAAACGGCCTTCACATGTAATAAATTTACGAACAATTAGTAGTAAAGCGGCCCATTCTTCTTTTATTTCATGCACGAGAATTCCTCTTTTGAAAACAGTGATATCCATACCTTGATTTCGTAGGATTTCTCTCCATGCCTCATCACCGATACTTTTATTTTTGAACCAACGTTCTCCTCCCACGAAGAAGCTGCTGTGGTCGTTGCTATTGATGCTTCATTGACCAAAAACTTGAGGTCTCCAATTTCTCGCTTCGAGCCATCAAATGACCTTGCAAACGCTTTTCGTAACTTCTTTGTGGTAACCTCTGAATTTCTCGAATAAAACGTAGCCATTTAGCTTTCTTCAATATCTCTTTTGCTTGCGGATATCCCTCTATAAACTTTGGTCCTTCCGACTACGCCTTTCAGCAACTTACCCATTTCACTTTTCTCGTGCTTCACTAATTTGCCTGCGTGAGGGTTTAAGTGGAAATGGAATGATCGAATACACGGGATCGAGCACAATGAGCGTGGGAATGTATCATAGAATGGAAATGAGCACCATAAACGGAATGGAGTAAGGCTCGTGGGTAGATATACGGGAGTGAGAATGAGCAAAAGGAACGAAATGGAGTGAAACAGTGAGTGAGAATGAGTAGAGTGGGGGTTTTGTAAACACGACAGAGACACGACAAAGAGGTTAACAAAGTATAATGCATTCGGCCACGTTTTGAATTTTGGTGGCTGTGTAATAAATATGAACACGTTTCAATCAACAGTTATGAAGTTATGCGGCTTGTAAGAGTCCTTTGTCAACTCAAATACGTCTCATTATCTACGGTGGGATATTGGAACATGAGTGAGAATCGGAATTTTAATGATGAAACCGTTTATGAATGAATGCAAGAGGATAACATGGAGATTGTGACCGGTTACGGAACTTTCAATATAATAATTGCGCGTAATGGGTAGAGCTCATGATTTAAAATTATATAAAAATGTGTTTTTCAATACTATTTGAAATAAACTTTATTCATACCTTTGGAATCCTTGCTTTTTCCCTTGGTCTTCAAGCTGATTGATCTCCATTGGTGTCTTGAATGTTCCATTGATCCTCTCTCCCTGCATTTTATTTCATAATTATGAAAATAACAATCGATTGTACATTCTCTTTGAAAACGTAGTAGTAGGCTGAGATCGCTTTCACAGTTGCGTGAACTAGAGTCAAAGTTGCGGAAACGGATGTCAATATGCGGAAACCCGACACAGACTATTACTTGGTTGAATAGAAATGAACAAATGACGGATGACCAGGTGGAAATGGTCATAAAAAATATTTTTATTGATGGAATGGATGAAATGAAGTGGAGTGAAGTGAAATGAAATGGAATGAAATGGAATGAAATGGAATGAAATGGAATGAAGTGGAATGAAATGGAGTGGGTGGTGAAATGAAATGAAATGAAAAGACGTATTTTTTTTTGGAAAATATAGAGTGTCGGGTGCCCCTCGATTTTCACCCTATATTTTACGTATAAGACTCGCCAATCAATGATTGGTTTTCGAGCTTATACCATTTTTAAACTTGAAAAACAAAAAGCTAGGGCTGGTGGAGAAGAAGAATTCTTCGTACAGATCTGATCACTGAAAATTTCTTGAAACAACTTGACAAAATCCTCTTTAGAGAGTGGCTTATGATAAACTTTCAATCTATGGCCATTCACAATAAGAGGAGTTTGAAACTCATCAATGGTCTTGATTCTTACGAGCTCCATTGCTAAAGATCTTGTCAATCTCATATGGCCCAAGCCAATGAGTCCGAAATTTCCCTTGAAAATCTTTAAACTTGGAGTCAAATAACAATGCCCAATCTCCTTCTTGAAACTTCTTCTCTTTGATATATTTGTCATGCCATTTAGTTCTTTGATATTGAACTAGATCAGTTCTTAGAATTGCTTCTTGTACGATCTCATCTAGCTCATTCAACTACTCCATTCTATGCTTTTGGGCTTACGATAAGTCCATCCCCAAGCTGAACTGCTATCTTGAAGGTCTTGACTTGGAATTCAATGGGGAGCAAGACTTCTTTCCCATAAACAAGTTCATAGGGAGAATGTCCCTGTTGTATTCCTCCATGTAGATTCAGCAGGCCCACAAGGCTTCTGGGAAGCCTTTCTTCCCAATCTCTTCTATGTAGATGAACAAGCTTTTGGTGATGATACTTTCAAGAACTTTGTTTGTGGACTCCACTTGACCATTTGCTTGTGGATGGTAAGGAGTAGATCTTCCGTGCTTGATTTTGTATTCTTCCATCAACTTCTCCACCAAATTTGATGTGAATTGGCTCCCCCGATCCGTCACAATTTCTCTTGGAACACCAAAGCGAGTAAAAATATCCTCATAAAGAAAATGAACAAGCTGAATTTTTCATGTAGTGTATACTAATGCTTTAGCTTCTACCCATTTAGTAACATAATCGGTGCAAACCAATATATACTTCTTTTGCTTAGATGGTGGATTAATAGGTCCAATGAAATCTAAAGCCCATTTTTCAAAGGGTTCAATGAGTACTGTGTTTGCAATGGCATTTCATTTGAAAGGGTAGGTTTCCCTACTCTTTGGCAGCTATCACACCTTTTGACATATTGTTTTGCATCTTTGAAGAGGGAGGGCCAATAATATCCCAAGGAAAGGATTTTTATAGGCCGTCCTTTGTCCCTGGGAAAGTGTCCGCATCGCATGGTTCATCATGACATGCCTTAATAATATCAGGGCATTTCATCTTCCCACGACACATCTTCGATCACAAGATCCGGCCCTATTTTAAACAATTCGTTAGAAATCCATGAATATTTTGAACTCTCTCGAATAATCTTTCGTTTTTTCTCTTGGAAATAAATGTGAAGGTAGTTTCCCGTAACCAAATAGTTAGCAATATCTGCATACCAAGGGGTCTTAATAGTTACTGCCAAACAAGTATTCATCGGGAAACTTATCTTCTACGGGGAGAATCTTCTTTAGTATTCGAATCCTAGACAAGAAATCGACTCATCGTATTCTCGTTTTCTCGGTCTATCCAACACAGGTAATATTGAATTCTTGCAAAAGTAAAAGCCATCTTGTCACTCCGCCATTAGTAACGAGTTTGTTCATTAATTGCGGAATAGTCGGTATGAATAAAAGTTTCATAGCCTTTGTTATGTAATGTCTAAACTTATTAATTGCATGAACAACGCCTAAGAACTCTTTTTCGATCACAAGTATAGTTCAACTCGTGGGAGTCAAATTTTTCTTGGTGTAATAAATGGCATAAGGAATTAAATCTTTTTGACCCAACACGGCTCCAAGAGTCAGTATCCGAAGCATCTGTAGAAATATGGAAAGGAAGTTTCCAATTTGGTCCTCTCAAGATAGGTGCTTCGGATATTCTTATTTTCAAAGTTTCAAAAGGTCGATTGACAATCAGGATCCCATTTAAATTCACGGTCTTTTGTAAGCAACTTGAAGAGTGGAGATGCTATTTTAGTGAAGTTTTCTATAAATCTTCTATAGTAACCAGATAAATCCTAGAAAACTTCTAACATCTCTTTGACAATTTGGAATAGGCAACTTGGAGATGACTTCAACTTTTGATCTATCAACCTTAATCCCATCTCCTGAAATATGATGTCCTAAAACAATCCCTTCGAGTAAACATCATAAAGCATTTTTTCATGGCTTAATGAAAGGTTTGTTTCTTTACATCTTATGAGAACTTTTTCCAAATTTTCTAATGTCTCTTCAAATGAATTACCATAAGCTGTAAAATCATCCATATAAACCTCTACACAATCATGGATTAGATCAGAAAAAGATTCCTAGTACTTGCTCTTTGGAATGTTGTCGGTGCATTACATAACCCAAAAGGAAGCACTCGGTAGGCAAAAGTTCCCCATGGACAAGTAAATGTGGTCTTATCTTGGTCTTCGGGTGCTACACGAATTTGATTATAGCCACTAAAACCATCCAAAAATGAAAAAGTACTTTTTACCTGCTAATGTATCTAATACCTGATCAATAAAAGGCAAAGGAAAGTGATCCTTCAAAGTTGCTTTGTTCAATTCCATCGTAATCAATGCATACTCTCCATTTACCATTCTTTTTAGGTACTATAACCAAAGGAGAAACCCATCGGCTATCTGAAATTGGATAAATGAAGTTTACATTGAGAAGTTTTTGGAGCTCTTCTTTCACTATCTCCCTAATATTTGGATTCATCCTTCTTTGAGGTTGTATGATTGGTCTACTGTTTTCCTCAATATAGATATGATGGATGAAAGTCTTAGGATCAATACCCTTCATGTCGATATACTCCCATGCAAATGCGATAGAATGTTTTTTGTAAGATTCTGGTTAGTTCTTCTTGTTGTGATTTCTCCAAATGTTTGTTGATATTCAATGTCTTTTCCGAAAAATCTCAATAGCGAAATTTACCAAATTCTTCCATAGAGTAAAGAGACATTTGTCTTGATGATAAATATTCTATGTCGATTCCAACTGAAATTGTGTGGGGTCATATTACGAAGTCATCTCAAAATTTTTCTAATGTGTTCGGAATTTGACTATCCTCACTAATTTCGAAATGGTAAAGACACGAGTTGTATAGTGTTCTCATCATCGACCCATTCATTGTCTCCTATTTACGTAATTTCTCTTGTTTGGAGGATACAAATTGAATTTCTTTGTCGAATTACCATTAGAAATGTACATGTCTCCGGATCTACAACTAATAAAAAGCATCAGTCGTGGCTCGACCAAGGTCTTCCTAAGATAATTGGATGTCCTCCTAGATTACTTTTGGGAGTCAAAATCATAAATTCTACTTGGATATTCCCAAGAATCTAAGGAGGCCCAAAATATCTTCTAATACACCATACGGTTTAATAACCGATCGATCCGCAAGTTGCAATAAATTAGGTGTAAAAAGAAGGTTAGGAAGTTTTAAATCTGTTCCATAGTATCCGTCTACTCATAATGTTGATAGCAGCCCCCTAAGTCAATCAATGTGTTTGGAATTTCTATCCCATTTATATGTGTCTTGACAATTGGACTTCCTGGATCTACATACTTCGCATGGTAATTTTTCCCATCATAATGTCCGCAATCTTTCCTACCGTGTGGATTCTTCTTGTGTCCTTTAGCTTCCTTCTGGTCTTTTGAAACTCAACTCCTTTATGGTTTTTGCTAGAATAGGAATTTCTCGAATGGCTTGTAGCAATGGAATATTGATACAAACATTCTTCAATTCATCTAGAAAGTCATAGTTAGGCAACAAGATTTGTTTTTTCCACCCCCTTATCAATTTGTAGTCTTTCTGGAAAAGGAGGTGTAGATGAAGATACGGAGTTGCTCAACTATAGGAGTTGTGGATGTTAGCTTTTCTTTTTCTTTTTGAATTTTTGAATTTTGAAGAGATTCTTCCTCGGAACCCTTATTGAATTGAAGAGAGTCCTCTTCGGAGGTATCTTGCTCTTGAATGTCTATAGAAGGTTTTTCTAAGACTCTACCGGATCCGAGTTGTACATCGTTGAGAGGAACAATCATATAGGTAGGAAATTGTTGTCCTTCTACCATATAAGTAGTTTGAGGATTCTTATTGTTAGAATTTGGCAATGGATGAGATTTTGGAAGTTGATTTGTCTTCGTTGGTATGGGAGCATGAGTTGAGGATTTGTATTTTGTTGAGAAGGTTGTTGTTGTGGAAATGGCAATGAAAGTTGTGGATTTGGGCTTGGAAATTGTGGAGCTTGTTGATTTTGAAAAGATGGAGGATATTGATAAAATTGAGCAAATCTCCCATAAGGATTTTGCATCCCTTGTACCCATGGCTGATATGAATTCCCGATGTTGGGGCCAAGGTTGTTGCCAAGGATTCCAATTTGGTGGGAGTTTGAAGATTCATAGGGTTATTAAACCCTTGAGATTGTTGTCCACTGCCAAGGTCTCCTTGCGACAAAGACGAGAGAGATTCTCTTGAATTTGGATCTTCTTGAAAAACGGCTTTGAGTCCAGGGAAATTGAAGGACAATCCTTGATCTCATGATTTTCTGAGCAAATCATACATGTTTCTACAACTTTTGCATCCAAGGGACATTCCCTTAAAGCATGTTTCTTTCTACATTTCGGACAAAAGATGGCTAAAGCATCCGTTTACGCACTACGCTTGTTTTGGATTTTAAGGGTGTCTAGTTGTTCACTAAGGCTCCCTAAGATATCAGTTTTGAACTCATCAAGCATATTACCAATCTCTCGCCCCTACCTACGATCCAGTTGCAGATTTGTTAGCCCTAATAAGAGAAGAATCCCTAGGCCCTTTTCCGAGTTTTAGATTTTCCTCTTGAGAGATGGATACATAGTTCGTTATATCACGAAATGGAAGTTGAGAAATGTCTCCTTTCCCCATCATGTTTAAAATGTCTATCCATTCATCTCTAATGGCTTTTAATAGGAGGGCTTTCAAGGTTTCATTATCTAAGTTGCTCATCTTTGCTCTTTTCAAGTTGTATTGAAATCTTTCAATTAAGTCTTCCAAATTTTCATCTTCTTTTTGCATCATTTTGAATACCTCATCCTTGTGATTGGTGGGCATACAATAGTCCAAGTATCTATCCAAAAATGTTTGTTTCATATCATTCCAAGTCCCTGATAGATTGAGTGGCTAATCCCATGAACCATTTCAAAGCAGATCCCTTCAATGTTGAAGGAAACAATTTGAGTTTTTGAGAATCTTCCATATAATCATAAGTTCGGCACACTACTTCAAACTCAAACAGAAATGTTTCAGGATCCTCACTTCGCAATCCATAAAAGTTAGGGAGAAAAGATGGTGAGATATTTTTCATTTTTGCATGAGTTTCCTCATCAACTATAGGGAATCCCAACAAATCCCTATTTCTACCATCATTTCCTTCACCATTGTTATCTCCATTATCTCCTCCTCTTCTACCTCCACCTCTATTTATTACTTCCTCTGCCATGATAGTTTCTTTAGAGTCCTTATAGTCCTCTAGTTCTTCTACCAAGGAAGGATGAGAGAAAGCCTCTTTGTTTTCTAAGTGGGTTTTAGTAGGTGGTATAGGAGAATCCTCTAATTCAAATTTGTTCCTTGACTTCCAAAAATCTTAAGGCTAGGGGTAGATGGTGGTGAATTTGGTCTATGCCTTGAAGAAGATGGAGTTATGAAAATCGAACTCTTGGCTTTAGCTATAAACCTTCCCCTAGAATCTCTTGCTCTATGCATGTCATTTTTTTTATTTTTTAAAAAGTTGGGCTAATAATTCTCTTTCGATCTTCCGAGATCACACTAAGTGCAAGAAGAGAGCATACTTAAGAAATTACTAAACCAATAACTCTCTTTTATGATCCTCCGGATCACACTAGGTGCAAGAGGAGAGCATACTTCAAGAAGTTATCAAGTTTTCCCTTCTTTTTATGATTTTATGTTTTTTTTTAAGAAATTGGCTACCTAGTTACACTTCCCCGAGCAACGGCGCCAAAAATGTTTGGTCAATTTAGTGTGTCCTAAATTGTTGCATTTAATTTGTCAATCCGGGAATCATAAGGTCGATGAAGTGCGGCGCACTATATGTGCAAGATAACCTATTTCTTAACTTTTTTGTCGTTTTTTTGGTTTTTCTAAGGTGAAATGGAAATTCTAAAATGAAAACAAGTTTGGTTATGTTTGTTCAAGGAAGTGATATCCCCTATAATGATTTACCAACTTGAAACTTTAAAAGCAAATTGAAAATTACAATGACAAGACTTGAAAGAAAGTAAAAGTGTCATTGCTCGAAAATGAAAAGGTGCTGCTAATCTAATGAATCAAAATAGTAAACTAGTGAACATGAAAACCAAACTATTCTGTCGCCAACTAAACACAAAAGAAACTATGCTTAAGGAAATTCAAAAATTGCAACAAAATAAATCTAAATCAGATTACATCAATTCATTTTCCGACCCTTCATCATTAGACCGGCTATGATTTTCGGAAGTAATCATAAACAACTTATGTAGTCGATATTTAATTTGCGAAAGGTAAACTAATACTAAACCATACACTCATGATTCAATCCCTCGCCATCGATCCAGATGTGGCTTTCGGAGAGCAACCAAAGATGTCATGCATGATTTAATATATCTAAATTTGCGAAAAAAGAAACTAATACTAAACTACACATTTCATAATGCGGTCCCTCACCATCGGTCCAAATTAGTGGCTTTGGAGAGCAATCGAAGATGCTATGAGCGACTTAATATATCTAAATTTAACTACCGAATCGGATAAGCAAAAGCTGAAATGTACAAAGCAAGGCCCGAAGTTAAACAAAAGCTATGAAAAGCAAAACTAGCGATGGAAACAATGTTAGATTCATGTCATTAGTCAAAAAAGCTATAAAAAATGCCCGTGATTTGTCTATCTAAAACCTGCAATCAAGAAAAGCTGATCGGTGATTAACAATCATAAAACATGAAAGACATAAATGAAATGGAAATTATGGAAATGTATAAACGAGAAATGAAACAGCGCAAAGTATGAACATATGGATGGATTATGATACAATGACTTTTAAAAGAAATGAAATGAGAAATGTACACTAATACACAAAACCTTAGGCGAGCAGAGGGCCCTCTACACGACCTTGGTAACGATCCTCAAACACGAATTAAGTTGAAAAACAGAGTCTTCTCATATTAACAAGCGATTCATTACGAATGGTAGTGTTACGGCTCAAGAGACTGCGTAATCACTACAAAGCAAACTAACGAGATAACGAGTACATTCACGAACATCAACTATCAACTAACAACTAACTTTATGTGCGTATGCAAACGCTCTATATATAACAATAAGCTCAGACTTGTCTCCTAAAGTTCATGATGGCGAGAGAGCACGTAGACCACTACGTCCACGGATATAGGAGTATGGCCGTGTTGGAAAGTGAATCTACGGAAGGTGGATGCTTGAATTCAACTCCGGAGACTCGCACGAGATGTCGATTTAACCTCCGCGAGGCTTAGAAACGGCCGTATGGATGTTTATGTGCCACGAAACGAGTCGCCGACATGAAACTCCATAGTTGACTTCCATGTGGACGCCTTTGACCGCGGCTTCTTTGGATGAGTTTGCTTGAACCAATAGGACACGAACCATGTCCACGTCATTCCTAGCTCCGCCCATGTGGCTCGTTTCCCTTGTAGACACACAGTAGCATAGAGTTCCACAAAATAGGCGCGGAAAGTTGCAGCGAACTGCGGAAAGTGGCAAGATTCCGCGTGCTGAATGAACAAAATCTAGATCAAATAGAAAACACAAAAATATAATTAAAAACCATGTTAGATACCCTTTTGCACATGATATTGACAATTTGGGAGGTTTAGGTGAGTGAAAAAGGTATGGAAAAAGTGTATGGAAAAGATGCAAATTTGGGACTCAACACAAATGCTGATCATTTTCGGGGGCCTCAGCAAAAGTCTCAACAAATTGTTCTGAAGTAAGCAATCCATGCGGTCTGCCATCCTTTATTTCTTTTAATTGAAAATAAATTAAACGTTCAGAAAGGAAAAGAGAGTAATTTACAGAGGGTTTGCGGGGTAGCCATCAACTTCTTCACTAATGAAAACATCAAGGCCATCTTTTCCTTTGATTCCTTGAGTTCCTTCTTGGAATCCACGAGTGCATTTAGGCATCTGTTCCCAACTATCCCGAGTTGGCGTACATGTGATTCTGCCATGCTAACTTGTCTCTGCCGTAATATTGTATCTTTTTCTTCGAGCATATTGTTTCTTCCATTTGTTCATCGAGTTCTAATTGATTCCATGGCAGGGGGTCTCGTGTGCCGGCATTAGAAGTACTCGGGTTGGGACATTGTTTGAGTGGGCGCATTGGTCGACTCGGGGTAAGATACTTGTGGTTGTGGTACTCGTCGAGTGGTCGAGGGCGACTAGCTCAGACAAGATCTCTGTGGTTGTGTTTACGTCGCGAGTAGCCGCACTAGCGACGCGGGGGCGAGATATCCGAGGTTTAGTTTCTTTTTCTACACTTTTTGGGAGCCCTATCGGTTCTTGTGGAGCGGTAGGGGCATTCTTCTTTTATTGCAGTCGATGTAGATGCCTCGGATACTTGAATTTTGACTAGTTTGTAGCACTCGCTCTTGGTAAATATTGCCACACTCATGGCACATGTATTCCCCTGCATGGCTCCCTATTTTGTGATGATGCTGTGTGTGCTAGCATATAGAGATTCGATTCTCTATCGAAGGCTTCTCGTGCCATGACTAATTCATTCTTATAGGCTTCTAGCTCGGACTTCAAAAACTAATTTTCTTCCAATAAAGATGCCACGAGTATATGAACCCTCTGTATGTTGGTTGATTTTCCCGGGGTTGTCTACTGATGCACGGCCGTAGCTGGTTCTTGTGGAGAAGCTATGGCTGGTCTCCCTGTATCATCGTGCTTGGTGTATGATTTTGATACCACGATGGCTGGTTCTTGTGTTTCGACTTACGGGTAAGTGACTAGTTCTTGTGTGGTAGTCACTTGTTTGAGCCATAAACAATGTCGTATTATCCGCGAGCCACCTGGTTCTTGTGTGGCGATGCCACGGGACGAGACGAGTTGGGGGGATTTGAAATGGGGGGTGAAGATTGGAGTTTTAACGAGAATAGTGGCGGGGTCGGGGAAATGGGAGTAACTCTGTTTCAACGAGTCATCTTCATTTTCCTTTTTGGTAGGAAAGCGAGAGAAATCACTTGTCTTTCCTTTTCTTTGCTGAGGGAAAGATTCTTTTTCTGGGGGAAGGGCTTTCGGAAGAAGTAAAAATTTGGAATTTGGCCCTTGTTCGACATTTTGGAGACGAGAGATGCTGCAGGGTTCTTTTCTTCCTTTTTTCGAGTAGGTGGGGATGGGGGGTGTTAGAGAGTCATCGCTAGGGATAGAAATAGTGGGAATGGTTGACTCTACTAAGTGGGATGAACTTGGGGTTGGGTCAGTCGGCTCGAGGATGGAATTACTTGGGGGAGTCCGGGATATCATCCGGTTTCCCTTCATAAGGAATCTCGGGAGTTTCTTGGGAGCTTTCGGCTTGTTGGGGGATTTGGGCACTGCTGCTGGAATTTCCCTTTCCTTTGGAGAAGAGGGAGTGGATTATTCGGAGGGAGGTTTTGCTGAGCAAAACCCCTCTCGAATTAACAATTGGCATAAACGATGATGGGTGAGGGATAACAATGGGAATTTAGCCCGTCCGCAATAATAAGACATGTTTTTTGATACAACCAAGCGGGATAATAGGGAATATTAACTAATCGACCATTCCTTAAATGATTCATCAAAACGAAGTCATGCTTTGGTAGACTACCCGGTAGCGCCCTTTGCATGTCAAGTAGTGTTTGATGAATTTGCTCTCATCGCTGATGGTCGAGGAAGTGAATGCAGACTTACACCGCGGCCTTTAAGTTCAAAGCTGGGTTCATCTGGACGAAGAAAATCTTCTTGTGCATTCAAAATAACACCGTTTCTGGCTGAACCAGCGAGTCCCAATGGCCGAAACCCTAAAAAATTGAACTATGTCCTCCTCTGTAAGCTGAAATGTGGACGCCTTGAACCCATCTGAGAAATTCCCTCGAAGATTTTGTGCAAACTCTAAAACCTGCTCTGGTCAAATTCTCCTAACCATTCAAAGTATCGTTGTCCATCCTGCTTGTTGGAAAATTTGATAGGCTTCGAGGAACATTTGAAGAAGATTCATCGAACCGGGCTCGTGTCCGATAGCCGACCCTCCCATGGCTACGCGGCTTGAGTTACATGCGGAGGCACGGAAGACGAAACACGAGTTTGTGGTTAAGCTAGTTGTTGCAACGAGTATGCGGAGTCTCAATGACGGCGGAAGTGGGTATGAAAAATGACGGAGGATTGGTTAATGTGAAATGATTATTCGAGTTTTTGAAATTCCCCCCCTACATATGGTGCAATGATGATTGGGCGTGTGGAGATTGCAACCATTATGAGCCGAGATCCTCTCTTTAATATATAATTTAAGCGACATTACATTAAAACCACATACCTTACATTTTTACCTTTGGTTTAATAATTCGAAGTGTAGAGTGCTTCAACATGGCTTAATATACATGGAAGAATCGTAGAATTTCTCCGAAATTTAGGAACGATGAGTGTAACGAGGATACGCTCGGTCTTTCGAATAATTTTCACCCAAAGGATCCGAAGCGTAAACGTGGAGAACTAAAAAGATTGTATAGCAGAAATAAATGATGTTTTAATGATGAAAAGATGAAATGACAGAGGTTGCTTTGAAAGCGGGTGTTTCGGCAACGGAAAAAATGAATGACGCGTTGCTCGAAGCGGTGTTTCGAGCAACGGGAAAAATCGAGGAAAATGGGATAAATGACTTGGGTTTGAAACAAGTGGGGGAAATGTTTGATAAGGGATAATTCCAGTAGTAAGGGATAGGAAATACTAGTCGAAGGATGATATTTCGGGGAAATGGTAGAAGTGGGAAAAATGGGAAAAGGGCAATAATGTAGAAATGGGGTGAAGGGATTTGCTAGGAAATGAGTTGAAATAAAGGGAACAAGCTTACGTGATTGAAGCTTCGGATCTTCTCATGATGGATCTGTCCTCCTTAATGAGATTTTCCGTAATCGCAAAATTGAATTGTAATATGCCAACCCTTGACAGGGGATTATTAGTCTTAAATCTAATCTAATCTAATACTAAAAAAAACGGTCTGAGAAAATTAAATCTTTGTGAGGAGCGAGAAGACTCCCCTAGAAAAAAGATAATGAATATCGGTCATGCAAGCAGTCTTGAAATCCTCTTTAGAAACGTGGCGCGGTATAGACGGAGCCTATGACCATTGACTAGTAGAGGTGTTTTAGAATCATCAATTGTTAAAAGTCTTACCGTTCCATTAGGAAAAACGACATCTACCTCATATGGTCCAAGCCGGCGTGTACGTAGCTTACCTCGAAAATTTTCAAACCGAGAGTCATACAACAAGGCCCAATTACCTTTTTGGGCCCCGCTTGTGTTTGATAATTTTGTCATGCCACTTCATTCTCTGTTGTTGAATCATGGTTGTTTGGTGAATGGCATCTAATCTCTTTTCATCCAACTCAGAAGTTGTTGCAACCTAGTACTGCACATTAGTCAAATCAAGATTAACGGCTAAAGCGAGTTCTTAGAGTTTTAATCTCAAATTCCACGGAAAAAACAACATTTTTACCATAAACCAATTCATAGGGAGAAAAACTGTAGTGTTTCTCCAAGTAGTTCTGGGTAAGCCCATAATGCTTCAGTGACCTTTGAGACCAATCCTTCAGGTTGTCCTTCATCTGTTTTAGTTAGAATGGCTTCTAATACTTTGTTTGTGCTTTCCACCGCCCATTGGCTCTGAGGGGTGGTATGGTGTAGTCATTCTATGATGAATATGATATTTACGAAGGGTAGACTTAAAACCATGAGAATTGAACGGAGGTCCTCCATCCGTAACTAGCTCTCTAGGAATTCCAAATCTAGTAAAGATTTCTTCAAATAAGAAAGCTAGGACGACCTCTTCATTGGCTCTAATAAGTGCTTTGGCCTCCACCCATTTAGTCATATAGTACGTACGGACTAATATATAAGTTCTCCGATTGGATGGAGGATTAATGGGTCCTATGAAATCCAAGGCCCATCTTTCAAATGGTTCGGAAACTACCTAGGGGTTTAATGACATTTGGTCTCTATGATTGGGTTGACCCATTCTCTCGGCAAATTTCGTCACAAGCCCTTACATATTTATTTGCATCCTTAAATAATGAGGGCCAATAGTAACCCATCCTCAAAATTTTGTGTCTCTGTTCTCTTATCAACAAAATGCCCTCCACAAGGGCCATCATGACAAGCTTTCGGTATATCATACACTTCATCTTCCCTAATGCATCTTCGGATTTCACCGATCAAGCCTCGTGTAGAAAAAGACACCCACTTATCCCGATATACTGGCACTTTGTTGAACAATTCTTCTCTTTTCTCGTATGACGGGTGTGATGGTAATTTTCCCGCAACCAAATAGTTAGCAATATCACGCATACCATGGAGAGTGAGCGAGAAGCTGCAAACAAATACTCATCGGGAGAAAGAATCATCTATCTGGAATATCATTGTCGATTTTTAACCGTGAAAGGAAATCAGCCACCACATTTTCTTTACCGGGCCGATCTACAATTGTGATATCAAATTCCTACGATAATAATAGCCATCCGGTAACTCTAGCATTTGTAACAGATTTGTTCATTAAATACTTGATAGTCGAATGATCAGTGTGCACAAAAAGTAGAATAAACGAGTGATATAGTGTCGAAATTTATTAATGGCATAAATTATGCGAGAAATTCCTTTTCGATAGCTGTGTAATTAAGCTCGGCGAGGGGTCATATTCTTACTAATAAAGTAGATAGCATAAGGAAGATGATTTTTCCTCTTGTCCCAAGACAACTCCAATTGCGATGTACGAAGCATCATAAGATAGTATGAAAAGGGAGGGCCCAATCAGGGCCCCCTCAAAATAGGAGCGATGAGACAGACCGATGTTTGAGTTCTTCAAAAGCTTTCGACAAGAATTAGTCCACTTAAATTCAACATTTTTCATAAGCAACACAAATAATGGAGAAGCTATCTTAGAAAAATCTTTAATAAATCTTACGTAGTATCCGACATGTCCTAGAAAACTTCTCACATCGGTTTGTATTTTAGGAACAGAAAGATTCTGAATGACCAATATTTTAGATGGATCTACTCGAATACCTTGAGATGAAATAAAATTTCCAAGCACCACTCCTTCACTCATCATCAAATGGCATTTTTACGTACTCAGGGAGAGGTGAGCTTGTATACATCGTTTAAGTACCTTCTCAAGATTTTGTAATGCATCTTCAAAAGACACACCATAAGGAGTAAAATCATCCATAAATATTTCCATAGAATCATTCAGACATATCAGAAAAAGATTCCTATAACGACTCTTTGAAAAGTTGTCTGGTGCATTACATAGCCCAAATGGAAGAACTCTATAAGCAAAAGTTTCCCAAGGGCTAGTGAAAGTAGTCTTGTCTTGGTCTTGGGGTGCAATTCTAATCCGATTATACCCACTAAATCCATCTAGAAAAGAAAAAGAATTTCTTCCCTGCTGAGACTATCCAACACTCTGATCAATGAAAGGTAAAGGAAAGTGATCCTTTTGAGTAGCTTTGTTCAAGGCTCTGTAGTCAACACATACTCTCCATTTCCCATTTTTCTTAGGGACAATTACCAATGGGGAAACCCATTCATCATCGAGATATAGGGTATATAAATCCTGCATTAAGCAATTTCGAAGTTCTTCTTTAACAATTTCTCGTAAATTAGGGTTCATTCGTCTTTGGGGTTGACAAACAGAGCGCATCCCTCTTTAATGTAAATTCGATGAGTACATAATTCGGAAGAAATACCTTTCATATCCGTGTAATCCCATGCAAATGCTTCCTTGTATGCATGCAATAACTTCATTAGCTGCTTTGTGTTTCATCAAGCGTTAGATCGGGATTTATGTTTAATGTCTTGCTAGGTTCAATTTTCAATTGTTATGCTTTTAGATGAGATGGTGATTAATGTCCGAGATAAGTCTTCGATTCAATCTTTTCTTGGGTATCTGTTTCAAAAATTGCGATCAATTGATTGTGTGTTTTGAAAGCAATTACGAGAAGAAGGTTCACAAATAAAATTATTAATTACCTCATCCTCTGTATTGTCTTTAAGAGTTAAAGCTTGTCCAATAGTTAGAATAGGGTCAGACATGACATTATCATCATAATCCATCCACATAGAATCTTCATTATTAATTATTGGTGTAGCATGAGGATAAAGAGTAAGTCTGTTTTGTTTCATAACCATTAGAAATTGTCATTGAACCGGATCTACAACTAATAAAAAGCATCACTCGTAGCCAGCCATGGCCTTCCTAGAATTAAGGGATGTCCCCCCGACTTTGTTTTAGTACGCAATACAACAAAATCGATATGGGGTATTTCCAGGATTCAAGCCGAAATAAGTAGATCTTCAACAACTCCTTCGAGGTTTAATTGTAGAACGATCAGCCAACTCTAAAATGGTGGGTGTATCTCTAATTGTGTTATTCATCTGTAACAATTGTGAAGTTTCAAGAGTCATTATGTTAATTGCGGCACCTAAATCTACCAGAACTTGGGGAATCATTGTTTTACCAATACGAGCCGTCATCCGTAGGATGGCCGGGATCACCATATTTCACGGGAGGGGCTTTTCGGGACATTAATGTAGACAAGTCCCCCATCACATGTACTGTAAGGGGATCTTTAGTTTTCCTACCAGGTTTCTTAACACAAATATCCCTTATTGTTCTGGCATAAATTGGTACATCTCTTAATGCTTGTAACAGTGGAATTTTAACATACAAATTTTCCAATTCCCTAAAAGATTAAAAGCAGGTGTTTCAGGTGTTCTGGTTAAAACCAAACGCTCGGGGAATGGTGGTTCTGTTATTTCAACACTCTTGTTAGAAGGTGGTTGTGCTTTCTTATGTTTCTCAGTTTTATCTTTATCAGAATCAGAAGAAGTTATGTCATCAATAATCGGCTCTACTATTTTCCCAGATCTTAAATGAATATCATTACATTGCATAGTAGGAAATATAGACTGATTCTGAATATCAATGACTTGCACAACTTTATTATTGAGGTTAGGATTTGGTTGCACAGGTAGCTGGGGTCTCATTTGGTTATTTGGCGGAGCATTTGATGGCAGAGGAAGTGGTTGTTGGAATTGAGGCAATTGATTTGGATACGGGAGTTGTTGGCCTCTCCAATTTGAATTCCAAGGGTTAAAAGAAGATGGCTGCTGTGGGGGCCAAGGAGTCCACATTGAAGGATCAACAAAGGGAGGGCTTGATTGCGGCATGGGTGGGAAATTCATTTGATTAAAAGGTGGGTATTGCTGCATGGGTGGGAAATTCATTTGATTAAAGGGAGGGTAATTTGTTTGACCGAAAGCAGAATAATTATTCCAACGATTAAATGGCATACTAGAGTTCATACCTTGTCCTTTTGGTTGCCATTGTCTTCTTTGAGTTAGCAGGTAAACTGCTTCAGCTTCTTCTTCTGTTGGCTGCAATGCTGCCTTTATTCTTGGTAGAGATGGACATTGTTTTGTTTCATGATCTTTCTCACAAAGGGTGCAGATTGGTATTTTGTCCAATGGGCACTCCCTTAGTGGATGTTTGTCTCTGCACTTCAGGCAAAAGACAACCAGAGTTGCTTCTGCTTCAGCCTGCTTCTTCTTAACCTGCAAAGTGTCAATTTGTGAAGCAAAAGAACTTAACATCTCAGTTTTAAATTCTTCAAGTAAATTACCTATTTCAGCTCTTGTTGCTCCTCCACTGGCTGATTTCTGCACTCTTGAATAGGTGGAATATCTATTACTTACTCTATTCCTTGTAGCTCCCCTTGAACACCTCTTAGAAAGTTCAACAATCTCATCATATGATTCCTTAGATATATCTCCCTTGCCAAGCATGTTTAACATATCTAAACAATCATCCCTTAAACCTCTAAGTAATATTGTTTTGTGAATTTCCTTACTTATATTCGGATGATCAGATCTTTGTATATTGTACTGCAGCCTTTCTACATAGTCCTCCAGATTCTCGTCCATTTTTTGTGCCATATTGAATAGTTCATCCTTCTTTTCTCTCGTCCGGCAGTAGTCTTGATATTTAAGCAGAAATTTCTGTTTCATCTGCTCCCAAGTTGTGATTACTTGACTCCCAAGGCTCATAAACCATCTTAAAGCATTTCCTTTTAAGGTTGCTGGAAACAGTTTCAACTTTTGAGCATTAGTAACATAATCATAGCTTCTGCATAATATATCAAATTCAAAAAGAAATTCATCCGGATCTTCAGAGGATAAACCATGAAAGTTAGGTAAAGCAGACAATGGAATGTTTTTCATAGGAGTTGTTCCTGCAGGGAGATCACTGATAGGAAATCCCAAGGTAGAGAGGGAATTTTCATCCCTTCCTTCTCCTTCAGGATCTACACGTCCTCCACCAAAGAAATCATCATTGTTTCCTTCCATTGTTGGCTCTCCTACTGCACTTGCTCGATCGTCAAGATCTTCTACTGGCTCTTCAATGTTTTCCACTGGTCGTCCAACACTCTCTATTATTTCCTCAATGTGCTCTGCTGATTTACTAACACTTCCTTCTGACTCTCCAGCACTAACTGTTGGTTCCTTAATCACTAGTTCTTCTATATTTTCAGGACCCACAACTTCCTTTGTTTTGTAATCTGATTGAGGGGAGTGTTGAAGTTTTGGTCTTCGAGAACTTAATCTCTGTGATGATTCAGCCTTTGATACAATCTCGTCAATAAAAGTCTTTCTTCCTCCCCTTCCTTTGCTTTTGCCACCTGTGGGGTTAGTTTTCTTCTGGTTTCCGCGTCCTCTCATACAATCTGCACATTTAAAAAGAAAAGATTAATGCTTTTGAAATCTATAATTGCCTTCCCCGGCAATGGCGCCAAAATGTTGGTCGCTTTAATTGTTTTCACAATTCAAGCTCCACATAAATTGTCAACCCGAGGAAGTCTTTTTATTCCAAAGACAATCACGCACTGGATATGCTCAATTTCAAAAGCAAGAACAATGTTGTAGTAAAAGCCACACAACTATCAATCATACAAATCTAATTATTCACACTCTGTTTAATCAAAGCTGAAGTCATTTATGTTATAGCAGAAGTAATTCCTATGTTGCAGTTTAGAATCCAAATAAAGGGAAATCAATCTGCGGGAAAGGAAACCAATCAACCATAACAGGAACAGGACCCTATTCCTTAATTAGAAACTTCAGCACCTGCTGCCTGACACTAATCACTCTGTAGCAAGGATAACTCAAGAGACCAAGACCCTATTCCCATGAACAGGAACCTTCAGCACTTGTCTCCTGTTTCTAATCACACTGCAGGAAAAGAAAGGCAATTAGTGGGAGCAGGACCCTATTCCCTTGCACAGGAACCTTCAGCACCTGCTTCCCAGTATTATACATTCAAACATATAACATAAATAGATTTCTCAACTTCTTAAGAATGAATGTACTGAACACATGCAGCGTTAAGGAAACAGACTATTCAATAACTACAGAACTGTGTAACTGGTGTCTTCAGCAACAGAATTAAAGTAAAGTGAAAACAGCATAAAGAAATTAAACAAACTACAGGGACAGAAGGGTGAATCTTGTGAGGAAGGCGGGCCCTTTCCCTCTCACAAGATTCCCCAGGGAAAGGATTAAATTGGAGCGCTCAAAAGAAGATTTTATTCATCTGTCAAAAGAAATGATACATTACAGATGGAGTCTAGCTCCAGTCTCTTAAATACAATGTTCTCCTGTAGCTTTCAAACTTGAACTCCTCTCTAATGATGATGTCTCCTCTTTTTAAAGAGGAGACATCTCTTACAATTACATGAGAGAAAATCTACGTTTATCCCAATTCTGTTCTCCTTCCTTAAAACAGGACTATTCTGTTCTTCCATAAAAATATATTGTTACAACAAATGCAACAAGAATGCTATCTTCAGAATAATCCGTGTAACCACGTCTTCATGCTGTTGCCATTGTTCCACGAAATACTCTTCTAGAATCGCAAATTACGAGTGACGGAATTTGCGTGCTTGCTGGCTGTTTCGGCAACGAAGTCAACTGTTTCAGCAACGAAGTTTGACTGTTTCAGCAATGGCCGATTGTTCCAGCACAGCATATAACTTATCTGCGATCTTTTAGACTTATGTTAGCAACAATCCACTTCAATTAATGATAAAATATAAGAGTATTATGGAATTATATGTAAACAGATTAAACATGTAATAAAGAAGAGGATTTTATATACCTTGGGATAAAGTAAATGAAAATGATAATGGAATCATGGTTATAAAGATAAGATGGTGTCAAAGTATATAGTAAAAATGCTACATAGTGGAGTCCTAACAACCTTAACCTTAACCTTACCCTTAACCTTACATTAACCATAACCTTAACCTAACCTTAACCTAACTAAACCTGTAACCTTAACCTTACCTTAACCTTAACCATAGCCTGACTAAAACCTTAACCTTACCCTAACCTTAACCTTCACCTTAACCTTAACCTTCCCATAACCATAACCTTAACTTTAACTTTACCTTTAACCTTAACCTTACCCTAGGGTTAAGTTTAGGGTTAAGGATAAGGTTAAGGTTAAGGTTAAGGGTTTGGTTAAGTTTAACGGTAAGGTTAAGGTTAAGGGTAAAGTTAAGTTTAAATTTAATGATAAAGTTAGGCTAAGGGTAAGGTTAAGGTAAAGGTAAAGGTTAAGGTTAAGGTTCGGTTAAGGTTAATCTTAAGGGTTTGGGAAGGTTAAGGTTAAGGTTGAGCGTTTAGTGAAGGTTAGGGTTAGGTTATAGTTAAGGTCAAGGTTAAGGTTATGGTTAACGTAATGTTAAGATAATTTTAAGGGCACGGGCTTAGTAAGGTTAAGTTAAGGTTAAGGTAAAGGTAAAGGTTAAGGTTAAGGTTAAGGCTAAGGGTAAGTTTAAGGAAAGGGTAAGGTTAACGTAACCTAACTAAACCCATAACCTTAACCTTAACATAGCCTCAACCTTGAGCTTAACTATAACCTAACCCTAACCTTGACCAAACTCTTAACATTAACCTTAACCTTAACCTTAACGATAACCTTAACCTTAACCTTAACCTTCTCTTAACCTTAACCTAACCTTCACCTTAACCCTTAACCTAATCTTAACCTTAACCTAACCTTAAACCTAACCTTACCCTTAACCTTAACCTTAACATAACCTTAACCTTACCCTTAACCTTGACTTTAATCTTAACCTTACCCTAAAATTAAACCTAACCATAACCTTAACTTTAAACTTAACCTTGCCCTAAACTTAACCCTAACCTTAACCTTAACCTTAACTATAATGTCACCCTAACCTTGACCAAACCTGAACCTTAAGGTTAAGGGTTAAGGTTAGGTTATAGTGAAGGTTAAGGTCAAGGTAAAGGTAAGGTTAAGATAAGGTTAAGGGTATAGGTTTAGTAAGGTTAAAGTCAAGTTTAAGGTTACGTTAAGGTTCAAGTCAAGGATAAGGTTAAGGTCAAGGTTAAGATTAGGTTAAGGTTAAGTAAAGGTTATGGTTAGGGTAATTTTAGGGTTAGGTTATAGTTAATGTTACGAGTTTAGTCAGGTTAAGGTTAAGGTTAAGGGTAAAGTCAAGGTTAAGGTTAGGTTAAGATTAAGGTTAGGGTTAAGGTTCAGGAAGGTTAAGGTTAAGGTTAAGGTTAGTTTAAGGTTAAGGGTGAAGGTTAAGGTTAAGGTTAAGGTTAAGGATAAAGTCAAGGTTAAGGTTAGGGTTAAGGTTTAGGTTAAGGTTAAGTTTAAGGTTAAGGTTAAGGTTAAGGTTATGGGAAGGTTAGGGTTAAGGTTAAGAGGTTAAGGGTTACGTTAAGGCTAGGTTATAGTTAAGGTTAAGGTCAAGGACAAAGTTAAGGTCAAGGTTAGGGTTAGGTTATAGTTAAAGTTAAGGTAAGCTTAAGGGTAAATTCAAGGTAAAGGTTAAGGTTAAGGTTACGGGCTTAGTAATGTTAAAGTTAAGGTTAGGTTAAGATTAGGGATGAAGGTTAAGGTTACGGGTCTTAACCTTAACGTTAACCTAACCTCAACCTTGACTTTACCCTTAACCCTAATCTTGACCAAACCCTTAACATTAACCTTGACCAAACCATTAATCCTTAACTTTAACCTTGACCTTGACCTTAACCTTACCTTTAACCTTATCTTAACCTTAATCTAACCTTAACCTTAACCTAGCCCTAACCTATACATTAACCATAACCTTAACTTAACCCTTAACCTTAACCTAACATTAACCAAACCCTTAACCTTAACCTTAACCTGACTAAACCTGTAACCTTAACCTTAACCTAACCTTAACCTTGACCTAACCCTAACCTTGTCCAAACCCTTAACCCTAAATTTAACCTTCCCCTAACCTTAACGCTACCCTTAACCTTACCTTAACCTTATCCTTGACCTTACCGTTAACCTTACCTAAACCTTAACCTAACCTTAACCTTAACCTTAACCTTATGGGTGAGGCTAAGGTAAGGCTAAGGCTAACCTTAACCTAACCTTAACCTATACCTTGACCTTAACTCTAACCTTAACCTGACTAAACCCGTAACCATAAACTTGACCTTGACCTTACACTTAACGTTAAACTTATCCTTAACTATACCCTAACCCTAACCTTGACCAAATCCTTAACCTTAAAATTAACCTTGACCATAACCTTAACCTTAACCTTACCATAGCCATACCCTTAACCTTAACCTTGACCTTACCCTTAACCTTAACCTTACCCATAACATGACCAAACCCTTAACCTTAACCTTAACCTTAAACTTTACCCTAACCTTACCTTAACCTTAACCTTAACTTTACCCTTAACCTAACCTTAACCTTAACCTTATCTTAACCTTAACCTAACCTTAACCTAACTATAACCTTACCCTTAACCTTAGCCTTAACCTAACCTTAACCTTAACCTTACCCTAACCTTACCCTAACCATAACCTTAACTTTACCCTTAACCTAACCTAACCTTCTCCTTAACCTTGACTTTAACGTTAACCTTCCCCTAACCTTAACCTTAACCTTATCCTTAACCTTAACCTTAACCTTGACTTTACCCTTAACCTAACCTTAAGGGTAAAGTTAAGGTTAAGGTTAAGTTAAGGTAAAGTCAAGGTTAAGGTTAAGCTTAGGTTAAGGGTAAAGTTACTATTAAGGTTAAGGTTTGGTCAAGGTTAGGGTTAGGTTAGGTTAAGGTTAACTTTAAGGTTAAGGTTAGGTTAAGGTTAAGGTTAATATTATGGGTAAAGTTAAGGTTAAGGTTAGGGTAAAGTTTCAGGTTAAGGTTAAAGGTAAGGTTAAGGTTATGATTAAGTTTAGTGAATGTTAAGGTTAAGGTTAAGTTAAGGTTAAGGTTAAGGTTAACGTTAAGATTAAGAATAAGGTTAAGGTTAAGGTTAATGTTAAAGGTTTGGTCAAGGTTAGGGTTAGGTTATATTTAAGGTCAACGTTAAGGTTAGGTTAAGGTTAAGGTTACATGTTTAGTCAGGCTAAGTTTAAGGTTACGGTTAAGGTTAAAGTCAAGGTTAAGGGTTTGGTCATGTTTAGGGTTAGGTTATAGTTAAGGTCAAGGTTAAGGTTAGGTTATGGTTAAGGTTAAGGTTACGGGAAGGTTATGGTTAAGGATAAGGTTAAGTTAAGGTTAAGGTTAGGGTTTGGTTAAGGTTAAGGTTAAGGTTAAGGTCAAGGTTAAGCATACAGGTTTAGTGAGGCTAAGTTTAAGGTTAAGTTTAAGGTTAAAGTTAAGGTCAAGGTTAGGGTTAGGTTATAGTTAAGGTCAAAGTTAGGTTAAGGTTAAGGTTAGGTAAAGGTTAAGGTTAGGTGAAGGTTAAGGTAAGGTTAATTGTGAAGGTTAAGGGTAAGGTCAAGGTTAAGGTTAAGGTTAGGTTAAGGTTAAGGCTAAGGTTAAGATAAGGTTAAGGTTAAGTGTTACACAGTAATTTGTCACCGTCCTTACCATTCCCCATCCCGCACAATGGAGGACCTATTCTGTGACCTGTGAACATTTTCATGCCTTGAAATCATCATCAATGCATCCCTCTGAACATGAGCTTTATTTGCCCTTGAGACATCTCCTTGCAAAAGTCATAAAAAACAGCCCTTTTAACATTGGCGCGGGCAAGCAGTTCAGTACTCGCGCCAATGGGGAAATTAATGCAAAGAGGTCGCGCCACCTGGCGCTCTGTCATAGAGCCGTAGTCGCGCCACCCAATTTGGGAGTTGTTTTTTAAATATGGATGGCGGGAGTTGAGTTCTAACAAATTCACAAACCATCACCTATCTTGAGTTGGGAGGTTGGCTGCGGGAGTTCTATGGAGGGAAGTGGTTTTGCCACCTCCCATGGAACCTTCCTTGTTGGTAGGGCCAATCCCATAATAATAGGGATCCCAACTCCTCCTTCCCCATCTATAAAAGCTTGATCAGATCAATGGCAAGCTATTCTTGAAGTGCCTAAGCTCTGAATCTCCATATTCCCAAGGGCCTTTGTGTTGTAAAGCACCCTCTCTTTCCCTTAAGGCTGACTCAAGTAAGGAGACCATTGTCACGAGACTCTGGAGAGGTTTTCCCTTTCCTTGGCAAGCTTTGCGAGACGTGGACGACTGGAAACCCGTCCGAAGGAGACCGCGACGTCAGAACTTGGTTGTAATCTTTCTTCGCTGGTTATTTAATAGATGATTATGATTATGGTTCCAATCCGTTTTCCATCATGTTAATGCGAGTAATGTCCTTTCTGACTGACGTTTAGTTACGTATGCTGGTTTCTATGCTTGTATCTGTTCGTTTCTTTTGTGTGCAGGTGTTCATCCGCGGAGATCGTGGAGGGATTGTGATCTGCCGAGGCTGAGGAACGGGGACGCTTCTTCTTCAGATCCTAGCGTTGGAATCCAGGTAGGCTTCTATCTCCAGCCTTTTCATTCGTAATTAGGAACCCGCGTCATGACATTGTTTGTTTGTTGCTAGACCCCTGCTGGGCTAGTAGGGATCGCCTCTGTCCGCAGAGGGGATTTACCTCCTCAACAAATTGGCGACTTCGCTGGGGATCCAGCTTGTTGTTTGATTGTTGTTTAATTTGTAAACTGTAGACGAAGTCTGAAGTACAGCCAGATAGCCTTCGAAACGCTTCTGCTTTGCATTAGCGGAGTAGATCAACGCTACTTCAGTCGATCTCCGGTTTGGTTTGCAGACTGAACGACTTGGAGTCTTTGTCTTGCCTTGCCGTTTGTATCTTGTTTTTCCTTGCTTGATGAACCTTCTGGGTTGGATTTTTTGTGTGTTTTTACTTCTTGGATTGCTTAGCTTGCATTGGTCTGTTTCCGGAGTGGCTTATTTTTAATTTTTTGCTGAGAAACTCGACTGGCGCGGTTTTTAACCCGACAGTCGCGCCACTTGGCGCTTGTTGTCTTTGTACAACCCGCGCCACTCGCCTTCTGGCGCCAGTTTCACTCTTACAGTCGCGCCACCCCTGTAAGTTTTTTGAGATTTCTCATTTCTGAGCTCTCTGAAGTTGACCAGTGTTTTTCTTCTTGATTTTCCGACTGCCTGAGTGTGTTGGAGTCTTGTTTGGCTGGGAATTCACCTCTGTCCTTTGGTTGTTTGCTTTTATCTACCGATTTCACTTTTCAAGCCCTAGGGCATCTAGTGGCTTAGTGCATCGAGCCCTCCTTGGGAGTTTTGGTGTTTGGATTGTCCTGTCAACTATCTGGTTGATCCTCCACATTCTCTAAGTAGTTTTTCATTGTTTCATTGCGATTTTTGGGTGATTGTTCATTTCTTCATTCGAAATTCGTTTGGTCTTGCTTTGGGCCTAGATCACACGGTCCATTGGAAGCCTTTGAGTCTTTCCTTTGCTTTGAGAGACTTCGGTCGATTTGGGAATCTGATTGCTTGTGTTGGTGAGTGAAGTTTGTTTGTTTCGCTCTCTTGGATATCATTTCTCAAGTTGCTCCATTCATTTTCAAGTTTGATTAGTGCATATTAGCCATTAAACATTGAAAATAAAAAAAAAAAATCTCTTTGCTTTTGTTAATTAGTGCAAATTACAATCTTTTCCATATCGCTAGTGATTAGTGTTTTGAACGAAAAAGTTGTCAATTGCATTAGTTGCATTATAGAGCTCTTTGTTTGGTTTCCGTTCATTTCGTTTGTATAAAAGCTATCAACTCTTCTCTAATTAGTTTTCATCGAACGAAATGTTGCATTGTGGCATATAGCTTTGCATTTAGGAGACACTACATACGATAGGGCCTGGAAATTGAAACTTAATTGAAGATCAACTGTAAAATTTATTCAATTAACCTAAGGCAGCATTGGAACTTAACGAAACATATTTAGAAGGTCTAGGCTAGAGACGTGTTCTGGCGTCGTTAAACCTAGCAGCTGTCGTTCGCCTGTTGGCTTTAGACAGCACTAGTACAGACTCGTGCTCCCCGTACCGTCGCGTATATAAAGGGAGACCCCCATAGGTTTTCAATCCTTTATCCACAGGAAGCCGAGTCTGTCGCCCTGTACCCGTGATACACCGAACACAGCATTCGGGGAGACTACCTGCACGTACGGAAACTCCTTGGTCGATTTCTGTTTCATTTTTGAAACCAAGGTGTATATTGCAGTTCACGGATATTTGGTACACCCTTTGTGCCTAGTTTTTCCTGAGCAGTCATTTGGTCTTTTCTGACTCCCTAAAATTGAAAAGACCGTCAAGCACTTGTCCTTTCATGCTTGTGTCAACTCTGAAAGAGATAGAGTCATCTTTTTATCGTTTCTCGACTCTTGAAACATGAAACGGTAGAACTTCTTATTTTCCAATGTGGTAAAATTAATCGCCCACGATTTCACACCTATTTAGACGTTGCTTGTTGACCGTTTGAGCGTGTGTCTTAACTCATTTTCAGCCCGTGTGTGTGTGTGTGCCCTTTTCTTTTAGTCTTTTGCCACAGTGGCGGAACCATCGGTTTCGTCTACTGGTAGTCCTTACACGGACGATTCTTCAGAAGCTTCTGAGCCTTCTGTCGAACCACAGCAGCCTGTTGTTTCCGAGTTTCCTAACGGGGGACCGGTTCTCGCCGAGCAACCCTTTGGAGGACCAGTTGAGTTCAATTGGCCCTTTTCGGACCCTGTGTCTGAACTGAGATTAGGAGCTGATTTCCTTTCTCTTACATCGGGTTCACCGTTTGTTGCTGCTGTTTTTCCTCCTAGTCCTCGCCGTCTTTTGCGCGATTTAACGGCAGGATCAACCATGAGTGATTCTCGTGAGGAAATTCCGGTGTCTGATGACTATCAGCGCATCCCTCGTATATTGTTTGAGGGAGACGACTCTGAGCTGGCTACCATGTCGTCAGCTAGTCCCTCTTTACCTCAGGGATACAGATCTCTGGGTCAGATCATTTCAGCTGCAGCCTCTATGGGAATATCATCTCCTGCTTCGAGGCCAGCTGTCACTACACCCAGGGTGTCCCCTTCGACGCCCGTCACTTCTGTTCCCGTTCGGCCCACTGTTTGTGTGGCTGCCTCTTCTTCTGTTGTCTCAGCTACCAGGGCTGGGCCAACTCCTGAAGATGTTTATCTAGCTACTGCTATACCGGAGAATATCTCTCCGGAGGAGTATCGGTTGTTTTTGCAACAGCCGAACGCCGGAGCTGGACAGATTCCCCAAGATCCTTACCGATCTTTCTTTTCGCACTATGCACAAGACGGCACTCCCGTGTATGGTTTTCTGGGTCAGCTTGACGAGCATGGGGACATTTTGCGCCTTCCTGCTCCTGAGGCTTATCTTTATGTTCAAGGTTTACCGTACAACCAGGCTTACAACCCGCAGGGACAGCCTTTCCAAGGCCAACCCGCAGGCCAACCTGGCTATCAGTACGACCCACAGGGACAGCCCATTCAAGGCTACTCTGCGGGCCAGCAAGGGCCATTGTACAATCCGCAAGGACCATATTACGGCCCTGCTGGTCAACCTGCTCAGCCTCAGCCGGGGTATCAACCGGGACCGACCTATGGTCCTGGGGGGCAAATCCAGCCTTCTTTACCAATGAAACCGCAGTATCCTGTTGTATCTAACGTTGCATATCAGCCAGGACCACTCTATGGTTCTGCTTCAGGTCAAACTGGTTTCCAGCAAGCACCTGGTCCTGTTCCACCACCAGGCCAACCGACTCATCTGGTACAGCCCGGTGTCCCGCCTCCAGGCCAGCCGACTCATCCGGCACAACCTGGGGCTCACTTACAACCAGGTCAGCCTGCGCAACCAGCACCGCCTGGTCACCCGAGCCAGCCTGTTCATTCAGGACAGCCCCCTCATTCGGGTCAACCTGTTCATTCAGGGCAGCCCTCTCATTCCGTTCACTCTACTCAACAGCCTGTTCATTCAATGCCGCAGCCAAATCACCAGCTGCGCCCTACGTACCAGGCTCCGCAGGGTTCCACTTATCAGCAGTCTACTCATCCTCAGAGTGTTTATTATCCTCATGGTCAGTCTCAACCGAACTATAACCACTCTGGAGGCTCTCAGTATCCTCCTCCTCCACCCGGTTCTACCTACGCTCAACAGCCAAATCCAAATGCTGCTTATACAGGGCAGACACCTAATCAGGGCCCGAACCCTGGTTATCAAGCCCCACACAATGGTTAGCAGCAACCAAATCAGTCTGGTTATACGAACCATGCCCCCTACGGTCAGAATCCTCAAGGACAGAACCCATGGGGGCAGGGATATTCACAACCATCGTGGAACGCAGGTACCGGACCTTATCCTGGGACTGGCATGGTAGTTAACCCCCCATTTCCGTTCCTGGCTACCTTGGACCTACCGGACGTTTCGAAGTTGACCAATGATCCGATTGCTCATAATCCATATTGGCCCCCGGTTCCCACCAAGATACCAGGTGACTGTCCCAAGTTTGAGGGCAAAGCTGGAGAAGACCCCCAGGCGCATGTGATGACGTATCACCTTTGGTGTTCGTCTAACTCTTGGACCGACGATTCGATTCGTCTACGTCTTTTCCAGCGTACTTTAACAAGAGCTGCTGCTAAGTGGTACATAGAGCTATCCCGTGGTATTTTTCAGGATTTCAACTCGTTAGCTATGGCTTTCCTCACGCATTTCCAGTTACCAGTCCGGTATGAGACCAGGACGCACCTCCTGTCTTCCCTGAAGCAGGACTCGGCCACTCACATCTCGGATCACATCCATGAGTGGCAGCGCCGTCGTCGACTGATCAAGTTTCACATACCTGATCAGATTTTGACTCACTGGTTCACCACCTCCTTTGTCAATAAAATCGCTCAGGATATCGCGATGGGAGCGTGTGTGACGGAGGAACAAGCTATCGCACGTGCCCAGTACCTGGATCTTGTTTATTCGCAATCTGGCACGCTTTATGACATCCTGCCTGATTCTCCATGGCCCGGAGCCACAAAAGCCCCGCCTACCCCTACGGTGGATGGTGTCATTGGTTCCGTTTCTCAAAATTCGAAGAAGTCTTCGAATGGGAAGCAGAAGGCTAATTCTTCCAACAATACCTCTGCTAATCCCGCCTCATCTGATTCTGGTAAAACCGCGGAGGTAAATTCCGTTGCCAATCCTGCGGACAAATCCTCCAAGGGGAAGAAGAAGGGCAAAGGAAAATCAAAATCTGATGCCCCAAAACCGGAATCTAAATCTCGAACTGAAGATGGCTCCCAACGTAAGCCGAAGTTCCCTTGCCTCATCTGTGAAGGTGACCATTACACTAAGGATTGTCCACGATGATCCGAAATCAGTCAACTTCTTAAAGGCTCAAAAGGAACTCCGGCTGTTTTAAAAGAGCCATTTCCATCTCAGTAGACCCAGATGGTCGAACAGGGCTCATCATCTGCACCGTTTGGGTCTTAGGTTTTCATGATGAAGACTAATGCACCTATCACTATCGCTACGAGATCGAAGGATTACAATAGTCAGCAATAGGCACCCGGGAAGGCAGTTGCGGAAGGGCCGCCTCCCCCACCTGTTTCTGGTCCGTTGGAAATCGAGAAGCCGACTCTCGAACCCGTTGTGAAGCCACCTCCCAAGGGTGTTCTTCGGAGATCCTCTTATAATCCAAATGCTCGTGCCGCTCAACATTACAGTATCGTTGAGGATCTGGCACAGGCGCCATGTGCCATGTATGCACTTGAGGTTCTTCAAAGTTGTCCTTCACAATGGAAGGCTTTACTGTCTGCCATCGGTGGTATTGATCCCGTCGACTCGAGCCTTCTCACCTTTGATCTGGAGAATTTTACTCCCCGGCTTCCGCATCAAATTGCTTTGGTCATTCAAGTCGGGATTAACGGTCTGAACGTTCATAGAGCCGTCGTAGATGAAGGTGCATCTACTTGCGTTATGTCCTCCGCCTGCTGGAAGGCCATTGGCTCTCCAGCCTTGTCGTCATCTCCCAATGCCCTTAAGGCATTTGATGGTCGGGAGTCTAAACCCCTGGGAGTTCTTGAGAGTCTTGCGATCACACTACAGGGAAAAACTGTCAACGTGGAAGTAGAAGTGGTTGACGTGAAACTCAACTACAATATACTTCTTGGCCGCAGCTGGACCCATGCCATGCTCTGCGTGCCGTCTACTGTCTTTCGATTCATTAAGTTCCCCCATGAGGGCAAGATTGTTACGGTAGATCAGTTGTCATTTTTCACCTCTAGCTCTGAGAACAACGTGCCATACGTGGATCAAATTCCGAATCCCCCAGACAGCATAGGACCTTGTCTGTTCAAAGACCCTGTTCTCATGGGTATATTCCCCGCACCACCACCGAATACCGCTCAAGTCAACATGTTGTCCAGGACTGATGACCCCTGGCTTATTCCTACACCTGAGCAGGTATATGAGTTTGGAGAATCCATGCCTTTAACGCCAGTAGAGATCAGCTACTGTGAGATCGTTGCCGCATCGGACCCTCCACCTCCTCAGCATGCTCCGATGAGCATGGCTCTCGACGTCTACTCACAATCCCCCTGGCTTGGTCAGGCTGATTCACCTGATCCTCTTAGAGAGACTTTTCCTACAGATGAGGCTATCATTGAAACTATGTCTCTTGAGGAGCTACCCTGGGGCGATGGGCATCATCGCTCCTCGTTTATGCCTAGCTTGGGGGCAATGACTGACTGTCTAGAGCGTTATGCTACTCAGGTTCCTTCCCCTCCTCTTCAAACACCGATCTTGACGCACGAGGTCTTTTCGGAGGGTAATCTGAGTAACATTACTCAAACTGTTCCAATCAACATCTCCGTTAAACCGGGGATTGTTGAGAACATTCATGTGGGTGTGACTTGTTCTTCCGAGGAGATCCAAGTCTATACTGAGCTTTTCAAAGAATTCCGAGATGTTTTCGCATGGTCTTACGAGGAAATGCCGGGAATTGATCCAAGTATTGTCGTGCACGAGATTCCAACCTACCCAGGTGCGAAACCCGTGCGCCAACGCTTACGTCCCATGCATCCTCGGAAAGCCGCCGCCATCAAGGCAGAAGTTGAAAAACTTCTGAACGCGGGTTTTATTTATCCCATCCCCCTTACAGAATGGGTGTCCAACATTGTCCCTGTCGATAAGAAGCAGGGTACAATTCGAGTCTGTGTGGATTATCGCGATATCAATCGCGCCTGTCCAAAGGATAATTATCCCACTCTGTTTATCGACCAGATCATCGACGAATGTGCCGGGAGTGAGATCTATTCCTTAATGGACGGTTTCTCAGGATATAACCAAATCAATATCGCACCTGAGGATCAACATAAGACCACATTCATCTGTCCGTGGGGCACTTTCGCGTACAAAAAACTCCCGTTCGGCTTAAAAAACGCTGGCGCCACGTTTCAGCGTGCGATGTCCTACGCTTTTCATGATATTCGCCATATTGTCCAGCCTTATCTGGACGACTTGCCAGCCCATTTGGGTAAGCGAGAGGACCATCCTGAGCATCTCCGCCAGATATTCCTTCGTTGCAGACGCTACAATATCAGGCTCAACCCTCATAAGTGCGTCTTCTGCGTTGATTCTGGCCGTCTTTTAGGCTTTATAGTCTCGAAAGATGGAATTCGCCTTGACCCTCTAAAGGTTGAGGCCATCATAAATCTCCCATCACCCTCCTCCCTGTATCAGTTACAGAGTCTACAAGGGAAAGCGAATTTTCTTAGGCGCTTTATCCCAAATTATGCCGAGGTGGCCAAAGGATTCACTCGTTTGTTAAAGCAGAATGTTCCCTTTCACTGGGACGAAATTGCTCAGGAATCCTTTGAGAAGCTGAAGACATTGCTAGTCAATGCTCCGTTGCTTCGTCCTCCGGACTACCACCACGACTTTACTTTGTATCTAGCCGCCGCATTAAGCACCATCGCCATGGTCTTGGTGCAGGATGACGAGAACGGTGACGAACATGTCGTTTATTACCTATCTCGGAACCTTCTCGACCCGGAAACGCGTTATGCACATGTCGAGAAGTTGGCTTTAGCAGCAGTACATGCCGTACAACGCTTTCGCCATTACATCCTTTTGCGCACGATAACAGTGGTTTCAGACTGCAACCCTATGACGTATATTCTTTCTAGACAATTACTAGGGGGCAAGTACTCCAAATGGATCGTCATCCTGCAGGAGTTTGACTTGGAGTTCACCACCGCCAAGTCAACTAAATCACTGGTCTTCGCGGATTTGATATGTTCTCTCGCTACAGACTCTGTTCCTTCACACTCAGAAGATCATATACTGGACGAAACGTTGTTTCTTATTGATACTCGTGATCCTTGGTACGGTGACATCATAGTGTATCTTCAGACCGCGACATTTCGGTCTGAGTTGGATAAAGCTGCCCGCCGTCGGATTCGGCACCAGTCCCAACCCTACCGTATCGTAGGAGATACCTTATATCGTATTGGAGTAGATTCGGTGCCCCGACGATGCCTTACCTTGGAGGAGGCTGAGAAAGTCTTGAATGATTGCCACAGTGGCGCCTGTGGCGGACACATGTCCGGATATGCTACTACCCAAAAGATTCTGAGGGCAGGTTATTTCTGGCCTTTCATATTCAAGGATTGTATCACTGCAGTCCGTAAATGTCATCCGTGCCAGATTTTTCAGCGCAAGATGCGCGCGCCGCCATTGCCTTTGCATCCCGTTATTACCGTCGGCCCTTTTGCGAAATGGGGCGTGGATTTTATGACGTGTAACCCTCACTCGGCCGGGGGGCATGCGTATATCATCGTCGCCGTCGACTACTTCACTAAGTGGGCCGAGGCGATGCCTACACTAGCTGCTGACGGAAGAACGGCTGCTTCATTTATATTCAACCACGTTATTGCACGATTCGGGGTTCCTCAAGCCATCGTCACTGATCATGGTACTCATTTCCGTGATTATATGATGACGGAGCTGAATTCAACGTTGGGCTTGCGTCACGACAGCTCAACACCATACTACCCTCAAGCGAATGGTCAGGTTGAAGCGGTGAACAAGGTCTTGGTCACCATGCTTCAGCGAACGGTTGGGATTCATAAATCCAGTTGGCATCTCCAACTGTTCTCAGCTCTCTGGGCATACCGAACATCTGCTAAGAGTGCAACCGGGTTCACACCATTCCAATTGGTGTACGGTCTGGAAGCTACTCTGCCGGTTGAATGTGAGATTCCTTCGCTTAAATTAGCTGTGGAGCTCTTACCGGATACTTCTCCTGAGGAAGAACGTCTTCTGTATCTCGAACGATTGGATGAAACCCGTCGATTGGCTACTTTGATCATCGAAGCACAAAATAAGAGGGTCAAAACTCATTTTGATCAAACTGTTTCTCCCCGTTCTTTCATTGAAGGAGACCTCGTTCTCTTGTACGATCAGGCACATGATAAGCTTGGAGCCGGTAAACTCCAACCTATGTGGCATGGTCCCTATATAGTAAAGCGTGTTTTGAAAAATGGGGCCTACGAGCTTATAGATTACGAAGGAGTTCCACTGGCATAGCCCAGGAATGGGTTGTACCTTAAGAAGTACTACGCCTGAAGTGATTTCTTGGTGTGGTGTGTGTACATAGGTGTGTGATTGTCATTTGTGTGCATAGTGTGGTGTGCTTTGTAAACATCTTTCTGCTGATTGGGTCTTCCTGGTTGTGCAGATGTCTATTCATCCATTTGTTGGTTTCGCAGATGGTGCCTCCCGCAGTACCAGGAATCTGTCTTCCGCAGCCTGGGTAATTTACGATCCTGCTGGTGAGTTGATTGACCTGCAAGGTGTGTGTTTAGGACGTACCACGAACAATATCGCGGAATATAGTGCCGTGTTGGAATTATTAACCGAGGCAGTAAACCTTGGTATCCGTGAATTGCTCGTGTACCTAGATTCACAACTCGTAGTGTTACAGCTGAACGGACACTATTCGGTAAGGAACCCGTCCATCTTACGTCTGTATTTGCGTATTCGATTACTGGAAAGGAATTTTGACTACATTACATATCATCATATACCCAGGCATTTGAATACATTAACAGATAAAGTAGCAAATTTGGTATTAGACAGGCATTTGCGCAATTTATAATCATCATCACATGTAAAGAAAGACTCATCCAGAAATAGATATGTATATATATAGATATCGAAATGTTTACATAGAGTGTGTCACATAAAACTCAAAAAATATACATAATTGTCTTAATACATCCTGAGACACTGTGTCTCTCAAAAAATAGGTGTGGCTAAATCCTAGAGACTAATCCGTATGGTGCTCATGATAACACGTCACTGCACGCACTAGGCGCCTCAGGATTCGGTGGATCCGGTTCGGAACTCCCACCGTATGGCGCTGGTATGCCATCGGTACATCTGATAGTCGGGCATAGTCTGGGATCCCATGGGCAATCCCCTCGAGGTTTTGGATCAGGTCCTCTCCTCCGGTGCCTTCCCCCTGGATCTTAGGGGCGAGTTGTGTCCTCCGGGAGATGGGAGACATCCCGGCTGGTCTCTCAGGTCCTACATCTGCATGCATATATAATTGTGTCAAGGCGAATGTGTATTAACAAAAAAAACATATAAACATAAAATCAAAAATATGAGGTCTTACCCAGCTCCTCGTCCCAGTCGTCTCCTTCTGGTAGTGGGAGATCTGGGTCCCCGGTAAAGTCAGTTCCCGAATAGGGCCAATCTTCCACGACGATCAGCTGGCGCCGTAGCCACCTAAAGAACTCTGGCCTCCAGGACATCTGTTGGCCACCTCCAGATCTGGGCATCAATGCTGCCCAGCGAGCCATTCGTGGCTCTCGTGGTATCGGACTCGCCACTGCGGCCCCTTGGCCCTGGAAGATTGGTATGCGTTCCAGAATGAACGATACCAAGATGGAACCATACCCGAACTGCTTCAGTTTCCCCTGTTTTCACTTTGTGAGCTGCCTTTTCATGTTGATGGTTACTGCTTCTGCCCAGTTGAACAGTAGGGGACCCATACATTCTGAGGCTAACAGGAGTTGAGTCTTCGTGGCCTCGTGCGGAGCCTGCGACCCAGCAACCCGCGTAATGGTGTGGAGAACTACTCTCAGTGATAGATCATGGATGGTGGAGATGTATACCTTCTTGCTTCCTGATCCTGTTTGTGCCCCTCGGCACACCCGCGCCATTACCTGTTCCATCTTTTCCCCGGATGGTCTGCTCCTAGTCAGTACAGGGATTGGACCTCTGCGGGACAATCCAGTAATGAAATAAATGTCAGTGACCTCCAGTTCTAACACCTGGTCTCGTAGCCTGAACACTTGTTCATTTTCATCCCAGATGCTGATTAGATATTGGAGAAGCTCGGGCTGAGCTCGTAAACATGGCATGAGGAAGAACTTTTTCAATCCACAGTCTCTTAGAGCGTTCATGCAAGCTTGGCTTTGCATGGCCTCTTCATCCTCATCTCCGTGCTCTCGTTCCTTCCATTCGATTGCCATTTTGAGTGGTTATCTGCATTCACATGGTCAAAAACCCCTGATTAGATCTTTTGTGAACTTCAAATTTCAAGAAATTTGGTGTAAATACCGGAATTTTAGGCGAAAAATTAGGTTCGGCCGCTGGCGTGGCTGTTTTACTAACAGTCGCGCCATGTGGCGCGAGCCCTTTAGTAAAAAGAGCTCAGTGGCGCGGGTCCGTGCCCGATACTCGCGCCACTGGGCCCGGCCCTAAAATTTTAAAAGTGGCCACACAAAGTTGATTTCTAAAGGAAAACCATTAAAAAATGTATGGAAATGAAGAGCTAAGGAGCGCCTATTACCTGTGATAGACGAGAAGCTGAATGGTTGCCTGGATTGGTCGCAATCACCGTCAGAAGATTTTGTTCCAAAAGGACCACTGTTGCTTTCCACAAGGTAAATAGTAAAAAGTAATTTCAATTTTTACCAATTAGACATATTTATAAATTTTTCGACGTTAAATGAGCTTTAGAAGTTATTTTTGTCAAATATTTGCATATGTTATGTCGAAAATGGATTTTACACTTGCTTGGTATGTGCGGTGGCAGGTTTTTGCGACTTAAGAAGATGGACACGAGTTGTATTTTATACTTTTTCGGACTCGGTAAATACACGAAAAAGTCACTCTGGAGTCATCTTTCAGCTCTTTTCTGACTCTCTAAATATGAAAAGATCGCCGAGGCCCTTGTCGTTTCGATCTCGTTAAAAATGGACACGAATCGACATTCACCCAGTATAAGTTTAACCCTTTTTCGGGCTGGGCTGGATCGATTACGAAAAAGGAATACCCTAGCCTATCGCGACTAGGAGGTTTTCCCGGATATTGTTTTCTACCTTTTCGGACCTGGGGAACTATTTACGAAAAGGGACCTGTGGAGTTTTCTTTTCCGCTGTCTTTTCAAACTCTCTAAACATGAAAAGACGCCGAGTTCTTCCTTTGTCAGACTCGTTAAAACCTGATGACATCGGATTTAGTCGAAATGACGTTCTCCGAGTTTCTCCTTCCTAGGACTCGTTAAATGCACTAGGATGGATTCGCCCGAAGGGCGGACTTATATCACAAGCATATGCTATCCCCTTCAATCTTGTTATCAAAAATAATTGGGGTACTCGCCAGAAATGGTGGGGGAAAAGTGGAACCATCGTCGTTGTCGTCGGCAGTATGTCGCTCTTGAACATGGCACTTGTCTGCATTCGTGTCGGGTTGGGGACATCTCATCTCGTTGCTTCACTTTGCCTCCATGGGTTTGGGTAATCTCTTTTGACCTCTCATCTGTTCACTGCCTCGTCACCATGACCTCTGATCTGTTGATGTCAAATACTGCCAAGTCCACTGTCGTGCCGTTCATATGTTCAAGAGAAGTTGGCTTCTGCAAATATCAACCTTCCTCTGTTTCTCATACGATCCTGATTCACAACAAAACATCATATTCCTCTGTCTCGTGTCGATGATGTGGGAATCATTATGGCCCACCTTCGATCAAGGTCACTTCCTGTCGACATCAACTCATTATCCGGGAAGTTGGTCTAGAGACTCCTTCTGGTACCTTGGAGCCTGCATGCCTCAATGGCAGGTTCGTCGCATTCGACGAGAGGTTTACATCATTGGCCTCCGATCGAGTGATTCTGCGGGTGTTCGATGTCAGTTCATTTATTCGCACGCCATAGATTGTACCTGTAGTACCTTGGGGACCATTGTCATTATTGGTGGTTTCTCTCGCGTCGGTTGACAGCTTTCATCATTGGCTCGTAATCCGACGATGTTCTTGCATGTTCGACTTCAGCTCACATATTCACATGCATGAACTTGTACTTTGTTGGGTCGAGATGGAGCGCAAGACCCTGAATTGTGTCTGTTGTAATCCAGGCTGCGATTGTGGATTATTATCATTATGTACATGACTCACTGATTGGATGGCTGCGACCATACCTGAGTCTATTTATTTGATCTTAGTTGGATGGTTGCGCCCATACCCTGGATCCGGATTATAGCATACTCTGTTTCGGATGGCTGCGTCCATACCACTTATACATCATGTACTTGAGATATCAGTTGTATCTTTCTGCGCAGGTCTTCCGACGGCGGGCTTTCAGTTGAACATGTTCTCGTAAAGCATTTCACCCCTCTCCCTCTCGGGCCTCATACTTTAGGGGGCATCTGTTACACAGTAATTTGTCACCGTCCTTACCATTCCCCATCCCGCACAATGGAGGACCCAGTCTGTGACCTGTGAACATTGTCATGCCTTGAAATCATCATCAATGCATCCCTCTGAACATGAGCTTTATTTTCCCTTGAGACATCTCCTTGCAAAAGTCATAAAAAATAGCCCTTTTAGCATTGGCGCGGGCAAGCAGTTCAGTACTCGCGCCAATGGGGAAATTAATGCAAAGAGGTCACGCCACCTGGCGCTCTGTCATAGAGCCATAGTCGCGCCACCCAATTTGGGAGTTGTTTTTCAAATATGGATGGCGGGAGTTGAGTTCTAACAAATTCACAAACCATCACCTATCTTGAGTTGGGAGGTTGGATGCGGGAGTTCTATGGAGGGAAGTGGTTTTTCCACCTCCCATGGAACCTTCCTTGTTGGTAGGGCCAATCCCATAATAATAGGGATCCCAACTCCTCCTTCCCCATCTATAAAAGCTTGCTCAGATCAATGGCAAGCTAGTCTTGAAGTGCCTAAGCTCTGAATCTCCATATTCCCAAGAGCCTTTGTGTTGTAAAGCATCCTTTCTTTCCCTTAAGGCTGACTCAAGTAAGGAGACCATTGTCACGAGACTCTGGAGAGGTTTTCCCTTTCCTTGGCAAGCTTTGCGAGACGTGGACGACTGGAAACCCATCCGAAGGAGACCGCGACGTCAGAACTTGGTTGTAATCTCTCTTCGCTGGTTATTTAATAGATGATTATGATTATGGTTCCACTTCGTTTTCCATCATGTTAATGCGAGTAATGTCCTTTCTGACTGACGTTTAGTTACGTATGCTGGTTTCTATGCTTGTATCTGTTCGTTTCTTCCATGTGCAGGTGTTCATCCGCGGAGATCGTGGAGGAATTGTGATCTGCCAAGGCTGAGGAACGGGGACGCTTCTTCTTCAGATCCTAGCGTTGGAATCCAGGTAGGCTTCTATCTCCAGCCTTTTCATTCGTAATTAGGAACCTGCGTCATGACATTGTTTGTTTGTTGCTAGACCCCTGCTGGGCTAGTAGGGATCGCCTCTGTCCGCAGAGGGGATTTACCTCCTCAACATTAAGGTTAAGGTTAATGTTATGGGAAGGTTGAGCTTAAGGTTAAGGTTAAGGGGGCAAGGTTAAGGTTACGGTTAAGGGTAAGGTCAACCTTAGGGTTAAGTTTATGGTTATGGGAAGGTTAAGGTTAAGGTTAAGGTTAAGGTTAGGGGAAGGTTAAGGTTAAGGTTAAGGTTAGGTTAAGGTTAAGATTATGTTAAGGTTAAGGTTACGGGTTTATTCTGGTTAAGGTTAAGGGTAGGGTTAAGGTTAAGGTTAATGTTTTGATTAAGGTTAGGGTTAGGTTAGGGATAAGGTTAAGGTTAGGTTATATTTAAGGTTAATTTTAGGTTAGGGTAAAGCTAAGGTTAAGGTTAAGGGTAAAGTTAAGGTTATGGTTAAGGTACAGATAAGGTTAAGGTTAGGATAAGGCTCAGTTTAAGGTTAAGGTTAAGGTTAAGGGTTTGGTTAAGGTTAGGTTAAGGTTAAGGTTAAGGGTTTGGTTAAGGTTAGGTTAAGGTTAATATTAAGGTTAAGGGTTTGGTCAAGGTTAGCATTAGGTTATAGTTAACGTTAAGGTCAAGGTCAAGGTTAACCTTCACCTAACCTTAACCTTATCCTTAACCTTAACCTAACCTTAACCAAACCCTTAACCTTAACCTTAACCTTAACCTTCACCTTAACCCTTAACCTTAACCATAACCTTAACCTTAACCTTACCCTAATCTTAACCTTAACCTTAACCATAACCTTAACCTTAACCTTATATTAACCTTAACCTAACCTTAACCTTGACTTTACCCTTAACCTAACCTTAACCTTAACCTTAAATTAACCTTAAAATTACCATAAACTAACTTATCCTTAACCTTGACCTTAATCTTAACCTTAACCTTAACTATAACCTAACTCTAACCTTACCCTAACCATAACCTTAACTATAACCTAACCCTAACCTTAACCTTACCCTTAACCTTATCTTAACCTTGACCTTAACTTTAACTATAACCTAACCCTAACCTTACCCTAACCATAACCTTAACCTTAACCTTCCCATAACCTTAACCTTAACGTTATCCTTATCTTAACCTATACCTAACCCTAACCTTAACTTTAACACTAACGTTAACCTTAACCTTAAGCATAACCTAACCTTAACCTTAACGTTAAGCATAACCTAACCTTAACCTTAACCTTATCCTATCTTAACCTTAACCTAACCCTAACCTTAACCTTAACCTTAACCTAACCATAACCTCAACCTTAACCTTAACCTAACCCTAACCTTAACTTTACCCTTAACCTAACCTTAACCTTCACCTTAACGTAACCCTAACCTTAACTTTACACTTAACCTAAACTTATCCTTAACGTAAGTTGAACATTGACTTTACCCTTAACGTAACCTTAACCTTAACCTTAACCTAACATTAACCTTGAGCTTAACTATGAAATTAACCTGACTAAACCCGTAACCTTAACCTTAACCTTACCTTGACCTTAACTATAACCTACCCCTAACCTTAACCAAACCCTTAACCTTAACCTTAACTTTACCCTTAATCTTAACTTGAATAAACCCGTAACATTAAGTTTTTCATCAGGTTAAGGTTAAGGTTAAGGTTAACGGTTTGGTCAAGGTTAAGGTTAAGCGTTTGGTCAAGGTTAGGGTTAAGGGTAAATTCAAGGTTAAGTTTAGGTTAAGGTTAAGATTAGGTTAAGGGTAAGTTTAAGTTTAGATGTTTAATCAGGTTAAGGTTAAGGTTAGGTTAAGGTTAAGGTTAAGTTAAGGTTAACGTTAGGTTAAGGTTAGGTTACAGTTAAGGTTAAGGATAGGTTATGGTTAAGGTTAAGGTTAAGGTTATGGGAAGGTTAAGTTTAAGGTTAAGGGTACGGTTAAGGTTAAGGTTAAGTTAAGGGTAAATTTAAGGTTAAGGTTAGGGTAAGGTTAAGGTTAAGGTTAAGGTTAAGGGTAAGGTTAAGGTTAAGGGTTTGGTTGCGGTTAGGGTTATGTTATAGTTAAGGTTAAGGTTAGGTTAAGGGTAGAGTTAAGGTTAAGATTAGGTTAAGGTCAAGATAAGGTTAACGTTAACCCTAACCTTAGCCTTAACCTTAAACTTAACGTTAACCTTTAACCTTACCCTAAAATTAACCTTAACCTTAACCTAACCTTAACCTCTACCTTGACCTTAACCTTAAACTTACCCTTAACCTAACCTTAACCTTAACCATAACCTTGAATTTACCCTTAAACTAACCGTAACCTTAACCTTAACCTTATCTTACCCTTAACCTAACCTTAACCTTAACTATAACCTAACCCTAACCTTGACCAATCCATTAACCTTAACCAAACCTTAACCTTAACCTTAACATTATAACCTTACCATAACCTTAACCTTAACGTTAACCTTAACCTAACCTTAACCTTAACTATAACCTAACCCTAACCATAACCTAAGGGTTTCGTCAAGGTTAGGGTTACGTTAAGGTTAAGGGTAATGTTAAGGTTAAGGTTAGGGTAAGGGTAAAGTTAAGGTTAAGGTTAAGGTTAGGTTAAGGGTAAAGTGAAGGTTATGGTTAACGTTAAGGTTAAGGTTAAGGTTAATGTTAAGGGTTTGGTCAAGGTTAGGGTTAGGTTAAGGGTAAAGCTAAGGTTAAGGTTAAGGATTTGTTCAAGTTTATGGTTGGGTTATAGTTAAGGTCAAGGTTAAGGTTAGGTTATAGTGAAGGTTAAGGTTAAGACCCATAAACTTAACCTTAACCTTCCCCTAACCTTAACCCTAACCTTAACCTTAACTATTACCTAACCCTAACCTTGACCAAACCCTTAACCTTAACCTTAAATTTGCCCTTAACCTAATCTTAACCTAAGGTTCTGGTTAAGGTAAGGTTAAGATAAGGTTAAGGGTAAGGTAAAGTTAAAGGTAAAGTTAAGGTTAGGTTATAGTTAAGATTAAGGTTAATTTTATAGTTAAGGTTAAGGTTAAGGGTTTGGTCAAGGTTAGGGTTAGGTTATAGTTAAGGTTTAGGTTAGGTTAAGGGTAAGGTTAAGGGTAAGATAAGGTTAAGGTCAAGGTCAAGGTCAAGGTTAAGTTAGGTTAAGGTAAGGTTAAGGTTATGGCTAGGTCAAGGTTAAGTTAGGTTAAGGTTATGGTTAGGTCAAGGTTAAGGTTAAGGTTAGGCTAGGTTAAGGTTAAGGTAAGGTTAAGGTTATGGTAAGGTTAGGTTAAGGTAAGGTTAATGTTATGGTTAGGTCAAGGTTAAGTTGGGTTAAGGTAAGGTTAAGGTTAACCGTTTAGTCAGGTTAAGGTTAAGGTTAGGTCAAGGTTAGGTTAAGGTTATGGTTACAGTTAGGTTACGGTTAAGGTTAGGGTTAAAGTTAAGTCAAGCTTAACGGTTTAGTCAGGTTAAGGTTAAGGTTAAGGGTTTGGTCAAGGTTAGGGTTAGGTTAACATTAAGGGTGAAGGTTAAGGTTAAGATTAATTTTAAGGTCAAGGTTAAGGTTAAGGTTTAAGGTTACAGGTCTTAACCTTCACCTTCACTATAGCCTACCCTTAACATTAACCTTTACCTAACCATAACCTTAACCTTAACCATAACCTTAACCTTAACCTTGACCTTAACATTAACCTCAACCTTGACCTTAACTTTAACCTTAACCTTATCCGTAACCTTAACCTTAACTTTACCCTTAACTTTGAGTTTACCCTTAACCTTCACTACAACCTAAACTTAACCTTAACCTTAACATTAACCTTAACCCTTAAACTTAAGGTTAAGGTTTGGTGAAGGTTAGGGTTAGGTTATATTTAAGGTTAAGGTTAAGGTTAGAGTTAAGGATAGGCGAAGGTTAAGGTTAAGGTTAGGGTTAAATTTAGGGGAAGGTTAAGGTTAAAGTCAAGGTTAAGGGTAAATTTAAGGTTACAGTTATGTTAAGGTTAAGGGTAAGGTTAAGGGTTAAGGTTAGGGTAAGGTTAAGATAAGGTTAATGGTAAGGTTAAGGTTATAGTTAAGGTTAAGGGTAAGGTCACGGTTAAGGTTAAGGTTATGGTTATGGGAAGGTTTACGTTAAGGTTAAGGTTATGTTAAGGTGAAGGTTAGGTAAAGGTTAATTTTAAGGTTAAGGTTAGGTTAAGTTTTGGTCAATGTTAGGGTTAGGTTAAGGTTTTGTCAAGGTTAGGGTTAGGTTATAGTTAAGGTCAAGGTTAGGGTAAATTCAAGGTTAAGGTTACGTTAAGGTTAAGGTTAAGGTTAGGTTAAGGTTAAGGGTAAGGGTAGGGTTAAGGTTAGGGTAAGGTTAACATTAGGTTAAGGGTAAGGTTAAGGATAAGGTTAAGGTTAAGGGTAAAGTTAAGGTTTAGGTTACGTTAAGGGTGTTAGTGTCAGTCTATTCATGCCACCATCAGTGATCAAAATTTCTCTTTTGCATTTTCATATTAGGAGTCCCATACCATAAATTTCCATCATTCTGCTAGGTTATGGATTCATTGATGGTAGTGATTTTTCATCAGTTTTCCCTCATGTGAAACTTGTTGATTATCCTCTCTATGGTATTTAGTCATGAGTCACTTTCACTCTGTGAGTCATGTTATTAGGTCATATGGTTGGTATCATTAGGTTCTAGGATCTCACCATGGTCAAATTAATGAGTCAAGTGTCAATAAATATCAGCAAAGTCATGAGGAGGTCTAATAAACTCAAAGTCACAGCACCTGGGAAGATCAAAGAAATGTTTTATTTAGCTTGATGTAATTTTTTCCTCAAAACCATGTTTTGAGGTGAAAACATACTACCTTGATTTTATTATCTTCTCTTATGTAATTTTATGTCATCATAAGTAATAAGTCACACTTCAGAAGCTACTATCTCTACAAAGTCACCACCCTGCCTTTCAGAAACATTTTCCACAACATTTTTAGTCTGGAATCATGTTCTAAGTATGTCCATCAGAAAGATATTGGAAATATCTTTCCAACGGTATATTACACTCTCAAAACTGACTCTTGGATTGAAATTTATGCCTAAGTGAATAAAGCTCCCCTATATCCTAAACCAACCCCTTTTCCCACCTTTCCCTTAAACTTTATTTAATTAAAGTTTAATGTTTTCTTTTATAAAACCCCATTTTCCCCTATCTGATGGCATAATCGCATCGATGCGATTTAATAAACCACTTCCCCTCATGTCCCTTAAACTTTATAATAAAGTTTTAAAGGTTCTTTATTACAAATCCCTACCGATCCAATCCCTTTCCCTTTCCCGATTTGATCGCAATCGTAACATTTAGAATGTGCATTCCGATTGACCCTTGTGTTCACAAAAATCTGATGCAATTGAGTCCCTCCTGATTGACTCCACCTGATTACTCCTTCGCCGTCGATCTGCCCATCCGATCAGATGGCCCACAGCCAATCGCGCCATCGCAATCGGCATTTTCACATAACACTTTGCTTCCGATACCCTCGTGCTTCCGATTCCGATTGACCTTTAGGCATCATTATTAAACCTTTCGCCCCGCTTCATGAAAAAGCTTTTTTCCTTTCGTAAAGTGCAAAAATTTATTTTTAAGCATTTGTTAAGTGCTCCATCGCTCCATCGCAATCGGCGAAATCCTATTGCGCTTTAGCACCTCCCTTCCCTTACGATTTTGATTGTGATTTATACTCCTAGGTCCCACCTAAAAGCCCTTCGCTCTTTCATACAAAAATCATATTTTCCCTATGTAAAGCGCAGAGGTTCCCTTTAATTTTTTTTAAAGGGGATTTCGTTATTACACTATTGGACCTCTTTTCCCTCACCCCTCCATTGTATTACCCAATCGAATCATGATTTTTATGCCTTGTTCCAATATCCCTATTCCTTTCCACTCTGATCCCTAATTTAAATTACAATTTGGACCCCACCTCCTTTCCCTTTCTCTCCTATTCATTCAAAAGGGGATTTTCCTTCATTAAAGGCATATTTCAGTTTTATTGGCTCTAAAGGGCTTTTCTTGGCATAAAGATATTTTCAAACAAAATAAAGGAAACAGTTAAAGGCCGAGAATCAAATACAGGCATAGAATCATTGCGGTTTCTTCGGCAATGATTTAAAATAGATATGTCTTTAAGATTTCCTGTTTTTCATTTGTCCAGTGTAATAGTGAATCTGCAAAAGTGGTAAAATGTATTGATGTTCCTCCATTTTAGGAGTAGATCGTTGGTCTCTTTCCTATCTTCGAACTTCAGTGAAACAAACTCCCTTTCTCTATGGATCCATTTCCCACATTTTTTGTCTATTTAATGTAATTTTCAGTCATTTGTAATAGGTAGCAAGTCAGTAAGTAAGGGAATAGTGTGGAAATAAAAGAGGAGGCTCTGCGCTCCATTGTAATAGTTTGACAAGGAATTAATAAAGAATGCAGCTCTGATTTGTGGGATCCATGTGGTATGAATTTTAGCATTTGTTTTTTCCTTTGTGTTCATATTTAAATTTGTAATGTTCACCTTTCAGTCATAAACATCTCTGGTTGAATGCTTTCAAGATAGATAGGTAGAATCCATTTTAATGCTCTGCCTTGGGAAAACATTCAATATTCTATGTTTTCTTTTGTTTGAAAATGATCCATCTCCTATGCCCTTTTCAGCTCCTCACTAGTCTTACCATCCCATCATTATTTAAATTTAATTGCCAAAATTTCTTGCCTACCTTGCCCCATGAAATACCCTGTATCCCTAATTTAACTCCCTAGTTTTAAACTGTCCCATTTGTTCCATACATCCCTGAAAAATCCATTCATTAAAACATTTCCCATTATTATACCTAGCCTAATATCAGTTTATAATTGTACTTTGTTGAATATCTTTCATGGAGAGAGCCCTCTCCTGACCTTGTAGGGCTAGCTACAAGGCTGAGCGTGGTTTAAAGGTTACCCTTATTTTCCTTTTTCAACCTGAGGTTCAAATTAGGTGCTAACATTTCTGGCGACCATACTGGGGAATGACATTTAGCATGAAAGATTCATCGCCCGAGTAATATTTCCCTTGTAAATTTCTGGACTCTGAAAGATGATGCTCAGATTTTGCTAGGCTGAGATAAATTTTTGTAAAGTAGAAATTTAACCACACTGGCTTCAAGAAGATACACAAGGGAAAATCCTGATCAAAATCATCCCCCTATGTTCAAAAATCCTAATCTCATTCCCAGAATAGTCAGAAGACAAGAGGGATCACTAAGTCCTGGACCAATTTTCAGATCCCACACTTGGCCCAGTGAGTGGTTGTTTGTAGAAGATCTTTCTTTTGCTGAGTGTTTTGTGCTTTCTTTGTTTAGAATTAATTCTGAAACTGCACTTGATGACACAGTTTTAGATCCAGAATTCCTTATAGATCTTGAAGTTCAAAGGGAAAATAATTCAATTGATGATTATATTCTGAATTCCCCTCAGACATCTATCATTGTAACAAATATCCTTGAGCCTTCAAAGTCATCAGGAACAATGCTTCCTCCTCCTAATTCATCAGCATTTCCATCAGTCTCAGAATTCAATTCTTAGCTTCCATCTCTTGCATCAACACCTCCCTTGCATCCTAGTATCACAAACACTGTTGTAAACCCACCACGAGTCATGGCTACCCACTATGCACCCCTGGTTTTTCCCCATGTTCTGAATGATATGCCTGCTAATTATCAAATTAAAATTCCTATCTTTGATGCCACTCAAAGAATCACAGCCAAGTAGCATGTTGATAAGATGAATTAATTTTTTGATCTTCATGAGGTAGAGGCAGAGAATGTAACCATAAGGTTGTTTGTCTAAATTTTTGGAGGTGAAGTTAGAAAGTGGTTCAGAGCCTTACCAGTAGGCTCTATCCACACTTTGTAGGAGTTACATACACAGTTCTTGGACCGATGGGAGGTGTTAGCCACCTATAAATTCTGTTATATCAAGTGGTGGCTAAATGATTTTGGATAGCCTTCAAGAAACAATTTCATTTGCAAAAAATTGTTGATGCTTAAAGTCTTTTGATAATATCCTATCCTTTGGATAAACATCACTGCCTTTCCCCACTTTTCAACTCATAAATCCTGCTGATTCCCAAGAAAGAATACTATTGCTACCACCATTTTCCTTTTTTCCCCCTTCTGCCAAAACTAACCTCATATTTTCTTTTCTTTTCCCACGAAAACCTTCATTCTCATGTTTTCCCCTTCTCCCTTCATCAAAACCCCTTTGATAAGGTCTAAGACCCTTTCTTAGCCTTATCGAAACCCTCAAACTCCTTTCAAAACCATTAAAAATCCATAAAAATACATTTTTTATTTTTTTAAAATATAAAAATACATTTTATATTTTTCCCGCCTCCAAAAATATTAAAACCTTATGTTATTTCGAAACTTTAGGTTTTTTATTATTTCCTAAGGTTTTTTGCTGGTCCAAAATTCAAAGCTCTCTCCACTGTCGATCTAATTTACAGATCGACGGCATGTAATCCATCGCCCGGTGGTCCCCGCCGTCCACTCACTGTTGCAAAACCACGCGGTATCCATCGCACCGCTTTTGAGCACGGGGTGGTTTTTTCCATTTCGCAGCGATTCCATACGCTGGCTGACACGTGTCTTGGGCACTATTCACAAAACCATCGTGCATCGCACACTAAAGATCAGACGTGGAATCGGCGCGATATTGACGTCCACCGTCCGATCTGAGGACGCCGATTGGATGACGACCGCTCGACAAAGAAGCAAGACAGTCAACCAGGCTATGACGCGACATTTAGAAGATCTCCACCGTCAATCTGATCTGTAGATCGACGGCCCACCATTCATCGCCCTGATTCCTCCGCTTTGACTTTTCACCTACGCTCCTGACCGTTGATCTTTGCGCGATCGATGGCTCCAATTCATATTCCTTTTCCACCTTCCCTTTGAATTCCTATGGTCAATCCCGACCGTTGGATGATGCCATCCAATGGCCACGCTCCCTCCACATGGCTTTTGAAGCAATTAACATATACATGCAGGATTTTATAATAGTTGTTTCTATTTTTGCAGGGTTTTATGGTTTTTTTCCACTATGTCTGAAGAAAATTTGAAGGCAGAGGGTGACGATCCTCCCACCTTCGATTCATCAAAGAAAATCCTTCGCAGGGTTTAAAATTCACATTTCATCAGTGATTCACGAGGCATTGATGCCATATCATCCCTGTGCGACCCTGCATACCAACAAAGCACAGTGAATTAGATACAAATCAAAGAGTATCAATGCCGAAGACAAAAATATATCAAGACAGGAAATTAAAGATAGTTCTATAGGGATTATGGCTAAAATGGATTATCAGAAACCTAAAACAAAGTTTAAAGAAAACCGTGAGTTTTTTATCAGATAGAAGCCATATTCTACCACATCAGGGGCTAATTAAATTCCCCATCCATCACAGAGCCACCTACAGCCTCAAAAAAATCAGAGGAAAGTCGAAGTTATTATCAGACCAGGAGATATTTTGCATCATACAGTTGAACAATTATTTCAACCAAAGGAACTTATTGTAGTTGTCAGCAGAAGTTATTACAAGGATGATGAGGAGCCTCGGAGTCAACAAATTCTTTCCAGCAAACCTAACAGTTAATGTAAATGATTTTATATAGAGGACAGCTATGTAAGTTGCTTCATTGAGCCCCCAAAGGCCAAGAAGCCATTTAAGTCTGTATTAATTAGTTTTTGAGATCTTTTATCAAATCTCACCTCCTCATTCTTCTATATATACTTTGGAATAAGATGAGTGAGGGGTTGGTTGATCACTAGTTGTAATATTGGAACTGTCTGAAATAATACATAGTTTGTTGAAGTTGAAGAAGAAATTGAAGTCTTGGACGTCCTGATGATGTTGTTGCATGCTTATTAATGTGAAGGCTCTATCATTGGATCCATGAGCTTGGTTGTTGGTGAATTTTTCTGAACTGTTTAATGTTTTCCCCTATTTTCATTATGTTCCATAATTTCTTACTACAATAGGTTGAAAGTTTTAGGCTAAGAAATGACTCCTAGAAGCACCTTAGACCTGTTCATCCTTCACTGTTTCATGTTTTCTTCTGCTGAAGTATTTTAGAGTCTTTAACCTCTCTCTTTAGTCTTCATGCTTGTTTATTTCCTTAATAGTTTGAATAGTTGGTTTTAGCATGATTTATGGTTCTCCCTGCTTGTCTGCTGCCACTTTAAAACTGTTATTGAAGTCTCCCTTTGAAGTTTTCTGTTTATAGTGAGTCAAGGAGGTCCGTTCTGATCTTGCCATTTGTCCTTACTTAAAGAGTTGTCTCAAAGGTATTTATAGTTGTAATCATAGATATTTTAGGTGTTCCCTCTTCTATGGCTGCAGTTATCAATGAATCTTTTATGTTTTCTAAGTCATTTGAAATAAAATTTTTGAGGAAATAGGGTGTTCCCTGAATCCTAGATTTCATTTTAAAAGTTGTTTTGAAATCATTTTTTGCTTAAAGGTGTGATTTGTATAATTCATGGTTAGCCCTGTCTATCAAAAATCTCTTTATTTTTCAAATTGTGCTTTCAAATTCCCTTTGTTTGAGAATTAAACTTCTCTTTCCAAATCATTGATGTCCATCTCATTCCAAAACCAAAGGATCCTGTGGCCAAGTTAGATTTGCCCTTCGATATCCCATATCCATTGATGAGTATGTTATGACCTCTTCTTGACTCCATTTCCCAATGAACTAGATGTTTCTCTATTCTACATATCTTTCCTATACCTTTCATGTTATGTTGTATCAATTCAACCAAACAAACAAACAAACACCTGCACTTAATAGTATAAAACCAATACTCAAAGCACACAAGATAAACCTTTGCAAACAAACATTTGAGAGATCCCTCTCTGAGAACAGGAGGACTAGATCCTAGAACTCTAAAGATTGGTTCTGATGTTGCCTTGTCTTTTGATTTGCCAAACTATCAAAACACGAGACACCAACATAATGGCGATCATGGTGGGACCCTTCTGAGTTAGTAATAATCTAAGTACCCCTTAGGACTCTAGAAATCCTTTATTTTCAAGAATATCCAGTGATAATTAGCCACCTCATCGCCACCAACATAATGGTGATCACGGTGGGATGTACTGAGAATATAGTGGTTTTAAAACCTTTCTTCAAACTTTTTAGGCCCAGTATAAGATAAGTAACCTTGTTCAAGAACTACCTAACAAATGGTAATCATGATAGGACTTAATTGAATCAGTGACAAACTAAGTAACCCTTAGGATTCTCATTAATCCCTATCAAACCTTGAAGGAATCAGTTACCAAGCCATAAGAGTGAACTCTGTATGATTAAACACCTTAGATAAGTGTCAAATCACATTTAGGACACTCTCCTAACCTGTAAGACCGAAATAACTCAGAAAAAACCCAAAATATTTTAGTTTGGCTTCACAATAAGCATGGTGGTGGAACCATCCAATATCTTACCTTCATAAAAGCTAAAAATTTTCCACCTGGCGACTCCACTAGCCCCAGTAGGCATTTTACTCATCTAGGTTCCCAGATCTCTTCAGGATTGTGTTAACCAGGCGTGAAGAAGTTTAGAAGCCTAGTCCCTTACTAGATAAGATATTGTGAGAGGTAAAATTCCCAAAAATAGTCTCTAAAACCTTAACCTCTCTCATTTTGGAAAAAACACTCTGGCTTCACATAGGATTAACACTAGATCCCATCCAGACCTGAATCCTCCTTTAATCATTGACAATCCTGAGAGAATTTTGTGGCAAATTTCTAACTCTGGAAAATTAGCTGCTAATAGGAGCCTCTTAAGAACAAATTCTGTCCCCGAAAACCTTGTTGTCTTAGAGGATTCACACTTTGATTTACATCATACATAGAACATCTTTAGAACTAGATCTCAAGGTGATTTAAACAATACTGACCTTAACTTTGCAAATTTGCAATAGATATTTAGTAGAGAAGCCTCACCTTCCACTCCTCCTGATTCCCAGCTTCTTCATCACTTTAGCCCTTTCCATAACAAATCTTCCCAAAATCAGTTTGCTGGCCCAAATGTTTCTTCCACTCCAATTCATACTACCACTGTTCAAAACACTCCATCACAGCCATTTTTTGTAAACCCACCTCTTGTAAATCCACCCTTATTTCCAGCCATGGCAACATGGTATGCCCCATTAGTGTTACCACAACCTCTACTTCCCTTACCAAATGATTACCAATCCAAAATCCCTCACTTCACTGGAAAAGAGTCTACAACAACCCCACATCATGTAGATAGGATGGAAGATGCATTTGATTACATGGATATAGAAGAAGAAACTGTGAAGATGAGGATCTTCACCGAAAGTTTCGGAGGAGATGTAAAGAAATGGTTCAAAAACTTACCTCCTAACAGCATAAATAATCTCCCTGCCTTTCATCAAACATTTATCAACAAATGGGAACTCAAAAGGAACCCTCTCCAAATACTAGTAGAGTATAGCAGCCTCAAGAGAAACAAAGGGGAGAGTGTCCATGAGTACTCCACTAGGTTCAATAGCATTTACAATGCTCTCCCACCTCACATGAAACCTCCCCAAGGCATGGCCTTGGTAAGGTATCCCGAAGACCTTAATGCTGAAATGACTTATGAATTAAGGGGAAGAGATTACTTAACCTTGGAAGACATGCAGAAAGGAGCTTTGAATGTAGAAGAAAACATAATCGAGAAAAGAAATAGGTTGAGATTAGAGAAGATGGTAACTTATAATGATGACCTACTACCCTCAACCGCAGCCTCTGACACAAAAATTTACAACCTAGTGAAGGTAATGGAGAGGATGCTTGAAAAGATAAATTTAAATGAGAGACTGCCACCAAGAGAACCTCAAAAAAATCATAACAGAAATAGAAATCAGAATTATAGAATAGAAAACAATCAAGATAAGAAAAAGCAAAGCGACCAACAGATTAGACCTCCCTTCCAATAGAACTATGTAGATCAATATGAGGAAGATAGGGAGTTGGAAAGGCTGGAAGAATCTCATGTAAAATTGATTGGATCAGACAGTGGGGATGATGTTTTCCTCACTAAGGAAGAACAAGGTTTCTTCTCTTATGATCAAAATACAAACACCTATGAAGATTCTAATGACTATAGGTTGGGTTTTGAAAATGCAATCATGGAGGTACACAAATAGTATGATCTTAGGAGCAAGGGAAGCATAGATAATTGAAAGGATAAGAACACTAGCACTACTGTCAAGAAAAACGTGGAAAACCAGCCCAAAAAGACAGTAGAGATTACCAACATTTTTGCCAAGAAACCAGACTTAAACAAAGACAAAGGTGTCTAGCCAAATGTTGAACAGAGCACCCCTAGCACTTCAGCTAGTGGTCCTAATAAAACTATCCCAATTACCAGCCCAAACAAGGTTCAGCAAATCAAACTTGTTGAAAGGAATTCAATTGAAAAGACAGATGTAAATATGAACAAGTCTATTGTTCCTTTCAGTCTTGAGGGAGAGATTGTTAAGATAAAAATTGCCATTCCCCTAGTTTAACTAGTAACCCAAGAAGTGTACAAAAACCAATTTTGGAAAGCTTTTAACCTAGGAAGTGATACTGACACCTTAAACTTGACAAATGAAAAACCTGAGTTGTTGTTTGGTCCAGAAGTTGAAGGGAAATACTAAGAAGGGGTTGTCCCTCCCTTCTATGTTAGCTTGAACATAAATGAGAAAATTTTACACAATGCCATGTTAGACTTAGGAGCTTCACACAATCTAATGCCCAAGGTAGTAATGGAAAGCTTAGGCTTAGAAATTACTAAACCATACAAATACTTGTATTCCTTTGACTCAAGCAGAGTCAAATGTTTGGGTTTAATTAAAGATTTTTGTGTTAACTTATCCCAAATTCCTGCTAAGAGTTTAGTCATGGACATAGTTGTAGCTGACATTCCCCCTAAATATGGCATGCTCTTATCAAGATCTTGGAGAGCCAAACTTTAGGGAAGCCTTCAAATGGACATGTCTTATGCCACCATTCCCGTTTTTAACCAAAACAGAAGATTATATAGGGAATCTCACATGAAGTACATGGTGAGCAACGTAGACAAACAAAACAACTCTCCAATATATTCTATTCAATCAAGTTTAGATTCCTTTATCTTATGTAACGAAGATGAAATTACTCAACAAGATAAGGAAAACATGGACCCAATCAGTTCACCAGAATAATCCAATCTTCCCCTCATTCAAATGAAAAACATTGAAAATCAATAGCAACGAGAGAATGAAAACAAGTATGACATACTTTGGAAAATAAAATTTGATGGATCTTGTAATAAAACAAGTGCAGGAGTAGGTGTGCGGATTCAAAATATAAAATAGATTTTTTCATACAAATTGGATTTCCCATGCACTAACAATATTACTGAGTATGAAGCACTTCTCCTAGGCTTACAACTACTTAAACAGTTAGAAGCCCAGAGGATATCAATCTTAGGATATTCTGAACTTATCATAAGACAAATCAAAGGAGAATACTTAGCTAAAAATTGAAGGCTTAGGGAATATCAAAACGATGCCCTGGATCTATTGAAAACCTTTGAAAAGTATGAACTTATTTTCATTCCAAGAGAACTGAATCATCTAGCAAATGAACTCACTTTCAATGCCAGCAATTTCCAGATACCTGAAATAAATGAAAAACTCAGTGTGAAGGTAAAACATAGGCCTACTGTGCCTAATAATGAAGATCACTGGCAAGTGTTTGATTCTAATAAACACATAGATGATTTATTGAAATCAGAAAATGATTTCAGCATACCAATGTAAGAAACCAGCCATAAAGAAAATTGCTTGTATATTGAACAAATCCCAGAATTTGAAATGACATATACTGCTAATATAAATCATTATGAAAATCCTTTTGAAGCAGAGACAACTGACAACACAGACCAAGAAGACTTGGAAGTTTTACAATGCAAAAATGATAAAATTCCAAGAGGTCTAGCACCTTTAGAACACCTTTTTTATTTTAACGATGTAGCCAAAGAACCGAGAATAGAGCCTGTGGAAACAAATACAGAAGAGAATAACATAGGCAGTCTAGCAGAACCAAGATGATCAAGTTGTCCAGCACTCTCCCAGCTCACATAAAACTACAGTACATAGAGCTGTTCAAAGAGTTTAAATATTTTTTGCTTGGGGATACAAAGACCTAAAATCATACGATACCAGCATCATCCAGTATAAAATCCCTTTGAAGGAAAATCAAAATCCTTTTAAACAAAAACTAAGGAGAATAAACCCTCTTTTAATCCCTTTATTCAAGGCAGAAATTGAAAAGATGCATGCTGCTGGGATCATTGTACCAATTAGATATTCTGAGTGGGTATCAAACTTACTCTCTGTTAGAAAGAAAACACGGGAAATCAGGCTCTGTATTGACTTCAGAAATTTAAACAGAGCCTCTTTAAAAGACAACTACCCCTTACCCAAGATGGACCATATACTTCAAAGGGTATTTGGGTCGAAAAGTATATCCCTCTTAGATGGGTTCTCGGGTTACAACCAGGTGTTAGTGCTCCCAAATGATCAAATCAAAATTGCTTTCACTACACCTTGGGGCACCTTTATGTATGTCAAAATGCCTTTCGGATTAATGAATGCAGGGGCCAACTTCCAAAGGGCCATGGACATAGCCTTTTCTGAAGATATTGGCTATTTCATAATCATTTACCTTGATGACATAACTTTTTTCTCAAAAACTGATGAAGAACATTTGATTCACCTAAGAAAAGTTTTTGAGAAGTGTAGGAAATTTGGCTTGTCATTGAATCCGAAGAAAACACTCTTTGGTCTCCAAGAAGGTAAACTTCTTGGCCATATAATTTCGGAAGAGGGAATCAAAATAAACCCTACAAGGATATATGGCATATTGCATATCAGCCATCCAAGAAGCCTCAAAGAATTACAATATTTCATTGGAAAGATTAATTTTCTGAGGAGGTTCATCCCCAATATTGCTGAGCTATTGAAAAACATTACAAACATGCTTAAGAAATATGTTGTTGTAAAATGGACTTTACCAGCTAAAAAATCATTCAAACTGGTCAAACAAGCTCTTACTCAAACACCAGTCCTGATTAGTCCAGATTTCACTAAAGACTTTTATATCTTTTCTTTTGCATCTGAACATACAATAGCTGCAGTATTACTTGAAAAGAATGATTTAGGGCAAGAACAACCAATATCCTTTTTTAGTAGGGCCTTAAGAGATGCTCCTCTCAAATATAACATCATGGAGAAGCAAGCCTTAGCATTGGTGAAAGCATTAAAAGACTTTAGGGTCTATATTTTACACTCTCACATAATTGCTTTTGTTCCACATACTGTTGTCAAGGAAATTCTAAGTCAAGACCCTAATGGTAAAAGGGGAAAATGGATTGCAACTATTCTTGAATATGACTTAGAAATCAGACCCACCAAACTAGTTAAAGGGTGGGGAATAGCAAAACTTATGGTTGAGTCTAACTTCCAAGCACTAGATATGAATATGGTGGATGTGTTGGAAGAAATAGAAGAATCTACTGCTCCTTTTATTGAAGAAACATTTCTAAATTCTCTTCGGTATGCTGACATTATTTATGTGCTTTTATATTTAAATGCCCCCCCTTCTTTGTCCAAAACTAAAGATAGATTTTTGAAACAAAAATATTTGAGTTTCTGCATTGTAGATGGGATATTATATTGGAAAAACGCTATTGGAATTTTTCTTAAATGTTTACTTGAAGATGATGCACGAAAAATCATGCATGATTTGCATGATGGAGAATGTGGAGGACACCTCTACTGGAAGGCCACAGTGAACAAAATTCTTAGATTTGGTTACTATTGGCCTACCTTTTTCCCAGACACTCAGAAGTTGGTCATGTCTTCCCATAAGTGTCAAATTTTTTATGGAAAAATAAAACTCCTTCCCTTACCCTTACATCCCATCAGAGTTGAGGCAACTTTTCAACAATGGGGTCTAGACTTCATTGGGGAAATTCACCCATCCTCCTCAGCTCAACATAAATGGATCCTCCCATCCACTGACTTCTTTACCAAGTGGATTGAAGCTATACCTTCCAAAAATTCTAATGACTCTGTCATTATCAAGTTCCTTGAAACAAATATCCTATCCAGATTTGGTTGTCCCAGAAAAACCATAACAGATAATGATGCTGCTTTTAAATCTAAAAAGATGGTTGATTTCTGTTACAAATACCACATAACCTTGGGCCATTCCAAAGCTTACTATCCCCAAGGAAATGGATTAGCTGAATATTCCAACAAGAGCCTCATCAATATCATTAAAAAACTGTTGGAACAAAATCAGAAATCATGGCACAGTAAACTGGTTCATGTCTTATGGGCTGATAGGTTAACTACAATGAAATCAATAAACATGTCCCCCTATCAGCTAGTCTATGGTATGTGTTGTCAATCCTAGAGACAGTCTTGAGTTGTGAAAGACCAGTGCCTAGGACATCTTAAATAGTAAGGAGCGTAAAATATGTTTCAGGACTATTATCAGCATGAGGCTCTTTACTACTTCAACCTTTACAAGGAGTTACAATATAAATAGAACTAGACTACTCACAGATTCAGCATAATGAAAAGACGTTGTAGAGGCAAGGAGTGAATTCTCAATATAGATGCTTCAGACAACTCAAAGAAAGCGTTCTATAGGGAGGGTTGGGTTCTAAAATTCTTTACAGAGATTTAAAAATCAACGATGTTTTATGCATAGAAAGTAAAGGAGGAATACTAACTACTAATGAAATGGAATTCCATAAACATATTTAAAACATGAGATGGGCTTAAGAATATAAGAATCCATACATGTCAATAGTTTTGAAAGAATAACATCCCACAGTGTTTAATATAGAGGAAAGATGAGTGAAGTGAAAGGTGAAACAACATACCATGCCTGAGCCATATTTAAAGTGCTAGACTAGTTAAGTATAAGTATCAATAGTGATAAATTTATACCAGAGCTAGTGAGCTACTCTCATTCCAGAACATGATATAAGAGGCATGTAGAGAGTGAAATGAACAATGAAACAATATCACATAAGGCAGAGTCATAGCCTATAAAACATTAAGACCAGAATCCTCACATAAAGTAAACTTCTCCTCATTGAGACCCAATGGGCTCTTCACATTTCTATTGAGATTTCCACACCAAGCATACAAAATTTCTTACACAGCAAAATTCTTCAGAAAATCTGGAACCTGGTTTTCTCTTCCGATCTTGCTTATATAGAGGCCTCAGTACATGAGTGGGAAGACATTTTTGGGAAAAATATCTTCCTCGTGTGCCAGAAATTAGTTTTAGGTCTTTGTCAAAATAACCAAAATTTTATGATGAGGAATAGAGGCATCTCATCATTTGCAGTTAGGCACTCGGCCGTTTTGAAGCAAAATATTAAACAACAGTCTGGTAGAAAAGTAAAATGCTGGAGTGGAACATAAATTCCACTTGAAAATTAAAAATAATTAACTAAATTAAAAAGTAAAAAGGCCACTAGGGCTGAATCCTGAGTCAACAATATTTCACTGATGAGAAGGGGTTGAGGTAGTCGCTGACACTGGTGGTGGAACATTTTTTGATGAGCTAGCGATCTGGCTGGCGAACTGAGTGCATATTTGTTGGCTATTTGCTGAAGGTTCAGGCATCGCTGCAAATCCTTCCACCTTGATATAGGCCTCTGTGAGGACATTGAAACCTGCCTCGGTGGGGATCTTGTGTTTTATCAAATGAAGGAGAACAAATTCTTGATGGAGCGATGAAACAATTGTCTCAGCTTTTAACTGACCGATTTTATCTGAGAAGATGTTCGTCTGGTCTCTTTCTTCCTGGAGACGTGTTTTATATTCTGTTAACGTCCATAGCATGGAAGGAGTGGTTGGGTCCCAGCAAGATGGAAGTCCAGCTGTTGTGATCTCGGCCCAAACTGCATCGAACCGATCCACGTTTGCTACCACTTGTTGTAGGGCTCTCGAAGCTATAACTCGGGCTGCCTCCTTGTTGATGATTTTCTGGCATTCAAAGGCCTCACTGAACCGACTTGGTATTCCATCTCTTTCAAGAAATAAATATAGCTTCTGGTGTGCTGGGCTCTGCTGGACAAGTTGAGGTCTGCCTCCTGACATTTCCTGTTGAGATAGAGTACAGAAGATTTGGTTTCTCCAATCATTCTCAGGAAACCCCACTGTTCTGTCACCACTGAGATGATCTCTGACCAAATTATCCTTCTCGCATCATTGAGGGTGATATTACCCTTTAGGTGGCTATTAAGGTCATTGATGGTTTTCTACTAGTCGGCCTTTTCCTTTCCTATCCTGTTTGATTTCCTTCTGCAATGTCTCTATGTTTCTGGTATTCTCAGCCAAGGAGGTCTCCAACTCAGTGATTCTCAGCCTCGTGGTGGCAGCTTGCTTTTCTAGTACTACATTCATGGCCTTTGCTATAGTTAGCTACTCGGACAACGAATTAGTCTCCGGTGGAGTGGTAGTTGGCACACAACTGTGCGTATCCCAAGTCGTTTGCAGCTCCATTAGCTTTCCCTGAAGAATAGTTATTGTCTCTGCCATTTTTTCTTTTTCCTCTTTCTCCTTCACCAGTGAATCATCCAAGTCTACCTTTTCTTTCTCCTCCTGTGCCAATTCAGTTGTCTGAACATGGTGGGATGCCGGTATGATGACCTTGCGTTTCAATGAAGTAACCTCCTTCTGCAATTGATCTATCACATAGCGCTGTGGGTTGGAGTCTCCAGTTTCCTTTCCTTTGATCAACTCCATGAGGCTGCGCATTTGATTCGCCTAGGCATGGGAATTTTCCTGTTCATTTTTTAGGGTCGCCCTCACCTGTGCATGCTTAGTCTCCAGCTTCTTCAGCGTGATGGTGAGCCTCATTACCTCATCCTTCAGCATGTCACCAACCACCTGGAATAGGTTGCATTTGTCAAGGGCTGGTACCTTGGCCATGTCAATTGCATACTCAAGCACCTTGTACCTAGTGGTACCTGCATTAGGATCCAAGATGGCCTCAGCCATAGACAATACCAGATGTTCTGTGTCCACATTCATGGAAGCTGAAACCTTGGTATGATATTTTTCCACATAACCTTCCAGCGCGGCCTTGTATTTTTCCATAATCGCTCTATTTTTCTGACTCCTTTCAATTATAATTGGTGAAGCATTATCACCAATTTCCTATGAGACTTCAGAGTAGTCAGAGGAGGTGATACTATCTCTCAGCACTTTGAGCCCCGCTTTGCTTCCGTCCGGTTGGCCATATGGTACAAATGGCTCAAGAAACTGTTCTTCCCCTATGACCTCTGCCTTGCTTGAGACTATTTTCTGCTTTTTGCAGAGGGGGGAAATTGTTCATGAGGCTCCCACTTCTTCTTCTTGGCCTATTTTGGCTTCTCCTTCTTCCCCTATGTCAGATGAATCTGTCTCCATCTGCAAAATCAAAGGCCAAGTTTCAAGATTAGCCCTCCACTCTATAAACGGCCTCGACTCATGTGTATAAGGAGTAGACTTGTTCCTCCTTTTTCTGTTAGAGATAATCCCCCATGGATCATAGGCCCAAGTATTCCCATGTCTTAAGTCCATGCCTTGCAATAGCTTCTCAACAAAAGGAAGGGCGTGTCTTGAATTTATAATAAACGGGCCAATAGTGATAGGGAGTTTCAGGATGAAACCCTTCTTAGCGGGGACAAAGTGGAGTTGGTCAGATTTGAGAGTCTGCCGAATATACTTCAGAGCATAAACTCGTCGAGCAAGAAACACAGGAAGCTGGTAAGGGGGGCCTCATCTCCATAGACTCGAATTTCAGTATAATTGTCAAATAGATACCAATCCCCAGTGCTCTGGGTTTTACTAGCTTGTAGCCAGCTCTTCATTTCAGGAAAAACCCTGGGCGAGGGAGAGTCATGGATGATAGTGTAGACAACAGGCATGAACTCATTTAGAAACTTGGAATAACCCACCCCATTTGGTAATTCGTGCACTACAAATTTCCAGTCGAAGACTGGTCGGTGTTGAGAATTTACCTCATATACCCTATCTAAACCCAAACCCTCAAACTTATCAGCATGCTGATATAAGAAGAGGTAGAATAACATTGAACAAAAGCGGAAGTGACCAGTTTCTGAAAGCTCTTGGAACTGGTTCTGAATGTTAGCAGCCAAGAAGCCAGGGATATCCAGAACTACCCCCTTTTGAGAAATTAACCACAAGAAATAAACACATGACATGGAAACTTCCCCCAAATCGCCTACACCTAGAAGACCTGCGATGAGGGCCAGGATGGGCTGCACCTATTCTTTGAACAGACTCAATGGGAAAGGCTCTATAGAAGGAAGAGACGTAGCCCGGTTCCTGGTTATAGAGGAAATGAAGTCTTCTTGCTACTCCCATGGCAATTTAGTGAACTGGGAGGTTAAAGCTATTTCATTGAAACTGGTATAGATGGCGCTGGTGGGAAAGCGGAGGGCTTCCTTGGTGATGTCAGGAGAAAGAGAAAAAATCTTATTCCCCTGAGCCGAGGTAAACGTGCCTCGATGCTCATTGTAGGGATATCTGAGCCATCAAATAAAATCGACCATTGGGTAGACTGGGGGGGTAATCTTATCATATAAACCTGATACAGCCACCCGATATCGATCCCTATTCTCGACATGTCGCCTAAAAAGCTCAGGTTTTATACTGTTGATGGGAAAAGGGTATTGGGGATCACAGATTTCAGCTTGCAGGTTAATGAAGGGCTTGAACCGAGGAGGGTTTCTAGTTTCACGGACCTGAGGAGTCGTTGGTTCAGTTTTCTTTGGTGTGCCCCTTTCCATGACTGACATACAAAACTTTTAAAAAAGAAAGGAAAGCAGAGGGAATACGAGGGACAGAATACCTGTGAAGTATGGATTTTCACAAGAAAATGATGCGGGGGGTGTTGATAGTGACTGGGTAGACCTGGCACTAGCTCCCACTTAGTTTATACCGTAGCTGGAAAACCTGTGAATTTTATTGCAATAAAATATGGGAGGACCGTTATCTAAGACTGAGAGTTCTGAGGTAAAAGGCAGAGAGGTGAAATAATCAGGGTGAGTGTCATAAGGTCACTGACAGTGGAGCACGAGACATATAGGGATTAGGTGTCAGCTTGAAGCAGGTGAACACCACGTGCTGGGTTTAATACTGGTACGGGCCTCAGTACCAGCTCACCTAGAAACTTACCTTACCTCTCTGCCGCATAAACCACATGGTTCTTGAAATATATTCTTCACAAGATTGGTTAAATACACAACATACAGGCCTCTAGGGTCCACACTCCACTCTGCCACATCACTCTTGCCCGTGCGTTGCTCTGCTGCATCACCCTTACCTTGGGTCCACCCCGTGGCACGTCACTGTAATTCCGCGGGGGTACGGGCCTCTTCCCCCGTCTGCTTCTTGACCCCCTCAGAATTTCCCATACGCAGAGTTCCCTCATGTGAAATATTATGAAAGAGGCAAGCCTTTTAATAATTTTTTTTTGCACCTTTTACACCATACCTTTACCTTTTCACTTTATATTTGGACCTTTTTCGTACATATGCTTCGGTTTTTAGGCACGTGACTTGTCTTACATCATTTCTCTTCAACCATTCCTTAAATGTTTCACCATCTGTCATAACATTTCGATACATGGCTTCTCAAGGTTTAATTTAACAATGACTCATGTTAATTAATGATCAACATTGGCTCCACCTGGGGACGACACGTTCATTCTTGAGCGTGTCGAGAACTTCGTAGACCACCTGTTTATCTTCTGTGGACACCATTCTTCAACACTTTTGATTTCCCTCTTCATGATCCATCACGACACACACATTATTCAAACAAAGATGAAAATAGTAACTAATATACAATATGATACATCAGGCTCTCACGGCCTGACTTAGAATTGGAAGTAAGGTTTGAGAAACTGACCGTTTGCAGGGGCATCAAGCAAATCTCCCTGTAAATTTTCCAACTTGAAAGTATTGTTGCCCCCTTGTTCTACAATTTTAAAGGGGCCAAACTAGAGGGGGTCGAATTTACCGTGTTTCCCTTTATCAGCCTTTCGAATATCCCATATGAGCACTAAATCCCCAACCTGTAACTTCCTATCCTTGGCATGTTGATTGAAAAGATCCTTCATTTTATCCTGATATTCAATTAGCCTCTGGCTTACCTGATTCCACGTTTCTTCTAGCTCCACCAGGTGGTTAATTCTCCTGGTCACATCATCAGGTTCTTCTTGGCTTTCCTGCATGAATCAAGTTACTAGTAATGCTAACTGTACAGGGAAAATTACTTCCCTCCCATATACTAATTCATACGGGGACTTCCCGGTTGCTTTCTTGCTGGTAATCCTATTGGTCCATAGAGTGAATTTTAGTTGGGAATCCCAATTTTTCTGATTTTTATTGATAGCCTTCTTCAGTGCTCTCACCAACGTTTTATTTTAAGACTTTGCTAGGCCATTTCCTTGTGGGTAATATGCTGTAGAGTGACCTAGTGAAATATTATACTATTGACATAAGCTGACAAAATTTGTAGATTTAAAGGCCTGTGCATTGTCTGTCATGATCTTGGCAGGGCAGCCAAATCTAGATATGATATTTTCTTCCATGAATTTTATTACCATAGTATCTGTTGCATTCCCAGTGGGTATAGCTTCCACCCACTTTGTGAAATAATCTATGGAAGTTAGTATCCACTTATGCTGACCACTTGATGGAGGATGTATTTCGCCGATAAAGTAAATTCCCCACTGCTTAAATGGTTCATCTACATGAACAGGGATCATGGCCAGAGGTGCTAGCTTCTGTCTTTCAGCAAATATTTGGCATTTATCACAAGCTCTGACCCGGGCAAAGACATCTCCAAAGAGTTTGGGCCAGAAGAAACTAGCCTTCAGGATTTTGTGAGCAGTATCCCTCCAACTGTAATGGCCCCCACAGATTCCTTCATGAAACTCAGCCATTATACTCTCTACCTCTTCTTCTGTGAGACACGGGAGCAGGATTCCTAAGGGGTCTCGCTAGTACAGCCGACTATTTGCAACCACGTACTTCTGTGACCTCAACCTCAATGTTCTGTATTTAGCTTTGTCACAACTAGGCGGGCAGCTGAGTGTTAGGAGATATTCCACTATCTCCTTGTACCAGGGGCTGATGAGGTACTTCACATGTGTCTTCTGGGAAGCTATCTCTACTCCCTGTGGTTCTTCTTTCCTCTCAGACTCCTCGTTTGCCATCATGGACAGATTTATACCCAGAGCCTGACAATTTGATTCAGACAAGATTTTGGCTAACCCTTGTCCCTTGATTAGTTTGGTAGGGAGGATGTCTAGCTCATACTCTTGTATTTTGGCAATCCATTTCCCTCTTTTTCCTTCATTATCTCCCTGGATAAGGATATCCTTAACAACTATTGTGGGCACAAACGCAGTGACATGGGACTGCAAGACATACATACGAAAATCTTTGAGGGATTTCACGAGAGCATATGCTTGCCTTTCCAATATTTTATATTTCAACTCAGCATCACGAAGCACCTGACTGAAGAAGGCAATAGGCTGCTCATACCCTTCTTCATTTTTCTGCAATAGAACTCCTGCCATTGTATGAGGTGATGAAAAGGAAAAGATCATAAAAGGTTTGGCATAATCTAGCCCAACTAGCACAGGGGCTTCAGCAAATGCATTTTTAATCCTGGAAAAGGCCTCTCGTGATTCTTGTGACCACTTTACCTCATTATTCTTCTTCAGCATGTCCGTTATATGCCTAACTATCTCAACATAGTTAGGGATGAACCTCCTCAGAAATTTTATTCGACCTAAGAACACCTTAACTTCCTTTTTATTTCTGGGGAGGGAAATGCCATTTATGACTTCTACTCTCTTAGGGTCTATATTTACTCCATCTTTGGTTACAATATGCCCCAAAATCTTGCCCTCTTCTAGTGAAAACAAATATTTCTGTGGGTTGAGGGAGAGGCCATACCCTCTACACTTCTCGAAGGTTCTGCGCAAGTGTTCAATGTGCTCTGCATCATCTTTTGAAAACACAGTAATGTCATCCAAATATACCACCACAAACTTCTCTTGCTCCCCAATGAAGGCAATATCCATGGCCCTCTGAAAAGTGACCCCTGCATTAATCAACCCAAAAGGAATCCTGGCATACATAAACGCCCCCCATGGAGTGGTAAAGGCAGTCTTCTTCTGATCTTCTGGTAGTACAGCCACCTCATTGTACCCAGAGAAACCATCCATCATTGACATTCGAGCAGCTCCTACCACTTTCTGCAAGATGTGATCCATCTTTGGCAGTGGATAATTATCCTTTAAGGATGCTCTGTTGAGATTCCTGAAATCAACACATATCTTTATTTCCCCATTCTTCTTCCGTACAGGGACTAGGTTTGCTACCCACTCAGAATATCTCAATGGTACAATGATTTTGGCCTTTAGCAGTTTCTTAATTTCTTTCTCAATCGAGGGTAGCAGTAGGGGATTTATCTATCTAAGCTTCTGTTTATGTGGTTTTGCATCTCCCTTCAGTGGAATTTTATGCTGCATGATTCTTATATCAAAGGTTTTTAGGTCTTGATAAGACCATGCAAACACGTCTTTAAAGGACTGGAATAATTTTTGGTAGAGCTCTTTATATTCCTTAGGGACCTTCTTGGACAACTTAACGAATTTAGGGTCAGCCTCAGTGCCAAGATTCAGATCTTCTACCTGATTCTCCTCTACAACTTTGTTCGGTTGCAGTGGAACATCATTCTTGTTAAACAAACTTTCTAAGGGCACTAGTCCTCGGGGAATTACATTCCCTTTCAACTGCAGGAATTTGTGGCCAACCACTTTTTCTTCCCATTTATCTCCTGAAGTGTTTTCAGCCTCCTCTTCTTCACAAGTATCAATATCCATGTTGGAAAATTCCCCAACTGTTTCCAAGAATCTCTTCACTTGTTATTCATCTTCAAACACTTGCCAATGTTTGATGTTGTATAGGATTGATGGCCGATAACGTACCTCAATTTCATATCTGAAGGGACCCATTGGCCTGCAGGAGAAATCAATAATACCCCAGCCCCATTACCTTCTCTGGAATTTGCCCCATCAAAATGAAGTGTCGAAATTTCTGATTCAGGACTCTCTATGGACTGCTCGTTCTTGATATGGTAAAATGATGGTTCATGAGCATACTATTGATCTTCCTCCAGCATTAAACATGATAAATCTCCCTCCTTGCTATAAAATGGGGAATTAACTGAGTCATCTGCCTTGGTAACTGTCTTGACAAATCTAGTTTCCCGATACAACCTCCTCTTCTGGCCACCAAAGACAGGGATAGTGGAATAGGTTAGGTCCAACTTGATTGAGCCACCAATTTTAGTCCCCCAAGATCTTGACAGTATCATGCCGAATCGAGTTGGGATGTCAGCCACCACGATGTCCATTACTACACTTTTTGCTGGGATCTGGGCCAAATTAACCACCAAATCCTTGATCATGCCCAGGAATTTAACTCTCTTGGAGTCAAATGAATAAAGGTCCTTGTATGGACAGGTTATTTGTAGTCCTAGTTGTTCCATGACTGAGAGGGGCAAAAGGTTATGAGAAGCTCCCGAATCTAACATACAATTATGCAGCAGCAGGTCATGTATTACTAAAGACACATAAAATGGGGGGGTAGCAGCATCTAATTATTCGACATGTGGGCCAAATACAACCATAGGCCTTTCTTCTTGAAGGTTCAGACTATCTGGAATGTGTGTTACTTCTGGAGGGAGCATAAAGGATGTGACCTGGGACTGATATGCAGGTTGTTTTAATAACTCGGTTAAGGGAACTAGGATTTTTACATTCTCAAGTTCCTTTTGTAAACTGAAAGCAGAGGGGGACCTATCTGCTGACACTTCTTTTGATTCTTTATCTTTGGAGTCTTTGTTCTGAGGGAAAGGTTTGACTTCTTTTAATATTGGCTTGACACTAGGGAGTGTAGCGGCTTGTGAAGATGAAGGAATTTGATCAGCAGTCTGCAAATATTGGTTAAGAGGCCTCTTACATTTATCTGGGGTCCTTTGAGCCGTGGCCTCCTTCTGAGCAGGTGCTTCCTCTTGAGGTGTGTCCTCCTCTTGATCCTAAGTGTGAGTTCTCTTCCTGGAAGATCTGAGGTCATATATTCTATTGAACTGAGCTTGCATGAAATCAACGAACTGCTTGCAGTAGTCATCAATCTCAGGATCTTCGGTATCTTCATTAGTTTTTCCTTCTGTGTGTGCCTGTACCTCCACTTCATCACTCTCATGTAGGGGGCATTCCACTTCATCACTGTTTGAGAAAGCAAGGTATGCCTCCTCTTGCTCATAAGTGGTGTCTTCGGTAGGACCATCTACTTGTCCTTCCAAATACAGAGGATGTGGTACCTCGTCCTGCTGCTCCTTCCTTTTGCTTTGCAGTATATGCAAGGGTGGCTTCCGGTATTGAGGATTATAACCTCTATTTGGAGCATTTTGGAAATTCTTGGAGGGTGAATTATTAGCCTCCATTTCAAGTTTAACCAACTTACTTGAGAGATTCTTGATCATCTTGTTCATCTCCTCAATCCTGTCATTAGCTGAATCTCTATCTTGGCTCAAGGTGGATACCTCTTCTTTCCCCCTTCTTCTAGTATCATGTTCATGCTTTCCCTTGGATTTACCAGTGGAGGAAAAGTTTGCCTCAAGCTCCAGTGCATCTGTCTGAGCATCATCCAGGGTGGTTGGCTTTCTTTCTCTCAGAGAGAAGATAAATTCTGAGTCAAAAGCTGCCACGAAAACAACCTTGGCAGCAGTCTGATGAGGCTTCATATATGTGGGAAGGCTCAAGTACAACTTGTTAAATCTCTTAATAAATTCAGCCACCCCTTCATTATGTCTTTTCTTGAGTGTGTTAAACTCGGTAAGACAATTTCCATGATCTTTCTTCTCTCCCCATTTTCTGAGAAAGGTGTCCTCCATTCCTTCCCAAGTGGTGACAGAACGGTCTCCCAGTATCTTGAACCATTTTCTGGCTTCACCATCAAGATATTGCAAAAACAGTCTTAGGACCACTTCGAGATGTTCCACATTAAAATTTTCTGCAAAAGAGTAGAAGAACTCAAGGTTTTTTTGAGCTTCGATCTCGTTTTCCCCATTGAAACAGGGCAGGATCTTTAGATAGTCCTGTGGCATATCATTCAACACTTGAGGTAATGCCAGGGGGGCATATTTATTCAACAAGAAGCCCAGAACATTGGCCATTGGAGGAGGGGGTGAAGGTAACAGAAGGGCTTGATGTGTAAGAGGAGGCAGAGGTGGAAGTGAGGTGTGAATGACAATGGGAATGTATTGAACAATGGCTTGGGGTGATGATGAAAAAGGCAGAATATTAACAGCATATATTTCAGTGACTTCTTTTACCTCTTCAGCCTTTGGAGTGGGATGGAATGAATAACGAGTGGTATCTATTGATTCAACCTCGTCCTTAATTTGGATGTTTACAAGAGGAATACTATCTGAGTAATAATCGGTTTCTCCCATAGCAGAATCAGAACCTTGCACTTGGGCTACTTGAGAAGAAGAAGACGGAAAATCTTCTAAATAAAATTGTGGGATCTCAGTATGGATGAATTGACTTTCCCTCCAATTTCTTCTATATAGGATTCTCTCTGGGTCAGACACAGAGGGTGTCTTTGGCTGAGACGTATCTAACCTCAGGTGTGGCTTCTGAGGAGCCAGGACTGCAAATAGATTTACCTGAAAAATGAATGTGGAGTCGCCAAGGTGAGGAATATACAAATTTCAACTCTCCATGCTCACCTAATTGAAGAGTGAATAAAGGTTTTTTCGAGGCCCAGGGATTCAAATTTTCTTAACTTCGTTCCCTGGCAACGGTGCCAAAAGTATGTTGTCAATCCTAGAGACAGCCTTGAGTTGTGAAAGACCAGTGCCTAAGACATCTTAAATAGTAAGGAGTGTAAAATATATTTCAGGACTATTATGAGCATGAGGCTTTTTACTAATTCAACCTTTACAAGGAGTTACAATATAAATGGAACCAGACTACTCATAGATTCAGCATAATGAAAAGATGTTGTAGAGGCAAGAAGTGAATTCTCAATATAGATGCTTCAGACAACTCAAAGACAACATTCTGTAGGGAGGGCTGGGTTCTAAAATGATTTACAGAGATTTAAAAATAAACGATGTTTTCTGCATAGAAAGTAAAGGAGGAATACTAACTACTAATTAAATGGAATTCCATAAAAATATTTAAAACATGAGATGGGCTTAAGAATATAAGAATCCATACATGTCAACAGTTTTGAAAGAATAACATCCCACAGTGTTTAATATAGAGGAAATATGAGTGAAGTGAAAGGTGAAACAAAATACCATGCCTGAGCCATATTTAAAGTGTTAGACTAGTTAAGTATAATTATCAATAGCGATAAATTTATACCAGAGCTAGTGAGCTACTCACATTCTAGAACATGATATAAGAGGCATGTAGATAGTGAAATGAACAATGAAACAATATCACATAAGGCAGAGTCACAGCCTATAAAACATTAAGACCAGAATTCTCACATAAAGTAAACTTATCCTCGTTGAGACCCAACGAGCTCTTCACATTTCTATTGAGATTTACACAACAAGCATACAAAATTTCTTACATAGCAAAATTCTTCAGAAAATCTGGAACCTGGTTTTCTCTTCCGATCTTGCTTATATAGAGGCCTCAGTACATGAGCGAGAAGATATTTTCGGGAAAAATATCTTCCTCGCGTACCAGAAATTAGTTTTCAGTCTTTGTCAAAATAACCAAAATTTTATGATGAGGAATAGAGGCATCTCATCATTTGCAGTTAGGCACTCGGCCGTTTTGAAGAAAAATATTAAACAACTGTCTCGTAGAAAAGTAAAATGCTGGAGTGGAACATAAATTCCACTTGAAACTTAAAAATAATTAACTAAAGTAAAAAGTAAAAAGGCCACTAGGGCCGAATCATGAGTCGGCAGTATTTCACTGATGAGAAGGGGTTGATGTAGTCACTGACACTGGTGGTGGAACATTTGCTGACGAGATGGCGATCTGGCTGGCGAACTAAGTGCATCTTTGTTGGCTGTCTGCTGAAGGTTCAGGCATCACTGCGAATCCTTCCACCTTGATATAGGCCTCTGTGAGGGCATTGAAACCTGCCTTGGTGGGGATCTTGTGTTTTATCAGATGAAGGAGAACGAATTCTTGACGGAGCGATGAAACAATTGTCTCAGCTTTTAACCGAGCAGTTTTATCTGACAAGATGTTCGTCCGGTCTCTTTCTTCCTGGAGACGTGTTTTATATTCTTTTAACGGTTGTATCATGGAAGGAGTGGTTGGATCCCAAAAATATGGAAGTCTAGCTATTTTGATCTCAGCCCAAACTGCATCGAACCGATCCATGTTTGCTGCCACCTGTTGTAGGGCTCTCGAAGCTATAACTCGGGCCACCTCCTTGTCGATGATTTTCTGGCATTCAAAGGCCCCACTGAACCGACTTGGTATGCCATGCTTCTCCACCTCATTAGATTCCAACTCTTTCAAGAAAGAAATATAGCTTCTGGTGTGTTGGGCTCTGCTGGAAAAGTTGAGGTCTGCCTCCTGAAATTTCCTGTTGAGATAGAGTACAGAAGATTTGGTTTCTCCAATCATTTTTAGGAAACCCCACTGTTCTGTCACTGCCGAGATGATCTCTGACCAAATTATCCTTCTCGCCTCACTGAGGGTGATATTACCCTTCAGGCGGCTATTCAGGTCATTGATGGTTTTCTGTTGGTTGGCCTTTTCCTTCCTTTCCTGTTCGATTTCCTTCTGCAATGTCTCTATATTTCTGGTATTCTTAGCCATTGAGGTCTCCAACTCGATGATCCTCAGCCTCGCGGTGGCAGCTTGCTTTTCTAGTACAAAATTCACGGACTTTGTTGTAGTTAGCTTCTCGAACAATGAACTAGTCTCCGGTGGAGTGGTAGTTGGCACAAACCTGTGCGTGTCCCAAGTCATTTGCAGCTCCGTCAACTTGCCCTGAAGAATAGTTATTGTCTCTTCCATTTTTTCTTTTTCCTCTTTCTTCTTCATCATTGAATCGGCCAAGTCTTCTTTTTCTTTCTCCGCCTGTGCCAATTCAGCCGTCTGAACATGGTGGGATGTCGGTATGCTGACCTTGCATTTCAATGATGCAACCTCCTTCTACAATTGATCTGTCACATAGCGCTATGGGTTGGAGTCTCCAGTTTCATTTCCTTTGATCGACTCCATGAGGCCGCGTATTTGATTTTCCTGGGCGCGGGAATTTTCCTGTTCATTTTTTAGGGTCACCCTCACCTATGCATGCTTAGTCTCCAGCTTCTTCAGCGTGATGGTGAGCCTCATTACCTCATCCTTCAACATGTCACCAACCACCTATAACATATTACATTTGTCAAGGGATGGTACCTTGGCCATGTCAATTGCATACTCAAGCACTCTGTAACTAGTGGTACCGACATTAGGATCCAAGATGGCCTCAGCCATAGACAATACCAGATGTTCTCTGTCCACATTCATGGAAGCTAAAACACTGGTATGATATTTTTCCACATAACCTTCCAACGCGACCTTGTATTTGTCCATGATTGCTCTATTTTTCTGACTCCTTTCAATTACAATTGGTGAAGCATTATCGCCAATTTCTTGTGAGACCTCAGAGTAGTCGAAGGAGGTGATACTATCTCTCAACACTTTGAGCCGCGCTTTGCTTCCGTCTGGTTGGCCATATGGTAAAAATGGCTCAAGCAACTCTTCTTCCCCTATGACCTCTGCCTCTCTTAAGACTATTTTCTCCTTTTTGCGGAGGGGGGAACTTGTTCATGAGGGTCCCACTTCTTCTTCTTTGCCTCTTTTGGCGTCTTCTTCTTCCCCTATGGTAGATGAATTTGTCTCCATCTGCGAAATCAAACGCCAAGTTTCAAGATTATCCCTCCACTCTATAAATAGCCTCGACTCATGTGTATAAGGAGTAGACTTGTTCCTCCTTCTTCTGTTAGAGATAATCCCCCAGGGATCATAGGCCCAATTCTTCCCCTGTATTAAGTTCATGCCTTGCAGTAGCTTCTCAACAACAGGAAGGGCGTGTCTTGAATTTACAATAAACGGGCCAATAGTGATAGGGAGTTTCAAGATGAAACCCTTCTTAGCGGGGACAAAGTGGAGTTGGTCAGATTTGAGAGTCTGTCGAATATACTCCATAGCATAATCCCATCGAGCAGGAAACACAGGTAGCTAGTAAGGGGGGGCCTCAGCTCCATAGACTTGAATTTCAGTATAATTTTCAAATAGATACCAATCCCCAGTGCTCTGGGTTTTCTAGCTTGTAGCGAGCTCTTCATTTCAGGAAAAACCCTGGGCGAGGGAGAGTCATGGATGATAGTGTATACAATAAGCATGAAATCATTTAGAAACCTAGAATAACCCACCCCATTTGGTAATTGGTGCACTACAAAGTTCTAGTCGAAGACTGGTCGGTGTTGAGAATTTACCTCGTATACCCTATCTAAACCCAAACCCTCGAACTTATCAGCATGCTGATATAAGAAGAGGTAGAAGACCATCGAAAAAAAGTAGAAGTGACCAGTTTCTGAAAGCTCTTGGAACTGGGTCTGAATGTTAGTAGCCAAGAAGCCAGGGATATCTAGAACTACCCCCTTTTGAGACATTAACCACAAGAAATAAACACATGCCATGGAAACTTCCCCCAAACCGCCTACACCTAGAAGACCTATGATGAGGGCCAGGATGGGCTGCACTTCTTCTTTGAACAGACTCAACGCAAAAGGCTCTACAGAAGGAAGAGACGTAGCCTGGTTCCTGGTTATAGAGGAAATGAAGTCTTCTTGCTGCTCCCATGGAAATTTAGTGAACTGGGAGGTTAAAGCTATTTCATTGAAACTGGTATACATGGCGTTGGTGGGAAAGCGGAGGGCTTTCCTAATGATGATGGGAGAAAGAGAAAAAAATCTTATTCCCCTAAGCCGAGGTAAATGTTCCTCGACGCTCATCGTAGGCATCTCTGAGCCAACAAATAAAATCAACCACTGGGTAGACTGGGGGGGTAATCTGATGATATAAACCTGATACAACCACCCAATATCGATCCCTATTCTCGACATGTCGCCTAAAAATCTCGGGTTTTATACTGTTGATGGGAAAAGGGTATTTGGGATCACATATTTCGGCTTGTAGGTCAATGAAGGGCTCGAACCCGGGAGGGTTTCTGGTTGCACGAACCTAAGGAGTCTCTGGTTCATTTTTCTTGGGTGTGCCCCTTCCCATGACTGGCATACAAAAATTTTAAAAACGAAAGGAAATAAGAGGGACGGAATACCTGTGCAATATGAATTTTCTCCGGAAAATGACGCGTGGGGTTTTGATAGTGACTGGGTAGACCTGGCACTAGCTCCCACTTAGTTTATATCGTAGCTGGAAAACCTGTGAATTTTACTGCCGTAAAATATGGGAGGACCGTTATCTAAGACTGAGAGTTTTGAGGTAAAAGGCAGAGAGGTGAAATAAGTAGGGCGAGTTTCGTAAGGACACTGACACTGGAGCATGCGGCTTATAGGGATTGGGTGTCAGCTTGAAGCAGGTAAACACCGCGTGCCAGGTTTAATACTTGTACGGGCCTCAGTACCAGCTCACCTAGAAACTTACCTTACCTCTCTGCCACATAAACCACATGGTTCTTGAAATATATTGTTCGCAAGATTGGTTATATACACATCATACAGGCCTCTAGGGCCCGCACTTTGCTCTACCACATCACTCTTGCCCGTGCGTTGCTCTGCTGCATCACCCTTACCTTGGGTCCACCCCGTGGCACGTCACATTAATTCCGCGGGGGTATGGGCCTCTTCCCCCGTCCACTTCTTGACCCCCTTAGAATTTCCCATATGCATAGTTCCCTCACGTGCAATATTATGAAAGAGGCAAGTCATTTAATAATTTCGTTTTGCGCCTTTTACGCCATACCTTTACCTTTTCACTTTATATTTGGACCTTTTTCATACATATGATTTGGTTTTAAGGCACGTGACTTGTCTTACATCGTTTCTCTTCAACCATCCCTTAAATGTTTCACCATATTTCATAAAATTTCGGCTTCTCAAGGTTTAATTAAACAATGACTCATGTTAATTAATGATCAACAGTATGGACAAAGTTTTTCCCACCTCATTAGGAGTTCCAGTCATGAAACTCCTTCAAGAAGTGAAGATTGAAGAGAATGATATGTAGAGAAGAATCAACCAAACGATCCATTTACAGCAGACCAGAGAGGAAGTCTATGAGAGAACATAGTTGGTACAAGAAAATATGAAGAAGCTATTTGATAAGAGGACTAAGGCACACAATTTCCAAATTGGAAATGTTGTTCTTAAATGGAATTCAAGAAGAGAAGAGAAAGGAAAACATGGCAAGTTTGAGAACTTGTGGAAAGGGCCCTATATTATTCATGCTGAGAGGGGTCACAATCCATTTTTCCTAAAAGAATTGAATGGAGAAGACTTATATGGAGGACCTGTCAATGGAAGGATGCTCAAGCATTACTTCTACCAAGAGTCTTGATTTTAAAGCATTTTATTTTTCATTATCAATATCATAATCTAGACATTTCTTTTAAAGTTGGAAAAATAAAAAATACAAAAACAAAGAAAAGAAAGAAAAGAGGGCAGATTGTAAAAACAAGAAAGGTATAGCCCCATACCAAAAAGAGAAACAAATTTGAAAGTGTGCAAGCTTAAATGCCAATCTTGAAAAACACACTTCTAGTTAGTCAAACAGCCTAATCTTGACTAATTAGCTTTAAATGTTCTGCTGATAGGTTAGTAAATTCGATTTTCCAAACTTTTTAATCTTGGCTTATCAGTAAATAGTTTAGGATAGAAATTAAAGGTTCAAACATGCTCAAAATCTGAACCTGAGTTCCAAGGAGAAAATGACTCAAATCTATTTCAAGTTCTGAGTCAAAGGATGTAAAATTCTAGTTCTAATCAGCCCAAAGTCTGAACCAGTTATTAAAGGAAAGACAACTCAATAAAGAGTCAAAACAGAGCTGAAGAAAGGAGGAAGGAAACGTTTTAAAATATTAGATCTCAAGCATCCCATTTTTGTTTTAAATTTTCTGCAAAATAAATTTCTATGTGCAGCTTGTTTTTATGCCATAGATCACAGCAAGTCAAAACAACTTAATCTTGAATTGACTGTTTTTAAATTTATGTTTTAGAATTTAGAGAAATAAAGTCTGTTGGACAGTTTAATCCCAACAGATAATAGATTAGGTAGAGAATCATATGGGCTCAACCGTCTAATATGAGTCCCTGGAGAAATAAGAAGTAGAAATAGATTAGATTTCATGCTTTCAAAAATAATAAAATATTGTGAAAGATTTTTCCAATCCAAGTGCACTCTAATGAATAAAAAATGTTAGATCAGTAGGATTGGGTACGTAGAAAGATTTTATTGATAAGGATCCATTGTTTTTATGGCTGCTAATATATTTTCAAAACTAGATCATCCCAGCAAAGTAAGGGTAGCCCAATGGATGAGGAAACTAATCAGCCTCCCAGAAAATTCAAGTCTAAAATTCTTGATGCCTTTAAAAAAGGCACCATCCCCAAGTGGAGCCACTGTTAGCCACCTATAAATTCTGTTATATCAAGTAGTGGCTAAATGATTTTGGATAGCCTTCAAGAAACAATTTCATTTGCTAAAAAAATGTTGATGCTTAAATTCTTTTGATAATATCCTATCCTTTGTATAAACGTCATTGCCTTTCCTCCCTTTTCAACTCATAAATCTTGCTGATTCCCAAGAAAGAATACTGCTGCTACCACCATTTTCCTTTTTCCCCCCTTCTGTAAAAACTAACCTCATCTTTTCCTTTTCTTTTCCCATGAAAACCTTCATTCTCATTTTTTCCCCTTCTCCCTTCATCAAAACCCCTTTGATAAGGTCTAAGACCCTTTCTTAGCCTTATCGAAACCCTAAAACTCCTTTCAAAACCATTAAAAATCCATAAAAATACGTTGTTTATGACTTAAGCCCCCTTCGGCTAAGTCTTTAACCCTCCCTTCCATACGTCTTGGTGTTGGAACCGAGCACCAACCCTCCAAGCGCTTATCGCATCACCCGATGCTGATTAGCCCTTCCTTTTAAAAAACCATCGCTCATATGTTCTCCCATATAAACCATGGCCCCGCAACCGGGTGCCTAACCATATTTTATATTTTTCCCGCCCCAAAAAATATTAAAACCTTATGTTATTTTCAAACTTTGGGTTTTTTATTATTTACTAAGGTTTTCCATCGTTCCAAAATTCAAATCTCTCTCCACCATCGATATGATCTGCAGATTGACGGCACGCAATCCATCGCCCGGTGGTCCCCGCCATCCACTCACCGTTGCAAAATCACGCGGTATCCATCGCACCGCTTTTGAGCGTGGGGTGTTTTTTTCCATTTCGCAACGATTCCATACGCAGGCTGACACGTGTCTTGGGCATTGTTCACAAAACCACCATCCATCATGCGCTAAAGACCGGATGTGGACCCGACGCGATATTGACGTCCACCGTCCGATCTGAGGCCGCCCATCGGACGACGACCGCTCGACAAAGAAGCCCGGCAGTTAACCAGGCTACGACACGACATTTAAAATATCTACGCCATCAATCTGATATGTAGATCGACGGCCCACCATTCATCGCCCTGATTCCTCCGCTTTGACTTTTCGCCTCTGCTCCCGACCGTCGATCTCTGCGTGATCGATGGCTCCAATTCATATTCCTTTTCTACCTTCCCTTTGAATTCCTCTGATCGATCCCGACCATTGGATGATGCCATCCAACAGCCACTCTCCCTCCACGTGCCTTCTGAAGCAGTTAAACTATACATGCAGGATTTTATAATATTTGTTTGTATTTTTGCAGGGTTTTATGGTTTTTTCTGCTATGTATGAAGAAAATTTGAAGGCAGAGGGTGAGTCTAACTTCCAAGCACTAGATATGAATATGGTGGATGTGTTGGAAGAAATAGAAGAATCTACTGCTCCTTTTATTGAAGAAACATTTCTAAATTCTCCTTGGTATGCTGACATTATTTATGTGCTTTTATATTTAAATGCCCCCCCTTCTTTGTCCAAAACTAAAGCTAGATTTTTGAAACAAAAAGCTTTGAGTTTCTGCATTGTAGATGGGATATTGTATTGGAAAAATGCTGTTGGAATTTTTCTTAAATGTTTACCTGAAGATGATGCAGGAAAAATCATGCATGAGTTGCATGACGGAGAATGTGGAGGACATCTCTATTAGAAGGCCACATCGAACAAAATTATTAGATCTGGTTACTATTTGCCTACCCTTTTCCCAGACACTTAGAATTTGGTTATGTCTTCCCATAAGTGTCAAATTTTTTATGGCAAAAGAAAACACCTTCCCTTACCCTTACATCCCATCAGAGTTGAGGCGCCTTTTTAACAATGGGGTCTAGACTTCATTGGGGAAATTCACCCATCCTCCTCAGCTCAACATAAGTGGATCCTCACAGCCATTGACTTCTTTACCAAGTGGATAGAAGCTATACTCTCCAAAAATTCTAATGACTTTGTCATTATCAAGTTCCTTGAAACAAATATCCTATCCAGATTTGGTTGTCCCAGAAAAATCATAACAGATAATGCTGCTGCTTTTAAATCAAAAAATATGGTTGATTTATGTTACAAATACCACATAACCTTGGGCCATTCCACTGCTTACTATCTCCAAGGAAATGGATTAGCTCAATCTTCCAACAAGAGCCTCATCAATATCATTAAAAAACTGTTGGAACAAAATCAGAAATCATGGCACAGTAAACTGGTTCATGCCTTATGGGCTGATAGGTTAACTACAAAGAAATCAATAAACATGTCCCCCTTATCAGCTAGTCTATGGTATGGACGCAGTTTTTCCCACCTCATTAGGAGTTCCAGTCATGAAACTCCTTCAAGAAGTGCAGATTGAAGAGAATGATATGCAGAGAAGAATCAACCAAACGATCCATTTACAGCAGACCAGAGAGGAAGTATATGAGAGAACACAGTTGGTACAAGAAAATATGAAGAAGCTGTTGGCAATATGATGCAGAGTGTTGTCCTTGATGGCAACCCACTGAATGAAGATGAAGACATGCGACTATTGACATGTGCTGTCCTTGATGGCGAACCACCTGATGAATTTATTCTTGACCTGATGGACTTGGTAAACGATGTAAATCTGATATGAAATAATGTTTGTTAGCAATATGATGCTGAGTGTTGTCCTTGAATGGCAACCCACTTGATGAAGTTGTGCTTGATAGATTATGTTCTTGATGAAGTAAATCTGATGTATCTACAGTGTGTACAGAAGGCAATGAAGAAAGGAATTCAGCATGTGCTAAATCTTGATGAAAAGATTATGTCTCTAGGCATACGCAGATTTGCCTAGGGGAAGTCGCGTATGCACGCGAGAATCAACGTGACAAGTCGTGTATGGGCAAAAGCGCTCTTAAAGTGCAAAACTAGGGGTAACCACCATGGTATTGACCCATTGTATTGAGTAATGATTCATCTAAATGACCCCGTCCAGGAATATCATCGGAAGTAATGTGGTTTTGGCTCATGGTATTGAAAAAGGGTAAACCTATATAAGGAGAAGAAATTCATTGTACAAACCATGAGCGTGGGTGCAAGATGTCTGAGCTTGAATGAATACTTCTCTCTGGAGTATATCTAAATGGAAAGGGTTACAGTTGAATGAAATATCTGAATGTATGATGCACCAATGAAAGAGTGATGAAGAAGGGGATCTAGATCTGTATTTTACTTGTATTTGCTAGATCTATGATGAGGCGAACATCTAGGCGAACATCTGTCTAAGGTAAAGGGTAAAATCTGAAGTGATGTATCTGTTGTGAAGAATTGCAATGAAATTTAAGTTTGAAGAACCATACGCTAGGTCGCCAAAGAGGAAGCGCGTATATATGCGGCTTCGCTAAAGAGAAAGTGCGTATGCGCAATAAAATTAGCTCTGTAATTTGTACTGAAGCATACGCTGGTTCATGTGAACGGAAGCGCGTATATACGTGACATCAGAGAAAGGAAAGCGCGTATGAAAACTAGGGTTTGCTGAAGTATGTGGTAAGAAATGTCTAATCTATTCTGCTGGTTTACTGATATCTGTCAGTGAGTTATATGTATCAGTTTCATGTTTGACTGTGCTTAAAACTATGGAGTGGGTCCAGTCTAAAAATATGATGAAATGTGGCCTGCAAGTAGTGTCCTAAAGGAAGCTTTGGATCTAGTGTGAAAATTGATGAAACGTGGTCCATAAAGGTGCTGAGGGTTGTAGCCTTCAGTCAGGGGGTGGTAGCTCCCTTCCAGGTGAGGCTGGTAAATGAGATCAGGGGGTCGTAACTCCCTTCCAGGAGAGGCTGGTAAACGAGTCAGGGGGTTGGAGCTCTCTTCCAGGGGAGGCTGGTAAACGAGCGCAGGTGGGTGCCTACGTGCTGGTAGGAGTCTGCACCAGCACATATGTTGTAAGATGTTCTCTCTATAATAAAATATTGAAGGCTGAGCAACTGCAGCGGTGGTTTTCTCCCGACTTGGGTTTCCACCTAAAAATCCTGGTGTTCATGTGTGATTCTTTGTGTGATGGTTTATTCTGTTGTTACTACACATGTTTACTGTTAACTTAACATCAGATGAATGAATATTGCAAAGAACTAAGTTAATAAATATCTGCATATTTAGATCTCTGCTAATATGCGAGTTGTATGAAGGATATCCGCGTGTATACGCGAGTTTACTAAAGGAAAGTAGCGTATGGGTTTTAGAGAGTGAAAAAGTAAAAAGTTTTGAATATGCAGTAAATACTGATTCACCCCCCCTCTCAGTATTTTTCCCAACAGAAGCTATTTGATAAGAGGACTCAGGCAAACAATTTTTAAATTGGAAATATTGTTCTTAAATGGGATTCAAGAAGAGAAGAGAAGGGAAAACATGGCAAGTTTGAGAACTTGTGGAAAGGGCCCTATATTATTCATGCTGAGAGGGGTCACAATGCATTTTTCCTAAAAGAATTGAATGGAGAAGACTTATATGGAGGTCCTGTCAATGGCAGGATGCTCTAGCATTACTTCTGCCAAGATTCTTGATTTTAAAGAATTTTATTTTTCATTATCAATATCATAGTCTAGGCATTGATTTTAAAGTTGGAAAAATACAAAATACAAAAACAAAGAAAAGAAAGAAAAGAGGGCAGATTGTAAAACAAGAAAGTTATAGCCCCATACCAAAAAGGGAAACAAATCTGAAAGTGTGCAAGCTTAAATGACACTCCTGAAAAACACACTTCTAGTTAGTCAAACAGCATAATCTTGACTAATTAGCTTTAAATTTTCTACTGATAAGTTAGTAAATTCGATTTGCCAAACTGTTTAATCTTGGCTAATCAGTAAATAGTTTAGGATAGAAATTAAAGGTTCAAACATGCTCAAAATCTGAGCCTGAGTTCCAAGGAGAAAATGACTCAAATCTGTTTCAAGTTCTGAGTCAAAGGATGTAAAATTCTGGTTCTAATCAGCCCAAATTCTAAACCGGTTAATAAAGGAAAGACAACTCAATAAAGAGTCAAAACAGAGCTGAATAAAGGAGGAAGGAAACGTTTTAAAATCTCATATCTCAAACCTCCCATTTTTGTTTTAAATTTTCTGTAAAATAAATGTCTATGTGCAGCTTTTTTTTATGCCATAGATCACAGCAAGTCAAAACAGCTTAATCTTGACTTGACTGTTTTTAAATTATGTTTTACAATTTAGAGAAATAAAGTCCGTTGGACAGTTTAATCCCAATAAAGAATATATTAGGAAGAGAATCATATGGGCTCAACCGTCTAATCTGAGTCCATGGAGAAATAAGAAGTAGAAATAGATTAGATTTCCTGCTTTCAAAAAGAATAAAATGTTGTGAAAGCGTTTGCCAATCCAAGTGCACTCTAATGATGAAAAAATATTAGATCAGTAGGATTGGGTAGGTAGAAAGATTGTATTGATGAGGATGCATTTTTTTTATGGCTGCTAATATATTTTCAAAACCAGATCATCCCAGCAAAGGAAGGGCAGCCCAATGGATGAGGCAACTGATCAGCCTCCCAGAAAATTCAAGTCTGAAATTATTGATGCCTTCAAAAAAGGCACCATCCCCAAGTGGAGCCACTGTTAGCCACCTATAAATTCTGTTATATCAGGTGGTGGCTAAATGATTTTGGATAGCCTTCAAGAAACAATTTCATTTGCTAAAAATTGTTGATGCTTAAAGTCTTTTGATAATATCCTATCCTTTGTATAAAAGTCACTACCTTTCCCCCCTTTTCAACTCAGAAATCCTGCTGATTCCCAAGAAAGAATACTGCTGCTACCACCATTTTCCTTTTTTCCCCCTTCTGCAAAAACTAACCTCATCTTTGCCATTTCTTTTCCCATGAAAACCTTCATTCTCATGTTTTCCCCTTCTCCCTTCATCAAAACCCCTTTGATAAGGTCTAAGACCCTTTCTTAGCCTTATCATAACCCTTAAACTCCTTTTAAAACCTTTAAAAATCCATAAAAATACATTGTTTATGACTTAAGCCCCCTTGGGCTAAGTCTTTAACCCTCCCTTCCATACGTCTTGGTGTTGGAACCGAGCACCAACCCTCCAAGCGCTTATCACATCACCCAATGCCAATTAGGCCTTCCTTTTAAAAAAACCCCGGTCATATGTTCTCCCATATAACCCATGGTGCCACAGCCGGGCGCCTAACCATATTTTATATTTTTCCGGCCCCCAAAAATATTAAAACCTTATGTTATTTTGAAACTTCGGTTTTTTTTATTATTTCCTAAGGTTTTCCATCGGTCCAAAATTCAAAACTCTCTCCACCGTCGATCTAATATGCAGATCGAAGGCATGCAATCCATCGCCTGGTGGTCCCCATCGTCCACTCACCGTTGCAAAACCATGCGGTATCCATTACATCGCTTTTGAGCGCGAGGCAGTTTTTTCCATTTCGTAGCGATTCCATACGCTGGCTGACACATGTCTTGGGCACTATTTACAAAACCGTTGTCCATCGCGCACTAAATATCAGACGTGGACCCCACGCGATATTGACGTCCACCGTCCAATCTGGGGCTGCCCATCGGACGACGACTGCTCGAAAAAGAAGCGTGACACTTAACCAGGCTACGGCGCGGAATTTAAAAGATCTCCACCGTCAATCTGATTTGTAGATCGATGGCCCACCATTCATCACCCTGATTCCTCCACTTTGACTTTTCGCCTCCGCTCCCGACTGTCGATCTCTGTGCGATTGACGACTCCAATTCATATTCCTTTTTTGCCTTCCCTTTGAATTCCTTTGATTGATCCCGACCGTTGGATGATGCCATCCAATGGCCACACTCCCTCCACATGCCTTTTGAAGGAGTTAACCTATACATGCAGGATTTTATAATAGTTGTTTGTATTTTTGCAGGGTTTTATGGTTTTTTCCGCTATGTCTGAAGAAAATTTGAAGGCAGAGGGTGACGATCCTCCCGCCTTCGATTCATCAAAGAAAATCCTTCACAAGGTTTAAAATTCATGTTTCATCAGTGATTCATGAGGCATTGATGCCATATGATCCCTGCACGACCCTGCATACCAGCAAAGCACAATGAATTAGACACAAATCAAAGAGTATCAGTGACGAAGACAAAAATATATCAAGACAGGAAATTAAAGACAGATCTATAAGGATTATGGCTAAAATGGATTATCAGAAGCCTAAAACACAGTTTAAAGAAAATCATGAGTGTTTTATTAGATATAAAGCATATTCTGCAACATCAGGGGCTAATTAAATTCCCCAGCCATCACAGAGCCACCTACAACCTCAAAACAATCAGAGGAAATTCGAAGTTATTATCAGACCAGGAGATATTTTGCATCATACAGTTGAACAGTTATTTCAACCAAAGGAACTTATTGTAGCTTTCAGCAAAAGTTATTACAAGGATGACGAGGAGCCTCGAAGTCAACAAATTCTTTCCAGCAAACCTAATAGTTAATGTAAATGATTTTATACAGAGGACACCTATGTAAGTTGCTTCATTGAGCCCCCAAAGGCCAATAAGCGATTTAAGTCTGTATTAATTAGTTTTTGAGATCTTTTATCAGATCTCATCTCCTCATTCTTCTATATATACTTCTGAAGAAGATGAGTGAGGGGTTGGTTGATCACTAGTTGTAATATTGGAACTCTCTGAAATAATACATAGTCTGTTGAAGTTGAAGAAGAAATTGAAGTCTTGGACATCCTGATGATGTTTTTTCATGCTTGTTACTATGAAGGCTCTATCATTGGATCCATGAGATTGGTTGTTGGTGAAGTTTTCTGAACTGTTTCATGTTTTCCCCTCTTTTCATTATGTTCCATAATTTCTTACTACAGTAGGTTGAAATTTTTAGGCTAAGAAATGACTCCTGGAAACACCTTAGACCTGTTCATCATTCACTATTTCATGTTTTCTTCTGCTGAAGTATTTTAGAGTCTAACCTCTCTCTTTAGTCTTCATGCTTGTTTATTTCCTTAATAGTTTGAATAGTTGGTTTCAGCATGATTTATGGTTCTCCCTGCTTGTCTGCTGCCACTTTAAAACTGTTATTGAAGTGTCCCTTTGAAGTTTTCTGTTTATAGTGAGTCAAGGAGGTCTGTTCTGATCTTGCCCTTTGTCCTTACTTAAACAGTTGTCTCAAAGGTCTTTATAGTTGTAATCATAGATGTGTTAGGTGTTCCCTCTTCTATGACTGCAGTTATCAGTGAATATTTTATGTTTTCTAAGTCATTTGAAATAAAATATTTGAGGAAATAGGGTGTTCCCTGAATCTTAGATTTCATTTTAAAAGTTGTTTTGAAATCATTGTTTGCTTAAAGGTGTGATTTTTATAATTCATGGTTATCCCTGTCTATCAAAAAGCTCTTTATTGTTCAAATTGTGCTTTCAAATTCCCTTTGTTTGAGAATTAAACTTCTCTTTCCAAATCATTGCTGTCCATATCATTCCAAAACCAAAGGATCCCGTGGCCAAGTTAGATTTTCCCTCTGATATCCCATATCCATTGATGAGTATGTTATGACCTCTTCTTGAATCCATTTCCCAATGAACCAGATGTTTCTCCATTCTATATATCTTTCCTATACCTTTCATGTTCTATTGTATCAATTCAACCAAACAAACAAACAAACACCTGCACTTAATAACTAGTCTAAAACCAATACTCAAAGCACACAAGATAAACCTTTGCAAAAAAACATTTGAGAGATCCCTCTCTGAGAACAAGAGGACTAGATCCTTGAACTCTAAAGATTGGTTATGATGTTGCCTTGTCTTTTGATTTTCCAAACTATCAAAACACGGGACACCAACATAATGACGATCACGGTGGGACCCTTCTGAGTTAGTAATAATCTAAGTACCCCTTAGGACTCTAGAAATCCCTTATTTTCAAGAATATCCAGTGATTATTATCCACCTTATCGCCACAAACATAATGGCGATCACAATGGGACGTACTGAGAATATGGTGGTTTGAAAACCTTTCTTCAAACTTTTTAGGCTCAGTATAACATAAGTAACCTTCTTCAAGCACTACCTAACAAATGGTAATCATGATAGGACTTAATTGAATCAGTGACAAACTAAGTAACCCTTAGGATTCTCATTAAACCTTATCAAACCTTGAAGGAATCAGTTAGCAAGCCATAAGAGTGAACTCTGTATGATTAAACACCTTAGCTAAGTGTCAAATCACATTTAGGACACTCTCTTAACCTTTAAGACCGAAATAACTCAGAAAAACCCAAAATATTTTAGTTTGGCTTCACAATAAGCATGGTGGTGGAACCATCCAATATCTTACCTTCATAAAAGCTAAAATTTTTCCACCTGGCGACTCCACTAGCCCCAGTAGGCCTTTTACTCATCTAGGTTCCCAAATCTCTTCAGGACTATGTTAACCAGCCATGAAGAAGTTTAGAAGCATAGTCCCTTAATAGATAAGACATCGTGAGAGGTTAAATTTATAAAAACAATCTCTAAAACCTTAACCTCGCTCATTTTGGAAAAAACACTCTAGCTTCACATAGGATTAACACTAGATCCCATCCAGACCCGAATCCTCCTTTAATCGTTGACAATCCTGAGAGAATTCTATGGCATATTTCTAACTCTGGAAAATCAGCTGCTAATAGGAGCCTCTTAAGAACAAATTCCGTCCCCGAAAACCTTGTTGTCTTAGAGGATTCACACTTTGATTTACATCATACACAAAACATATTTAGAACTAGATCTCAAGGTGATTTAAACAAGACTGACCTTAACTTTGCAGATTTGCAATAGAGCTTTAGTAGAGAAGCCTCACCTTCCACTCCTCCTGATTCCCAGCTTCTTCATCACTTTAGCCCTTTCCATAACAAATCTGCCTAAAATTGGTTTGTTGGCCCAAGTGTTTCTTCCACTCCAATTCATACTACCACTATTCAAAACACTCCATCACAACCATTTTTTGTAAACCCACCTCTTGTAAATCCACCCTTATTTCCAGCAATGGAAACATGGTATGCCCCATTAGTGTTACCACAACCTCTACTTCCCTTACCAAATGATGATCCTGTTATTGAAGCCAATCATTTTTTGACTGCAAATGGTGCTCCCATATTTCTCATAGAAGATGAAGAATACACAACGATTGCAGACATTCAAAGGGATCAAGATTTCATATTGGCTAATGACACGGTATTAGAAGAAGAGTCCGATGATTTCCAAAGAGGGTACATGAACACTTTTTCAGCCCAACAAAATCAGTATTCTTTGAGGAACAAAGATGTCCCGATCAGTCCCATTCAGAAGAGAAAAGGGCTCCAAGCGAAAAATCATTCTTCAAATACTCAGAAGAAAGGGAAAGAGCTTGTTGATCCTTCCCCCAGCAAGACATTTTCAGCAATTAACACCAAAAATGAAAAGAACCAGCATAACGCAGAAAAGGAGCAAGTAGAGAAGAAATATCCTCCAGTTAAAGAGGTAGAAAAGGTTCCTTCTTTTAATTTAGAAAATGAAATTTCTAAGCTGAAAGTGTCCATGCCCTTGACTGAGTTGGTGAAAAATAATGCATACAAACATTAGGTGTCTAGAATTTTTCAAATAGACTCTGTATCAGACATGGTAAATGTTGAAGATGACTACCCTAAGCTCATCTTTGGCCCAGCCACATAGGATTAATCTGAAGAAAGTGAAGTCCCTCCCTTCTACCCGAGTCTTAGATTACATGATTTCATCTTACATAATGCTATGTTGGAATCTGGAGCCTCACATAATTTGATGCCCAAAGCCATCATGGAGAAGTTAGGACTTGATATTACCCGCAAATACCATGATTTGTATTCTTTTGACTCTGGTAGGGTCCATTGTATCGGTCTTATCAAAGATTTGGTAGTGTCTTTAGATCAAATCCCAGCCAATAATGTTTTGATGGATGTAGTTGTTGCCGATGTTCCACCACGATTTGGAATGCTTCTATCCAGGTCTTGGGGTGCAAAACTTACAGGAACCATGCAGCTTGACTTCTCTTATGCCACCATTCCCGTGTTCAGCCAATTGAGAAAACTATATAGGGAGAAGAAGATGAAATATATGATCACTAGCAAAGAGAAGCCAGTAAATCAGCCCATTAATGCAGTACACACAGATTTAGAGTCATTTGTATTATATTAAGATGGTGGTTTGAATGATGAAAATGTTCAGTTGGTACAAGTAGATGAGATACCTAAAATTTTAGAAAATTTTAGGGAAGTATTTGAAAAGGAAAAAGATAAAGTAGCAAGCACTTCTAAGCCTCCTGCCCGCCAGCAGCAAAAAGATAGTGAACAACAGAAAGATCCAGAAATCAGTCAAGATAGAGTAGAGAAAGAAGCAAAATTTTAGCATCTGGAAGAAGAAGAAGGCCTTTGGATCATGGACTTTGATGGAGCTGTTGGTAAGGACGGAGCTGGTATAGGAATATGGATTCAGAGCCCTATTTTCCAGCCTGAAAAAGTTCCTAGTAATGTTAGAGTATGTCCTTATAAGTTGGCTTTTGACTACTCTAACAATGAAGCAGAGTATGAAGCTTTGATTGCAGGTCTAAAATTTTTGAAGAAGTTGAATGCAAAGAGGATTTCTGTCTATGGAGACTCAGAGCTGATAATAAAACAGGTAAAAGGAGAGTACCAAGAAAAACATTCAAGGTTGAGGGAATACAGAAATGCAGTCCTGGAGATATTGAGGACATTTCCTTAGTACACTTTGACAGCAGTGCCCAGGATTCATAATATTACTGCTGATTCTCTTACCACTACTGTAAGCAACTTGAAAATTCCAATGAACTCCAACAATAATTTTGAGATTTATGTCAAACATAGGCCTGCTGTTCCAGACAATCTAAGGTATTGGAAAGTGTTTTGGGATGACAATGAGATCAATTCTTTTTTGCAAAGTGAAGGAAAATTCAAAGATACTCCCATAGAAGGTTATTATAATGTGGATGATCAAGAGATCGAAGCGAATTAGATGGACATATTGCAGCTGAAGGATAATGTAATTCCTAGAGGTCTCATACCTTTAGAGGAGATTTTTTATCAGGATGATGTTGCAAAGAAAACAAGCTTGGTGCCTACTGAGAAAGGAGTTGAAGATGTGAATATTGGGACAGAAGACAAGCCCAAGCTTGTGAATTTATCAAAGTCATTGTCCCCTGAGGTAAAGAAACAATATGTTAAATTACTTTCTGAATTTTCTGATGTGTTTGCATGGGATTATTCAGACTTGAAGGTGTATGACAAGAACATAATTCAGCACACTATTCCCATCAAGCCGGATCAGAAGCCATTTAGACAGAAGCTGAGAAGAATCAACCCAAAGTTGCTACCATCCATTGAAAAAGAGGTAAACAGATTGTGCAAAGCTGGTATCATAGTCCCAATTAGATTTTCTGACTGGATTTCAAATTTGGTCCCGGTACAGATTTTTTTTATTCAGATTTTTGGAATATGAATAAAGCATCCCTAAAGGATAACTATCCACTTATGAAGATGGACCACATTCTGCAGAGAGTAGTTGGAGCATCAAGGATGTCACTACTTGATGGCTACTCAGGCTATAACCAGATCTTGGTGCATGAGAAAGACCAAGACAAAACTGCCTTCACAACCCCCTGGGGAACCTTCCAGTATGCCAAAATGCCATTTGGATTGAAGAACGATGGAGCCACTTTCCAGTGAGCAATGGAAATTAATTTTGACAATGAAAAGGATGTTTTTCTTGTTGTTTATTTGGATGATCTGACAGTGTTTTCTGGTTCTGATGATGATCATTTGCACCATTTGAGAGTTGTTTTTCAGCGATGCATAAAATTTGGGATTTCTCTCAATCCAAAGAAAAGTCTTTTTGCCATGGATGAAGGCAAGCTGCTGGGGCATATAATCTATAAAGATGGTATCCGCATTGATCCATCTAGAGCAGAGGCAATTCAGCACATAGACCTTCCACGGAACAAAAAGGAGATTCAAGCATTCAATGGTAAGATAAATTTCTTGCACATATTTATACCCAATTTGGCTGAACATCTAAGAGAAATGACTAACATGTTGAAGAAGGATAGCACTGTCAAATGGAGTGAAGATGTTATCAAGTCATTTAATCTGGTAAATTTTTCTTTGTCCAATGCCCCAGTATTGATTAGTCCTGATTACACTCAAGATTTCATTATATTTTCATTTGCATTGGAGCATACTATGGCTACGGTTTTGATGCAGAAGAGAGATCAGATTGAAAAGCCAAATTCATTTTTCAGTAGGACTATTAGAGATGCTGCCTTGTGGTATAATATTATTGAGAAACAAGCATTGGCTCTTATAAAGGCATTGAAGGATTTTAGAGTATAAATCCAACATTCACATACAATAGCATATGTTCCTAATGTAGCAGTGAAGGATGTGTTTATGCAAACTGATCCGGAAGGTCAAAGAGGTAAGTGGATATCAGCTATGTTAGAGTATGATTTGGAGATCAAACCCACAAATTTTATCAAAGGACAAGGCTTGGAAAAGATAATGGCCCAATAAAACCTACATGCTTTGGATATAAACCTCATAACAACAATGTCAGAAGATTAGGATGAAGGTTTGCTTGTTCCAGTTTCAAAAAAATTTCTACAATCCCCATGGTATTCAGATATTGTTTATGTTCTTCAACATCTTTCACCACCTCCAGGAATGCCTAAAAGCAAAGGTAGATCACTGAAACTTAAGTCTACTAAATATTTTATTTTAAATAGTGCTCTTTATTGGAAAGATCCAGGAGGTATTTTGCTTAATTTTTTGGTTGAAGAAGAGGCTCAGAAGGTAATGCATGAATTTCACAAAGGTGATTGTGGTGGTCATTTGTTTTGGAAAACTACAACTAATAAACTGTTGAGAGCAAGATATTATTGGCCAACTTTATTCTCAGATTTTTATAAAACAGTTATGAACTATCATGAGTGTCAATTTTTTCAAGGAAAAGGGAAATTGATTCCTCTTCCTTTGAAACCAGTTTCAGTAAATGCTCCCTTTCAGCAGTGGGGACTTGAATTCATAAGATAAATCCATCCCGCATCATCAGCACAACATCGATGGATATTGACAGGAACATATTACTTCACCAAATGGATCGAGGCCGTTCCAGCAAGGTAGGCAACTGATACGGTAATTATTCAATTTTTAGAGTCAAATATCTTATCTTGTTTTGGTTGCGCTCACAAAATTATAACAGATAACGTAGCATCATTTAAATCTAAGAAGATGGTGGATTTTTGCAAAAAATACAATATTGTGTTGGGCCATTCAACAACATACTACCCACAAGGCAACGACCTAGCAGAATCATCGAATAAATCTCTGATATACATAATCAAGAAAATGTCGGAGGCAAACAAAAGGAATCGGCATCGAAAGATCATAAACGCACTGTGGGAAGATAGATTCAGCAGTAAGAAATCCACAAGTATGTCACCTTTTGAATTGGTTTATGGTACTGATGTTGTCTTTCCTACATCACTTATAGTTCCAATCATGAGATTATTACAAGAAGTTGGCAGTAAAGATGATGACAATCAGTGAAGAATCAATCAGATGATCCATCTTCAGCAAACAAGAGAGGAAGTGTCACAGAATGTTATTCAGTTGCAGGAGAATATAAAGAATATCTATGACCGTAAGACCAAAGCATAAAAGTTTCAGTTGGATGATGTGGTGTTGAGATGGGATGCAAGAAATGAGGACAAAGGGAAGCATGGTAAGTTCGAAAACCTATGGAAAGGACCATACAAGATTTCAGCATACAAGGGACATAATGCTTTCTTTCTTTCAAAGATGGATGGCCAATATTGCCCTGGAGGAGCAGTGAACGGTAGACTTTTGAAGCACTAACATTGTTGAAGATAATGGATCAGAAACTATGTCACCATCATTGTATATACCATGTTATTTTTGGTCAGAGTTCAAGTACACAGTCATTGAAGTTTGGGACCCGAGGTGAAGGCTATAAAACTTGAATGATATGTGTATGGTTTTATTTTATTTCAGTTTTTAGTATTAGTCTTGAGTCAGAGTCAGTCTGCATAGTGTCAGTTTTCAGTATTTTTTTACTCCATGCCCAATGGATAAGGCTACTTGGTCTATGGTGTTCTTGGCACCTCCAAGGAGCTACCATCCCCATTGGAGCCAATTTTAGTGTCAGTCTAGTCATACTACCATCAGTGATCAAAATTTCTCTTTTGCATTTGCATATTAGGAGTCCCATACCATAAATTTTCATCATTCTGCTAGGTCATGGATTCATTGATGGTAGTGGTTTTTCATCAGTTTTCCCTCATGTGAAACTTGTTAATTATCCTCTCTATGGTCTTTATTCATGAGTCACTTTCACTCTGTGAGTCATGTTATTAGGTCATAGGGTTTGTCTCATTAGGTTCTAGGATCTCACCATGGTCAAATTAATGAGTCAAGTGTCAATAAATATCAGCAAAGTCATGAGGAGGTCTAATAAACTCAAAGTCACAGCACCTGGGAAGATCAAAGAAATTTTTTATTCATCTTGATGTAATTTTTGCCTCAAAACATGTTTTGAGGTGAAAACATGCTACTTTGCTTTTATTATCATCTCTTATGTAATTTTATATCATCATATGTAATAAGTCACACTTCAAAAGCTACTATCTCTACAAAGTTACCACCCTGCCTTTCAGAGACGTTTTACATAGTATTTTTAGTCCATAATCATGTTCTAAGTATGTCCATCCGAAAGAGCTCGGAAAGAGATTTCCAACGGTATATTACACTCTCAAAACTGACTCCTGGATTGAAATTTATGCCTAAGTGAATAAAGCTCCCCTATACCCTAAACCAACCCCTTTTCCCACCTTTCCCTTAAACTTTATTTAATTAAAGTTTAATGTTTTCTTTTATAAAACCCCTTTTTCCCCCATATGATGGCATAATTGCATCGTTAAAATCTTTTAAACACATGAAACCCTGATGCGATTTAATAAACCACTTCCCCTCATGTCCCTTAAACTTTATAATAAAGTTTTAAAGGTTCTTTATTATAAATCCCCACTGATCCAATCCCTTTCCCTTTCCCGATCCGATCACAATCGTAACATTTATAATGTGCATTCCGATTGACCCTTGTGTTCACAAAAACTATGATGTGATTGAGTACCTCCCGATTGACTCCGTCTGATTACTCCTCCACTATTTATCTGCCCATCCGATCGGACGGCCCACAACCAATCACGCCATCGCAATCAGAATTTTCACATAACACTTTGCTTCCACTCCCCTCATGCTTCCAATTCCGATTGAACTTTGGGCCCCACTATTAAACCTTTCGCCCCACTTCATGAAAAATGGTTTTTCCTTTTGTAAAGTGTGGAAATTTATTTTTAAATATTTGTTAAGTGCTGCATTGCTCCATCGCAATCGGCGAAATCCTATTGTGCTTTAACACCTCCCTTCCCTTCTGATTGCAATTGCGATTTATACTCCCAGGTCCCACCTAAAATCCGTCCGCTCTTTCATACAAAAATCATATTTTCCCTATGTAAAGCACAAAGGTTCCCTTTAATTCGTTTTAAAGGGGATTTCATTATGACACTATCAGACCTCTTTTCCCTCGCCCCTCCATTGTATTACCCAATTGCATCGAGATTTTTATGCTCTACTCCAATATCCCTATTCCTTTCTGCTCCGATCCCTGATTTTGATTGCACCATCGCATCGTATATTTTAATCGCTCCATTATATATTGCATCCCCTTCCTCCCCTCTGATTGCGATTGCGATTGCGATTTGGACCCCACCTCCTTTCCCTTTCACTCCTATTCATTCAAAAGGGGATTTTCCTTCATTAAAGGCATATTTCAATTTTATTGGTTCTAAAGGGATTTTCTCGGCATAAAGATATTTTCAAACAAAATAAAGGAAATAATTAAAGGCCGAGAATCAAATACAGGCATATAATCATCACGGTTTCTTCGGCAACGATTTAAAAGGGATCTGTCATTTAGATCACCTATTTTTCATTCGTCCAGTGTAACAGTGAATCTGCAAAAGTGGTAAAATGTATTGTTGTTCCTCCATTTTAGGAGTAGGTCGTTGGTCTCTTTCCTATCTTCGGACTTTAGTGAAACAAACTCCCTTTCTCTGTGGATCCATTTCCCACATTTCTGGTCTATTTAATGTAATTTTCAGTCATTTGTAATAGGTAGAAAGTCAGTAAGTAAGGGAATAGTGTGGAAATCAAAGAGGAGGCTCTGCGCTCCATTGTAATAGTTAGACAGGGAATTAATAAAGAATTCATCTCTGATTTGTGGGATCCCTGTGGTATGAATTTTAGCATTTGTTTTTTCCTTTGTGTTCATATGTAAATTTGTAATGTTCACCATTCATTCATAAACATCTCTGGTTGAATGCTTTCAAGATAGATAGGTAGAATCCATTTTAATGCTCTGCCTTGCGAAAACATTCAATATTATATGTTTTCTTCTATTTGAAAAGGATCCATCTCCTATGCCCTTTTCAGCTCATCACCAGTCTTACCATCCCATCATTATTTAAATTTAATTGCCAAAATTTCCTGCCTACCTTGCCCCATGAAATACCATGTATCCCTGATTTAATTCCCCAGTTTCAAACTGTCCCATTTGTTCCATACATCCCTGAAAAATTCATTCATTAAAACATTTCCCATTATTATACCTAGCCTAATATCAGTTTATAATTGTACTTTGTTGAATATCTTTCATGGAGAGAGGCCTCTCCTGACATTGTAGGGATAGCTACAAGGCTGAACGTGGTTTAAAGGTTACTCTGATTTTCCTTTTTCAGCCTGAGGTTCAAATTAGGTGATAACAAAGGGTAAAGTCAAGGTTAGGGTTAGGGTTATGTTATAGTAAAGGTCAAGATTAAGGTTAAGGTTAAGGTTACGGGTTTAGTCAGGTTAAGGTTAAGGTTACGGTTAAGGTGAAATTCAAGGTCAAGGGTTTGGTTAAGGTTAAGGTTAAGGTTAGGTTAAGTTAACTTTAAGGTTAGGTTAAGGGTAAAGTTAAGGTTAAGGTTAAGCTTAGGTTTAACGTTAGGTTGAAGGTTAAGATTAGGTTCCGTTAAGGTTAAGATAAGGTTAAGGTTAAGGTCAACGTTAGGTTAAGGGTAAGATAAGGTTAAGGTTAAGGTTGAGGTCAAGTTCAAGGTTAAGGTTAAGGTTTGGTTAAGGGTAACGTTAAGGTTAGGGTTAAGTTATAGTTAAGGTTATGGTTAGGGTAAGTTTAGGGTTATGTTATAGTTGAGGTTAAGGTTAAGGTTAGGTTAAGGGTAAAGATAAGTTTAAGGTTAGGGTTACGATTATGGGAAGGTTAAGGTTATGGTTATGGGAATGTTAAGGATAAGGTTAACATTAAGGGTAAGGTTAAGGTTAAGGTTAAGGTTAAACTTAAGGTTAAGGTTAAGGTTAAGGTTAAGGGTAAAGTTAAGGTTAAGGTTAAGATTAGGTTAAGGGTAAATTTAAGGTTAAGGTTAAGGTTAAGGGTTTGGTTAAGGTTAGGGTTAGGTTTAGGTTACAGTTAAGGTTATGGTTCGGTTAGGGTTAGGGTTAAGGTTATAGTTAACCTTGAATTTACCCTTAACCTTAACCTTAACCAAACCCTTAACATTAACCTTAAATTAATGTTAACCATAACGTTAACATTCCTCTAACCTTAACCTTAACCTTAACCTTAACCTTAACCTAACCTTAACCTTAACCTTTCGATAACCTTCATATTAACTTTAACCATAACCTAAGATTAACCTTAACTTTACCCTTAATGTAACCTTAACCTTAAACTTAACATTCCCATAACGATAACCTTAACCTTAACCTTAACTTTCCCATAACCATAACCATAACCATAACATTAACCTTAACTTTACCCTTAACCTAATCTTAACCTTAACCTTAACCTTAACCTTAACCTTAACTTTACCTTAACCATAACCTTAACCTAACTTTAACCTTAACCTTACCCTTAACCTTATCTTAACATTACCTTAACCTTAACCTTACCATTAACCTTATCTTAACCTTAACCTTAACCTTCCCAAACCCTTAACATTAACCTTAACCTAACCTTAACCTAACCTTAACCTTGACTTTACCCTTAACGTAACCTTAACCTTAACTTTAACCTTACTAAACCCGTACCCTTAACCTTATCTTAACCTTAACCTTTACTTAACCTTGACTTTACCCTTAACCTAACCTTAACCTTAACTATAACCTAATCCTAACCTTGACCTTAAATTTAGCCTTAAAGTTAACCTTAACCTTGACCTTGACCATAACCTAACCTTAACCTTAACCTTAACCTTAGCCTAAACTTAACTTAACCTTAATCATAACTGTAACCTTAACCTTAACTTTACAAATAACCTAACCCTAACCTTGACCAAACCCTTAACCTTAACCTTATGACTAGTTCAAATCTGACTAGTTCAAATCTGATTTTCTCAAAACCTTAGAGACTTTAAATACTTCTTGATTCCATAAAGTATTCCTGTCATGTCAATCCTTGGGCTTGACATTAATTGATGTCGTCTTCTGCTATATGATTTTCCAATGTTAACACCCTTAACCTAACTTAACCTAAACCTTGACCTTGACCTTAACCTTAACCTTACCCTTAACCTTCACATTAACCTTAACCTTAACCTTAACCTAACTAAACCCGTAACCCTAAACCTTTACCTTACCCTTAACCTTCACCTTAACCTTAACCTTGACTTTACGATTAACCAAAACTTAACTTTAACTATAACCTAACCCTAAACTTGACCTTAACTTTACCATTAACCTTGAACTTAACCTTAACCTTAACCTTGACCTTGACCTTAACCTAACCTTAACCTTAACCTTAACTTTATCTTGCATTTAACCAAACCTTAACCTTATCCTAACCTTAACTTTAACCATAACCTTAACTTTACCCTTAATTTAATCGTAACCTTAACCTTAACCTTAACCTTGATTTTACCCTTAACCTAACGTTAACCTTAATCTAACCTTAACCTTAACTTTACCTTAACCTTGACTTTACCCTTAACCTAACCTTAACCTTAACTTGACTAAATGCTTAAGGTTAGGGTAAATTTAGGTTAAGGTCAATGTCAATGTTAAGGTTAATTTAGGTTAAGGTAAGGTTATAGTTAGGTTAAGGTTAAGGTTAAGGTTAGGTTAAGGTTAAGATAAGGTTAAGGTTAAGGTTAAGGTTAAGGTTAGGTTAAGGTAAAGGTTAAGGTTAAGGGTAAGTTTAAGGTAAGGGTAAGGTTAAGGTTACGTTAAGGTAAAGGTTATTTTTAAGGTTAGGTTTAAGGGTAAATTCAAGGTTAAGGTTCCAGTTACGGGTTTATTCAAGTTAAGGTTATGTTAAGGTAAATCTTAAGGTTAAGGTTACGTTAAGGTAAAGGCTATGGTTAAGGTTAGGGTTAAGGGTAAAGTCAAGTTTAAGGTTAGGTTAAGGTTAAGGTTAAGTTTAAGGGTTTGGTCAAGGTTAGTGTTAGGTTATAGTTAAGGTCAAGGTTAACGTTAGGTTAAGGTTAAGGTTAAGGTTAAGTTAAGGTTAATGTTAAGGATTTTTTTAAGGTTAAGGTTATAGTTAAGGTCAAGGTTAAGGTTAACCATAACCTTTACTTAACCTTTAATTTACCCTTAAACTAACCTTAACCTTAATTATAACCTAACCCTAACCTTGACCTTAACTTTACCATTAACCTTGACCTTAACTTGAACCTTAACCTAACCTTAACCTGATCCTAACCTTAACTTTAACCATAACCTTAACTTTACCCTTAATCTAACCATAAACTTAACCTTAACCATAACCTTAACCTTAACCTTGACTTTACCCTTAACCTAACCTTAAGCTTAACTTTACCTTAACCTTGACTTTACCGTTAACCTAACCTTAACCTTAACCTTAACCTGACTAAACACTTAAGGTTAGGGTAAATTTAAAGTTAAGGTTAAGGTCAATGTCAATGTTAAGGTTAAGTTAGGTGAAGGTAAGGTTATATTTAGGTTAAGGTTAAGGTTAAGGTTAGGTTAAGGTTAGGTTAATGGTAAAGTCAAGGTTAAGGGTAAGGTTAAGGTAAGGGTAAGGTTAAGGTTACGTTAAGGTTAAGGTTAAGTTAGGTTAAGGTAAGGTTATAGTTAGGTTAAGGTTAAGGTTAAGGTTAGGTTAAGGTTAAGATAAGGTTAAGGTTAAGGTTAAGGTTAAATTTAGGTTAACGGTAAAGTCAAGGTTAAGGTAAAGGTTAAGGTTAAGGGTAAGGTTAAGGTAAGGGTGAGGTTAAGGTTACGTTAAGGTAAAGCTTATGGTTAAGGTTAGGGTTAGGGGTAAATTCAAGGTTAAGGTTACGGGTTTAGTTAGGTTAAGGTTACGTTAAGGTAAAGGTTAAGGTTAAGGTTACGTTAAGGTAAAGGTTATGGTTAAGGTTAGGGTTAAGGGTAAAGCCAAGGTTAAGGTTAGGTTAAGGTTAAGGTTAAGGTTAATGGTTAGGTTATAGTTAAGGTCATGGTTAAGGTTAGGTTAAGGTTAGGTTAAGGTTAAGATTAAAGTTATGGTTAAGGTTAAGGGTTTGGTTAAGGTTAAGGTTATAGTTAAGGTCAAGGTTAAGGTTAAGGTTATGGTTAAGCTTAAGGTTAAGGTTAGGTAAATGTTAATGTTAAGGGTAGTGTTGAACAGGTAAATCCCCTCTGCGGACAGAGGTGATCCCACTAGCCCAGATCGGGTCTAGCAACAATCAATTCACGCAATGACGTTGGTTCCTAGTTACCAAAAGACAAAGATTGCGATAAGTAGCCTACCTCAAATCCCACGCAGTTGTTGTCGAAGAAAAGATGGCATTTCCCATCCCTCGCTTGACAGATCACGATCCTTCCATTTAACATGTCCGAACACCTATACACATGAAAGGAAACAACGACATACAATGTAAAATCCAAAGCATGTAACCATATATCAATCAGAGAGGATATAATTCATTGCGTTACATAAAGAAATGAACACATGAATGGAACCAAAATTAGAGTTGCTTATATTATAAATCAAAAAAGGGAGATTACAACCAAATGCTCTGACGCTATGATCTTCCTTCGGTGGAGCTGACAGTGGATTGTGTCTCAAAAAAGGCTGTCGGGGATCTGGACAAAGCTCTTTCTATTCGGCTTGGCTCTCAAAGGTTTCCCGGCTATAGTTTCCTTTCTACAAGTTTAGCTATAACATGTTCAAACCTTTAGCTATTCAGCTAGTTCATCATTCATCTATTCAGCTTGTTCAACCCCAACATGTTCAACCAGCACATCAATGGAAGGTGGCTATATTTATAGAGGATAGGAGGAGGATGGGATCCCTACAATAGTGGAAGGGAGGCCTTATCCCTTGGGAGGTTTCCCCACAAGTTGGAAACAAGAGGCCAAAGGAGGAAGGTCGTGGTTATTCAGTCGAATCACTTCCTATGACTCATCCACGAAGTTGTTGTAATGGAAAATTCACCTCTTTTAAAAAAAAAAATTCCATAAGAAGATTGGCATAGGTGCTTAACTCAGATACAATGCCAACTGGTACGGGCTCAGTGTTAATTTTCCCACATTGGCGCGAGGGCATAACGGGCTACCAACGCCAAGGCAAAAACAAGTGTTTTTAGTGGTCTGCTCAGGAAATGATCAACAGAAGGAATGTTGTCCTCATGGCAAGGGATGAAATGATGGTATTTGCAAGGCATGACACTACTAATTGTTCAAAGAAATGACCCTCCAATGGGCGAGATGGAGATTGCAGGGACATTGAAAAATTACAATGTAACAGGTAGGTTATAGTGAAGGTTAACATTAAAACCCATAACCTTAAACCTTAACCTTAACCTAGCCTTAAACTTAACCTTATCTTAACCTTAACCTTAACCTTAACCTTAACCTAACCTTAACCTTAACTTTACCCTTAACCTTACCTTAACCATAACCTTAACCTAACCTTAACCTTAACTTTACCCTTAACCTTATCTTAACCTTACCTTAACCATAACCTTAACCTTGACCTTAACTATAACATAACCCTAACCTTGACCAAACCCTTAACATTAACCTTAAACTTAACCTTAACCTAAACATTAACCTTACCCTAACCTTACACTAATCATAACCTTAACTTTAACCTTAACCTAACTTTAACCAAAACCTTAACCTTGCCCTAACCTAACCTTACCCTAACCTAACATTAACCTTAACCTAACCCTAACCTTGACCTTAACTTTACCCTTAACCTTGACCTTAACCTTAACATTAACCATGACCTTGACCTTAACCTAACCATAACCTTAACCTTAACCTTATCTTACCCTTAACCTAACCTTAACCTTAACTATAACCTAACCCTAACCTTGACTTGACCTTAACCTAACCTTAACCCCTTAACCTTAACCTTAACCTTCCCATAACTATAACCTTAACTTTGAATTTACCCTTAACCTAACTTTAACCTTAACTTTAACCTTAACCTGACTAAACCTGTAACCTTAACTTTATCCTAACCTTAACCTTAACCTTAACTATAACCTAACACTAACCTTGACCAAACCTTAACCTTAACCTTAAATTAACCTTAACCTTAACCTTAACCTTCCCATAACCTTAACCTTATCCTCAACCATAACCTAACCTTAACCTTGACCTTAATTATAACCTAACCCTAACCTTAACCAAACCCTTAACCTTAACCTTAAACTTTACCTAATCTTACAATAACCTTAACCCTAACCATAATCTTATATTTACCCTTAACCTAACCTTAACCTTAACCTAACCTTAACAATAACCTTAACCTAACCTCAACCTTAACCTTAACCCTAACCTTAACCTTAACCTAACCTTAACCTTGACTTTACCCTTAACCTTAACCTTAACCTAACTAAACATGTAACCTTAACCTTAACATAACCTTAACCTTGACCTTAACTATAACCTAACCCTAACCTTAACCTTGAATTTACCCTTAATGTAACCTTAACCTTGACTTTACCTAACCAAATGCAAGGTTAAGGTTAAGGTTAAGGTTAACGTTAAGATAAGGCTCAGGTAAGGTTAAGGTTAAGGTTAAGGTTACAGGTTTAGTCAGGTTAAGGTTAAGGTTAAGGTTAAGGGTAAAGGTTTGGGAAGGTTAAGGTTAAGGGTAAGATAAGGTTAAGGTTAAGTTTAAGGTTAAGGTTAGGTTAAGGTCAAGTTCAAGGTTAAGGTTAGGGTCAAGGTTAAAGGTAAAGTTAAGGTCAAGGTTAGGGTTAGGTTATAGTTAAGGTTAAGGTTAGGTTAAGGATAAATTAAAGGTTAACCTTAACCCTAACCATAACCTTAACCTTAACCTTAACCTTAACCTTAACCTTGACATTAAGAGTAATATTTGGTCAAGGTTAGGGTTAGGTTATAGTTAAGTTTAAGGTTAATGTTTAGGTTAGGGTTAAGGTTAGGGGAAGGCTATAGTTAAGGTCAACGTTAAGGTTAGGTTAAAGTTAAGATTAAGGTTAAGGTTAAGGTTAAGTTAAGGTTAATGTTAAGGGTTTGGTTAAGGTTAAGGTTAAGGTTAAGTTAAAGTTAAGGTTAGTTTAAGGCTAAGTTAAGGGTAAAGTCAAGGTTAAGGTTAAGGTGAAGGATAAGGTTATAGTTAAGTTAAAGTTATTGTTAAGGTTAAGGTTATGGTTAAGGTTAAGGTTAAGGTTAAGGGTAAAGATAAGGTTATGGTTAAAGTTACGTTAAGGGTAAAGTTAAGGTTAAGGTTAGGATAAGGTTATGGTTAAGGTAAGGTTAAGGTTAAAGTTATGTTAAGGTTATGGTTAACGCAAGGTTAAGGGTAAATTTAAGGTTAAGGCTGGGTTACGGTTAAGATAAGTTCAAGAGTAAGGTCAACGCTAAGGTTAAGGTTATGGCTATGGGAAGGTTAAGGTTAAGGTTATGGTTAGGGGAAGGTTAAGGTTAAGGTTAAGGTTAGGGTTAAGGTTAAGGGAATGTTAAGGTTAAGGTTAAGGTTTGGTCAAGGTTAGGGTTAGGTTAAGGTTAAGTTAAAGGTTAGGTTAAGGGTAAATTCAAGGTTAAGGTTATGGTTATGGGAAGGTTAAGGTTAATTTTAAGGGGTTTAGGTTAGGTTAAGGGTAAACTCAAGGTTAAGGTGAAGGTGAAGGTTAAGGTTAAGGTTAAGGTTAAGGTTAAGGTTAGGTTAAGGTTAAGGTTAAAGTTAGGTTAAGGTCAAGGTCAAGGTCAAGGTTAAGGTTAAGGTAAAGGTTAAGGGTAAAGTTAAGGTCAAGGTTAGGGTTAGGTGATAGTTAAGGTTAAAGTTAGGTTAAGGGTAAATTCAAGGTTAATCTTAACCCTAACCATAATGTTAACCTTAAATTTTACATAACCTTAACCTTGACCTTAAGGATAAGATTTGGTCAAGGTTAGGGTTAGGTTATAGTTAAGGTTAAGGTTAGGGTTAAGGTTAGGGGAAGGCTATAGTTAAGGTCAACGTTAAGGTTAGGTTAAGGTTAAGATTAAGGTTAAGGGTAAGGTTAAGGGGTTAAGGTTAGGCTAAGGTAAAGTCAAGTTTTAGGTTAAGGTTAAGGTTAAGGTTAAGGGGGTAAGGTTAAGGTGAAGATTAAGGTTAAGGTTAAGGTTAAGTTAAGGTTAAGGTTAGGTTATCGTTAAGTTAAGGGTAAAGTAAAGGTGAAGGATAAGGTTATAGTTAAGTTAAGGTTATGGCTAAGGTTAAGGTTAAGGTTAAGGGTAAGGGTAAATATAAGGTTATGGTTAAGGTTAAGTTAAGGGTAAATTCAAGGTTAAGGTTAGGGTAAAGTTAAGGTGGAGGTTATGGTTAAGGTAAGGTTAAGATAAGGTTAAGAGTAAGGTTAGGTTAAGGTTATGGTTAAGGTAAGGTCAAGGGTAAAGTTAAGGTTAAGGTTGGGTTAAGGTTAAGATAAATTCGAGGGTAAGATCAACGTTAACGTTAAGGTTACGGTTATGGGAAGGTTAAGGTTAGGGGAATTTTAAGGTTAAGGTTAAGGTTTGGTCAAGGTTAGGGTTAGGTTATGGTTAAGTTAAAGGTTAGGTTAAGGGTAAATTCAAGGTTAAGGTTATGGTTATGGGAAGGATAACATTAAGGTTAAGGGGTTACAGTTAGGTTTAGGGAAAAGTCAAGGTTAAGGTTAAGGTGAAGGTTAAGGTTAAGGTTATGGTTATGTGAAGGTTACTGTTAAGGTTAAGGTTAGGTTAAGGTTAATGTTAATACTAAGGTTAAGGTTAAAGTTAATGTTAAGGTTAAGGGTTTGGTAAAGGTTAGGGCTAGGTTATTTTTAAGGTCAAGGTCAGGTTAGGTTATAGTTAAAGTTAAGGTTAAGGTTAAGTTAAGGTTAAGGTTAAGGTCAAGGTCAAGGTCAAGGTCAAGGTTAAGGTTAAGGTTAGGTTAAGGGTAAGCTTAAGGTTATGGTTAGGTTATTGTTAATGTTATGGTTAGGGTAAAGGTATGGTTAGGTTATTTTTAAGTTTAATTTTAGGTTAAGGTTAAGGTTAAGGCTAAGGTTAAGGTTATGTTTATGGGAAGGTTAAGGTTAAGGTTAAGGTTAGGTTAAGGTTAAGCTTAAGCTTAAGGTTAAGGTTAAGGGTTTGGTAAAGGTTAGGGTTAGGTTATAGTTAAGGTTAAGGTTAAGGAGGTAAGGTTAGGTTAACGGTAAAGTGAAGGTTAAGGTTAAGGAGAAGGTTAAGGTTAAGGTTAAGGTTAAGGTTAAGGTTATGGTTATGTGAAGGTTAATGTTAAGGTTAAGGTTAGGTTAAGGTTAATGTTAAGGTTAAGGGTTTGGTCAAGGTTAGGGTTAGGTTATATTTAAGGTCAAGATTATGTTAGGTTATAGTTAAAGTTAAGGTTAAGGTTAAGTTAAGGTGAAGGTGAAGGTGAAGGTGAAGGTGAAGGTGAAGGTTAGGTTAAGGGTAAGCTTAAGGTTATGGTTAGGTTATAGTTAATGTTATGGTTAGGGTAAATGTATGGTTATGTTATAGTTAAGTTTAAGGTTAGGTTAAGGTTAAGGTTAAGGTTATGTTTATGGGAAGGTTAAGCTTAAGCTTAAGGTTAATATTAAGGTTAACATTAAGGCTAAGGGTTTGGTAAATGTTAGGGTTAGGTTATAGTTAAGTTTAAGGTTAGGTTAGGTTATATTTAAAGTTAAGGTTAAGGTTAAGACCCGTAACCTTAACCTTGACCTTACTGTTAACATTAGCCTTAACTTTAACCCTTAACCTTAACCTTAACATTAAAATTAACCTTACCCTTAACCTTAACCTTACTAAACCTGTAACCTTAACCTTAACCTTACCCTTAACTATAAGCTAACCCTAACCTTGAAAACACCCTTAACCTTAACCTTAAACTGACTAAACCAGTAACCTTAACCTTAATCTTAACCTTAACTATAACCTAACCCTAACCTTAACCAAACCGTGAACCTTAACCTTAACCTTAACCTTAACCTTAACCCTAACCTTCCTGTAACCTTAACCCTAACCTTAAACTTAACCTTAACCATTAACCTTAACCTTACCCCCCTAACCTTAACCTTAACCTGAACCTTAACCAAACCCTTAACCTTAACCTTAAACTGAACCTTTACACTAACCTTAACCTTAACCTTAACCTTAACTATAACCTAACCCTAACCTTGACCAAACCCTTAACCTTAACTTTACCCTTAACCTAACCTTAACCATAACCTAACCCTAACCTTGAGAAAACCCTTAACCTTAACCTTAACCTGACTAAACCCTTAACCTTAACCTTAACCTTACCTTAACCTTAACCTTTTCTTAGCTTAACTTTAACCTTAACCTTCCCCTAACCTTAACCTTAAACTTACCCTAACCAAACCCTTAACCTTAACCTTAACCTTACCCTTAACCTTCACCTTAACCTTAACCATAACTTGACTAAACCCACAACCCTTAACCTTCACCTTAATCTTAACCTTGACTTTACCCTTAACGTAACCTTAACTATAACCTAACCCTAAACCTTACCTTAACTATACCCTTAACCTTGACCTTAACCTTAAACTTAACCTTGACCTTTACCTTAACCTAACCTTAACCTTAACCTTATCTTACCCTTAACTTAACCTTAACCTTAACTATAACCTAAACCTTAACATTAATCTTAACCTTAACCTTAACTTAACTATAACCTTAACCTTCACCTTAACCTTAACCTTAACCTTAACCTTCACTTTACCCGTAACTTTTACTAACCTTAACCTTAACCTAACCTTAACCTTAACCTTGACTAAACCCGTAACCTTAACCTTAACCTTCCCATAACATTAACCTTAACTTTAACCTTAACCTTACCTTAATGTTAACCAAACCTTAACCTTAACCTTGACCTTAAACTTAACCTTCATCCTTAACCTTACCTTAACCTTAACCTAACCTTAAACTTCACCTAACCTTGACCTTAACGATAACCTAACCCTAACCTTTGTAAGTTCAAGGTTAATCTTAACCTTAACCTAACCTTAACCTTAACGTTAACCTAACTATAACCTTACCCTTAACCTTAAGCTTGACAAAACCCTTAACATTAACCTTAACTTAAAAATAACCTTGACCAAAACCTAACCTTAACCTTAACCTTAGCCTAACCATAACCTTAACCTTAACCTTAACCTAACCCTAACCTTAACTTTACCCTTAACCTAACCTTAACCTTAACCTAACCCTAACCTTAACTTTACCCTTAACATTAACCTTAACCTTAACCTTAACCTTAACCTAATCTTAACCTCAACCTAACCGTAACCTTAACCTTAACCTTAACCTTACCATAACCATAACCTTAACCTTAAACTTAACCTAACGCTAACCTTAACTTTACCCTTAACCCAACCTTAACCTTAACCTTAACCTAACCCTAAACTGAACTTTAACCTTAACCTTATCTTAACCTTAACCTAACCTTAACCTTGACTTTATCCTTAACATAACCTTAACCTTAACCTTAACCTTAACATTAACCTTACCTTAACCTTAACCTTAACCTTACCTTGACCTTAACTATAACCAAACCCTAACCTTGACCAAACCATTAACCTTAATCTTAACCTGAGCCTTTACCCTAACCTTATATTAACCTTAACGTAACCTTAACCTTGACTTTACCCTTAACGTAACCTTAACCTTAACCTTAACCTTAACCTAACCCTTAACCTAAACCTTAACCTCACCTTGACCTTACCCTTAACCAAATCTTAACCTTAACCTTGATCTTAACATTAACCTTAACCCTTATCCCTAACCTTTACCTAACCTTAACCTTAACCTAACCTTGAACTTAACTATAACCTAACCCTAACCTTAACCTTAACATTGACCTTAAGTTTAACCTAACCTTTACCTTGACCAAACCCTTAACGTAACCTTAACCTTGAATTTACCCTTACGTAACCTTAACCTTGACCTTAACCTCACCCTTAACATTAACCTTAACCTTAACTTTACCCTTAACCTTAAACTTAACCTAACCTTGACCTTAACCTTAATTTTAACCTTACCTTAACCTAAGTTTAACCTTAACCTAAACCTTAACCTTAACTTTACCCTTAACCTAACCTTAAGGGTTTAGTCAGGTTAAGGTTAGGTTAAGGTTAAGTTTAATGTTAAGGATTCGGTTAAGGTTAAGGTTAAGGTTAAGGGTTTGGTCAAGGTTAGGGTCAGGTTATAGTTAAGGTAAAGGTCAAGGTCAATGTTAACCTTAACCTTACCTTTACCTTAACCTTGACCTTGACCTTAACCTTAACTTAACCTAACCTTAACCTTAACCTTAATAATAACCTAACCCTAACCTTGACCAAACCCTTAACCTTAACCTTATACTAACCTTTTCCTAACCTTAACCTTAACCTAACTATAACCTTACCCTTAAAATTAACCTTGACCTTAACTATAACCTAATCCTCACCTTGACCATACCCTTAACATTAACCTTAACCTAACCCTAACTTTGACCAAACCCTTAAAATTAACCTTAACCTTAACCTTAACATAATATTAACCTTAACCTAACCATAACCTTAACCTAACCTTAACCTTAACATTAACCTTAACTTTAACATTGGCCTAACCATAACCTTAACCTTAACCTTGACCTAACCCTAACTTTAAATTTACCCTTAACCTAACCTTAACCTTAACCTTAACCTAACCCCAACCTTAACTTTACCCTTAACCTTAACCTTAACCTAATCTTAACCTTAACCTAACTGTAACCTTAACCTAACCTTAACCTTATCCTTAGCCTAACCATAACCTTAACCTTAACCTTAACCTTAACCTAACCCTAACGTTAACTTTACCCTTAACCCGAACTTAACTTAACCTTAACCTAACCCTAACCTTAACTTTACCCTTAACCTAACCTTAACCTTAACCTCATCTTAACCTTAACCTAACCTTAACCTTGACTTTACCCTTAACGTAGCCTTAACCTTAACCTTAACCTTAACCTTACCTTGACCTTAACTATAACCAAACCCTAACCTTAACCTTAATATTAACCTGAACCTTTACCCTAAGATTATCTTAACCTTAACCTAGCATTAACCTTGAATTTACCCTTAATGTAACCTTAACCTTGACCTTAACCTTAAGCTTAACCTAACCTTAACCTAACCCTTAACCTAAACCTTAATCTTAACCTTACCTTGACCTCACCCTTAACCTAGTCTTAACTTTAACCTTGACCTTAAAATTAACCTTAACCTTTACCTAACCTTAACCTTAACCTAACCTTGACCTTAACTATAACCTAACCCTAACCTTAACCTTAACCTAACCTTTACCTTTACCTTAACCTTAACCTTGACCAAACCATTAACTTATCCTTATCCTTGACTTTACCCTTAACGTAACCTTAGCCTTGACCTTAACCTTACCCTTAACATTCACCTTAACCTTAAATTTACCCTTAACCTTAACCTTAACCTTAACCCTACCCTAACCTTAACCTTGACCTTGACCTTAACCTTAACCTTACCTTAACCTAACTTTAACCTTAACCTTTACCTTAACTTTCACTTTACCCTTAACCTAACCTTAAGGGTTTAGTCAGGTTAAGGTTAAGGTTAAGGGTTTGGTTAAGGTTAGGTTAAGAATAAGGTTAATGTTAAAGGTTTGGTCAAGGTTAGGGTTAGGTTATAATTAAGTTTAAGGTCAAGGCCAAGGTTAACCTTTACCTAACTTAGGTAAAGTTAAGGTTAAGGTTAAGGGGTTAAGGTTAGGTTACGGTAAAGTGAAAGTTTAGGTTAGGTTAAGGTTAAAGTTAAGGTTAAGGTTAAGGTTTGGTCAGGTTAAGGTTAAGGTTAAGGTTAACCTTACCCTTACTTTCAACTTAACCTTAACCTTAACCCTAACCTTAACCTTAACCTTAACCTTCACTTTACCTTAACCTAACATTAACCCCTAAACCTTAACTTTACCTAAGGTTAGGGTTAAGGTTAGGGCAAGGTTAGGTAAAGGTTAACCTTGACCTTGACCTTAACCTTAACTATAACCTAACCCTAACCTTGACCAAACCTTTAGCATTAACCTTAACCTTAACCTAACCTTAACCGAACCCTTAACCTTAAATTTAACCTTAACCTGACTAAACCCTTCAGGTTAGGTTAAGGGTAAAGTGAAGGCTAAGGTAAAGGTTAAGGTAAGGTTAAGGTCAAGGTTAAGGTTAGGGTTAGGTTAAGGTTAAGGTTAAGGGTAAATTTAAGGTTAAGGTTAATGTTAAGGGTAAGGTTAAAGTCAAGGCTAAGGTTATGTTAAGGTTAAATTCAAGGTTAAGGATAATTTAAGGTTAACCTTAACCTTAACTATACCCTTAACCTAACCTTAACCTTGGCTTTACCCTTAAAGTAACCTTAACCTTAACCAAACCCTTAACCTTAAGCTGAACCTTAACCTTAACCTTACCCTTAACCTTGACCTTAACCTTAAATTAACCTAAACATTAACCTTAACCTTAACCTTAACCTTATCTTAACCTTAACCTTAAATTTAACCTCCCCAAACCCTTAAGGTTAGGTTAAGGTAAAGGTTAAGGTTAAGGTTAGGTTAACATTAGGTTAAGGTTTGGTCAAGGTTAGGGTTAGGTTAAGGTTTCGGTAAAGGTTAGGTTAATGTTAAAGTTAGGTTATAGTTAAGGTTAAGGGTAAAGTCAAGGTTAAGGTTACGTTAAGGGTAAAGTCAAGGTTAAGGTTAGGTTAAGGTTAAGTTTAAGGTTAAGGTTAGGTTAAGGGTAAGGTTAAGGTTAAGGTTAGGTTAAGGTTAAGGTGAAGGTTGTGGGTAAAGTTAAGGTCAAGGTTAGGGTTAGGTTATAGTTAAGGTTAATGGTTTGGACAAGGTTAGGGTAAGGTTATAGTTAAGGTTAATGGTTTGGACAAGGTTAGGGCAAGGTTAAGGTTAAGGTTAAGGTTAGGTTAGGATAAGTTCAAAGTTAAGGTTAAGGTTACGGGTTTAGTTAGGTTAAGGTTAAGGTTACGGTTAAGGTTAGGTTAGGTTAAGTGTTGGGTTAAGGGTCAAGTTAAGGTTAATGTTAGGGTTAAGGTTAGGTTAAGTTTAAGGTTAGATTAAGGTGAGTGTTAGGTTCTATTTAAGATTAAGGTTGGGTTAAGGGTAAGATAAGGTTAAGGTTAAGGTTAAGGTTAAGATTAAGTTAAGGTCAAGGTCAAGGTTAAGGTTAAGGTTAAGGTCAAGGTTAAGAGTAAAGTTAAGGTCAAGGTTAGGGTTAGGTTATAGTTAAGGTTAAGATTAGGTTAAGGGTAAAGTCAACGTTAAGGTTAAGTTGAAGGTTAAGAGTAAGGTTAATGTTATGGGTTACGGGTTTAGTCAGGTTAAGGTTAAGGTTAATGTTAAGGTTAAGGGTAAGGTCAAGGTCAAGGTCAAGGTTAAGGTTAAGTTAGGTTAAGGGTAAGGTTATAGTTAGGTTAAGGTTAAAGTGAAGTCTAGTGTAGCTAAGACCAGTGCTAGTCACATTGCCTCTTTAAGATGTTCAAATGCCTTAGTTGCTTCTGGATTCCATGAAAATGCCTTCAATAATGGCTTTAGAGGTGCTGCTATTCTCCCATAATTATTAATAAACTTGCGATAATACCCTATTAACACAAGAAATCCTCGCAACTGCTTTATGGTTGTGGGAACTTTCCATTCCTTAATGGCTTTAATTTTTTTAGGGTCTACGTTAACACCCTCGTGAGATACAATTTGACCCAGATATTCCACCTCTTGTACTCCAAAGAAACATCTAGATGTTTTTTTATATAATGGTTTCTCCTGCAATAGTTTGAGCACCCTGTCAACATGTTGAACATGATCCTTCCAAGACCTGATGTAGATTAGTATATCATCAAAAAATACTAGCAAAAATTTTCTAACGAAGAGTTTGAAAATGGAATTCATCAACCCTTGAAATGTAGAAGGTGCATTGGTAAGGCTAAAAGGCATGACCAAAAATTCATAATGACCCTCATGAGTTCGAAATGTTGTTTTCAGAATATCTTTAATCTTCATTCTAATTTGATGATATCACTTCCTGGAATCAAATGAATAGCATGATCATGATCACGAATAGGTGGGAGTCCTTACCTTAACCCTTACCCTTACCCTTAACTATAACCTAACCCTAACCTTGACAAAACCCTTAACCTTAACCTTAACCTTACCCTTAACCTGACTAAACCCATAACATTAACCTTAATGTTACCCTTAACCTTAACCCTAACCTTACCCTAAATCTTAACCTTCCCATAACCTTAATACCTTAACCTTAACCTTAACCCTAACCCTAACCTTAACCTTAACCTTAACCTTAACCCTCCCCTAACCTTAACCCAAACCTTAACCTTAACTTTACCCTTAACCTAACCTTAACCTTAACTTTAAACTTAACTTAACCTTAACCTTGAACAAACCCTTAACATTAACCTTAACCTTGACCTTAAACTTAACCTTAACCTTAACCTTACCCGTAACCTTAAACTTAACCTTGACCTTAACTATAACCTAACCCTAACCTTAGGTTAAGGTCAAGGTTAGGTTAAGGGTAAAGTTAAGCTTAAGGTTAGGTTATAGTGAAGGTTAAGGTTAAGGTTATGGGAAGGTTAAGGTTAAGGTTAAGGTTAAGGTTAAGTTAAGGTTAAGTTAAGGTTATGGTTAAGGTTTTGGCAAGGTTAGGGTTAGGTTATAGTTAAGGTCAAGGTTAAGGTTAGGTTAAGGTTAAGGTTACGTGTTTAGTCAGGTTAAGGTTAAGGTTAGGTTAAAGGTAAAGTCAAGGTTAAGGTTATGGTTATGGGAAGGATAAGCTTAAGGTTAAGGGGCTAAGGTTAGGTTAAAGTAAAGTCAACGTTAAGGTTAGGTTAAGGTTAAGGTTTAGGTTATGGTTATGGGAAGGTTAAGGTTAAGGTTAAGGTTAAGGTTATAGTTAAGGTCAAGGTTAAGGTTAAAGTTATGGTTAAGGTTAAGGTTAGGTAAAGGTTAATGTTAAGGGTAGGATATAGTAAAGGTTAAGGTTAAGACCTGTAACCTTAAACCTTAACCTTAAACTAACCTTAAACTTAACCTTATCTTAACCTTAACCTAACTATAACCTTACCTTAACCTAACTTAACCTTAACGTTAACCTTAAACTTAACCTTAACCTTAGGTTAAGGTTAAGCTTACGATAAGGTTAGGGTAAAGGTTCAGGTTAAGGTTAAGGTTAAGGGTTTGGTCAAGGTTAGGGTTAGGATATATTTGAGGCCAGGTTAAGTTTAAGGTTAAGGTTAGGTTAAAGTTAAGGTTAAAGTTAAGGTTAAGGGTAAAGATAAGGTTGTGATTAAGGTTACGGTTAGGGTTAGGTTATAGTTAAGGTTAAGGTTAAGGTTAACGTTAGGTTAAGGGTAAAGTTAAGGTTAAGGTTAAGGTTAAGGTTAAAGATAAAGTTAAGGTTAAGGGCAAGTTTAAGGTTATGGTTAAGGTTAAGGTTAAGGTTAGGTTAAGGTTAAGGTTAAAGTTAAGGGTTTGGGAAGGTTAAGGTTATGAGTTAGGTTATAGCTAAGGTTAAAGGTAAGGTTAGGTTTAAGGTTAGGGTAAGGTTAAGATAAGGTTAAGGGTAAGATTAAGGTTAACCAAACCTTACCTTAACCTTAACCTTAAACTAACCTTAACCTGACTAAACCCATAACTTTAACATTAACCTAACATTAACCTTGACTTTAACCTTAACCTAACCTTAACCTTAGCCTTAACCTTAATTTTACCCTTAACGTAACCTTAACCTTAACCTTAGCCTTATGCTTACCCTTAACCTTAACCTGAACTTGAAATTTTACACTAACCTTACCCTAACGTTAACCTTAACCTAACCTTAACCTTCTCCTTCACCTTAACCTTAACCATAAATATTACACAAAATTTTGTCACCGTCCCTGTAATCCCTCGTCCCATACATTGGAGGACTATTCCCATGAACTGTGGATGGTAAAATGTCCTAAAAAAACCTTGATGGCATCCTTCTGCATAAGGGAAAGAATTCTCCTTAAAAACATTTGCTCTGAAAAACCCTAAAAACCCATGTCTTGGCATTGGCGTGAGTAGCTAGTTCATCCCTCGTGCCAATGGGGAAAATATACACTAGTGGGCGTGCCAGCTGACGCTCTATCCCTATGTTGTGCCCGTGCCAAGCCTATTAAGGAATATTTTTTTAACAATAGAAGGCTAAAGTTTGATTCTAACAACTTCAGAACGAATCATCAAAAAGAGGTTGGGCTATTTGGCTCCAGATCTCCTTGATTAGGAAGTGGTTTTCCACCTCTCATGGAACCTTCGTAAGAGATAGGACTCTCTCCCATGATTATAGGGATCCTAACATCTCCTTCTCCTTCTATAAAAGCCTTCCCTCTCCATTTGCTAGCTAGCTAAAATTTTGGGAAGGAAATTATAGCTGAGTGACAATCAAGAGAAGAGCTAAGGAGAACCTTGTGAGAGAGAGAGTTTTGTCAAATCCCTGACGAGCTTTGTGAGACACGTCCCACTGGAATCCCGTCGAAGGAAGATCACGATGTTAGAGCACTAGCTGTAATCGTTCTATCGTATCTTAATATACATGACTCTTCTATTGGTTCCATGACTGTGTTTTTCCATTATATAACGCAATTTCATTCGTTCCTCTCTGACTGATCGATAGTTATAAAGTGTGAAATATTACATTGCATGTTGTCTCTCTTCTTTGCATGTGTACCAGTATCTGGATGCAGCAAGCTCATGGATTGTGACCTATCCAGTTAGGAACAGAAGTGCCACTTCTTCTTTGACAACAACAGTGAAGGAATCACAGTAAGCGATCTATTGCGATTCTATCTATTGTAACTAAGAATCAATAGCTTTGCGTGTTTCGATTGTTGCTAGACCCACTTTTGGGCTAGTGGGATCGCCTTTGTCTGCAGAGGGGATTTACGTCCACAACAATTTGGTGACTCTGCTGGGGATCAGTGGGAGTTGGTCCTTCCTCCATTAGGTTTTTTTTTTGCTTTTTGTTTGATTAGTCTGCTTTTCTGGTTCACCTTCCTTGGTGTTAAAACCCTGTTTAGCCCCCCGAAGACCAGATCTAGCCTTTGTTAGTTATTTTTCATAATTTTTTAGGGTAAAACTGATTGGCATTGTTATCCCTATGGTAGTCACATTGAAGGGCGCGAGTTGCTAGTTAGGCACCCCTGCCATCCCCTGTTTGCGCAGATTACAGCTAGATAGGCGCGCCAACCCTACTTGGCTTTAGGGTTTGCCTGTTTTTGGACTTTCTGAGCTTGATTTTTGGTCCTGGTTTTTCTTTTCCTATTGTTTGAGTGCTTTGAAGTCATTTTTGACTGTTTTTAGCCCTTATCCTATGGTTTTTTTCCATTTTCTGCCAGTTTTTCATTTTAGCCCTAGGGCTTCTAGGTGCTTTAGTGTGCTGAACCTCCTACGGGGAGTTTTTGGTATTTTCTTTCCTGGTCAACTTTGTTTCTGCTTCTTTGCATTCATCTTGCTGAATCCAATTGAGTCATTGCATTTATTGAGTGATTTTCTTCTCTTTCATTCAGTTTCGCTTTGTGTTGCTCCAAGCCTAGATCACACGGCTTGTTTGAGTCTCTTTCGAGATTCTTCTTCGCTTTGAGGGATTTCATCATCGCTTTGAGTCTTGATTATGTTGGTTTGAGTTGAGTGAGCTTGTTTTGTTTCAGCTCTCTCTTTATCATTCTCAAATTGATGTTTTCATTATTTTTTCATTTATTTAGTGCATTTTCTCTAATATATTGAAAAATACAAAAAACAAATCTTCTGTATTATTGATTGGCATAGTGAAAATTGAAAACTCTTTCGCATTACTAATTTTGTATAATTCTAGAGAAAAGTTTTCTAGTTTCATTAGCTTGCATTGAAATTAGTAGTGGATGTTTTTGTGTGTTCATTTCGCTATCACTTGAAAGCTCTCAACTCTCCCGTAGATAGCTCTTGATTGAACAGAATGATATTTTGTGGCATGTAGTTTGCATCTAGAGGTTTCATGAGATTCAACATTCGATAAGGCCTTGAAATTGAAACGTAAATTGAAGATCAAATTTAAAATTTACTGAATTAACCTAAGGCAGCATTGAAACTCAATGGAACATCTACTAGTATAAGGTAGAGACGTGTTCTGGTGTCTTTAAGCCTAGTAGTTGTCGCCCGCCATCTGGCTATAGACAACGCTAGTACGGACTTGTGCTCCCCATACCGTCGTGTATATAAAGGAAGACCCCATTAGGTTGCAAATAATTTATCCATAGGAAGTCGAGTCTGCCGCCTTTTACTCGTGATACACCAGACATAGAATTCTCTGAGAGATTACCTACACGTACGTTAAGTCCTTGGTTGATTTCTTTTTCATTGTTACCAAGGTGTATATGGCAGTTCATGGATATCTAGTACACCCATTTACCTAGATTACCAGAGTAGTCACTTTGATCTTTACTGGCTCTTTTAACTGAAAATATCATTGAGCTCTTTTCCTTTCAAGATCGTGTCCAACCTAAAAGCGATAGAGTCACCTTTTGCTTGTTTCTCGAATCTTAAAATATGAAACAACAGAGTTTGGTTTCGGTGTCTTGAAAATTAATTGCCCACAAAATATTCCTGGTTAGAATTTCTTTCCTTAGTGTTTTATTTCAAGGTCGTTTCCGATGGAAAAAATTTCAGAGTTTTCCAATCAAGGAGTCCCCTCTGAAGGGAGTCCTAGTCCTTTTCCTGCTTTAGGAAATATTGGTGCTCCTTACATGGCCACGTTATCCCTCCCTGGGTTAACTGTTGGGTTTCTTATTTGGTTGTTTTCAACCTCTGTGGTCTCGAGTGTTCCATCTGTCGTACCATCCACTCATCCGCTTGAGCAATGCCATGTTGATTCGAAGGTGGACCTCTCCCCTTATTCACCTGTTTCTTTGTCCTCATCTTCTACTTCGCCTGGTGAAAGTTTGGATTCTAGTACCCAAGTTGCTAAGAAGAAGAAGAGGAAGACTAAGAAGAAGAATTCAGATAAGTAAGAGGCTAATTCTGCAGCTATTTCTTCTAAAACACTTGCTCTCGGTGAACCTTCCAACCCTCTGCAGAAAGTTAAGTTCCCTTGCATGTTGTGCCAGGGAAGCCATCTTCTTCGAGATTGCCCTGGAATTCCCAAGGTGCTCGAAGTATGGTCCAACAGTCATCCGCTATTGCCTTTGGCTTCCGGGAGTCAGGTTGGGGGCACGTCTTTAGCTAGTGCTAGTAAAGCTCCTAAGAAGCAGGGCAAGCTTTCCCATCCCTGTAAGATGTGTGGAGCGCACCATGCCATTCACCTTTGTCCGTATATGGATGAAGCCAAGAGAGTTTTGGACAACTCAACTGTTTCTGCACCATGCCTTCCGGTTGGTTACAAACATCTTTCTTTGAGTCCTTCACTAGTTGATTCAATGAGCAATCAAGAGTCATCCTTGCTTGATCCCTCTCCCCCGGAAATTCACCATCATGAATCCATCCCTAAACAACCATTAGTCATGGGATCAGTTGAGGTAGACCCATCTGTGGTGCACCCGGTATTTTTCGTTGAGATTGGATCTCACATCCCTCGTGTTCTTCTTGTTTCTTCAGATTCCTCCGACTTGGAGAAATATTCTCCCATCCCTGTACCTTTGGAAGCTACTCCTTCGCCTCCCATGATGGAGGTCCCAAGGGATACTCCTTCTGCCTCAATGATGAAGGTGGTGGAGGATACTCCTTCTTCTCTTGTAACACCAAGAGAAGACCATCTTGGTCCGATGGTAGCCCTTCCAAGTAGTTTGGTCGCTTCCTTCAATTGGGGTCAATTCACAGGTTTTTGCCTTCCTTCTTATGTGCCCTTTGAGATCACAGTACAAGCCTCCCATCTGGTCGTACCCAACATCATTATAGATGAAGGCGCATTTGTTAGTATGTTATCCTCAACTACTTGGCAAGCTTTTCGTTCGCCATCGCTTGTGCCTATTACGCAGAATTTGTTGGCATTTAACAGAGGAACTATTCAACCATTAGGGATCCTTCCGAAGTTGCCTGTTACTTTGGGAGTTAAAACTATCAATATGGATGCGATGGTTGTTCCAGACCCCTTGGAATTTAATTTACTTTTGGGCTGTGATTATACTTATGCCATGGGAGCGCTCCTCCCTCTTTCATGTGATGTGTTTTCCGCACCAAGGTCAGATCTTGACCATCGATCAACTTGCATTATTTGGTCTGAATATGGCAGCTAATCCACCATCATCCCCGCCAGATATTTATCTGTCGATTGTGTCATCCCCACCACATTTCAATTATGTGGCTACCTGTCCTATGCCTGTATTTAGTGATAGTTCCATTGTGCATCGTGTGCTGGGGGCACTAGGTCTCGACTTCCAAGATGTTTCCCTTCCATCGGACGGGCAACCCTTGGAAGCTATGACTTCTCATTCATTATGATGAGGTCTATCAGAGCATGGTTCATCTACTTGTGTCAAGCTCCTTAAACCATGAAACAAGGTCTGTTGGAGCATGGTTCATCTTCTTGTGTCAAGCTCCCTAAAAATGAAACAAGGTCATTCCGAGGACAGTTCATTTACTATGTCAACCTCGTTAAAAAATGAATTTAGATCCGAGGATGGTTCATTTACTATGTCAACCTTGTTAAAAAATGAATTCGGATCCGAGGACAGTTCGTTTTCTATGTCAATCTCATCAACAAATGAATTATCTCACGAGGATGGTTCTTTTAATGTGTCAACCGCGTTAAAACAATGAAACATGTTACTTGTTCAATTCAAGTCCTTGATTAGATCTTGTAAAATCCCAGTTGAGTCTTTCACTTGAACTCATAATTTGAACCTTCACTCCATTTTTTCATATGGACTAAAGCTTTAGGGGCATGTACACCTCAAATTGAGTCACCATGCTGGGGGCATGCCCGGTTTTCCTTGTCATTTCAAGCATAGTTTATTTGGTGTTTTCAAGCTTGCGTAAAAATGAAAACTCATTTCAAGCATACTTTACTTTGTGTTTCGAGCTTGTGTAAAAATGAAACCCATCTTCAAGCATAGTTTACATTTGTGTTTTAAGCTTGCATAAAACATAAAACTCATTTTCAAGCATAGTTTGCGTTTGTGCTTTTAAGCTTGTGTAAAAATAAAATATGTTGGTTTGATGCATTTTTCAAACTTTTAACTTTTCCATTGGGTCGCAGATTATTTAGCTAATACATTAGATAACATTTTAATAGACATTTGCATAACATATAAAAACATTATCATATGTAAGCAAGATCCATGTAGAAAATAGATGTATATATATATGTCGAGTGTTTACAATGTGTGCATCATATAAAACCAAAATATACATGTTTGTTTTAGTTACATTCGGAGACAACATTTCTCTCAAAAATATGCAAATAGAAAGCCTAGGTGACTAATCGGCATGGTGCTTGTGGTAGCATGACACTGCCCGCACCAACTGCCTCAGTAAGCGGTGGAGACGATTCGGCACCCCTGCAGTGTGCCTATGATAAGCTAGGGGAACATCAGCTAAACGAGCATAATCTGGAACTCCACAAGCAATCCCCTCTAGGTTCTGTACAATCTCATCCCCCTCGCCCCCCTCACCTTGAGGGTCATGAGAGAGAGGGGTCCTCCTCGCTATTGGTGAAATTTCGGCAGGCCTCTCTAGGCCAACATCTGCATACATATAGGCTTAGTTGTTAGAACATGCATGTATACCAAAAAAACATAAAAATCATAAAATTAAAAAGATTCTTACCAAGCTCCTCATCCCAGTCCTCTCCCTCTGGGAGCAGAAGGTTTGGGTCTCTGGTAAAATCAGTGCCCGTATAGGGCCAGTCCTCCATGACGATCAACTGTCGTTGGAGCCAATCAAAGAACTCGGGCCACCCCTTGCCCTGGGCATCAATGCCTCCCATCGAGCCATCTGTGGTTCTCTCAGTGGTGGATTAAGGACTATAGCCTCCTGGCATTGAAAATTTGGTAATCATTCCAGGAAGAATGACATCAAAATTGACCCATATCCAAACTGTTTCAGTTTAGTTTGCTTGCATTTTGTGATTTTTCGTCATGGCCATGGCCCAGTCAAAGATAGTTGGGTTCATACACTCTAATGCAGGAAGTAGATGTGTCTTTGTGGCCTCATGCGGTGCCTGTGATCCCATAGCCCACGTAATGGTGTGTATCACTACTCTCGGTGCTAGATCGGGGATGGTCTGAATGTCTACTTTCCCACCCCCCATTCCTTTGCTTGCCCCTGCGCACACCCTGTTCATGACCATTGTCAAGTTTTCTCCTGAAGACCTGTACCAGTCAGAATAGGGATTGGACCCCTGCGTGACAGTCCAGTGATGAAGTATACATCTGATACTTCGAGCTCAAGTTCCTGGTCTTGAATTTTAAATTTCTCCTCATCCTCATCCCAAATGCTGATGAGATACTGGATTCGGGACTATAGCCTCCTGGTCATTGCCAGTTCATCCTCTTCGCTATGCTCTCTCTCTTTCCATTCAATGACCATCCTTTTTGCTGGATACCTGCATCAATCAAACATAGGAATGTTATAAACCTCCTTGGGTATTCAAAATCACATTTCATTGGTTGTTTTCTGAGGAATTTTAGCCGTATTTTGTGTTGCACCGTTGGCGCGGCCTCTTTGTAAGAGAGAGAAAATTGGCGCGGGTCCGTGCCCAGAACCCGCGCCAACCGTGGAGCCCTAAAATTTGAAAATCCTTCACTAAAGGACCTCAAACAATGATTAAATACAGTAAAATGTAACTTAAAAGATGGAAAAAGAGGTTGGATCTTACCTGAATGAGATGAAAGTCAATTTGGTCCACTGGATTGGCCACACTCGTCACCTAAAGATCGAAGCACAAAAGGGTCATTGTTGCTCTACAAAGAGGTAACTAGTGAAAAGTAAATATTTTTTTACCACTGTTGGTCTTTTATAGCTTTTTCAAGTCATAAATGGTTTTTAAGCATGTCTGTCGACATGTTTTTACATTATTTTCATCAAATATGTTTTACATGGGCCTTTTTGTGCAGTAAGAGGTTTTTCACGTGGTTTTGACGAAGAGACGAGTTGTATTTTATACTTTTTCGGACTTGGTAAAAACACGAAAAATTCACTATTGGAGTCACCTTTTAGCTCTTTTCTGACTCTCTAAAACTGAAAATATTGCCGAGTCACTTGTCGTTTTGAGCTCATTAAATTGGCTGTGAAACGACATCTACCCAGTATACGTTTACCCCTTTTTCAGGCTGGGATAGATTATTTACGAAAAAGGAATACCCTAGCCTATTGCAACTAGGAGGTTCTCTCAGACATAGTTTTCTACCTTTTCGGATCTGCGAGACTACCTACGAAAAGGGACTGCTAGAGTTTTCTTTTCTGCTGTATTTTAAAACTCTCTAAATATGAAAAGATGTCGAGTTCTTCCTTTTTCAAACTCGTTAAAAATTGGTGACATCGGACTCCATCGTAATGAAGTTACTCGAGTTCCTCCTTCCTAAGGCCCGTAAAATGTACTAGGTTGGATTTGTCCGAAGGAAAAACTTACATCGCAAGCATATGCTATCCCCTTCGAGCTTGTTTTCAAAAATAATTGGGGTGCTCACTAGAAATGGTGGGGGGAAATGGAACCAATATTATAGCCATGTCGGCAGTATGTTGCTCTTGAACATGGCACTTGTCTGCATTCGTGTCGGGTTGGGGACATCTCATCTCGTTATCTGCTTGCCTTCATGGGTTTGGGTAATCTCTTTTGACCACTCATCTACTCTTTGCCATGTCACCGTGACCTCAGATCCCTTGATGTCAAATACTTCCAAATCCAATGTCATGCCGTCGATATGTTCAAGAGAAGTTTGCCTCTACATTTTTCAGCCTCCCTCTAATTCTTTGTTGGTCTTGATTCACCAAAATTATATCCCTCTGTCTCATGTCGATGAAGTGGGAAACATTATGGCCCACCTTTGATCAAGGTCACTTCCTGTCGACTTTAGTTCATTATCCGGGAAGTTGGTCTAGAGACTCCCTTCGAGTACCTTGGAGCCTGCATGCCTCAATGGCAGGTTCTTCGCATTCGACGCAAGGTTTTCATTATTGGCCTTCGATCTGATGATTTAGCAGGTGTTCGACGCCAGATCACTGTTCACATTCCGTGGATTGTACCTCTTGTACCTGGAGAACCATTGTCATTATTGGTGGTTTCTCTCGCGTTTGTTAACAGTTTTCATTGTTGGCTGGTAATCAGATGATGTTCTTGCATTTTCGACTTTAGGTCACATATTCACATGCTCTAACTTGTACTTTGTTCGGATCAAGATGGAGCACAAGACCCTGGATTTTGTTTGATGAAATCTAGATTGTGGATCCTTTGTGGATTATTATGACTTGTTACATGACTCTTTTGATTGGATGGCTGCGACCATACCTGAGTCTACTTGTTGATCCTTATTTTACTGGATGGCTACGTCCATACCTTGGATCCCAGTTTTTGTACACTTTATTATGGATGGTTGCCCCCATACCACATATCATGTATCAGAGATATCAGTTGTATTTGTTTTCGCAGGTCTTCCGACGACAGTGTTTTCAGTTGGACGCGTTATCATAAAGCATTTCACCCCTCCCTCTCTCTCAGACCTCATGCTTTAGGGGGCATCTGTTACACATCATTTTGTCACTTTCCCTGTAATTACTCATCCCATACATTGGAGGACTATTCCCGTGACCTGTGGACGGTAAAATGTCCTGAAAACACCTTGATGGAATCCTTCTGCATAAGGGCAAGAATTATCCTCAAGAACATTTCCTCTGAAAAACCATAAAAACCCAAAAAACCCATGTCTTGGCATTGGCGTGAGTATCTATTTCATCCCTCATTCCAATGGGAAAAATATACACTAGTGGGCGCGCCAGCTGGCACTTTGTCCCTGTGTTGTGCCCGTGCCAAGCCTATTAAGGAATTTTTTTAACAATAGAAGGCAGAAGTTTGATTCTAACAACTTCAAAACGAATCATCAAAAAAAGGTTGGGTTGTTTGGCTCCAGATCTCCTTGATTAGGAAGTGGTTTTCCACCTCTCATGGAACCTTCCCAAGAGATAGGACTCTCCCCCATGATTATAGAGATCCTAACCTCTCCTTCTCCTTATATAAAAGCCTACCCTCTCCATTTGCTAGCTAGCTGATATTTTGGGAAGAAAATTATAGCTGAGTGACAATCAAGAGCATAACTAAGGAGAACCCTGTGAGAGAGAGAGTTTTTTCAAATCCCTGACGAGATTTGTGAGACACATCCCGCTGGAATCCTGTCGAAGGAAGATCATGACGTCAGAGAACCGGTTGTAATCGTTCTCTCGTATCTTAATATACATGATTCTGCTATTGGTTCCATGATTGTGTTTGTCCATTATATAATGAAATTTCATTCATTCATCTCTAACTGATCGATAGTTATAAAGTGTGAAATATTACGTTGCATGTTGTCTCTCTTCTTTGCATGTGTACAGGTATCTGGATGCAAAAAGCTCACGGATCATGACCTGTCCAGCTAGGAATGCAAGTGCCACTTCTTCTTGGACAACAGCAGTGAAGGAACCACGGTAAGCGATCTATCATGATTCTATCTTTTGTGACTAGGAATCAATATCTTTGCATGTTTCGATTGTTGCTAGACCCACTGTAGGGCTAGTGGGATCGCCTCTCTCTGCAGAGGGGATTTACCTCCACAACAATAACCTTAACCTTAACCGTAACCTTAAAGATAAAGTTAAGGTTATGGGTTAATGTTAAGGGTTTGGTCAAGGTTAGGGTAGGTTATAGTTAAGGTCAAGGTTAAGGTTAGGTTAAGGTTAAGATTACGAGTTTATTCAAGTTAAGATTAAGGTTATGGTTAAGGTTGAAGTCAAGGTGAAGGGTTTGGTAAAGGTTAGGGTTAGGTTAAGGTTACGGTTATGTTTATGGGGTTGTTAAGGTTAAGGTTATGGTTAGGTTAAGGTTAGGTTAGGTTAAGGTTAAGGTTAAGGTTAAGGGTTACGGGTTTAGTCAGGTTAAGGTGAAGGTGAAGGTGAAGGTGAAGGTGAAGGTGAAGGTTAAGGGTAAGGTTAAGGTTAAGGTTAAGGTTAAGGGTGAGGGTAAGGTTATAGTTAAGGTTAAGGTTAGGTTAAGTTAAGTTTAAGGTTAAGGTTAAGGTTAGGGTTAAGGTTAGGTTAAGGGTAAAGTTAAGGTTATGGTTAGGGTTAAGGTTAGGTTAAGGTTAAGGTTAGGTTAAGGTTAAGGTTAGGTAAGGGTAAGGTTAACGTTAAGGTTAACATTAAGGTTAAGGTTATGGTTAAGGTTAGGTTAAGGGTAAAGTTAAGGTTAAGGTTAGGTTAAGGTTAAGGTTAAGGTTACAGGTTTAGTTAGGTTAAGGTTAAGGTTAAGGTTAAGGTTACGGGCTTAGTCAAGTTAAGGTTAAGGTTAAGGTTAATGTCAAGGTTAAGTTTAAGGTTGTGGTTATTGGAAGGTTAAGGTTAAGGTTAATATTAAGGGTTTGGATAAGGTTAGGGTTAGGTTATAGTTAAGGTCAATGTTAAGTTTAAGGTTAAGGTCAAGGTTAAGGTTAATATTAGGTTAAGCGTAAGGTTAAGGCTAGGTTAAGGTGAAGGTTAAGTTAGGGTTAAAGTTAGGGTTAAGGATTTGGGAAGATTAAAGTTAAAGTTAAGGTCAAGTTAAGGTTAAGGTTAGGTTAAGGTTAAGGTTAAGGGTTTAGTTAAGGTTAAGGTTAGGTTAAGGTAAAGGTTAATTTTAAGGTTTTGGTCAAGGTTAGGGTTAGGTTATAGTTAATTTCAAGGTTAACGTTAGGTTATATTAAAGGTTAGGTTATAGTGAAGGTTAAGGTTAATATCCGTAACCAAAACCTTAACCTTAATATTTACTTTACCTTAACCATAACTATAACCTAACCCTAACCTTTACCAAACCCTTAACCTTAACATTTACCTTAACCTGACTAAACCCATAACCTTAACCTAACTTAACCTTTACCTTGTCCTTGACCTTAACCTTAACCTTACCCTTAACCTTCAACTTAACTTAACCTTAACCTTGACCTTAACTATAACCTAACCCTAACCTTAACCTTTACCTAACCTTAACCTTAACCTTAACCATAAGCTTAACCTTAACCTTGACCTTAACATTAACCTTAACCTTAACCTTAACCTTAACCTTATCTTACCCTTAACCTTAACTTATCCTTAACCTTTACCTTGACCTAACCATAACCTAACCTTGACCTTAAATATAACCTAACACTAACCTCAACCTTAACCTAACCTTAACCTTGACCTTAACTGTAACCTAACCTTAACCTTGACCAAACCCTTAACGTAACCTTAACCTTAACCTTAACCATACCCTTAACATTAACCTTAACCTTAACTTTACCCTTAACCTTAACCTTAACCTTAACCTAGCCTTAACCTTAACCTTGACCTTAACCTTAACCTTTACGTTACCTTAACCTAACTTTAACCTTAACCTTAATCTTAACCTTAACTTTCACTTTACCCGTAACCTAACCTTAAGGGTTTAGTTAGGTTAAGGTTAAGGGTTCGATTAAGGTTATTTTAAGGTTAAGGTTAATTTTAAGGGTTCGGTTAAGGTTAGGGTTAGGTTATAGTTAAGGTTAATGTCAAGGTCAAGGTTAACCTTTACCTAACCTTCCCCTAACCTTAACCCTAACCTTAGGTAAAGTTAAGGTTAAGGTTAAGGGGTTAAGGTTAGGTTAAGGTAAAGTCAAGGTTAAGGTTAGGTTGAGGTTAAAGTTAAGGTTAAGGTTAAGGTTTGGTAAAGTTAAGGTTAAGGTTAACCTTACCCTTACCTTCAACTTACCCTTAACCTTAACCCTAACCTTAACCTTAACCTAAAATTAACCTTAAATATACCCTTAACCTAACCTTAACCTTGACTTTACCCTTAATGTAACTGTTGAGCATCGGAAAAGGTATGCATTTGTCATGTATTTCTTTATCTTTTTCCTTTAATCATGACTCGTTTATGTTCTAGAACGATAATATATCAAAGAATTACAATATAATTGAGGAGATTAGTTCTTATTGCGAAATTAACTAAATATTGTCTTTTCTTCTATATAGGAACTAAATGAAGTGAGAAGCCACCATTCGGAAGGAAAAGATAAGGTAGATGTAATTGTTGTCCCTTCAACAAAAGGCCGTAGCCAGACAAGAAGACCAAGATCGAAGTGCATAGTCAAAGTAAAGAAAGGAACAGTGCGACACTAGCGCAAGAAGACAAAATGATAGCCGAAGAAGGAAGATAGAGTGAATCCCTCAGGATCTCTCGATCCTGAGGGATTGCTGCTCAAATTTATCTATGCTTCTTGTTTCCTCCACTGGATGTTATAAAAGAACACCACTTGTAGAAATGAAAAGGAGAGACATATTATGATTTTCAAATTTCCTTTTGTAATTTCAGAATTGTTCATCGACTCTCGTTAACAAAAACAGAGTATGATTGTTTGTACACTCTGCTACATATGATTAATACATGAATTCAGTTGTCGTTCCATTAAGTTGATACTGGAGTAATTCGACGATGCTTCACTAGTGGCTAAGGGCCCAGCCCTGGTGGATCCACTTGCTATTTGTACCTTTAATTTCCTATTTCAGCCATGTGATGGTTTGCATTTGTTTTCATTTCCTTTAAACTGCATTGCTTCACAGTTACCTTAGTTTATAGATTACTATTTAATGATTTGTGGAATTGGTCTGTTGCATCAGTGAATTGTGTTGTCGTTCCTTTCCACATAGCAAGAGTATTCATTCTTTTATAATTTGTATTGTTATGCATTTCAATTACAAATTTTCGCTATTCAGGATTGTTGTTCATTTCCATTAATAGTTTGTTGTTCATTTGCATTCATATATTGATGTTCATTGCCACTAGAAAAAGTTGTTGTTTATTTCCGGTAAATAGATTTGTTGTTCATTCCTATTAATTAGCTTTACAGTTTATTCCTTTTTGCAAGAATTTGGTTTTGCTTTGAAGTGTTATTAGAAAAATCTTGTTTAGTTTATTTTCACTAGCAGCATTAATGATTTAACATAGTTATCATTTCCATTTAATTGCTTCAGTGTGGAATGCAAGATCATCAACTGTAAAGGACATTAGTTATTACTGCCTACGTTCTCATATTGATTACCTTGTTCATATTTGATTTCATTTACATAATTTGATAGAGGAAAGAGTTATTATTACTGCATCCTTGACTGATGATTGTTGAGTGATTGTTTGAACTACAAAACATTGAGTTTCAAATTATTGCAATTAGATTTCATTTTCAAGCATCAGTTTACTTTTGCATTTGAGACACTGTATTTCACATTGAAGAACATTACTCTTAGATTAAATTTCCACCTGAGACCTAGTACACTCTTGAGATAAAAATTCGTACCTGGATTGATAATTAATGTAGGATAAACAGGAGTTAAAAAGACACCTTTTATACCTCAACATTTTGGCGCCGTTTCTGGGGAGAGTGTAGCTATTTAGGAAAGAGTAATGTACATTTGCTTTTCTTTGCTAGGGAAGAAATGGGTATTAATAATAGAAGGTAAGAACCTACGTACCGAGCAAGGAACATGCTCGTTCATCTACCCGCTTCACTACAGAATTGAGTGAAAATTTAAGGTAGGAATGAATGCTTGTGTTTTTTGAATGCCTACAAAATTTAAACAAAACGAAATTCCTTCCAGACCTGAAAAACCTAAGGGACTGGTGACCCTTGGGCGAACAAATTTTATCGATAACATCATTAAGAGAGATGAATCTCAGCCATCAGTATGCCCTAGAAAAATTGCTTCTAGATAACCTATTAGTTCCCTTCAGGCCACAGAATCACCATCTGTAGCTTTTTCTGAGGTGCATAGTCAAAGAGAAGATCAAGATTCTCAAGAAAATGAGAATTATCGCCCAATCTCTTTACAAGAAGGGAACTCTAGTAATCTCCGCAAAGGGGGAGGAGAAACAGGGGAAAGAGAAAAATCAGGATCCCCTCTTGAAGTAGGCCAAACACTGAGCAGCCTCGATAAGGGAAGTGTTGTCAAAATCATTCAAAACAAAGCTGAAGAACTTGAAGAACCAAAATCCCCTCGGATAATAGTTCAACAAGGGACACTCATTATCCCAGACCAAGGAAGTGTTGTTAGGGTCATTTCTACTCCTTCTAGTCAGTCTAGGAATAATTCCCGAGAAATCCCAGAAGGATATTGGCACATATTTTATCAAATGGCCCACAATGAGAAACCACCTCAACAAGCTTCCACACTGCAATATCCCATTGTGGACACTGCAGTTAATGCACATATGAAGGCCATTCGTCTTCAGCATATTCCTACATTCCATGGCTTAACATTGGAAGATCTAGATGCATTTCTATTTGAATTCGATGTATTATGCAGAGGGTATGACTATACCACAGATCCCCAGAAGTTAAAATTATTTCCTTCCACATTAAAAGGAGCAAATCTATGATGGTTTATGGGGTTAGGTGGAGGTGTTATAAATGACTGGGATCATATGAAAGATGCTTTTCTAAACAAATATCAGGATTATTGTAGGTCTAGGGAATTAAAAGATGAAATATTTTAGATGACAGCAAAACCTAATGAAACACTTGAGGAATATGTGGAACACTTTCAATACAACCTCCAGAGATCACCCTATGCATCTTTACCCTTACCTGATAATGTGTTAAAAACTACATTAATTAAAGGGATGAAGGAACAATGGGTTGAAACATCAAACATCATGGGAAAAGGTGATATATATTAGGAAAATTTTGCTGACATTATTAATTTATGTATCAGGAGTTCAAGAGGCGGCACAAGACTAAAACCAGTAGAATGTGACATGACCAAAAGGGATAACAAGAGCTCCGGTGGAGGTATAACCTACACATAAATTGGAAATCTACTAGAACATTTCAAAACTGATATTCTAGGGACTCCGACAAAACAACTTGATATCATGCAAGCCAAAAAAAAGCAAGAAGAAGCAGAACAAAATTTGGCAATATTCTGCCCTAGATGCAGAAAGAAACATAGCCAGAAAGAGTGCCCGTTCGATACAGTCCAATTCTATGCCATCTTCACGAAATATCACTCAACAGAAAGTTGCCCCTCACTCCTGGGATTGAAAGAAGTCTACAAAGAAGCAGAAGAAGAAACAGAAACAATATATCTACTCAATCAGCGCCGTCAATGGAAACCATGACAAACAGTTATGCCCATTGATCCATACTCTTCTTTTCAGTCTCCTCGGTATAATGCTCAGAAATATAATGGAATGTGGAAACATCAGCCACCCTTTCCCAGTCAGCCACAGTAGCCATTTCCTACACCATCATGGCCAAATCAAAAAAATCAAACCAATTGGCCAAATTTTCCTTACTGTCCACCATTTTGGCAAAATAATACATATCCAACACAATGGTCCCCCTCCACCTCATAGAGTCAGACTTGGCAGTCGAACTGGAAAAGATCTATGAATCAACCAGCTGGAATGATTCCTCTCCCTCCACCTACACTTCCAGCACCATATACATTGCAAAAAAATCCCCAGAATAACTTAAGACCGCAACTCCCAGCCCAACCCAACCCAAACCCTAATAATAGACCGGTTCAATCTGTTCAAATAATCGAAGCACCAGAACAAGAAACTGAGTTAAGGGAGTGCAACAACCTTCAACTAAGGTCTGGGCGCATAATAGAATAAGAGGGAGACAAAAATGTTCAAGTTGAAAATTCATTACCTTCAGAAAAAACACTCCAAAAGGAGAATGTGGTTATACAACAAACTCATGAGCAAGCAACCACCTCTTCTCCACCATTTCCAGAACGATTAATCATACCTCGTCCAATAGAACATCCTGATTTTGATCTTCTGGGAGAACTGAAAAATTTTTGTATAAAAATCCCAATCCTCCAAGCTATCCAAGACATTCCCATTTACGCAAAGACCATCAAAGAACTATGTATAAGAAATACAAAGAGGAGAACAACAAATAACCCAATCGTCCAAGTAGTCGGCACTCTATTTGATTTATTATCAGGAAAAGAAGCACCTATAAAGTATGAGGACCCAGGAAATCCTATAGTTACGGTGCAAATCAATGGAAAATCATTTCCAAATTCCTTAGTTGATTTGGGAGCTGCAATTAATATCCTAACAACCACCACTTGCCAAAAAATTGGCATTACATCATTAGATCCAACAACAACCTTATTGGAATTGGCTGACCAATCGGTAGTCAAGCCAGAAGGCACACTACATGATGTAATGGTATCTATAGACTCCTGGGAATATCCTGCTGACTTCCTGCTTATTAACCCCAAAAACCGGCTATATGGACACCCTCTAATATTAGGTAGACCTTGGCTGGCCACTGCTGATGCCTATATTGGCTGCTGGCAAGGCAACATGACTATAACTAGAGGGAGTTATGTCAAAAACTTAGATTTATACCCTCCAGCCCAGCCAAGCCAAAAAAAAAAAAAAAGAGACATCTTATATCATATCTCATAGAAAAAATTAGATCACCACTAACCATAGAAGATGCCCTCGACTTTAAATATCAAACAGAGGATGACATCATTAACAGTTTTATCAACCAACCAAAAATCAGATCCCATTTGTAATGTCACATGATCAAGGCAGCATTTGATAATGAAGAAGAAGAAGAACCCCTGAAATAAATCCAATAACAATCAATACCTACCACTTCTGTTTACAATAGAAAAACTATAGATATTGAGCCAGGAAAAACTTTAAACATTAACAAAAATCTGAGTGCTGAACAAGAAGAGGAGTTGGTCCAACTACTGAAAAAATATAAGGGAGCCTTTGCATGGGATTACCCAGACATGAAAGGAATTGATCCCCAGTTATGTACGCACCACATTTATACATAAAAATATGCTAGACCCATTCGCAAACCCCAACGAAGACTAAACCCTCACCTTAAGGATATTGTGAAAGTTGAATTACAAAAAATTTTGGATGTCAACTTTGTTTATCCAATATCTGATAGCAAGTGGGTCTCTCCACTAGTAGTGGTGCCAAAAAATAATGGGAAGTGGAGGATATGTGTAGACTACAGAGAACTAAACAAAGCAACCTAGAAATGCCACTTTCCCCTTCCTTTCATTGACCAGGTATTAGATACATTAGTAGGGAAGAAATTATTCTCTTTCTTAGATGGCTTCAGTGGATACAATTAGATTCAGATCGCCCCTGAAGACCAAGATAAGACTACTTTTACCTGCCCTTGGGGGACATTTTCTTACAGGGTTTTACCCTTTGGTCTATGCAACACCCCTGCTACATTTCAGAGGGCTATTCTCAACATCTTTTCAGATATAATAAATGAAGGGCTTGAAGTATATATGGATGATTTCACACCTTATGGAGATGATTTTGAGCCAGCATTAGAAACATTGGAAAAGGTGTTGCAAAGGTGTATTGACACCAGACTCTGCTTAAGCCATGAGAAGTGCCACATGATGATGACTAAGCGACTCATATTAAGTCATTATATCTCAGAAGCTGGAATACAGGTAGATCCAGCTAAAATTTAGATACTTTTGTTAATACCTACTCTCACCACACAAATAGAGGTACGTAGATTTCTCGGATTTTTTGGTTATTATAGAATATTTATAGAGCATTATTCTCAAATAGCTGCACCTCTATACGCACTAACAGGGAATGTTGATTTTAATTGGACAGATAAATGTAACCATGATTTTGAGGATCTGAAAAAGATTCTATCAACAGCCCCAGTGCTAAGGGGCCCAAATTGGGATTTGCCATTCCAAATTCCATCTGATGCCTCAGACACAGCTATTGGATCAGTCCTTGGGCAGGAAGAAGATAAAAAACCATATGCAATTTATTATATTAGCAAGAATCTATCCGCTACTGAATTAAACTATATTGTGACTGAGAAATAATTTCTAGCTGTAATACATGCTGTAAATAAATTTAAACATTATATAACTGGGTATCCTGTAGTTTTATATACAGATCACTCTACCATAAATTTTTTAGCAAATAAACCTGTTAAAAATGGTAGAGTAACAATATGGTTGATTCTATTGCAGGAATTTGACATCACAATAAAGGATCGACCATGAAAAGAGAATCCTGTAGCTGATTTTCTCTCACGAATGCCAAAACCAACAGACACAGCAACAGTCGAAGATCAGTTCCCAGATGAACATGTGTTTTTTGTTACTGCCAGAACCCCATGGTATGCTGATGTTGCAAATTAGTTAGTAGTAGGTAAATTACCTAAGCATCTAACGCCCAATGAATGAAAACATATAGTCCAGCGCAGCACCCGATTCTCTTGGATTGGGGGTTACCTATTTCATACTGGAGCAGATATGCACATCAGAAGATGCATCTGAGAAGATGAAATTTTTGACATCCTGAAAGCATTCCAGAATGGGCCATGTGGCAGACATTTCGCAGATCGTAGGACTGGTCACAAGGTTTCATAAACAGGCTATTAATGGCCTACAATTTTTAAAGATGCTAAAAAGTTTGTACAAGCCTGTGATAGTTGCCAAAGGGCAGGATGCCCTGGACAGTCCGATGAAATGCCTTTGAACCCACAGTTAGTAATCGAGCCATTTGAGCATTGGGTGCTCGGTTTTTTTGGTCCTATTAACCCACCATCAAATCAGAAAACATATATACTAGTTGCAACAGAGTATGTTACCAAAATGGGTTTAAGCAGAAGCACTTCTAAGAGCTATAGAGGACTCTGTAATACAATTCCTTTTCCAAATATTTGTGCGATATGGCCTCCAAAGGGACATAATTACAGATGGAGGACCGCAATTTGTAGGTAATAAAATCACTGCAATCACGACCCCATACCACCCACAGGAAAATGGCCAAGTAGAGAGCATGAATAAGGTGATATAATCTATACTGACAAAAATAGTTGCATCACACCGACGTGACTGGGCTTTAATATTTCTGGAAGCCTTGTGGGCATACTAAACAACATGGAGAAATACCACTGGGTATTCACCATATCAATTAGTATTTGGAAAAGAACCCATCTTTCCAATAGAATTTGAAATTCAAACATTATGTACAACCCAGGAGGTGGGTTTGGATTTAAATGAAGCCCAAGTCAGCAGATTACAACAAATCAACGAGTTAGATGAAATTAGGCTCCTTTCCATTCATCACAATGCATTAATTAAACAAAAGAGACAAAAATGGCACGATGCCCTCATTAAAAATAAAATCTTCCACGAAGGGGATTGGGCACTCCTATATGACTCCAGGTGTTGTCGACAATATTTGTCACTCCTAGAGACAACCTAGAGTTGCCATAGACCAGTGCCTAGGACATCTTATCATAGCAAGGAGCATATAATATAAATTGGGTGTCAATCCAAAAGGCTCTCTTGCTATCTCTTGTAAACAAGGAAATGAATTTTAATGGGACCAAAGCTTACAAAAACTGCCACAGAGAGAGTAATATTGCAGAGAAAAAATGCAAAGCTCCAACACAAAAGCATCAGACAGTTAAGAGACAATTTACTGTAAAGAGGGTCGATTCAAATAATATGCCACAGAAATTGAATATCAAAAGGTGTATGCATGGAAAGAAACATAAGAGGATATTAGTTAACTTTGGTCTGGTACCCAAATACATAGTAGAACAACATATGGGCTTATCATTCTAAGAATCCATACATAACAATGGCGTTTTAAAAGCACCCCCCCAAAGCAACTAATATAGCAAAAAGATGAATGAAATGAACATGAAACAGTATATCATGCCTGAGCCATATTTAAAGTGCTTGACTGATCCAAGTATGGGAACCAACTAGGATGAATCCTTACCTAAAATCAGTGAGCCACTCGCATTCCAGTACATGATACAAGAATAAATATGAAATGAAAGGTTGTATTAATCACATAAGAGAAGGTTACATACAGTGAAATACCAAAGACCAGAATCCTCATCACAGACAGAACTCCTCCTCACTGAGGCCCTATGGGCTCTGAACTTTCATACAGAAGCTTTACAAAATGTATACAAACGTGCCTTTCACTGCACAATTTTCTGATACAGGTCTGGAACCCTTACAATGTTTTTATTCCTCCCCTTTATAGACGAAGGAGAAGAGAAACTAATAAAAGAGGTAGGTGAAAACAATTAAGTGTTTCATTAAAACAAAATGGCGGAAACATTTCACGCCCATACTATTTGACGGCCATGAAATATTACATGTACTTTGCAGCCAGCTCCATGAAGTAAATGCACTGGGTAGAAGATTTCTTTAGAGGTGAAGTGTGAAGAATAAAATATATAACACTCTGTACTTTCATGAGAGAAAAATATGCTGAAGTGAAACCTAGAGGATAAGATTTTTATGTACTTGTATTCTCTGTCTTCTGAATGCCAATTTGAAATTTAATTTCTTCAATGCTAGGCACCGCATTCCTTGGATCTCTCATTGATGTTGTTTGCTGCAACAATTAATATCTCCACCTGTAAAATCTGCATTTTGAATTTCTCTAGAGGCTTCGGCAGATTTTAACCCTTTCTTCCTTTAATGGTGGTCATATCATAGCAGCTCCCGGATCTTTTCATAAACTTTTCTCCTGAAACATGGTCCTGTCATGCGTTTTCGACTTCTGTAATGGAGGCGGTGAATCATGATAATTATTTGCCGCCGAAAACTTTCAAAACCCACAAATAAGTTAATGAAACCAGGCACAAGGGTGGTAGATGCGGCAGTGACTGCGGAATAGTGATGTGGACTGAGTGGAACGATGAGGAGATGCAGGGTGGCGGAGAGATGGAGGGTGGCAATGAAAAATATAGTGGAGCGACGATGGACAGTCAAGGTGGAAATACATAGTATAAACATTGAAACATGACACATAAATGGAGTATATAAATGGTGGAGGCGAACACAAATGACACGTGGGCATACGAAAAACCAAACGGAGGAGACGACGTGGAGGCGGACTGTTGAGTCTCAAATCTGCATCTTTCCTCTACACCTTTCTAGATTTTTTCCATTTACCTGGACCTCCTAAGCCATAAATATCATTGCATATTAATCATAAAAGAGAATTTAAAGTGGTTTTTAACTATGTTTTTTGTCTGCTGTTTGAATTAGATTTTTTCTCATTGAGCTGCGGAATCTTTTCACTTTCGGTAGCTGCTGCAACTTTCCGCAGCCATTTTGCTAAAGTCTATATTGCAGGTGTCTTCAGGCAAATTGAGCCACATGGGTAAGTTGGAAATGACATGGAAATGGATCGAGTCCTATTGGCTCAGTCGAATTCACCTAAGAAGGTTGTGGTCAAAGGTGATCAGGTGGTGGTCAACCGAAGAGTCCCACGCTGACAGAACTCTATTTTTCATCACGTGAAGACTTGCGTGGCCGTTTCTAAATCATGGGAGACATATTAACACCTGTAAATGGCTCCATAAGCCGAATCCAACAACCACTCTCCATAGATTTAATCTTCACGGCAGCCATGATGCTAGATTTCTGGACATGGTGGTTCACGTGTCTTGTATCAGTGCAGAATGTAGGAAATTAGTTATGACATTCTCTGTTATAAATAATGTGTTCTCATACGCATAATAGTTAGCTGTTGTAATGTAATTTTCTGATAGAAAGCCCAATATGCCGTGACATTATTTCTTTGTTATGACTGCATTTTAAATATATGAGAAGACTCTGTTCATAAGCATAAGTCGTGTTTGATAACTGCTTCCCAAGGATTGTGCAGAGGGCCCCTGCACACACCGAGGTTTTGTGTATTATTGCATAGTTTCATGCTTCATTTCCTTACGTTCATTGTGCCATAGTCATTCACATGTATATATTACATTTCTTATGGTATTAACGTTTTGTTTTTGTTCATAATTTTTCATACTTTATACTGCTGTTAACTGATCAGTGTTTTGTTCCAGATTATAATAGGCAGCTCGGGAATTTGCACATAGTTTACAATGACTAATGACATGAATCAATCTTGTCCTTCTGCTAATTTCTTTTTCTTAGTTTTTTTTAATTCCAGCACTGTTTTTATTCATTTCAGTTTTGTACATTTGCTTTACTAGTTAGTTAGATATTAAACTGCTCATGTCATTATCAGTTACCTTCGAAAGCCATAGCGAGACTAATGGGGAGGGATTGAAGTATGAGTGTGTAGTTTGATACTAGTTTATTTTTCTGAAAATTAGATATTAGATTGCTCATGTCATTATCAGTTACCTCTAAAAGCCATAGCGATACTAATGGTGAGGGATTGAAGTATGAGTGTGTAATTTGATATTAGTTTATTTTTCTGCAAATTAGATATCAGATTGCTCAATTTGTTTATGATTACCTCCGAAAGCCATAGCGAGACTAATGGCGAGGGGTCAAAATATGAGTTGATGTAATTTGGTTTTAGCTTTAATTTGCTTGCAATTCTTGGATTTCTTTGAGTACAATTTCTTTTGTATTTAGACAGCAGCAAGGGTAGTGAGTTTCATGATCAATAGTTCACTGTTTGTTTAACTAGTATAGTGGCACATTTTCATTTTCTTTTAAGAATTAATTTTGTCATTGTATGTTTCAAAATCATTTTGAAGTTTGAAGTTTGGGAAATCATTATAAAGGACATCATTACCTTGAACATTCATAACCATACTTGTTTTTTTTTTTAGAATTTCCATCTCACATTAGGAAACAAACCAAAATAAATAAAAACTCAAAAACGACAAAAAGTAAGAGATAGGTTATCTTGCACATATAGTGTGCCACACTTCGTCAGCTTACGAATCCCGGATTGACAAATTAATGTAGCAATTTAGGACACACTAAATTGACCAAACATTTTGGCGCTGTTGCCGAGGAAGTGTAACTAGGTAGCCAATTTCTTAAAAAAAAAATTAAAAAAAAGGAAAAAATTGATAACTTCTTGAAGTATGCTCTCCTCTTGCACCTAGTGTGATCTGGAGGATCAGAAAAGAGAAGTTATTGGTTCAATAATTTCTTAAGTATGCTCTCTTCTTGCACTTAGTGTGACCTGGAAGATCAGAAAGAGAATTATTAGCCCAACTTAAAGATAAAAAAATGGCATGCATAGAGCAAGAGATTCTAGGGGAAGGTTTATAGCTAGAGCTAAGAGTTTGATTTTCACAACTCCATCTTCTTCAAGGCATAGACAAGATTCACCACCATCTACCCCTAGCTTTAAGATTCTTGGAATTCAAGGAGCAGGTGAATTAGAGGATTCTCCTACACCATCTACCAAATCTCATTTAGAAGAGGACCCTTTATTTACTTCTACATGAGAGTATATTGTAATTAAAGAATTAGAATCACCTGAAGAAGAAAAGGAAGAGACTCCCTCTCATCCTCCCTTGAAAGAAGAACCAGAGGACTTTGAGGACTCTAAAGAAACTATCATGGCAGAGGAAATAATAGATGGATTCGGAGGTAGAGGTAGAGGTAGAGGAGGAGGAAACAATGGAGACAACAATGGTGAAGGTAATAATGGAAGAAATAGGGAAGGAGACAACTTGTTTGGATTCCCTATAGTTGATGAGGAAACTCATACAACGATGAAAAAAATCTCACCATTTGTCCTCCCCAACTTTTATGGATTGCGGAGTGAGGATCCTGAAACATTTCTGTTTGAATTTGAAGTCGTGTGCCGAACCTATGACTATATGGAAGACTCTAAAAAACTCAAACTATTTCCTTCAACATTGAAGGGAGCTGCTTTGAAATGGTTCATGGGATTAGCCACCCAATCTATTAGGACTTGGAATGATATGAAGCAAATTTTTTTGGATAGATACCTGGACTATTGTATGCCCACCAATCACAAGGATGAGGTATTCAAAATGATGCAAAAAGAAGATGAAAATTTGGAAGATTTACTTGAAAGATTTCAATACAACTTAAAAAGAGCAAAAATGAGCAACTTAGATGATGAAACTTTGAAAGCCCTTATATTAAAAGCCATCAGAGATGAATGGATAGATATTTTAAATATGATGGGGAAAGGAGACATTTCTCAACTTCCACTTCGTGACATAATAGAACTATGTGTCCATCTCTCAAGGGGAAAATATAAAACGGGAAAAGGGCCTAGAGATCCTTCTCTTATCAGGGCAAACAAATATGCAACTGGATCAGTAAGTAGGGCAGAGATTGGAAATATGCTTGATGAATTCAAAACTGATATCTTAGGGAGCCTTAGTGAACAACTAGACACCCTTAAAATCCAAAACAAGCAGAAAGCAGAAACTGATGCTCTAGCCATTTTTTGTCCGAAATGGAGGAAGAAACATGCTTTAAGGGAATGTCCCTTGGATGCAAAATTTGTAGAAAAATGTATGATTTGCTCAGAGAATCATGAGACCAAGGATTGTCCTTCAATTCCTGGACTCAAAGCTGTCTTTCAAGAAGATCCAAATTCAATAGAATCTCTCTGTTTTGTTGCAAGAAGACCTTGGCAGGGGCAACAAACTCAAGGGTTTAACAATCCTATGAATTCTCAACCCCCACCAAATTGGAATCCTTGGCAACAACCTTGGCCCCCAACCTCAAAATTCATATCAATCATGGGTACAAGGGATGCAAAATCCTTATGGGAGATTTTCTCAATTTTATCAATATCCTCCATCTTTTCAAAATCAACAAGCTCCACAACTTCCAAACCCAAATCCACAACTTTCATTGCCATTTCCACAACAAAAAACTTCTCAACAAAATCCAAATCCTCAACTCATGCTTCCATTCCAAAAAAGACAAATCAACTTCCAGCTCAGCCATTGCCAAATCCTAATAATAAAAATCCTCAGAATACTTACATGATAGAAGGACAACAATTTCCTACCTATATGATTGTTCCTCTCAATGATGTACAACTCAGGTCTGGTAGAGTTTTAGAAAAACCTTCTATAGATGTCGAAGAGCAAGATACCTCTGAGGAGGACTCTCTTAAAGCCAATAAGGGTTCTGAGGAAGCATCTCTTAAAAACTCAAACATTCAAAAAGAGAAAGAAAATTTAACACCCACAACTCCTATAGTTGAGCAACCTGCATCTTCATCCATGCCTCCTTTCCCTGAAAGATTACAAATTGATAAAGGGGTGGAAAAACAAATCTTGTTGCCTAACTATGATTTTCTAGATGAATTAAAGAATGTTTGTATCAAGATTCCTTTTCTACAAGCCATTCGAGAGATTCCTATTCTAGCAAAAGAAATAAAGGAGTTGAGACTCAAAAGACCAGGAAGGAAACTAAAAGACACAAGAAGAATCCACTTGGTAGGACAAATTGCAGATATCATGATGGGAAAAATTACCATGCAGAAGTATGTAGATCCAAGAAATCCAATTGTAAAGACACATATAAATGGGATAGAAATTCCAAACACATTGATTGACTTAGGGGCTGCTATCAACATTATGAGTAGACAGACTATGGAACAAATAAAACTTCCTAATCTTCTTTTTACACCTACTTTACTGCAACTTGCAGATCGATCAATTATCAAACCAGATGGTGTATTAGAAGATATTTCAGTCTCCTTAGATTCTTGGGAATATCCAGTAGATTTTATGATTTTGACTCCCAAGAGTAATCTAGGAGGGCACCCACTTATCTTAGGAAGACCTTGGCTAGCCACAGCTGATGCTTTCATTAGTTGTAGATCTGGAGATATGTACATTTCTAATGGTAATTTGACAAAGAAATTCAATTTGTATCCTCCAACAAAAGCAATCACATAAGTAGGAGACAATGAATGGGTCGATGATGAGGACACTATACAACCTGTCTTTACCATTTCTGAAATCAGTGAGGATAGTCAAATTCTGAACACATTAGAAAATTTTGAGACATCTTCAGAATATGACCCCACACAATTTCAGTTGGAATCTGACATGGAATATTTATCATCAAGACAAATGTCTCTTTACTCTATGGAAGAGTTTGGTAGTTCTACCATTGAGATTTTTCCAGGAAAAACATTGAATATCAACAAACATTTGGAAAAGTCACAACAAAAAGAACTAATCAAAATCTTGCAAAAACATTCTATTGCATTTGCATGGGAGTATACTGACATGAAAGGTATTGATCCTAAGACTTGCATCCATCATATCTATATTGAGGAAAACAGTAGACCAATCAGACAACCTCAAAGAAGGATGAATCCAAATATTAGGGAGATAGTGAAAGAAGAGCTCCAAAAACTACTCAATGTAAACTTCATTTGTCCAATTTCAGATAGCCGATGGGTTTCTCCTTTGGTTATAGTACCTAAAAAGAATGGTAAATGGAGGGTATGCATTGATTACAGGGAATTGAACAAAGCAAATTTGAAGGATCACTTTCCTTTGCCCTTTATTGATCAGGTATTAGATACATTAGTAGGCAAAAAGTACTTTTCATTCTTGGATGGTTTTAGTGGCTATAATCAAATTCAGGTAGCACCTGAAGATCAAGATAAGACCACATTTACCTGTCCATGGGGAACTTTTGCTTATCGAGTGCTTCCTTTTGGGTTATGTAATGCACCCGCAACATTCCAAAGAGCAGTACTAGGAATTTTTTCTGATCTAATCCATGATTGTGTAGAGGCTTATATGGATGATTTTACAGTTTATGGTAATTCATTTGAAGAGGCATTAGAAAATTTGGAAAAAGTCCTTATAATATGTAAAGAAACAAACCTTTCATTAAGCCATGAAAAATGTTTTATGATGTTTACTGAAGGTATTGTTTTGGGGCATCATATTTCAGGAGATGGGATTAATGTTGATAGATCAAAAGTTGAAGTCATCTCCAAGTTACCTATTCCAAATTGTCAAAGAGATGTTAGAAGTTTTCTAGGATTTACTGGATACTATAGAAGATTTATAGAAAACTTCACTAAAATAGCATCTCCACTCTTCAAATTGCTTACAAAAGACTGTGAATTCAAATGGGATCCTGATTTTCAATCAGCTTTTGAAACTTTGAAAACAATAATATTTGAAGCACCTATCTTGAGAGGACCAAATTGGAAACTCCCTTTCCATATTTCTACAGATGCTTCAGATACAGCTCTAGGAGCTGTGTTGGGTCAAAAATATTTAGTCCCTTATGCCATTTACTATACCAGTAAAAATTTGACTCCCACTGAGTTGAACTATACTGTAACTGAAAAAGAGTTTTTAGCTTTTGTTCACGCAATCAATAAGTTTAGACATTATATAACAGGCTATGAAAATTTTATTCATACTGATCATTCTGCAATTAGATATCTAATGAATAAACCTGTTACTAATGGCAGAGTGACAAGATATCTCCTACTTTTGCCAGAATTCAATATTACTGTGTTGGATAGACCAGGAAAACAAAATACAGTAGCTGATTTCTTGTCTAGGATTCAGAATACTAAAGAAGATTCTCCCGTAGAGGATAAGTTTCCTGATGAATACTTGTTTGCAGTAACTACTAAAACTCCTTGGTATGCAGATATTGCTAACTATTTGGTTACAGGGAAACTGCCTCCACATTTATTTCCAAGTGAAAAAAGAAAAATTATTTAGGACAGTTCAAAATATTCATGGATTTCTAACGAATTGTTTAAAACATGGTCAGATCTTGTGATCAGAAGATGTGTCAGGGAAGATGAAATGCCTGATATCCTCAAGGCATGTCATGATGAACCATGCGGCGGACATGTTGCTGACAAAAGGACAGCCTATAAAATCCTCTCTTTAGGATATTATTGGCCTTTCCTCTTCAAATATGCAAAAAAATATGTCAGAAGGTGTGACAGCTGCCAAAGAGTAGGGAAACATACCCTTTCAAATGAAATGCCATTGCAACCACAGGTACTCATTGAACCCTTTGAAAAATGGGCTTTAGATTTCATTAGACCTATTAATCCACCATCTAAGCAAAAGAAGTATATATTGGTTTGTACTGATTATGTTACTAAATGGGTAGAAGCCAAAGCATTAGTGTCTGCTACCAAAAATTCAGTTGTTAATTTTCTTTATGAGGATAGTTTTACTCGCTTTGGTGTTCCAAGAGAAATTGTGATAGATCAGGGAAGCCAATTCACATCCAACCTGGTGGAGAAGCTGATGGAAGAATACAAAACCAGGCACAGAAGATCTACTCCTTACCAACCACAAGAAAATGGTCAAGTGGAGTCCACAAACAAAGTTCTTGAAAGTATCATCACCAAAACTGTTCATCTACACAGAAGAGATTGGGCGAAAAGGCTTTCTGAAGCCTTGTGGGCCTACAGAACTACATGGATAAATACAATAGGACATTCTCCCTATGAACTTGTTTATGGGAAAGAAGTCCTGCTTCCCATTGAGTTCCAAGTCAAAACCTTCAAGATAGCAGTTGAGTTGGGGATGGATCTATCAGAAGCCCAAAAGCATAGAATGGAGCAGTTGAATGAGTTAGATGAGATTAGACAAGAGGAAATTCTAAGAACTGATTAAGTTCAATATCAAAGAGCTAAATGGCATGAAAAATACATCAAAGAGAAGAAGTTTCAAGGAGATTGGGCATTGCTATTTGACTCCAAGTTTAAAGATTTTAAAGGAAAATTTTAGACTCATTGGCTTGGGCCATATGAGATTGACAAGATCTTTAGCAATGGAGCGGTAAGAATCAAGACCATTGATGAATTTCAAACTCCTCTTATTGTGAATGACCACAGATTAAAGATCTATCATAAGCCACTCTCAAAAGAGGAATTTGTCAAAATGTTTCAAGATAATTCTGCAATAAGGCTAGTGAAGAAGAATCCTTCTTCTCCACCAGCCTAGCCTTTGTTCTTTTCAGTTTCAAGTAAAAAAAAAAAAAAAATATTGTATAAGCCTGAAAACCAATCACTGATTGGCAGTTTTATACAGAAAATGTAGGGTGAAAATCAGGAGCACCTGACACCCTATATTTTCCAAAAAAAAAAAAAATTCTCTCTCTCATTTCGCAAGTCTTATGACAACCCACTCCATTTCATTCCACTTCATTCCACTCCACTTCATTCCACTCCACTTCATTTCATTTCACTTCATTTCATCTATTTCATTTCATTTCACCAATAAAAATTTTCTTTCATGACCATTTTCATTCAGTCAGTTATCATCCATCTATTTCCATTCACCCAAATAATTAATGTGTCAGTTTCCGCAGCTAACACCAGTTTCCGCAGCCAGAAGCAGTTTCTGCAGCTACTACTCTGTTTTTCAAAAATTTACAGTCAGATGTTATTTCAACAATCATGAAATCAAATGCAGGTATGAAGACATATTATGAAGACATGGGGCATTCAAAGACATCAATGAGGAGCAACTGATTGAAGACCAATGAAAAATGGCAAGAATTCCAAGGTATGAGTAAAAATTTATTTCAAATGGCATTCAAACACATTTTTACATAGTTATAAACCATATCTCCATTATATGCAATGATTGCGTTGATAACTCCGTAGCCATCCCACGATCTCTATACGATTCCCCCACAATCCTTGCATTCATTTCTAAACGGCCTCATAATCAAGCCTCCGGTCTTCACTAGTGTTCGGCTATACGTTGATACTCCACCTGTAATTAAGGAACGTGGTTGATTTGACTACGGCTTCTCTTAGCCGCACAAAATCCGTAGCCGTTTCATAAACGTGCTTGCATCTACTCTGTAGCCACCCAATTTTAAATACTGCCGAATGCACTTTGTTTCCCCTACTGTTCTATTGACCTCACAGCTACATTTCCACCGTGCTCACATAAGCCTTCACCCCGTTTTGTTCTCTGTTCCGCTTCATACCGTGTACCTATTCCCTGATATCCGCTTACAGTCACTGGCCTCCTTCATAAACCCTGATCATTTCTGCCGTCTTACCTCCATTAAAACCTCCTCACGCATACGAGTTCTAAAAGTACAGAAGGAAGGATGGGTCAGTTGTTGAGAACAGAACCAGAGGGACCCAAATTTATGGAAGGGTATCCGCAAGTCAAAGACATACTGAAAAAGGAAAAATGGCTTCGGTTTATTCAAAAGTTCAAAGGCTACCATAAGGAGGTAACAAAAGCTTTTGCGAGGTCTTTCAACGGTCTGGAGGTGGAGATTGGGGACCTCAAATTTACAGTGACTGAGGCATCCATAGCAGCTGCTACAGAACTTCCTCAAGAAGGTGAACGCTGGTTCAAGAACAAGAGCATTAGTGATGAAGCCTGGAGAGTGATCCTACGTAACCCAGGTATGGATGTCACCATTTTTAAAAAGGGAATTCTTGTTCATGCTTTAAAAGAAGAGTGGGCCAGTTTACTGTTAGTGATTCAAAAATTTATCACCTGTGAGGGACGTTTTGGTTCAATGTACATGTATCATACCCAACTGTTGATGAATTTCCTAGACAACCAGGCCCTCAATCTGCCATAATTTTTACTAAACAGTTTGAAAAAGATGTCTGTAACCGTCCAGAAGCATCTAGGGGACGTAGAAACACATTTATATCACCATGGTCTCGTGAAACTTTTGATAGAAAAACAATTAAAGGAAAAAAAGGACACCTGGGAGCAGTTTTTGATTAGAAATTTCTTTGAAGAACCTCAAGAAACCCCTGAAGGAAGTACATAAAAAAGAAGTAGAAGAAAGAGAACAAATGATAAAACTCAAAGCACTCCTACTAACACAGCTGAAAGAACTAGTAGAGAAGAAAGACTGTCAAAAAGGAAAAAGGAAAAGACTGAGGATAAAAATCCAATAAAATCAAAAGAGAAAAGAAGCATTGAGGCTGTGCATCAAACCCCTTCCTCAGAAGAAGACCATCAAGTATTTTCTGAGAGACTAGTTCACCTTCAGGGACAGTCAGCTATGGCCAAAAAGAGGGGAAAAGAAAAACAAAAGGAAAAATACAGTAGTCCACAGTATGTAAGAAGAAGCAGCAGGCTTAAAGGAAAGTGGAGGAAAGCACAAACAAAAGGACCCCATTTTATTGATTTGGGAGAACGAAAACCTGAACAAACTCCAGCTGACCATAGTCCATCTCATTCTCAGCCAGACGTTGAACATAGTCCACCTCATTCTCAGTCAAATGTTGAAACTAGTCCTCAAGATGTTGATATGAGTCCTTTTCAGCCAGATTTTGAAATCAATTCTCCTCATCAGCATTTTGGGGACAACCCAAGGAAAACGACACCCGAGATAGATCCAAAGCAGCAAGAAGTGTATGATTACATAGAATCTTTAGAAAGAATAGCCACGGGTCCCATCACTTCATCCGCTCAGCCTTATACAGCACAAGAAGCTCTAGTCCAATCGTTGAAACAAGAAGTCTTTGAGTTGGAGGTTTTAAATAGACATATTAAAAATGAAAATGAAGAATTAAAGGAGAAAAATAGATTGGACAAGATCATTCATGACAATACCATGCTACATCTGGGACTATGGCAGAAAAAGAATAGGAAATTGAAGAAGAAATGCCAGAAGTTAAGTAGAGCACTGATTAATATCAAATTCAGATGCTTGATGAAGAAGCCCAGGATGTTAGCAGCACCAAGGAAGAGGAGAAGAGGACTGGATGTACTGGCAGAGGTATCAAGGCATATGAATTGAAGAAGGATGATCAAAATTTTGGTTGCATGAGAACATGCAACACCTTCACAGTGGGGGTATGTTGAGTCTCAATCTGCATCTTTCCTATGCACCTTTCTAGACTTTTTCCATTTACCTGGACCTCTTAAGCCATCAATATCATTGCATATTAATCATAAAAGAGCATTTAAAGTGGTTTTTAACTATGTTTTGTGTCTGCTGTTTGAATTATATTTTTTCTCATTGAGCTGCGGAATCTTGTCACTTTCCGCAGCTGCTGCAACTTTCCGCAGCCATTTTGTTAAAGTCTATATTGCAGGTGTCTTCAGGAAAATCGAGCCACATGGGAAAGTTGGAAATGACATGGACATGGATCGAGTCCTATTGGCTCAGTCGAATTCACCTAAGAAGGCTGTGGTCAAAGGTGGTCAAGCGGTGGTCAACCGAAGAGTCCCACAGTGACAGAACTCTGTTTTTCATCACGTGAAGATTTGCGTGGCCGTTTCTAAATCACGGGAGACAAATCAACACCTGTAAACGGCTCCATAAGCCGAATCCAACGACCACTCTCCATAGATTTAATCTTCACGGCAGCCATGATGCTAGATTTCTGGACGTGGTGGTTCAGGTGTCATGTATCAGCACAGAATGTAGGAAATTAATTATGACATTCTCTGTTATAAATAATGCATTCTCATACGCATAATAGTTAGCTGATGTAATGTAATTTGCTGGATAGAAAGCCCACTGTGTCGTAACATTATTTCTTTGTTATGACTGCATTTTAAATATATGAGAAGACTCTGTTCATAAGCATAATTCGTGTTTGATAGCTGCTTCCTGAGGATTGTGCAGAGGGCCCCTGCACACGCCGAGGTTTTGTGTATTATTGTATAGTTTCATGCTTCATTTCCTTACGTTCATTGTGCCATAGTCATTCACGTGTATATATTACATTTCTTATGGTATTAACGTTTTGTTTCTGTTCATAATTTTTCATACTTTATACTGTTGTTGACTGATCAGTGTTTTGTTCCAGATTATAGTAGGCAGCCCGGGCATTTGCACATAGTTTACAATGACTAATGACATGGAATCAATCTTGTCCTTCTGCTGATTTCTTTTTCTTAGTTTTTTTTTTAATTCCAGCACTGTTTTATTCATTTCAGTTTTGTACATTTGCTTTACTAGTTAGTTAGATATTAAATTGCTCATGTCATTATCAGTTACCTCCGAAAGCCATAGCGAGACTAATGGTGAGGGATTGAAGTATGAGTGTGTAGTTTGATATTAGTTTATTTTTCTGCAAGTTAGATATTAAATTGCTCATGTCATTATCAATTACCTCCGAAATCCATAGCGAGACTAATGGTGAGGGATTGAAGTATGAGTGTGTAATTTGATATTAGTTTATTTTTCTGCAAATTAGATATCAGATTGCTCAAGTTGTTTATGATTACCTCCGAAAGCCATAGCGAGACTAATGGCGAGGGGTCAGAATATGAGTTGATGTAATTTGGTTTTAGCTTTACTTTGCTTGCAATTCTCGGATTTCTTTGAGTATAGTTTCTTTTGTATTTAGACAGCAGCAAGGGTAGTGAGTTTCATGATCAATAGTTCACTATTTGTTTAACTAGTATAGTGGCACATTTTCATTTTCTTTTAAGAATTAATTTTGTCATTGTATGTTTCAAAATACTTTTGAAGTTTGAAGTTTGGGAAATCATTATAAAGGACATCATTGCCTTGAACATTCATAACCATACTTGTTTTTTTTTTTTAGAATTTCCATCTCACATTAGGAAACCAACCAAAATAAATAAAAACTCAAAAACGACAAAAAGTAAGAGATAGGTTATCTTGCACATATAGTGCACCACACTTCGTCAGCTTACGAATCCCGGATTGAAAAATTAATGTGGCAATTTACGACACACTAAATTGACCAAACACAGACTTGGTCAATCAATTGGATGCGTGAACCATTCTGGGCCATACGATTAAAAATGGAATCAATGACTAATTCTTCACCGGAGGGCGACGGAATGGAGGGTCCGGAGTACTGTACATTGAGGCTAAAATTCGCACATCTTGGGAGATTTGCAGCCATTGGATGGAGCGCTTAGGATCGGACGGCTATCATAAATTTCGCTGCACGTCATTGCTCGGAAGTTAATGCGCGATGAGCGGTGGTATTCAAACAGTGACGCGGGACGCGTGGCACTTGCTGAATGGAATCGCTGGGATTTTGAGAATACCTCCCGCTTCCCTAAAGTTGTGCGAAATAAGACCGGCCAGTTTTCAACGGTGGTTTTTAGGGCGCGGGGACCACCATGGCAAACTATTTGCAGACTGCTGGTTTGTATTTAATCGGATGGCACAGAACGTGCCCGACGATCTTACACGGAGGGTGCCCTTTGGTCTAGCGCAAGGTCTAGCTCCATGGTCATGCGGGGCATAAAGTAAAGGGGGGCTGAGATCGAAAGGAGCTGGGCCCAAAATATCCTCAAATAGGGGTTTTGGGCATTAAAAATGTGATTTTAGAGCTAGGAGAGGGAAACGATAGATAGTTAATGAAATTTTCAAGACAAGGTGAGAGAATTTGATGATTTAAACCAGATGGCTCATGTAAATTTTAATAAGGAGAAGATCGTGGTCAACATCGGCTCCATCTGGGGACGACATGTTCATCCCTGGAAGCGTCGAGAACCTGCGGACCACTAGATCATCTCTTGTGCAGACTCCACCCTTCAAAACCCTTTCTCTCCGTGATTCATTATAACACTCGCATCTTCCAAGCAGTGATAAAATAAAAATTAATATACAATATGATACAGTCAGGCCACCTCGACCTGAATCAGAATTAGAAGTAGGGTTTTAGAAATTGGCCATTTACAGGGGCATCTAGCAAGTCAACTTGTAAATTCTCCAGTATGAACGTCTTATTGCCTCCCTGTTCCATAATTTTAAATGGGCCTAACCACAGTGGATCGAACTTACCTTGTTTTCCCTTTTCAGCCTTTTGGACATCCCATCTGAGCACCAGATCTCCAGTCTGCAATTTCCTATCTTTTGCATGCTGATCAAAAATGTGTTTCATTTTCTTCTGATATTCAGCTAATCTCTGATCTACTTGGTCCCGTGTTTCCTCTAACTCTACCAGTTGATTAATTCTCCTGACCATATCATCAGTTTCTTCCTGACTTTCCTGTATGAAACATGCTACTGGTAAAGCCAGCTGCACAGGAAACATTACTGCTCGTCCATATACCAACTCATAGGGAGATTTTCCAGTTTCTCTCTTGCTGGTGATTCTATTAGCCCATAGAGAAAACTTCAATTGGGAATCCCAATTCTTCTGATTCTCATTGATTGTTTTCTTCAAAGCTCTCACTAGAGTTTTGTTCGAATATTCTGCCAGGCCATTCCCCTGTGGATAGTAAGCTGTAGAATGGTTCAATGCAATATTATACTGCTGACAGAAATTTACAAATTTTGCAGACTTGAAGGCCTGTGCATTATTAGTCACTATCCTAGCGGGACAGCCAAACCTGGATATGATGTTTTCTTCCATGAACTTTATGATGACAGTGTCTGTAGCATTCCTTGCAGGTATCGCTTCTACCCATTTTGTAAAATAATTTGTGGCAGTTAATATCCATTTATGTTGGCCACTTGAAGGAGGGTGAATCTCACCTATAAAATCTAATCCCCATTGTTGAAACGGTTCATCTACATGAACTGGAATCAAGGGCAGAGCTGCCAACTTCTGTTTCTCAACAAATTTCTGACACTTATCACATGCTCTGACCCAAGTAAAAACATCTCCAAATAGTTTTGGCTAGTAAAAACTAGCCTTCAGGATTTTATGAGCTGTGGCCCTCTAGCTGTAGTGTCCTCCACAGATTCCTTCATGAAATTCCATCATTATACCTTCTACTTCATCCTCTGTGAGGAACAGTAATAGAATTCTTGAAGGGTCCCTCCAATACAGTTGTCCATTAGCAACTATATATTTTTGTGATTTCAATCTTAAAGCCCTGTATTTTTCTTTATCACAACTTGGAGGACAGCTGAGTATCAAAAGATATTCAACTATTTCTCTGTACCATAGACTGGTGAGATATTTTATGTGTACTTTCTGAGTAGCCATCTCCAGCCCTGGCTATTCTTCTTCTCTCTCAGATTCTTCATTTGCTATCATAGACCAATTTATGCCCAGAGCCTGGTAGTTTGATTCTGATAAGATCCTTGCTAGTCCCTGTCCTTTAATTAGCTTGGTTGGACGGATGTCCAAATCATACTCCTGTATTTTTGCAATCCATCTCCCTCTTTTCCCTTCACTGTCTCCCTGAATCATAATGTCCTTAACAGCTGCAGTGGGGACAAATGCAGTAATGTGGGACTACAAAATATACATGTGAAATGCTTTGAGGGATTTTACTAGGGCATATGCCTGCTTCTCTAATATGTTATATTTCAATTCTGCATCATGGAGAACCTGACTGAAGAAGGCAATAGGCTGCTCATACCCTTCTCCATTTTTCTATAACAAAACTCCAGCTACTGTATGAGGTGAAACGAATTAAAAGATCATAAATGGCCTTGTATAATCTGGCCCTGCTAGTACAGGAGCTTCAGTAACTGTAGCTTTAATTCTGGTGAATGCCTCTCTAGATTCTTGATACCATTTTACTTCATTATTCTTCTTTAGCATATCTGTTATATGCCTAACTATCTCAGCATAGTTAGGGATGAATCTTCTCAGAAAATTTATTCGTCCCAAAAACACTTGCACTTCTTTTTTATTTCTGGGGAGAGGAATACCATTTATGACTTCTACTCTCTTGGGATCTATTCTTACACCATATTTAGTCACGATGTGCCCTAGAAGTTTTCCTTCCTCTAATGAAAATAAATACTTTTTTGGATTGAGAGAAAGGCCATACCTTCTGCGTTTCTCAAAAGTTCTTTGTAGATGCTCAATGTGTTCTGCATCAGCTTTTGAAAACACTGTAATATCATCAAGGTATACTACCAAAAATTTATCTTGCTCCCCAAAAAAGGCTATGTCCATGGCCCTCTGAAAAGTGGCCCCTGCATTAATCAATCCAAAAGGCATCCTGGCATACATGAACGTACCCCATGGTGTGATGAAAGCAGTCTTCTTTTGATCTTCTGGGTGTACAGCCACCTGGTTATAACCAGAGAAACCATCCATCATTGACATTCTAGATGCTCTGACCACTTTCTGCAGGATGTGGTCCATCTTTGGTAGTGGATAATTGTCCTTCAAAGATGCTCTATTTAAATTTCTGAAATCTACACATAACCTTATTTCTCCATTTTTCTTTCTGACAGGGACCAAATTTGCAACCCATTCAGAGTACCTTAATGGCACAATTATTTTAGCCTTTAGCAGCTTCTTGATTTCTTTTTCAATGGAGGGAAGCAGCAGAGGATTCATCTGTCTAAGCTTCTGCTTATAAGGTTTTGCATCTTCCCTCAGGGGAATTTTATGCTGCATTATACTAATATAAAAAGTTTTAAGGTCCTGATAGGACCATGAAAATACATCCTTGTAATATTGAAATAATTTCAGGTATTTTTCTTTATATTCATCTGGGACCTTCTTGGATAACTTTACAATTTTGGGCTCAATATTTGTACCCAGATTCAGATCTTCCACTTGATCTTCCTCTATTACTTTACTAGGCTGCGGTGGGACATCATTTTTATCAAATAATCTTTCTAGAGGCACCAAACCTCTAGGAATGACATTTCCTTTCAGCTGTAGCACTTTACTGCCTACCATTTTCTCTTCCCATTTGTTTTCTGAAACATTTTCAGCCTCATCTTCCTCACAATCATCAATTTCTGTTAGTATGAATCCTTTGTCGAAGTGTACGAAAAAGGACCACTTTAGCTACGCATAACTAATAGCCCTAACAACAAAAGTGGCTGCCAATATCTTCAGATCTGTGGTTAGTTGAACATAAAAGAGCTGCAAAAACCAGATCTATGCATGGAAAGACATTAAGCATAAAAAATAAGGGTTTGCTCCATATACCAATAGACAAGACAAGAACAATTTTTGAAAGAATTTTTGTATTAATCGGGCACCTGGGAGGAAAACAAGAAGGCGTATCCAATTCTCCTCAGTGGGATGGGTTCTTGGAAGTCCTCGGCACTTCGGATCTAAAATCTCTCTCTCTTGTTGGTGTAGAAAACCCACACAAAGAATGGAACTCAAAGGGAGCTCACACAGCAAATGGCAGAAAATGGTGACCAAGTGTATAGATCCAGAGTGATCTAATAGGCAACAAAAGGTGAAGAATGGTAGGAAAAACCCTCCTATTTATAACAAAATATTGGGTCATTTTAGATCTTGGTGCATGGGTTAACCGGATCTAGATCCACTTTTTATGGAATATTTTATTATATTTGTTGGAGGGAAAAGGTATTTGACTTGGGTCAAATCCCTTAATTTGTCAAAAATAAATAAATAAATGATTTATTTATCTTTTTAAGGAAGCGGTTAGAAGATAATCAAATAAATAATGATTTATTTAATTATTTAAGGAAGTAGTTGAAATATAATTAAATAAATAGTGATTTATTTAATTATTTGTGGGTGATTTGGTCATATTTAACAAGGAATATCATCTAAATAAGGTTTAAATAATTATTCCTAGAAAATAATAAGATAAATAAAGGTTTATCTAATTAATTTCTTTGATTTTAGGTTAAACATGACTGGGAATAATAATTAAATTATGGTTTAATTAATTATTCCATGAGGAAAATCAAACAAATATAGGTTTGTTTAATATTTCCTTTTGGGGTTTCTTATTTTAACATAGTGAAAGCAGTTTTACTTAGGGTAAAACTGGTCTTACATGGTGTACTTGAGTCCATCTAATGATAATAGGTTAGATGACCAAAAAATGGTGTAACAGATTGCCCCCCAGCGTGCGAGTGTCAGGAGCAAATCGTATGACCGAAGTACGTTGTAAGAACACAATCACTAGACAACAAAAGGGATGTCAGAGAGAGAAATGTGAGGTAGATAGTGTGCTGAAGGACTAGACCCTGAGGAGACGAGACTCGTAGGTGCAACAAGTCTCTTTTTATGAGAGGGTACCTGTGCTGAAGGCGGCGGGGGAGGCATACCTATGCCCGCCGAGACAAAGTAAAAAAGAATAGTGTGTCCAGTAAACAAGGGACCGAACCATAGAGTACAGCTGGCATAATCATGAGCCAGATAAAAATACAATGAGGAATCCCACATACATGCTGTGCCTGGGATAACAGCCAGGACTGGTACAATAATATCTGAGTACATGAGATAAATACAACCCAAATGCCCCCTGTAAATGGGGAAGGGCTCACAAAATCTAACTGATACATGCAAATCAAAGAGGTGCTGCAAGTGGCTAAGGCCAACATCATCAAAATCTGGAGCGGCATCGAAGGCTGCAAAGAAGAGGTCATCCGGGCATGTGGGGGGCTACCTGCAGGGCCACCCCCTCATGAGGGTTGAGACATCTCACACACCCCCGGGAATCATCAAGAGCTGCTGCTGGATCACTGGACCATCAAGTATACGAATCTCGATCATGCTGAAAGGAGCTGGAGAAACAATCAAGTCAAAGGGAAATGAGAGATCCCTTTGCCTGATTTGAGGCACCGAACAAGAGTGGAAGCTGGAACCAAGGTACACCGCCCTCTAGACCTGGCTTCTGGAATGAAAGTGTTGATGTCGACAGAAGGAGGTCCGCCATAGTTGAGGGAGTGAGATGTCCCCAACTAAGGCACGAGAGAAAATAGTAGAGCGACGGACAGACTGACACTAATGATGATGGTGAAATGGAAAGGACTGAGTAGCGAATGGACGACTTCCCTTGTTAGAGCATAAAGGGCATGAATGACATGGCAGCGACTGACACAATATCGTAAGGGATAGGGGACAGTGGGACTGAAGGTCATAATATGCGACACAAGAGAGAGACCAAGCAATGAAGGATGGAGGGCTATAGTGGGGTACAAAGGGACTCGGGATAGACTCCATGAATGCGATGATGACTCATCTTGGATGCTCTAAACAAGGGCGACTTGATGGTGCTGCCACACAGTAAAGGCCCAATGGGGGACCATGAAAACATGAGTACAAGATGGTAACTCATGACGAAAATCGACACGAAAAAAGACAAGTAAGGAGGCAAAATGGTGCCCCAAGTACAAGTGTTGTAAGTGAGGAAGTTCGATTTGAAGGAGAGGTGAAGTGATCTTTCTTGGACAAAATAGCTCCTGGCGAAGGATGAAAGTACAAAAAAGATGCTGGCTATCTAAAAGAACATAAAACACGCATCTCAGAAGGGAAATGCTAAGGGTAATATTTCTTAAGATAGAGTGCATTGTGAGGATTAGGAAGAGGATTTCCTTCGAAGTCCTCTAAAAGGTATGCCCCCTTACCAAGACCCTTACTGATGACGTAAAGGCCTAGCCATAATGAGTCGAACTTCCCGTGACCAAGGACATCATGGGCTTGGTCACATACTAGAACAAGGTCGCCTTTGAGGCTAGACTTTTCGGTCATATTGAGCTTTGGTGCGTTTCTTGGCCGCTTCCATGGTTTGCAATGCAACATGGCGGTCTTCAGAGGCACGCTCAGGCATGATAAGTCGTTGTTCTAGAGGTTGGGTGTCAGGGAGAAGTTCAACAGCCAGATGAAGGGAAGGGATTTCACACTCGATTGGTAAGACAACCTCCTCTCCAAAAACGAGGTGAGGAGGGTTATGGTTGAGGGGCATAGGTTCCCCCGAGCATGGTGTGGTCATGCCAAAATGTATTTAGAAAAAAGGGAATCTAAACACATTTAAATGATGTGGTGTGCCATTTGTTCTCGTTATGGTTATGCAGTTTGAGAAAGGCAATGGAGGATTACCAATCTCTTTTGGTACTGCATATAGGGATCAAATGGGTAGAACTCGAGTTGGCATAGCAGTGTCACTATCTAAAGAAAGTTTGGAGATAATGACTGATGCTCTCTCATAGAAAAGCTAGGTTGGTCAACAATAATGTGTAGAGTAGGTTCTTGATGTACCAAAGAGGTGATAAGGGTATCATCCCTAGAGTGATGCCGAAATGATATGGAACTCTGAGGTTCTTTACAAATGTGGAAGAATCTTTGGGCTAGAGTCAACACGACCGAATACACTAGGAGAGAGTTGTGGAGAATTGTTTCTCTTGGTCTCTCAAATGTGGGTGCCCCCTTACCCAAACATTGGGTTTTAATGTAATGGCCACAAGGTGTATGTGGTGTGAACACATGGGTTCGATGTAAGGGGGAATAGAGAAAGTCAGGGGTGGGGATTTTTTCCATAATGTCGTCATCGTGATAGAATATGGGGTGACTGGTGGAAGAAAGACCTCCTCACATGGAAAATTTACCTGAATCATCATCATGAGAAGAGAGGTTCACATGCGCATCGTCACAAGGGGTGACCGAAGAGTAAGTAGATAAAGGATCTACCAATGTTGAGCCCAAGATGATCGCTGAAGGAAGGTCAAGCGAAACAACAGGGGAGGATTCAGATGGAATGTTCCCCGAGGGTCTCATGGATGATGATAGGTAGAAAATGTTGGACGAAGGCTCCATCATCTCGACATTAGGAGGGGGAATGTCAATGGAAGCAGTCATATCTGGTAGTTTTGCTGAAGCCGAATGCGCAAATAGGGGAGAGGTGGACTCATTGCGCTTGGCCTCGAAATGGTGGACCGCGGCTAGAGAGGGGTAGAAATCCTCGAGGCGGGGACAAAGATGGGTGTAATGGCCATGGAGATCACACAAAGCATAGGGGCGGTTGGTGTGAATAGTCTTTGGGTTCTTGAGCGTGGTCGCGGAAGGAACAGAGGCTTCCGGGACCGTGGACTCAGGGAACATGACATTAACCATGGGCTTGAGACGAAGCACTCCAGGACAGGTATGGGTGGCGTGGCCGACAACATCACACAAATCACACTGGATGGTATGCTTTGGAGGCTGAGGAGGGGCGGGGTTTTTCAAGGCAGCCTTGTTCTTTGATTCCCCCTTGCGAGCTTTGCCCTTCTTACCCAAAGCGGTCACAACAGGAGGTGGTTCCTGTTGAGGTGACTGAGGCACTGTTGCAGCGGGAGAAGTCATGGGGACCGGTTGAACCGGGGTCAAAGCAATATAAGGTTTGGGTTGACCAGGTGGGGTTGCGGCTGGAGGATCATGGTACCAGATGGGAATCCCAAGGTTCAAGTTAGGAAGAGAGAGGGTGGCCATGACCGGTACTGTGTACACTCCTGGTGGGGGAGCTAGGAACGGTATCTGCCCAGCAGGGTAATGACCAGGAGGGATGGCTCCGAGATGGTTAAGGCCAGGGGGAACCAATCTAGGAGGATAAAGGGGTTCAGGGATGCCAACTGTAGGGGGAGGGCCAGAAGGATGAGGTCCGGCTGGTTGAAATGAATGGCTAGGAGCGGGTTGCGGAGGGCGAGGGGGAGGTTGCTGACTAGCCGAGGCAGGCCGCTTACGGGCAGCCTGAGACGATTGCATCATGCAATCATTCGATAAGCTGGGATTAGTGATAGGAGGAGGGGGAAGGTTAGGGAAAGTTCCAAGCAGGGAGGAATCGTTGTAAACGCCGGGGGAGACACTGGTCAAAGAATCAATGGTTTGCTTGTTGGCTACAGAAGAGATAGTCGTCTCAGGAGAGGTCTGAGATTTTGGCTCATGATATGTCAACTGGTCAATGGTGACTATCTTTCCATTATGGGGGAAATAAATCTTGCGAAAGACCACAGACGGGACAGCAGACATAGCATAGGTGTAGCTTCACCCCAATAGAATGTTGTAATCTAGCGGGGCGTCGATGACTTTGACGTCAACGCAAACAGTCTTACCGGCGAGGGTGATAGGACAATTACGAAACAGGCCAATGGGCTGGGAGGCATGACCGTCCCACGCTCGAAGGGTGATCGTGGAAGGGGCCAGTTCAGGAGATCCGAGTTGCTTCCAAACCGAAGCGGACATCACGCATGTGGATGCCCCCTCATCAATGATACATCGGGACACGTTGGCGTTCCGGATTTTGACTGGGATTTGGAAGGCGACGGAAGGAGGGAGAGGAGGATGGTCCGATTGAGTGGCGTCGAAAACAATCATTTGGTCGTCAGCAGGATCTACAGCGCCCACGGCAAATAGTAGAGCCTTCTTTTGGGAAGGGCACGACTGGAGGAGTTCCAGTGTGGAAATGGCGGCAGGAGATTGCGCCAAATCATCTACTATGCTATACGAATGGGCAGCTCGACTAGGAGCAGCGTTTCGACGTAGTGGGCCCTTAGGTATCTTGGTATGAACCTCAAATTTTGGTTGAGGGATATGTAAGGGGCCACTGGGTGATGAAAGAGGCTCTGGAGAACCTGAAGAAGGAGGCTCGGGAGCAGACTGAGCAGGAGGCTTGGGGTACTGGCGAGACCGAGTTTGAAGGTGAAGATCGACGGACGGGTTAGGATCGGAGTGCATCATAAGGATCTGGTAATCAGAGGAACTAGAAAGGGAAGGGGGGGTGGCTACCTGGCTGTCGGGCGGTTGGGTAGCCACGAATCCTTGCTGAGGGAAAGGATCAGTAAACACAGCTGGCTGAGTAGTGGCCACATTAGGAGGAGCATGAGGGGAGGCGTGTTTTCCGCGCAATGTGGCTTGAGACTCCCACATCTTCCACATCTAGGGTAATAGGGGACAATCGTGGGTGTAGTGACCATAAACACCGCAACACGAACAAGGCTTGCTTATGCGAAGCGGCCTGTCCGGCTTGGGCTGAGTGCCCTGTTGCTGGTTGGCAGTGCTAGGGTCCACACCAAGATTGGGTCCACGGGTACCGGGGGCAGATTGGTTTGGATTGCCTCTCCGCCTTCTTTGAGAAGAAGGGGGATTGGTCGCGCCCTGCTGTGCAAATACTTGCCCTGGAGGGGGCTGTAGGTGCTGGTGCTGGGGTTGAGGAGGCAAGCGAGGAGGAAGCGCATATGTTGGAGGAGCTGGCGCACCAGGCTGTGGATAAGGGTAATGGGTAGGTTGGGCAACATTGAGGTAAGCAGGAGGTTGGGAAAAAGGAGGAGGCATGCCGTATCCTAGATACATGCTACCGGGAGGGGGGAGAGTGCTGGAGGAGCTGGCCCCTCCCTGAGGGGGACCATAGCCCATAGGAGGTTGAGCGTACGGATGGGAAAGGGTTCCAACGATACCGTCGGCAGAATGAGATGCCCCCAGGGCGTTAACGCCACCGGGCCTGGGGAGGTCAGGAAGAACAGTATAAACATAACCAGATTGAGCGTAGATGAGGTCATATTTCAAGGCTATTTGGAGGGCAGCTTCTTCAGTTTGAGGAAAATGAGAGGTGACATCTTTGCCGATGGGAGCGGGAAGGGTGCGAAGGAACCAGTCCATGTAAACTTGATCTTCGAAGGGAGGGGCTCGACATAAGCTCCGTCTTCTTCGCCATTCCTGAACATGGGCAGAGAGGCGTGTTGAAGAGGATTGCTTGAAGGAAGTCAAGAGCTCCATGCCAGTATCGTATCGGAGAGGGAGTTGGAAGTACGACAAAAAGGCTTGGGCAAGAGTCTCAAAGGTGGTATGGGTAGAGGTGGCTTGTTCGACATACCATTTAGAAGCGTCGCCGGTAAGCGTGCGTTGGAACAAATGAAGACGGATGGAGTCATCGGTAATGGAATTGGAGGAACACCACATGTGGAAAGATCGGACATGATTGGTTGGATCTTCGCCATTAAGGCCCTCAAACTTAGGGATGTCAGAGGGGAGCTTGGTTGGCATAGCAGGCCAATTAGCATTGTGGTGAATGGGGTCATTGATCAACTGATGGAAATCGGGGAGGCTGAGGCCTGCAATGTACGGCAGCACAGGGGTGGTCGGGGTAGTTCCTGTGGCGGTTCCACTAGTAGTAGGGCCGACATTAGGGCCGGGAGAACTGCTAGCGTTAGGCCCTGGACCAGACATAGTGAAGGTGACAGGGGGAGAAACAGGAGGAGAAGGAGGACCCGATGAATCAGGAGAGGAGTCGGAGGGCGGACTCGAACGTGGACTGGCTCGATGACGGCGGGGCAGAGCAGGTCGATCGACCGGAAACTGAGGATGAAGGCCAAGAAGTCTCCGGGAAAGGCGCCTTGGGGGCGCAATGATGACAGGAAGAAGAAAACCGATAGGGGCAGAAAGGGACAAAATCAAATAAGGTCAAGGGCAGAAAAGGTGCAGTGACAATTGATTTTAGAGTCTTTGCCAGGCGGTGTGAACCAGGCGCTTCTTCGCTTAGGGTCAATGTGTGGCATGCGTTAATTTTAATTTTTAAACCCTTTCCATTTTGAGAGCAAGAAAAAAGTGTGTTGCGTAGCTGAAAATAAACCTACAGAGAACAGAATATAATGCTGAAATAACAGAAAAAATAACAGCTACTTGTGCATCTATCTAACCCAAGAAGGTGGGTCTCTCAAAACTATTCTGAAAAGAAAGGGAAAAATCTATGTAAAACACACGGAAAAGAGGCCAATAGATCTAAGGTCAAAAGGGACAGGGATCTAAAGGATAAAGCTGCTGAAAAGAGGTGCAGATCACAGCCAAGAGACAGAGGCAAGGTGGCTAGAAAAAGGAAGGAAATCAGCAAAAACCGGAGGGGGCAAGGCGGAGGCCTTCAAAGGAGGTCCAAACAAAACGACGGGAGGTGATTTGAAAGGAAGAAAGGCTGATTTCAAAGGATCTGAAAGGGAGGTAACAGATCTGGAAAAGGAGGCTGAAGCTCTGAAAAACAGACGGCTGAAACAGCTTAAAACTCTTCCACAAAAAGTGGAGGGTACTAAATCCCTAAGGGGCTAGGTTCCCACTTCGATGAGTAAAAACAGATCAGAACTTGGTCAAAACAGGCTGGGATAGAGGCTGGAGGACCCTGACAAAAGCTGCAGCAAAACCCAGAAAAATTACAGAAAAATTGCTGAAAAAATGGCAGGACGCAGTTTCTGACCTGATTTCAGTGCAGGTCGCAGGAAACAGGCTGAAAAGTGCGACTTGGAGGTCCAGGTCGCAGGTTTAGGGCCAAAAAGTGCGACCCCCAGTTTCGGTTGTCTCGGCGGCAGATTTTCAGAAAAGTTTTCGTCTCAGTTGCGGCTGGTGTCGCTTACCTGCGCAATAGGGCCAGAAACACACGGAAGTTAGAAATTTTAATGTTTTAGGGTTTTATGTGAGAAAAACAACATAAAAATAGGAAAAATAAACAGCTGAAAAGAAACCCTAGGGTCTGAAGTAGCTGGATATGCAGGAATATGAAAAACGACAGCGATCGTAATTTAAAACCCGTGTGGAGTCGCCATTTGTTAGTATGAATCCTTTGTCGAAGTGTAAAAAAAAGGACCACTTTAGCTACGCATAACTAATAGCCCTAACAACAAAAGTGGCTACCAATATCTTCAGATCTGCGATTAGTTAGACAAGAAAATAGCTGCAAAACACCAGATCTATGTATGGAAAGACATTAAATAGTAAAAATAAGGGTTTGTTCCATATACCAATAGACAAGACAAGAACAATTTTTGAAAGAATTTTTGTATTAAATGGGGCACCTGTGAGGAAAACCAGAAGGAGTATCCAATTCCCCTCAGTGGGATGGGTTCTTGGAAGTCCTCAGCACTTCAGATCTAAGATTCTTCTCTCTAGTTGATGTAGAAAACCCAATGCAAAGAGTAGAGCTCAAAGGGAGCAAAATGGCAGAAAATGGTGACCAAGTGTATAGATCTAGAGTGATCTAATAGGCAGCAAAAGGTGAAGAATGGTAGGGAAAACCCTCCTATTTATAACAAAATATTGGGTCATTCTAGATCTTGGTGCATGGGTTAACCAGATCTAGATCCACTTTTTATGGAATATTTTATTATATTTGTTGGAGGGAAAAGGTATTTGACTTTGGTCAAATCCCTTAATTTGTCAAAAAATAAATAAATAAATGATTTATTTATCTTTTTAAGGAAGCGGTTAGAAGATAATCAAATAAATAATGATTTATTTAATTATTTAAGGAAGTGATTGAAATATAATTAAATAAATAATGATTTATTTAATTATTTGTGGGTGATTTGGTCATATTTAACAAGGAATATTATCTAAATAAGATTTAAATAATTATTCCTAGAAAATAATAAGATAAATAAAGGGTTATCTAATTAATTTCTTTGTTTTTGGGTTAAACATGACTGGGAATAATAATTAAATTATGGTTTAATTAATTATTCCATGAGGAAAATCAAACAAATATAGGTTTGTTTAATATTTCCTTTTGGGGTTTCTTGTTTTAACATAGTGAAAGCAGTTTTACTTAGGGTAAAACTGGTCTTACATGGTGTACTTGGGTCCATCTAATGATAATAGGTTAGATGACCAAAAAATGGTGTAACAATTTCCATATTAGAAAATTCTCCCACTATTTCCAAGAATTTCTTCATCTGTTCATCATCCTCAAATACTTGCCAATGCTTAATATTATCTGGGATTGATGGTCTATAACGTACCTCAATTTCATACCTCAAGAGAGGGTTCTGAGGGGGCCGAAATGTACTGGCAGCTACAACAAGAGAATATGTCTTTCTATTCTGCTCCCGGGGCATGAATTGGATATTGAATGCTAAGAAGAAGTTCTCCACCATGTCCCAAACTTCATTCATGTAAGCCCTTAGTCGTGGATGTTTAGTTTGACATTGATTTCTGACCTGTCTGACCACTAGCTCAGAGTCTCCCAGAACCCTTAAACATTGTATACCCATGCTCCTGGTTGTTTGTAATCCCAACAATAGTGCTTCATATTCAGCTACATTATTAGTAGCCTCATATTCCAATTTAAAATACAGTGGGACCCATTTTCTTGTAGGAGAAATTAATAATACTCCTGCTCCATTTCCTTCTCTAGAATTTGCTCCATCAAAATGTAAAGTTCAGATTCCCACTTCATGATTCCCCTAAGACTGCTCAGTCTTGATATGACAGAAGGAAGGTTCATGAACATAATTTTGATCTTCTTCCAACATCAAACATGAGAAATCTCCTTCCTTGCTGTAGACTGGTGAATTCTCTGAGCTGTCGGCTTTGGTTACCATTTTGACAAATCCGGTTTCTCTATATAACCTCCTCTCCTAACCACCAAAAATTGGAATAGTGGCATATGTTAAGTCCGTAGGACCTTGACAACAGCATGCCAAAGTGGGCTGGGATGTCAGCCACCACAATGTCCATTACTACGCTTTTTGCTAGAATTTGGGCCAAGTTGACCACTAAATATTTAATCATCCCCAAGCATTTGAATCTTTTGGAATCAAATGAATATAGGTCTTTATATGGACGTGTGATTTTTATTCCTAGTTGCTTCATGACTGACAGAGGCATAAGATTATGGGAAGCTCCAGAATCTAACATACAATTATGTAACAGCAGGTCATGAATAACTAAAGACACATAGAAATGAGGATTAGAGGGGTCTATCTCCTCGACATGTGGGCCAAAGACTACCATGGGTATTTCGTCTTGAAGATTAAGACTATCTGGAATCACTGGTGCTTCAGGAGGGAGCAATAAAGAAGTGACTTGAGATTGATATACTAGTTGTTTCAACAGCTCAGTCAGGGGAACTGGGATTTTGACTTTCTCAAGTTCTTTTTGGAGATTAAAAGTAGGAGGGGACTTTTCTATTACAACTTCTTTTGACTCTTTATTTTATACTGGAGGTTTAACTTCTTTTGATACAGACACAACATTAGGAGGAGTGACTACTTTTTAAGAAGAAGGAATTTGATCTTCAGATTCCAAAGGTTTGTTCAGGGGACTCTTACCTTTGTCTATGGCTTTCTACATTGTTGACTCCTTTTTAGCGGATGCTTCCTTCTGGGGAGGCTCCTCTTCTTGATCCTGAGTTCGATTTCTCTTCCTGGAAGATCTGAGATCATATCTTCTAGTGAAATGTGCTTGCATGAAATCATTAAACTGTTTGCAATAATGATCAATTTCTGCATCTTCTGTGTCTCTGATTTCTTCTTCTTCTTCATGCAATGGGCGTTCTACTTCATCATTGTTTGAGAAGGCAAGGTTTGCATCTTGTATTTCATAAGCATCATCTTCAGTGGAGTCATCTACTGGGCCTTCCAGGTAAAATGGGTGTGGTACCTGATCATGCTGCTCCTTGGCTTCTCTTGGCAGTATTTGCAGGGGTGGCTTTCTATAATGAGGATTATAACCTCTGTTTTGAACGTTCTGGAAATTCTTGGAGGCTGAGTTCTTGGTCTCCAATTCAATCTTGACCAATTTATTAGAAATATTCTTAATCATTTTGCTCATTTCTTCAGTTTTGTCTGAGTCCTTGTCCTGATTTGAAGTGGATACTTCCTCTTTACCTCTCCTTCTGGTGTCTTGTTCAGCTTTCACTTTTAATTTTCCAGTGGAGGAAAAATTTTCTTCCAACTCAAGAGCATCTGACTGAGCATCATCTAGGGTAGCAGGCTTTCTTTCCCTGAGGGAGAAACCAAAATCTGAGTCAAAGGCTGCTATGAAAATGACTTTAGCAGCATTCTGATGGGGCTTCATATCTGCAGGGAGATTTATATATGACTTGTTAAATGTTTTGATAAATTCTGACACCCCTTCATTATGTTTCTTCTTAAGTGTATTGAACTTAGTAACACACTGTCCATGATCTTTCTTTTCTCCCCATTTTCTGAGAAAGGTGTTTTCCATATCGTCCCAGGTGGTCACAGAATGGTTTCCTAATGTTTTGAGCCATTTTCTGGCTTCACCGTCCAGAGATTGCACAAATAATCTTAAAACCACATCTAAATGTTCCACATTAAATTTTTTTGAGAAAGAGCAGAAGGTATAAAGATGTTTCTGAGCATCTATTTCATTTTCCCCAGTGAATCTGGGCAATATCTTCAAATAATCCTGGGGCATATCATTCAGCACTTGAGGTAATGCCACAGGAGCATACTTGTTTAATAAAAAAGTTGGAACATTAGCCATTGGAGGAGGTGGGCGTTGTGCAACAATCTGATGTACAAATGGAGGAAGAGGAGGGGGTGGAAGTGGAGTATGAATAACAACATGAATATATTGTAAAACAGCCTAGGGTGTAGATGGGAATAGTTCACGGTTAACAGGGGCTACTTTTATAACTTCTTTGACTTCCTCAGCCTCAGGGGTAGGATGAAAGTTCTTTTTAGTTATAGCACTTCCCCGGGGTGGGCTATCTGAGTAATATTCAAGATTTTCCTCAGTGGAGATGGGATTTTCTATTTGGATTTCGTGAGAAGAAGAGGATAGATAATATTCTACAGAATATTCAGGGATCTCAGTACGAACTGATTTCTTTTCTTTCCAACTTCTTCTACGTATAATCTTCTCAGGGTCAGATACTGAAGGTGTCTTTGACTGTGATGTATCTGACCTCAGATGTGGCTTACAAGGAGCCAGGACTACCAATAGATTTATCAAATAAACAACTGTGGAGTCGCCAAGGTGAGAGATATGCAACTCTTCAATTCTCTGTGCTCACCTGATTAGAGAGTGAATAAGATTTTTCGAGGCCCAGGGAAACTGATATTCTTAAATTCGTCCCCGGCAACGGCGCCAGAAATATGTTGTCGACAATATTTTTCACTCCTAGAGACAGCCTAGAGTTGCCATAGACCAGTGCCTAGGACATCTTATCATAGCAAGGAGCATATAATATAACTTGGGTGTCAATCCAAAAGGCTCTCCTGCTATCTCTTGTAAACAAGGAAATGAATTTTAATGGGACCAGAGCTTACAGAAACTGCCACAGAGAGAGTAATATTGCAGAGACAAAATGAAAAGCTCCAACACAAAAGCATCAGACAGTTAAGAGACAATTTACTGTAAAGAGGGTTGATTCAAATAATATGCCACAGAAATTGAATATCAGAAGGTGTATGGAGGGAAAGAAAAATAAGAGGATATTAGTTAACTTTGGTGTGGTACCCAGATACACAACATAACCACATATGGGCTTATCATTCTAAGAATCCATACATGACAATGGCGTTTTAAAAGAACCCCCCCAAAGCAACTAATATAGCAGAAAGATGAATGAAATGAACATGAAACAGTATATCATGTCGTAGCCATATTTAAAGCGCTTGACTGATCCAAGTATGGGCACCAACTAGGATGAATCCTTACCTAAAATCAGTGAGCCACTCGCATTCCAGTACATGATACAAGAATATATATGAAATGAAAGGTCGTATTAATCACATAAGAGAAGGTTACATACTGTGAAATACCAAAGACTAGAATCCTCATCACAGACATAACTCCTCCTCACTGAGACCCTACGGGCTCTGAAATTTCATACAGAAGCGTTACAAAATGTATACAAGTGTGCCTTTCACTGCACAATTTTCTGATACAAGTTTGGAACCCTTACAATGTTTTTCTTCCTCCCCTTTATAGAGGAAGGAGAAGAGAAACTAATAAAAGAGGTAGGTGAAAAAAATTAAGTGTTTCATTAAAACAAAATGGTGGAAACATTTCATGCCCATACTATTTGATGGCCATGAAATATTACATGTACTCTACGGCCAGCTCCATGAAGTAAATGCATTGGGTAGAATATTTCTTTAGAGGTGAGGTGTGAAGAATAAAATATATAACACTCTGTACTTTCATGAGAGAAAAATCTGCTGAAGTGAAACTTGGAGGATAAGATTTTTATGTACTTGTACTCTTTGTCTTCTGAATGCCAATTTGAAATTTAATTTCTTCAATGCCGGGCACCGCATTCCTTGGATCTTTCATTGATGTTGTTTGCTACGACAATTAATATCTCCACCTATAAAATCTTCATTTTGAATTTCTCTGGAGGCTTCGGCAGATTTTAACCCCTGTTTCCTTTAATGGTGGTCATATCATAGTAGCTCCCGGATATTTTCATAAATTTTTCTCCTGAAACATGGTCCTGTCATGTGTTCTCGGCTTCTGTAATGGAGGCGATGAATCATGATAATTCTTTGCCATGGAAAACCTGCAAAACCCACAAATAAGTTAACCAAACCACGCACAAGGGTTGTAGATGCGGCAGTGACCGCGGAATAGTGATGTGGACTGAGTGGAACGATTAGGAGATCCAGGGTGGCGGAGAGATGGAGAGTGGCAATGAAAAATACAGTGGAGTGACGATGGGCGAGCAAGGCAGAAATACATAGTATAAACATTGAAACATGACACGTAAATGGAGTATATAAATGGTGGAGGTGAACGCAAATGACACGTGGGCATACGAAAAACCAAACGGAGGAGACGATGTGGAGGCAGACTTGGTCAATCAACTGGATGCGTGAACCATTCTGGGCCATACGATTAAAAATGGAATCAACGAATAATTCTTCACTGGAGGGCAATGGAATGGCGGGTTCGGAGTACTGTACATTGAGGCTAAAATTCGCACAGCTTGGGAGATTGGCAGCCGTTGGATGGAGTGCTTAGGATCGGATGGCTATCATAAATTTCACTCATTGCTCGGAAGTTAATGCGCGATGAGCAGTGGTATTCAAACAGTGACACGGGATGCGTGGCACTTGCTGAATGGAATCGTTGGGGTTTTGAGAATACCCCCCGCTGCCGAAAAGCTGTGCGAAATAGACCGGCTAGTTTTCAGCGATGGTTTTTAGGGCGCGGGGACCAGCATGGCAAACTTTTTGCGGACCACTGGTTTGTATTTAATCGGACGGCACAGAACGCGCCCGACGATCTTACACGGAGGGCGCCCTTTGATCTAGCACGAGGTCTAGCTCCCTGGTCACACGGGGCATAAAGTAAAGGGGGGCTGAGACCGAAAGGAGATGGGCCCAAAATATCTTCAAATAAGGGTTTTGGGCATTAAAAATGTGATTTTAGAGCTAGGAGAGGGCAACGATAGATAGTTAATGAACTTTGCAAGAGAAGGTGAGAAAATTTGATGATTTAAACCAGATGGCTCATGTAAATTTTAATAAGGATAAGATCGTGATCAACATCGGCTCCATCTGGGGACAACACGTTCATCCCTGGACGCGTCGAGAACCTGCAGACCATTGGATCATCTCTTGTGCAGACTCTGCCCTTCAAAACCATTTCTCTTCGTGATTCATTATAACACTCGCATCTTCCATACAGTGATAAAACAAAAATTAATATACAATATGATACAGTCAGGTCACCTTGACCTGAATCAGAATTGGAAGTAGGGTTTCAGAAATTGGCCGTTTACAGGGGCATCCAGCAAGTCACCTTGTAAATTCTCCAGTATGAACGTCTTATTGCCTCCCTGTTCCATAATTTTAAATGGGCCTAACCACAGTGGATCGAACTTACCATGTTTTCCCTTTTCAGCCTTCCAGACATCCCATCTGAGCACCATATCTCCAATCTGCTATTTCCTGTTTTATGCATGCTGATCAAAAATGTGTTTCATTTTCTTCTGATATTCAGCTAATCACTGATCTACTTGGTCCCGTGTTTCCTCTAACTCTACCAGTTGATTAATTCTCCTAACCATATCATCAGGTTCTTCCTGACTTTCCTATATGAAACGTGCTACTGGTAAAGCCAACTGCACAGGAAACACTGTTGCTTGTCCATATACCGACTCATAGGGAGATTTCCCAGTTGCTCACTTGTTGGTGATTCTATTAGCCCATAGAGCAAACTTCAATTGGGAATCCCAATTCTTCTGATTCTCATTGATTGTTTTCTTCAAAGCTCTCACTAGAGTTTTGTTCAAAGATTTTGCCAGGCCATTCCCCTGTGGATAGTAAGCTGTAGAATGGTTCAATGCAATATTATACTGCTGACAGAAATTTACAAATTTTGCAGACTTGAAAGCCTGGGCATTATCATTCACTATCCTAGCGGGACAGCCAAACCTGGATATGATGTTTTCTTCCATGAACTTTATGATGATAGTGTTTGCAGCATTCCTTGCAGGTATCTCTTCTACCCATTTTGTAAAATAATCTGTGGAATTTAATATCCATTTATGTTGGCCACTTGAAGGAGGGTGAATCTCACCTATAAAATCTAATCCCCATTGTTGAAACGGTTCATATACATGAACTGGAATCAAGGGCAGAGCTTCCAACTTCTATTTCTCAACAAATTTCTGACACTTATCACATGCTCTAACCCAAGTAAAAACATTTCCAAATAGTTTTGGCCAGTAAAAACCAGCCTTCGGGATTTTATGAGCTGTGGCCCTCCAGCTGTAGTGTCCTCCATAGATTACTTCATGAAATTCCATCATTATACCTTCTACGTCATCCTCTGTGAGGCACAGTAATAGAATGCTTGAAGGGTCCCTCCAATACAGTTGTCCATTAGCAACTATATATTTTTGTGATTTCAATCTTAAAGCCCTGTATTTTTCTTTATCACAACTTGGAGGACAGCTGAGTGTCAAAAGATATTCAACTATTTCTTTGTACCATAGACTGGTGAGATATTTTATGTGTACTTTCTGAGTAGCCATCTCCAGCCCTCGCTATTCTTCTTCCCTCTCAGATTCTTCATTTGGTATCATAGACCAATTTATGCCCAGAGCCTCATAGTTTGATTCTGATAAGATCCTTGCTATTCCCTGTCCTTTAATTAGCTTGGTTGGACAGATTTCCAAATCATACTCCTGTATTTTTGCAATCCATCTCCCTCTTTTCCCTTCACTGTCTCCCTGAATCAAAATGTCCTTAATAGCTGCAGTGGGGACAAATGCAGTAATGTGGGACTGCAAAATATACATGCGAAATGCTTTGAGGGATTTTACTATGGCATATGTCTGCTTCTCTAATATGTTATATTTCAATTCTGCATCATGGAGAACCTGACTGAAGAAGGAAATAGGCTGCTCATATCCTTCTCCATTTTTCTATAACAAAACTCCAGCTACTGTATGAGGTGAAGCGAATGAAAAGATCATAAATGGCTTTGTATAATCTGGCCCTACTAGTATAGGAGCTTCAGTAACTGCAGCTTTAATTCTGGTGAATGCCTCTCTAGATTCTTGATACCATTTTACTTCATTATTCTTCTTTAGCATATTTGTTATATGCCTAACTATCTCAGCATAGTTATGGATGAATCTTCTCAGAAAATTTATTCGTCCCAAAAACACTTCCACTTATTTTTTATTTCTGGGGAGAGGAATACCATTTATGACTTATACTCTCTTGGGATCTATTCTTACACCATCTTTAGTCACGATGTGCCCTAAAATTTTTCCTTCCTAATGGATTAAGAGAAAGGCCATACCTTCTGCATTTCTCAAAAGTTCTTCGTGGATGCTCAATGTGTTCCGCATCACCTTTTGAAAACACTGTAATATCATCAAGGTATACTACCAAAAATTTATTTTTCTTCCCAACAATGGCTATGTCCACGGCCCTCTGAAAAGTGGCCCCTGCATTAATCAATCCAAAAGGCATCCTGGCATACATGAACTTAGCCCATGGTGTGATGAAAGCAGTCTTCTTTTGATCTTCTGGGTGTACAGCCACCTGGTTATAACCAGAGAAACCATCCATCATTGACATTCTAAATGCTCTGACCACTTTCTATAGGATGTGGTCCATCTTTGGTAGTGGATAATTGTCCTTCAAATATGCTCTATTTAAATTTCTGAAATCTACACATAACCTTATTTCTCCATTTTTCTTTCTGACAGGGACCAAATTTGCAACCCATTCAGAGTACCTTAATGGTACAATTATTTTAGCCTTTAGCAGCTTCTTGATTTATTTTTCAATGGAGGGAAGCAGCAGAGGATTCATCTATCTAAGCTTATGCTTATAAGGTTTTGCATGTTCCCTCAGGGGAATTTTATGCTACATTATACTAATATCAAAATTTTTAAGGTCCTGATAGGACCATGCAAATACATCCTTGTAAGATTGAAATAATTTCAGGAATTTTTCTTTATATTCATCTGGGACCTTCTTGGATAACTTTACAATTATGGGCTCAATATTTGTACCCAGATTCAGATCTTCCACTTGATCTTCCTCTATTACTTTACTAGGCTGCAGTGGGACATCATTTTTATCAAATAATATTTCTAGAGGCACTAAACCTCTAGGAATGACATTTCCTTTCACCTGCAACACTTTACTGCCTGCCATTTGTTTTCTAAAACATTTTCAGCCTCATCTTCCTCACAATCATCAATTTCCATATTAGAAAATTCTCCCACTGTTTCCAAGAATTTATTCATATGTTCATCATCCTCAAATACTTTCCAATGCTTAATATTATCCGGGATTGATGGTCTATAACGTACCTCGATTTCATACCTCAAGAGAGGGTTCTGAGGGGGCCGAAATATACTGGCAGCTACAGCAAGAGAATATGCCATTCTATTTTGCTCTCGGGGCATGAATTGGATATTGAATGCCAGGAAGAAGTTCTCCACCATGTCCCAAACTTCATTCCTGTAAGCCCTCAGCCGTGGATGTTTAGTTTGACATTTATTTCTGACCTGTCTGACCACCAGCTCAGAGTCTCCCAGAATCCTTAAACATTGTATACCCATGCTCCTGGCTGTTTGTAATCCCAAAAATAGTGCTTCATATTCAGCTACATTATTAGTAGCCTCATATTCCAATTTAAAAGACAGTGGGACCCATTTTCTTGTAGGAGAAATTAATAATACTCCTGCTCCATTTCCTTCTCTTGAATTTGTTCCATCAAAATGTAAAGTCCAGATTCCTGCTTCATGATTCCCCGAAGACTGCTCAGTCTTGATATGACAGAAGGAAGGTTCATGAACATAATTTTGATCTTCTTCCAACATCAAACATGAGAAATCTCCTTCCTTACTGTAGACTGGTGAATTCTCTGAGCTATCAGCTTTGGTTACCATTTTGACAAATCCGGTTTCTCTATATAACCTCCTCTCCTGACCACCAAAAATTGGAATAGTGGCATATGTTAAGTCCAGTTTAAGTGACCCACCAATTTTTTTTCCCCAGGACCTTGACAACAGCATGCCAAAGCAGGCTGGGATGTCAGCCACCACAATGTCCATTACTACACTTTTTGCTGGAATTTGGGCCAAGTTGACCACTAAATATTTAATCATCCCCAAGAATTTAACTCTTTTGGAATCAAATGAATATAGGTATTTATATGGATGTGTGATTTGTAGTCCCAGTTGTTCCATGACTGACAGAGGCATAATATTATGGGAAGCTCCAGAATCTAACATACAATTATGTAACAGCAGGTCATGAATAACTAAAGACACATAGAAAGGAGGAGTAGAGGGGTCTATCTCCTCGACATGTGGGCCAAAGACTACCATGGATATTTCTTCTTGAAGATTAAGACTATCTGGAATCACTGGTGCTTCAGGAGGGAGAAATAAAGAAGTGACTTGAGATTGATATACTAGTTGTTTCAACAGCTCAGTTAGGGGAACTGGGATTTTGACTTTCTCAAGTTCTTTTTGCAGATTAAAAGTAGGAGGGGACTTTTCTATTACAACTTGTTTTGACTCTTTATTTTTTGCTGGAGGTTTAACTTCTTTTGATATAGACGCAGCATTAGGAGGAGTGACTACTTTTTAAGAAGAAGGAATTTGATCATCAGATTGCAAAGGTTTGTTCAGGGGACTCTTACCTTTGTCTGTGGCTTTCTGCATTGTTGACTCCTTTTGAGCGCATGCTTCCTTCTGGGGAGGCTCCTCTTCTTGATCCTGAGTTTGAGTTCTCTTCTTGGAAGATCTAAGATCATATCTTCTATTGAAATGTGCTTGCATGAAATCATTAAACTGTTTGCAATAATGATCAATTTATGCATCTTCTGTGTCTCTGATTTCTTCTTCTTCTTCATGCAATGGGCATTCTACTTCATCATTGTTTGAGAAAGCAAGGTTTGCATCTTGTAGTTCATAAGCAGCATCTTTAGTGGAGTCATCTACTGGGCCTTCCAGGTACAATGGGTGTGGTACCTGATCATGCTGCTCCTTCGCTTCTCTTGGCAGTATTTGCAAGAGTGGCTTTCTATACTGAGGATTATAACCTATGTTTTGAACGTTCTGGAAATTCTTGGAGGCTGAGTTGTTGGTTTCCAATTCAATCTTGACCAATTTATTAGAAATATTCTTAATCATTTTTCTCATTTCTTCAATTTTTTCTGAGTCCTTGTCCTGATTTGAAGTGGATACTTCCTCTTTACCTCTCCTTCTGGTGTCTTGTTCAGCTTTCACTTTTAATTTTCCAGTGGAGGAAAATTTTTCTTTCAACTCAAGAGCATCTGACTGAGCATCATCTAGGGTAGCAGGATTTCTTTCCCTGAGGGAGAAACCAAAATCTGAGTCAAAGGCTGCTATGAAACGACTTTAGCAGCATTCTGATGGGGCTTCATATCTGCAGGGAGATTTAGATATGACTTGTTAAATCTTTTGATAAATTCTGACACCCCTTCATTATGTTTCTTCTTAAGTGCATTGAACTTAGTAAGACATTGTCCATGATATTTCTTTTCTCCCCATTTTCTGCGAAAGGTTTTTTCCATATCGTCCCAGGTGGTCACAGAACAGTTTCCTAATGTTTTGAACCATTTTCTGGCTTCACCGTCCAGATATTGTACAAATAATCTTAAGACCACATCTAAATGTTCCACATTAAAGTTTTCTGCTAAAGAGGAGAAGGTCTGAAGATGTTTCTGAGCATCTATTTCATTTTCCCCAGTGAATCTGGGAAAAATCTTCAAATAATCCTGGGGCATATCATTCAACACTTGAGGTAATGCCAGGGGAGCATAATTTTTGAATAAAAAAGTTGGAACATTAGCCATTGGAGGAGGTGGGGGTTGTGCAACAATCTGATGTACAAATGGAGGAAGAGGAGGGGCTGGAAGTGGAGTATGAATAACAACAGGAATATACTGTACAACAGCCTCGGGTGTATATGGTAACAATTCACGGTTAACAGGGGCTACTTTTGTAACTTCTTTGACTTCCTCAGCCTCAGGGGTAGGATGAAAGTTCTCTTTAGTTCTAGCACTTCCCCGGGGTGGGATATCTAAGTAATATTCAAGATTTTCCTCAGTGGAGTCGGGCTTTTCTATTTTGATTTCTTGAGAAGAAGAGGATAGATAATCTTCTACAAAATATTCAGGGATCTCAGTACGAACTGATTTCTTTTCTTTCCAACTTCTTCTACGTATAATCTTCTCAGGGTCAGATACTGAAGGTGTCTTTGACTGTGATGTATCTGACCTCAGATGTGGCTTATGAGGAGCCAGGACTACCAATAGATTTATCAAATAAACAACAGTGGAGTCGCCAAGGTGAGAGATATGCAACTCTTCAACTCTCTGTGCTCACCTGATTAGAGAGTGAATAAGATTTTTCGAGGCCCAGGGAAACTGATATTCTTAAATTCATCCCCGGAAATGATGCCAGAAAGATGTTGTGGACAATATTTGTCACTCCTAGAGACAGCCTAGAGTTTCCATAGACCAGTGCCTAGGACATCTTATCATAGCAAGGAGCATATAATATAACTTGGGTGTCAATCCAAAAGGCTCTCCTGCTATCTCTTGTAAAGAAGGAAATGAATTTTAATGGGACCAGAGCTTACAGAAACTGCCACAGAGAGAGTAATATTGCAGAGACAAAATGCAAAGCTCCAACACAAAAGCATCAGACAGTTAAGAGACAATTTACTGTAAAGAGGGCCGATTCAAATAATATGCCACAGAAATTGAATATCAGAAGGTGTATGGAGGGAAAGAAACATAAGAGGATATTAGTTAACTTTGGTCTGGTACCCAGATACACAACAGAACCACATATGGGCTTATCATTCTAAGAATCCATACATGACAATGGCATTTTAAAACCACCCCCCCAAAGCAACTAATATAGCATAAAGATGAATGAAATGAACATGAAACAATATATCATGCCTAAGCCATATTTAAAGCGCTTGACTGATCCAAGTACGAGCACCAACTAGGATGAATCCTTACCTAAAATCAGTGAGCCACTCGCATTCCAGTACATGATACAAGAAGATATATGAAATGAAAGGTTGTATTAATCACATAAGAGAAGGTTACATACTGTGAAATACCAAATACCAGAATCCTCATCACAGACAGAACTCCTCCTCACTGAGACCCTACGGGCTCTGAAATTTCATACAGAAGCTTTACAAAATGTATACAAATGTGCCTTTCACTGCACAATTTTCTGATACAGGTCTGGAACCCTTACAATGTTTTTCTTCCTCCCCTTTATAGAGGAAGGAGAAGAGAAACTAATAAAAGAGGTAGGTGAAAACAATTAAGTGTTTCATTAAAACAAAATGGCGGAAACATTCCACGCCCATACTATTTTACGGCCATGAAATATTACATGTACTCTACGGCCAGCTCCATGAAGTAAATGCACTGGGTAGAAGATTTCTTTAGAGGTGAGGTGTGAAGAATAAAATATATAACACTCTTTAATTTCATGAGAGAAAAATCTGCTGAAGTGAATCCTGGAGGATAAGATTTTTACGTACTTGTACTCTCTGTCTTCTGAATGCCAATTTGAAATTTAATTTCTTCAATGCCAGGCACCGCATTCCTTGGATCTTTCATTGATTTTGTTTGCTGTGACAATTAATATCTCCACCTGTAAAATCTGCATTTTGAATTTCTCTGGAGGCTTCGGCAGATTTTAACCCCTGCTTCCTTTAATGGTGGTCATCTCATAGCAGCTCCCGGATCTTTTCATAAATTTTTCCCCTGAAACATGGTCTTGTCATGCGTTCTCAGCTTCTGTAATGGAGGCGATGAATCATGATAATTCTTTGCCGCGGAAAACCTACAAAACCCACAAATAAGTTAACGAAACTAGGCACAAGGGTGGTAGATGCGGAAGTGACCGCAGAATAGTGATGTGGACTGAGTGGAACGATGAGGAGATGCAGGGTGGCAGAGAGATGGAGGGTGCCAATGAAAAATACAGTGGAGCGACGATGGATGGGCAAGGCAGAAATACATAGTATAAACATTGAAACATGACACGTAAACGGAGTATATAAATGGTGGAGGCGAACGCAAATGACACGTGGGCGTACGAAAAACCAAATGGAGGAGACGACGTGGAGGCAGACTTGGTCAATCAACTAGATGTGTGAACCATTATGGGCCATACGATTAAAAACGGAATCAACGGTTAATTCTTTACCGGAGGGCGACGGAATGGCGGGTCCGGAGTACTATACATTGAGGCTAAAATTCGCGCAGCTTGGGAGATTGGCAGCCGTTGGATGGAGCGCTTAGGATCAGACAACTATCATAAATTTCACTGCACGTCATTGCTCGGAAGTTAATGTGCGATGAGTGGTGGTATTCAAACAGTGACGCGGGACGCTTGGCACTTGCTGAATGGAATCACTGGGATTTTGAGAATACCGCCCACTGCCGAAAAGTTGTGCGAAATAGACCGGCCAATTTTCAGTGGTTGTTTTTAGGGCGCGGGGACCACCATGGCAAACTGTTTGCAGACCACTGGTTTGTATTTAATCGGACGACACAGAACGTGCCCGACGATCTTACACGGAGGGCGCCGTTTGGTCTAGCGTGAGGTCTAGCTCCCTGGTCATGCGGGGCATAAGTAAGGGGGGGTGAGACGGAAAGGATTTGGGCCCAAAATATCTTCAAATAGGGGTTTTGGGCATTAAAAATGAGATTTTAGAGCTAGGAGAGGGCAACGATAGACAGTTAATGAACTTTGCAAGACAAGGTGAGAGAATTTGAAGATTTAAACCAGATGGCTCATGTAAATTTTAATAAGGAGAAGATCGTGGTCAACACCAGGTTTCAGGATTTCCCCGGAAAACTCTAGACACAATGGCTTGGACCTTATAAGATACAGAAAGTACATGACAATGGCACCATTACATTAACTACCAATGATGGATCTGGACATTCTTTCAAAGAAAACGGTCATCGACTACGACTTTACCATAAACTTCTTAATTGGGAATCCTTCTACCAACAATTACGGGGAGATTCTATAATGCAGATTCTTGCTGAGGAAGATAATTCCTCCTCAGCACTTATTCACAGATCAATTCCTTTATTTCTGAAACTTGTACATAAGTTTTTATTTTTAAATTTTGCCTATATAAACTATTTTTTTACACAGATTTTATTCTTCATGCTATTCCTCTTAAAGGAACAACAATCTTGTGTGCTTTTAATTTCTGTGTTGTTCCTCTTAAGGAACAGTTGTTGTTCCTCTTAAGGAAAAATTGTTGTTCCTCTTAAGGAACAGCGCTTCTGCGTGTTCATCTTTTTGTTGTTCCTTCTAAAAGGAACAACATTTCTGCTAATTGTTTTTGTTGTTCCTTTCAAAAGGAACAACATTTCCACTGAGTGTTTTTGCTGTTCCTTACAAAAGGAACAACATTTCCGCCATTGTTTTTTGTTGTTCCTTCCAAAAGGAATAGCATTTCCGCTGAATCTTTTTGCTATCCCTTCCAAAAGGAACAACATTTTTGTGATGGCTTTTGTTGTTCCTTTCAAAAGGAACAAAAATTTCGATGATTGTTTTTTTTGTTCCTTTCAAAAGGAACAACATTTTTTCCGATTTTTTTTGTTGTTCTTCTCAAAATGAACAACATTTTTTTCGATTGTTTTTGCTATTCCTTTCAAAATGAACAACATTTTTTCCGATTGTTTTTGTTGTTCCTCTCAAAAGGAACATCATTTTTTCAGATTGTTTTTGCTATTCCTTTCAAAAGGAATAATATTTTTTTTCCGATTTTTTTTGTTGTTCCTTTCAAAAGGAACAACATTTCCACAGATTATTTTTTTTGTTCCTCTTAAGGAACAACAACTATTCCATTCAAGGAACAACACTTTTTGAGTATATTTTTCAATATTTTGAGACTTTTTTTGAGAAATTTTCATGATATTTTTAAGGAAAATATACAAATTTATGCAAGGACACAAAAATTAGAGGTTACTTGAATCAACATATCAAAGAGAGATTGTAATCTTTAAAAAAAAAAAAATCTTTGCATTGATAAGAAAAAAGGAAAGGACACAACTATCTATATCACTTCGCTGTCTTTATATTCACTAAAATTAATTTGATTGATTATTTCTATCATGTTGGTTCTTCCCTAATCTTCATAATTCTCTTTGACTTTTATTATTGAATAAGAATAAGGGCATACTTTCCTCTATTGATATGTTCAAACTTCTTCCACCATCCCTACTCTTAAGGAGTGTTGAGCCACCCTTCATACATCAATAGGCAAGTGCTATATAAAAGAAAAAGAAAAGAAAAATACATCTATACAACAATTCTATGATATGTCAGATGGAGAGTAGGGGGTCTCATTACGAACCAACCTACCATGATCATAAGGAAGTAGTGAAGTGGCTTTCTCATCATGGCCACCACACCATGGATATGATACAATGGGAAACTTAGAAAGATAAACAGTCCTAGGAACAGGAGGTCTCATCACGAGCCGGCCTGCCCACCTTTCACTTCTTCCCAGTGAATGGCATTATGATTCATCTGGTTCCCAAACTAGCACAATGGTCTCCATCATGACATCATAAAGCACTTTCCTAGGCATATATAAAGGATTATGGTTCCAAGGGTGAAAAAGAAACTTTGTCAAGGTTATGGACACATGTGGGCAATAGAGCTCTGTTAATGGTATTAGAGTCATATTTTTCACAACTCAATAGTAATTATAAACCCTTTTCTTATATCTTTATCATATATATACATTTTAGATTATGATCCTAAACCCTTTTGATTGAACCTTTATACATGAAATATTATCTATCAATCAATCATAATGGTTTAAGTGAATATTGACCGCATAAGCACTTTTATTTATGTCTACTTTCCTTTCCCTTATTTTTGAATCATTACATAGCATTTCATATCTATTCATGATTTCATAATATGCCTCGATTTCAGCAATTCGATAATTTTTGGATCATATCATAATTATGTATGCCTTTCTATAATGTACAACTACCTGCGGTACACTGCTCCTTCATTTGACAGTCGAGGGCGACCTATCATATTTCAGGGGGATGTGGGTGATGCCTGTATATGAATCAATTCTCTATGATCATCAATTCCCAGAAATAACAAGTTTAACGGTATTTATTTTGACTTGCACGGGGAGCTATTCCATTGCCATTTCTATGTATTATTGTGAAGAACTAACAGAGTGCAGGATTTAGATGAAATGGGAGGACGATCCATATGTAGTGAACCTCTAGTACTAACCATTTCCGACGCTGCACGAGAAATTTTGGAGAGATCAGGGTGGATTACGTACCTTACGTGACTATCGCAGCCCCATGAAACTGTGGCTATCAAATTTTTGCAGAACTTGCAGGAGAGTTATTCCATGGTAAGAGGTAGGAAAATAATAGTGACAGAGGCAGTAATTGTCGAGGTATCTAGTATACTGGTAGTTGGACCCATATGGACTCATAAAAAAGTAAAACTTCAAGAAGCCATGAACATCTTTCTGGACGAAGGACAGACCCTGATCATCAAAGGAAAAGGAGTCCAACCAAAAACTCTGGGAGAACCATGGACAAAACTGGCTAGAGTATTCCAAAGCTACATTACATGCAACGGAAGAAAGGATGTAGTAAGACCATGCCACCTTAAATTATTAGCAGTACTAAAACAGAAATGCGTTGTGAATTTGCCTGCATTTTTAAATTTTTTACTGCATGACGTTGCTCGGAGCATAAGGAAACCTCGTCATACAGAGATGGTTGTAAGCCACCACTGTCTAATTCGATTAATATTTAGTTACAATCTTGCCCAGCAATAGACTAGCTGGGAAGAATTGGTATTCTCAATTGACTGAGGAACAACCTTACCTGCCCCAAAACGAAAAAGAGTCACTAGCACGGAAAACAAACCTATGAAACATAGACAGTTCTCCAGATTAAGAAGAAATAAGGGAATGGTGGGAACCCTTTAGGTTAGCAGCAACCAACTTGTGGAATTACCTAGTTCTGAAGAAGACCAACCCCTGCAACTTGAAGGAGGAGAAGATCAGGAAGAAGAGCAACCCCCACAACTTGAAGGAGGAGAAGATCAGGAAGAAGAAGAAAATAACCATACCATTGGAGAAGAGCAGGAAGAAGAAGAAAGTAACCATGCCAATGAAGAAGAAAGGGAGGAAGCAGAACCTCTCGTAACCTCCAACGCAAGCCCACTGCAGAATCCATTACAGCAGGATGAATTGGCCCAAATTTTGGCCAATATGAGTGAATATATACAACCCCACAGTCTGCACAATATTAGCATTGAGATAGAACAATTGCAGGAACATTCTCTCATCAGCAAGGACATGATTGAGGAAATTCATTTTGAAGAGGCAGAAGAAGAAACCCCTTAGAAAACGGCAGAAAAAACTAGGGTTACTTCCCTTGAGGTACCTAGCCTGGAGAATATGATTACTGAAAGCATAGAAGTAAGCCTGGGTGAGTGCACGGCCACTGGAGAACAAACCCTAGCCGAGCAACCAAGTACATAAAAAGGAATAGTTGTTCCTTCCAAGAAGAAGAAGAAGACAAATGAACTTGAGAAGCTGCGGAGGGAACGGAAAAAGCTCCAAAAGTTAGTAAAACAACTCAGGCAGAGGATTAGGGTGCTAAAAAAGGGGAAAGTCTCTAAAAGAACCCCGAAAATAAAGAATGCAACCATCCAAATGGAAACCCATAATACAAGGGCCATGGAGACTCAAACCAAGCCCATATTCATTTAGGATAACAAGGAACAACAGGAAGTTGCTATGGATGCAGTTGCCCAAACTGAAAATGTACAGGTCTGTGAAAAATATGTTCAGACCGAGGCACTTTCCTCTAGCAATATGGCCAATAAAGAGACATAGAATGTAGGCACTCGACATTGTAATAAGAAAACCCAGGTATATCTTCAACCCAAAAATTCTTTGATAAAAGACCCTGGTATAGAAAAACTCCAAGAGGATCTCACACAGGCTAAGAGGGCTAGAGAAAAGCTCGAAGAAGAGACTGTTCCCAAAAATAAATACCAAAAATTATAGCAAAAATTAAAGGACATCAATGCATCAGAGGTAGAAGCTTTCGATAGATGTCAAAAGGCAGAAGATAAAGTTGAAAAGGTAAGGAATAGATTAAAAACGGTCAGGAATCAGATGTATACTGTCTGTTCTTTATACACAGATGTTATAGCATGTAGGTGCCCTCCAAAAAATTATGCTTTGTTTTTATTAGAAATATATTTGTAGTTAAAAATTAAGGTTGTAAAGGCAGGAAAACCTATAGAATTAGAAATTGTAGGTGATTTTATAAGCTGCAGCAAACTCTATGGAGTAAAATTCCAGCGTCTACTTTGTGAATTTTATTTGCACAATTTTATATTGGCTGAGGAAATGGAGACAAATCCCAGCCCTTTTGTGGGCGATATCCAATTTCAAGCATTAATTTCATTTTCTGTTAACCAGTTAAAATGTCTCAAGGCCTATAACACTTCTCAGAGCCAAGAAAATGGGTTAGACCTTTGGGTTAGGGGTGAACTGAGAAACCCATTACAATTGTGGGCTAGGCAGAAAATCTTAATGACAAAGGAGGGTGTGATCCAAACATTGGGACCCATATAGAAAGCAATCATCCTGGATGGGGTAGAATATTTTCTATCCATTAGAGACCAGGCCATAGTAGTAGCTAAACTCCGATGGAATATTTCCAATTGGAATATTCAAGACAGAGAGCCATTCAATTACAAAAAATTTGAGGTAGCTGCCAACCGCCTCGTTATCTATAGTAACCTCGTCTTGAGGGAAGGCTCGTATTGGCTAGGTTGTAGATATCGCAGCCCTATTATCTGGTATCCTGTAGCAGACCATAAGGCCAAATATGAATTACCTGAAGGGCAGACAGGGCATGTTTTTGAATTTTTAGCTGCAAATCATGGTTTTAGACCACTTAATGAAAAACCCTCTCCAGCCTATTCTCTAACTGCTTTACATGTAAATTATGGTTTTCATGAGGACATGAAAAAGGGTAAGCAGGGGGGTGTGTTGAGCATTGGAAAAGGTATGCATTTTTCATTTATTTCTTCATCTTTTTCCTTTAATCATAACTCCTTTATGTTCTAGAACGATAATATATCAAATAATTACAATAGAATTGAGGATATTAGAGCTTATTGCGAAATTAACTAAATATTGTCTTTTCTTCTATATAGGAACTAAATGAAGTGAGAAGCCACCATTAGGAAGGAAGAGATAAGGCAGATGTAACTGATTTCCCTTCAACAAAAGGCCGTAGCCAGACAAGAAGACCAAGATCAGAGCGCATAGTCAAAGTAAAGAAAGGAACAGCGCGGCACCAGCGCAAGAAGACAAAATGATAGCTGAAGAAGGAAGATAGAGAGAATCCCTCAAGATCTCTCAATCCTGAGGGATCGCTGCTCAAAGTTATCTGTGCTTCTTGTTTCCTTCGCTGGCTGTTATAAAAGAACACCGTTTGTAGAAATGAAAAGGAGAGACATCTTATGATTTTCAAATTTCCTTTTGTAATTTCAGAATTGTTCATCGACTCTCGTTAACAAAAACAGAGTATGATTGTTTGTACACTCTGCTACATATGATTAATACATGAATTCGGTTGTCGTTCCATTAAGTTGATACTGGAGTAATTAGGTGGTGCTTCACTTCCGGCTAAGGGCCCAACCCTGGTGGATCCACTTTCTACTTGTACCTTTAATTTCCTATTTCAGTCGTGTGATGGTTTGCATTAGTTTTCATTTCCTTTAAACCACATTGCTTCACAATTACCTTAGTTTAAAGCTTACTGTCTAATGATTTGTGAAATTGGTGTGCTGCATCAGTGAATTGCGTTGTCATTCCTTTCCACATAACAAGAGTATTCATTCTTTTATAATTTGTATTGTTATGCATTTCAATTAAAGAGTTTTGCTATTCAGGATTGTTGTTCATTTCATCTGCATTCATAGATTGTTGTTCATTGCCACTAGAAAAAGTTGTTTATTTCCAGTAAATAGATTTTTTGTTCATTCCTGTTAATTAGCTTTACTGTTTATTCCTTTTTGCAAGAATTTGTTTTTTCTTTGAAGTGTTATTACAAAAATCTTGTTCATTCTATTTTCACTAGCAGCATTAGTGATTTAACATAGTTACCATTTCCATTTAATTGCTTCAGTGTGGAATGCAAGATCATCAACTGTAAAGGACATTGGTTATTACTGCCTACGTTCTCAGATTGATTACCTTGTTCATATTTGATTTCATTTACATCAGTTGATAGAGGAAAGAGTTATTGTTACTGCATCCTTGACTGATGATTGTTGAGTGATTGTTTGAACTACAAAACATTGAATTTTAGATTATTGAAATTAGATTTTATTTTCAAGCATCCGTTTACTTTTTTATTTGAGACACTGTACTGCACATTGAAGAACATTAATATTAGATTAAATTTCCACCTAAGACTGAGTACACTCTTTAGATAAAAATTCGTACCTAGATTAATAATTAAAGTATGATAAACAGGAGTTAAAAAGACACCTTTTATACCTCAACAGTAACCTTAACCTTAACCAAACCTTTGACCTTAACCTTAAGCTGAACCTTAACCTTCCCCTTAACCTTGACCTTAACCTTAACTTAACCTAAATATTAATCTTAACCTTACCCTTAACCTTAACTTTAACCTCCCCAAACCCTTAAGGTTAGGTTAAGGTCAAGGTTAAGGTTATGGTTAAGGTTAAGGTTAGGTTAACATTAGGTTAAGGTTTGGACAAGGTTAGGGTTAGGTTAAGGTTAAGGTTAAGGTTAGGTTAATGTTAAAGTTAGGTCATAGTTAAGGTTAAGTTAAGTGTAAAGTCAAGGTTAATGTTACGTTAAGGGTAAGGTTAAGGTTAAGGGTAAGGTTAAGGTTAGGTTAAGGTTAAGGTTATGGTTAAGGTTAGGTTAAGGGTAAAGTTAAGGTTAAGGTTAGGTTTAGGTTAAGGTCACGGTTATGGGTAAAGTTAAGGTCAAGGTTAGGGTTAGGTTATAGTTAAGGTTAAGGGTTTGTACAAGGTTAGGGTAAGGTTAAGGTTAAGGTTAGGTTAGGATAAGGTCAAGGTTAAGGTTAAGGTTATGGGTCTAGTTAGGTTAAGCATAAGGTTATGGTTAAGGTTAAAGTCAAGGATAAGAGTTTGGTTATTGTTAAGGTTAAGGATAGGTTAAGTTAAGGTTAAAGTTAAGGTTAACGTTAGGTTATGGGTAAAGCTAAGGTTAATGTTAGGGTTAAGGTTAGGGGAAGTTTAAGGTTAAGGTTAGGTTAAGGGTAAGATAAGGTTAATGTTAAGGTTAAGGTTAGGTTAAGGTCAAGGTAAAGGTTAAGGTTAAGGTCAAGGTTAATGGTAAATTTAAGGTCATGGTTAGGGTTAGGTTATAGTTAAGGTTAAGGCTAGGTTAAGGGTAAATTCAAGGTTAATGTTAAGGTGAAGGTTAAGGGTAAGGTTAAGGTTATGGGTTACAGGTTTAGTCAGGTTAAGGTTAAGGTTAACGTTAAGGTTAAGGTCAAGGTTAAGGGTAAGGTTAAGGTTAAGGTTAAGGTCAAGGTTGAGGTTAAGGTTAAGTTAGGTTAAGGGTAAGGTTATAGTTAGGTTAAGGTTAAAGTGAAGTCCTGTGTAGCTAAGACCAGTGCTAGGAACATTACCTCTTTAAGATGTTCAAAAGCCTTAGTTGCTTCAGGAGTCCATGAAAATGCATATTTCTTTAATAATCACTTTAAAGGTGTTTCTATTCTCCCATAATTCTTAATAAACTTGCGATAATACCCTGTTAACCCAAGAAATCCTCGCAACTGCTTTATGGTTGTAGGAAATTTCCATTCCTTATGGCTTTAATTTTGTTAGGGTCTATCTTTAACACCCTCGTGAGATACAATATGACCCAGAAATTCCACCTCTTCTACTCTAAAGAAACATTTGGATGTTTTTGCATATAATTGTTTCTCCTGCAATAGTTTGAGCACCCTGTCAACATTTTGAACATGATCCTTCCAAGACCTGTTGTAGATTAGTATATCATCAAAAAATACTAGCACAAATTTTCTAAGGAAGGGTTTGAAAATGGAATTCATCGACCCTTGAAATGTAGAAGGTGCATTGGTAAGGCCAAAAGGCATGACCAAAAATTCATAATGACCGTCATGAATTCGAAATGTTGTTTTCGGAATATCTTTAGTCTTCATTCTAATTTGATGATATCACTTCCTGTAATCAAATGAATAGCATGATCATGATCACGAATAGGTGGGAGTCCTTACCTTAACCTTTACCCTTACCCTTAACTATAACCTAACCCTAACCTTGACCAAACCCTTAACCTTAACCTTAACCTGACTAAACCCATAACCTTAACCTTAACCTTAACGTTACCCTTAACCTTAACCCTAACCTTACCCTTAACCTTAACTTTAACCTTAACCTTCCTATAACCTTAACCTTAACCTTAACCCTAACCTTAACCTTCCCCTAACCTTAACCCTAACCTTAACCTTAACTTTACCCTTAACCTAACCTTAACCTTAAATTTAACCTTAAATTAACCTTAACCTTGACCAAACCCCTAACTTTAACCTTAACCTTGACCTTAAACTTAACGTTAACCTTAACCTTACCCGTAACCTTAAACTTAACCTTGACCTTAACTATAACCTAACCCTATCCTTAGGTTAAGTTCAAGGTTAGGTTAAGAGTAACATTAAGGTTAAGGTTAAAGTTAAGGTTAAGGTTAGGTTATAGTGAAGGTTAAGGTGAAGGTTATGGGAAGGTTAAGGTTAAGGTTAAGGTTAAGGTTTGGTCAAGGTTAGGGTTAGGTTATAGTTAAGGTCAAGGTTAAGGTTAGGTTAAGGTTAAGGTTACGTGTTTAGTCAGGTTAAGGTTAAGGTTAAGGTTAGGTTAAGGGTAAATTCAAGGTTAAGTTTATGGTTATGGGAAGGATAAGCTTGAGGTTAAGGGGTTGAGGTTAGGTTAAGGTAAAGTCATCGTTAAGGTTAGGTTAAGGTTAAGGTTTAGGTTATGGTTATGGGAAGGCTAAGGTTAAGGTTATAGTTAATGTCAAGGTTAAGGTTAAAGTTATGGTTAAGGTTAAGGTTAGGTTATAGTGAAGGTTAAGGTTAAGACCCGTAACCTTAAACCTTAACCTTAACTTAACCTTAAACATAACCTTACCTTAACCTTAACCTTAATATTAACCTAACTATAACCTTACCTTAACCTAACTTAACCTTAACCTTAACCTTAACCTTAACCTTAGGTTAAGGTTAAGGTTAAGGTTAGGGTAAGGTTAGGGTAAAGGTTCAGGTTAAGTTTAAAGTTAAGGGTTTGGTCAAGGTTAGGGTTAGGTTATAGTTAAGGTCAGGTTAAGTTTAAGGTTAAGGTTAGGTTATGGTTAAGGTTAGGTTAAGGTTAAGATTAAGGTTAAGGTTAAGAGTAAGTATAAGGTTATGATTAAGGTTAAGGTTAGGGTTAGTTTATAGTTAAGGTTAAGGTTAAGGTTAAGGTTAGGCTAAGGGTAAACTTAAGGTTAAGGTTAAGGTTTGGTCAGAGTAAGGTTAAGGTTAAGGTTAAGGATAAGGTGAAGGTTAAGGGTAAGGTTAAGGTTATGGTTAAGGCTAAGGTTAAGGTTAGGTTAAATTTAAGTTTAAAATTAAGTTTAAGGGTTTTGGAAGGTTACGATTACGACCTAGGTTATAGTTAAGGTTAAAGGTAAGGTTAGGTTTAAGGTTAGGGTAAGGTTAAGTGTAAGATTAAGGTTAACCAAGACTTACCTTAACCTTAACCTTAACCTTAACCTTAAACTAACCTTAACCTGACTAAACCCGTAACTTGAACCTTAATGTAACCTTAACCTTGAATTTAACCTTAACCTAACCTTAACCTTAACCTTAACCTTAACTTTACCCTTAACGTAACCTTAACCTTAACCTTAACCTTAAGGTTAAGGTTAAGGGTAAGGTTAAGGTTAATTTTAAGGTCAAGGTGAAGGTTAACGTTAACCTAACCTTAACCTCACCTTAACCTTTGCCTAACCTTAACCTTAACCTTACCCATAACCTTAACCTTAACCTTAACCTTGACCTTAACTATAACCTAACCCTAACCTTGAGAAAACCCTTAACCTTAACGTGACTAAACCTGTAACCTTAACCTTAACCTTACCCTTAACCTTAACTTATCCTTAACCTTAACCTTAACCATAATCTTAACCTCACATTAAGGTTAAGGTTAAGGGTAAGGTTAGGTTAAGGGTAATGGTTAAGGTTAAGGTTACAGGTTTAGTCAGGTTGACGTTAAAGTTAACGGTTAATGTTAAGTTTAACAGCTAATGTTAAGGTTAAGGTTAGGTTAATGTTAAGATTAGTTTAAGGGTAAAGTTAAGGTTATGGTTAGCGTTAAGGCTAGGGTAAGGTTAGGGTTAGGTTAAGGTTAAGGTTAGGTAAATGTTAAGGTTAAGGTTAAGGTTAGGTTAAGGTTAAGGTTAGGTAAGGGTAAGGTTAATGTTAAGGTAAAATTTAAGGTTAAGGTTAGGTTAAGGGTAAAGTTAAGGTTAAGGTTATGGTTAACGTTAGGTTAAGGGTAAAGTTAAGGTTAAGGTTAGGTCAAGGTTAAGATTACTGGTTACAGGTTTAGTCAGGTTAAGGTTAAGGTTAAGGTTATGGGCTTAGTCAAGTTAAGGTTAAGGTTAAGGATAAGGGGGTAATGTTAAGGTTAAGGTTAAGGGGAAGGTCAAGGTTAAGGTTAAGGTTATGGTTATGGGAAGGTTAAGGTTAAGGGTTTAGTTAAGGTTAAGCTAAAGGTTAATGTTAAGGGTTTGGTCAAGGTTAGGGTTAGGTTATAGTTAAGGTCAAGGTTAAGATTAGGTTATAGTGAAGGTTAAGGTTAAGCCCCGTAACCAAAACCTTAACCTTAATCTTTATTTTACCTTAACCTTAACTATAACCTAACCCTAACCTTGACCAAAGCCTTAACCTTAACCTTAGCCTTAACCTGACTAAACCCATAAACTTAACCTAACTTAACCTTAACCTTGACCTTGACCTTGACCTTAACTATAAACTAACCCTAACCTAAACCTTTACCTAACCTTAACCTTAACCTTAACCATAAGCTTAACCTTAACCTTGACCTTAACATTAACCTTAACCTTAACCTTATCTTACCCTTAACCTTAATTTATCCTTAACCTTAACCTTGACCTAACCATAACCTTAACCTTAAACTTACCTATAACCTAACCCTAACCTTAACCTTCAATATAACCTAACCTCAACCATTACCTTAACCTTAACCTTACCCTAACCTTAACCTTAACCTTAGCCTTAACCTGACTAAACCCATAACCTTAACCTTACCTTAACCAAACTTTAAGCTTAACCTTAACCTTAACCATAACCATAACCTTGACCAAATGCTTAACCTTAACCTTAACCTGACTAAACCCGTAACCTTAACCTTAACCATAACCTGACTAAGGGTTATGCTTAGGGTTAGGTTAAGGTTAAGATTAGGTTAGGTTAAGGGTAAGGTTAAGGTTAAGGTTAAGATCAAGGTTAAGGTTAGGTTAAGGGTAATGTTAAGGTTAAGATTAGGCTAAGGTTACGGTTAATGTAAAGCTTAAGCTTGATGTTAAGGGTTTGGTCAAGGAGTTTAAGGATATGGTTAAGGTTAAGGTTAAGGTTAAGGTTAAGGTTAAGGTTAGGGTTAAGGTTAGGGTAAGGTTAAGGTTAAGATAAGGGTAAGGTTAAGTTTAAGGTTAGGTTACGGTTAAGGTTAAGGTTAAGGTTAAGGTTAAGGTTAGGTTTAGGTTAAGATAAGAATAAGGTTAAGGTTAAGGTTAGGGTAAAGGTTAAGGTTAAGTTTAAGTTTAAGGATAAGGTTAAAGTTAACTTAAGGGTAAAGGCAACCAGTAACCTTAACCTTAACCTTCACTATAACCTAACCCTAACCTTGACCAAACCCTTAACCTTAACTATAACCTAACCTTAACCTTTACGAAACCCTTAACCTAAACCTTGACTTCATTCTTAACATAACCTTAACCTTAACCATAACCTTAACCTTAAATTAACCTAACTTAACTTTGACCTTGACCTTGACCTTAACCATAACCTTAACCTTAACCTTACCCTAACCTTAAGGGTTTAGTCAGTTTAAGCTTAAGGTTAAGGGTTTGGTCAAGGTTAGGGTTAGGTTAAGGTTAAGGGTGAAGGGTAAGGGTAAGTTTAAAGTTAAGTTTAGGTTAAGGGTAAACTTAAGGTTAAGGTAAGGGTTAAGGTTAAGGTTAAGGTTAAGTTAGGTTAAATTAACGTTAAGGTTAAGGTCAAGGTTAAGGTTAAGTTAGGTTAAGGTAAGGTTAAGGTTAAGGTTACATTAAGGTTAAGGTTAAGATTAGATTAAGGGTAAACTTAAGTTTAATATTAGGTTAAGGTCGGGGTTAAGGTTAGGTTAAGGGTAAATTCAAGGTTAAGGTTAGGTTAAGGGTAAGGGTTTGGTCAAGGTTAGGGTTAGGTTATAGTTAAGGTCAAGTTAAGGTTAAGGTTAAGGGTTTGGTAAAGGTTAAGGTTAGGCTATAGTAAAGGTTAAGGTTAAGGGTAAAGATAATGTTATGGTTAAGGTTTAGGTTAGGGTTAGGTTATAGTTAAGGTTAAGATTACGTTAAGGGTAAAGTTAAGGTTAAGGTTAGAGTTGAGGTTAGGAGAAGGTTTTAGTTAAGGTTATGGTTAAGGTTAAGGTTAGGTTAAGGTTAAGGTTAAGGTTAGGTTAAGGGTAAAGTTAAGGTTAGGTTAGGTTAAGGTTAAGGTTAGGTTAAGGTTAAGGTTAAGGGTTTGGTCAAGGTTAGGGTTAGGTTATAGTTAATGTTAGGTTAAGGTTAGGTTAAGGGTAAAGTCAAGGTTAAGGTGAAGGTTAAGGGTAAGGTTAAGGTTAAGGTTATGGGTTTGGTCAGGTTGAGGATAAGGTTAAGGCTTTGGTCAATTTTAGGGTTAGGTTAAAGTTAAGGTTAATGTTATGTTAAGGGTAAATTAAGGTTTAAGGTTATGGTTAAGGTTAAGGGTAAGATAACGTTAAGGTTAAGGTTAAGGTTAAGGTTGAGGGGGTAAGGTTAAATTCAAGGTCAAGGCTACGGTTAGGTCAAGGTTAAGGTTAAGGCTAAGGATAAAGATAAGTTAAGGTTAAGGGTAAGATAAGGTTAAGGTTAAAATTAGGTTAAGGGTAAAGTCAAACCTTAAACTTAACCTTAAGTTTAACCTTAACCTTCCCTAACCTTAACCTGAAAATTAGCCTAACCTTAACCATAACCTTAACCTGACTTTACCCTTAACCTAACCTTAACCTTACCCTAACCATAACCTTAACTTTACCCTTAACCTGATCTTAACCTTAACCTAACCTTAACCTTGACTTTACCCTTAACCTAACCTTAACCTTTACCTAACCTTAACCTTAATCTTAGCCATAACCTTAACCTTAACCTTAACCTTGACCTTAACTATAACCTAAGCCTAACCTTGACCAAACCCTTAACCTTAACATTAACCTGACTAAACCCATAAACTTCACCTTAACCTTACCCTTAACCTTAACTTATCCTTAACGTTAACGTTAACCGTAATATTAACCTCAGGTTAAGGTTAAGGTTAAGGGTAAGGTTAGGGTTAAGGGTAAAGGATAAGTTTAAGGTTAAGTTTACAGGTTTAGTCAGGTTAAGGTTAAGGTGAAGGGTTTGGTCAAGGTTAGGGTTAGGTTATAGTTAAAGTCAAAGTTAAGGTTAAGGTTAAGGTTCAGGTTAATTTTATGGTTAAGGTTAGGTTAAGGTTAAGGTCAAGGTTAGGTTAAGGTTAAGGGTGAAGGTCAAGGTTAAGGTTAAGGTTAGGTTAAGGTTTAGGTTTAGGTTAAGGTTTAGGTTTAGTTTATAGTGAATTTTAAGGCTAAGACATGTAACCTTAACCTTGACCTTACCCTTAATATTAACCTTAACCTAGCTTTAACCTTCACTTTACCCTTAAATTAAACTCAACCTTCACTATAACATAACCCTAACCTTGAACAAACCCTTAACCTTAACCTTAATATTACCCTTAAGCTTAAAATTAACCTTAACCTTACTAAAATCGTAACCTTAACCTTAACCTTAAACTTAACCTCACTATAACCTAACCCTAACCTTGAAAAAACCCTAACCTTAACCCTAACCTTAACCTTAACTTTACCCTCAACCTAACCTTAACCTTAACTATACCTTTAACCTAATCTTAACCTTAACCTAACCTTAACCTGACCCTTAACCTTGACCTTAGCCTTAACTTAACCTAACCTTAACCTTAACCTTAACTATAACCTAAAACTAACCTTGACCAAACCCTTATCTTAACCTTATCTTAACATTATCCTAACCTTAACCTTATGCTTAACCTAAGTATAACCTTACCCTTAACCTTAACCTTGACCTTAACTATAACCTAACCCTAACCTTGACCAATCCCTTAACCTTAACCTTAACCTGGCTAAAAATGTAACCTTAACATTAACCTTACCCCCTTAACCTTAACCTTAACCTAATCTTAACCTTAACTAAAACCTAACCCTAACCTTAACCAAACCCTTAACCTTAACCTTAACTTGAACCTTCACCTTAACCATAACCCTAACCTTAACCTAGCCTTAACCTTAACCTTAACCTAACTTTAACCTTAACCTAACCTTAACATTAACCTTAACATAACTATAACCTTACCCTTAACATTAACCTTGACATTAACTATAACCTAACCCTAACCTTGACCAAACCCTTAACCTTAACATTAACCTAACTAAACCCATAACCTTACTGTTAACCTTAACCAAACCTTAACCTTAACCTTAACGTTAACCTAACCTTAACCTTAACTTTACCTTAACCTTGACTTTATCCTTAACCTAACCTTAACCTTCACCAAACCCTTAACGTTAACCTTAGCCTTAACTTTATCCTGAACCTAATCTTAACTTTAACCTAACCTTAACCTTAACTTTAACATTAACATAACCTTAACATTGACCTTAACCCAAGGTTAAGATTATGGTTAAATTTAAGGTTAAGTGTAAGGTTAAGGGTAAGGTTAGGGTTAAGGTTAGGGTAAGGTTAGGGTTAGGTTAATGTCAAGGTTAGTTTAGGTTAGTTTAGGTTAAGGTTAAGGTTAATGTTAATGTGAGGTTAAGTTTAAGGTTATGGTTAAGGTTACGTTAAGGTGAAGGTTAGGTTAAGGTTAAGGTTAAGGTTAAGGATAAAGATAAGGTTATGGTAAAGGTTAAAGTTAGGGTTAGGTTATAGTTAAAGTTAAAGTTAGGTTAAGGGTAAGATAAGGTTAAGGTCAAGGTTATTTTAAGGTTAAGGTTATGGGTTTGATCAAGGTTAGGGTTAGGTTATAGTTAAGGTCAAGGTTAAGGTTAGGTTATAGTGAAGGTTAAGGTTAAGATAAGGTTAAGGTTAAGGTTAAGGTTAAGGTTAGGTAAAGGTTAAGGTTAAGGTTAATGTTAAGGGTTTGATGAAGGTTAAGGTTAGGTTATAGTTAAGGTTATAGGTTTGGTTAGGTTAAGGTTAAGGGTAAGGTTAGGTTAAGGGTAAAGTTAAGGTTAAGGGTGAAATCAAGGGTTTAGTTAGGTTAAGGTTAAGGTTAAGGGTTTGGTCAAGGTTAGGGTTAGGTTAAGGTTAAGGGTAAAGTTAAGGTTAAGGTTAGGTTAAGGTTAATGTTAAGGTTAGGCTAAGGTTAAGGTTAAGGGTTTAGTTAAGGTTAAGGTTAGGTTAAGGTTAGGGTTAAGGTTAAGGTTAACGGTAAGATAAGCTTAAGGTTAAGGTTAGGTTAAGGGTAAAGTAAAGGTTAAGGTTAGGTTAAAGTTAGGTTAAGGTTAAATTTAAGGTTAGGTTAAAGTTAGGTTAAGATTAAAGTTAGGTTAATGTTAAAGTTAGGTTAGGTTATAGTTAGGTTAAGGTTAAAGTTAAGGTTAAGGTTAAGGTTTGGTCAAAGTTAGCGTTATGTTATTGTTAAGGTTAAGATAATGTTAAGTTTAAGGATAAGCTTAAGCTAAGCTTAAGCTTAGGTTAAGTTAAGGTTAAGGTTAAGGTTTGGTCAAGGTTAGGGGAAGGTTAAGGTTAAGGTTAGGTTAAGGATCAGGTCAAGGTTAAGGTTAGGTTAAGGGTAAGGGTTTGGTCAAGGTTAGGGTTAGGTTATAGTTAAGGTTAGGTTAAGTTTAAGGTTAATAGTTTGGTCAAAGTTAGCGTTAGGTTATAATTAAGGTTAAGGTTAAGGTTAGGGGAAGGTTATGGTTAAGGTTAAGGTTAAGGGTTTGGTCAAGGTTAGGTTAAGGTCAAGGTTAAGGTTAAAGTTAGGTTAAGTTTAAGGTTAAGGTTAATGTTATGGTTAAGGTTAAGGTTAGGTTAAGGTTAAGATAAGGTTAAGGTTAAGGTTAGGTTAAGGTTAAGATAAGGTTAAGGTTAAGGTTAAGGTTAGGTTAAGGTTAAGGGTGAAGGTTAAGGGTAAGGTTAAGGTTAAGGTTAAGGTTAGCCTTAACCTTCACTATAACCTAACCTTAACTATAACCTAACCCTAACCTTAACAAAACCTTAACTTAACCATAACCATAACCTTAACCTTACCTTTAACCTTAAGCTTAAGCTTAACCTAACCTTATCTGTGACCTTCATTATAACCTAACCCTAACCTTGACCAAACCTTAACCTTAACCTTAAATTAACCTTAAAATTAACCTTAAATTTCCCATAACCATAACCTTAACCTTAACTTTACCCTTAACCTTAACCTTATGTTTGCCTAACAATAACCTTACCCTTAACCTTAACCTTGACCTTAACTCTAAGGTAACCCTAATCTTATACTTAACCTTAACCCGAACCTTAACCATAACTTTACCATTAACCTAATATTAACCTTACCCTAACCTTACGCTTAACCTTACCCTTAATCTTAACCCTAACCTTAACCTTAACTTTACGCTTAACCTAATATTAACATTACCCTAACCTTAACCCTAACCTTACCCTTAATGTTAACCTTAACCTGAGGTTAAGATTATGGTTAAGGTTAAGGTTAAGGTTAAGGCTAAGGTTAAGGGTTTGGTCAAGGTTAGGGTTAGGTTATAGTTAAGGTAAAGGTAAAGGTTAGGTTATAGTAAAGGGTAAGGTTAAGGTTAAGGTTAAGGTCAAGTTCAAGGTTAAGGTTAATTTAAGGTTAAGGGTAAGGTTAAGGGTAAGGTTAAGGTTAAGGTTAAGGGTTTGGTCAAGGTTAGGGTTAGGTTATAGTGAATTTTAATGTTAAGTTAAGGGTAAAATCAAAGTTAGGGTTAGGTTAAGGTTAAGATTAGGTTAAGGGTAAAGTTAAGGTTAAGGTTAGGATTACAGGTTTAGTCAAGTTAAGGTTAAGGTTAAGGGTAAGGGTAATTTTAGGGTTAAGGTTAGGGTAAGGTTAGGGTTAACCTAAACCTTAACCTTAACCTTAAACCAACTAAACCCTTAACCTTAACCTTAACCTGACTAAACCCATAACCATAACCTTAACCTTAACCTTAACCTGACTAATCCCATAACCTTAAATTCAACCTTAACTTTACCCTTAACCTAACCTTAACCATAACCTTAACCTTAAAATCAAACATACCCTTAGCTAACCTTAACCATAAATTTACCCTTAACCTTAACATTAACCTTAACCTTAACCATAACATTAATATTAACCTTAACCTAAACCTTTACCCTAACCTTTCCCTTAACCTTAACCTTTACCAAACCCTTAATCTTAACCTTAACCTAACCTTAACCTTGATCTTAACCTTGACCTTAACTATAACCTAACCCTAACCTTGACCAAACCCTTAACATTAACCTTAACCTTAACCCTAACCCTAACCTTAACCTTAACCTTAACCTTAACCCTAAACTTATCCTTAACCTAACCTTAAATTTAACCTCAGTCTTAACCTTGACTTTACCCTTAACCTAACATTAAGGTTAAAGTTAAGTTAGGCTAAGGTAAGTTTAAGGTTATGGTTAGGTCAAGGTTAAGGTTAAGGTTAATGTTAGGGATAAGTTAAAGTTAAGGGTAAGACAAGGTTAAGGTTAAGGGTTTGGTTAAGGTTAGGGTTAGGTTATAGTTAAGTTTAAGGGTTTGGTCAAGGTTAGGGTTAGGTTATAGTTAAGGTTAAGGTTAAGTTTAAGGTTAGATAAAGGTTAAGGTTAAGGTTATGGTTATGGGAAGGTTAACATTATGTTATAGTTAACCTTAACCTAACCTTAAATGGCTATGGGAAAGTTAAGGTTAGGTTATAGTTAACCTTAACGTAACCTTAACCTTACCTTAACCTTTACCTAACCTTAACCTTAACCTTAAACTTAACCTAACCTTAACCTTGAACTTAACTATAACCTAACCCTAACCTTGACCAAACCCTTAACCTTAACCTAACTTAACCTTAATATTCACCTTGACCTTAACCTTAAGATTACCATTACCCTAACTTTAATCTTAACCTTCCCATAACCATAACCTTAACCTTTACTTTACCCTTAACCTAACCTTAACCTTAAACTTAACCTAACCCTAACCTTGACCAAACCCTTAACCTTAACTATAACCTAACCTTAACCTTAACCTTAACCTTAAATTTACCCTTAACCTAACCTTAACCTTGAATTTAACCTTAACCTTAACCTTGAAATTACCCTTAACCTTAACCTTGTCCTTTACCTTAACCTTAACTTAACCTTAACCTGACTAAACCCGTAACTTGAACCTTAACCTAACCTTAACCTTGAGTTTACCCTTAACCTAACCTTAACCTTAACCTTAACCTTGACTTTACCATTAACATAACCTTGAACTGAATCTCCCATGAACAAACCCTTAACCTTAACCTGACTAAACCCTTAAGGTTAGGGTAAAGTTAAAGTTAAGGTTAAGGTTAGGTTAATGTTATGGTTAAGGTTACCGTTAGGTCAAGGTTAAGGGTTTATTTAGGTTAAGGTTAAGGTTAAGGGTTTAGTCAAGGTTAAGGGTAAAGTCAAGGTTAAGGTTAGGGTGAAGGTTGAGGGTAAGGTTAAGTTTAAGGTTGAGGTTAGGCTAAAGTTAAGGTTAAGGGTAAATTCAAGGTTAAGGTTAGGTTAAGGGTAAGGTTAAGGTTAGTTTAAGGTTAAGATAATATTAAGGGTAAGGTTAAGGTTAAGGTTACGTTAAGGGTAAATTCAAGGTTAAGGTTAGTTTAAGGTTAAGATAAGGTTAAGGTTAAGGTTAAGGTTAAGTTTAGGTTAAGGGTATAGTTAAGGTTAAGGTTAAGGTTAAGGTTAACTTTAAGGACCTTACCCTTAACCTTATCTTAACCTTAAACTTAACCTTGACATTAACTATAACCTAACCCTAACCTTAACCAAACCCTTAACCTTAACCTTAAACATAACCTTAAACTTAACCTTCCCATTACCATAGCCTTAACCTTAACCTTGCCTTACCCTTAACCTTAACCTTAACCTTGCCCCCTTACCTTAATCCTAACTTTAACCTGACTAAACCCGTAACTTTAACCTTAAACTTAACCTAACTAAACCCATAACCCTTAACCTTATATTAACCTTACCTTAACCCAACCTTAACCTTAACCTTAACCTAATCTTAACCTTAACCTTAAACTTAACCTTAACTTTACCCTTAACCTAACGTTAACCTTAAATTGAACTATAGGCTAACCTAACCTTAACCTTACCTTAACCTAACTTAACGTTGACCTAATCGTAACATTAACCTTACCCTAACCTAACATAATTGTATCCTTAATCTTAACCATAACCTTAACCTTAACCCTTACCTTAACCTTAACCCTCACCCTTAACCTGAAACTAAGCCTAACCTTAACCTAACCTTAACCTTGACCTTAACCTAACCTTACCCTAACCGTAACTTTAATTTTACCCTAACCCTAACCTTAACTTTATGCCTAACCTAATATTAACCTTAACCTAACCTTAACCTTACCCTGAACCTTGACCTTAACCTTAACTTTAACTATAACCTAACCTTAATCTTACCCTCAACCTTGACCTTAACCTTAACTTTAACTATGACCTACCCTAACCTTGACAAAACCTTAACCTTAACCTTAACTTAATCTAACATTAACCGTAACCTTAAACTTAACCATAACCTTAACCTTAACCTTAAACTTACCCTTAACCTTAACCTTATCTTAACCTTAGCTATAAACTTACCCTAACCTTAACCCTAACATTACCCTTAACCTTAACCTAACCTTAACCTTAACTTTACCCTTAACCTTGACTTTAACCTTAACCTTCCCCTAACCTTAACCTTAACCTTAACCTTAACCTTCCCCTAAAATTAACCCTAACCTTAACTCTAACCTTAACGTTAAGGTTAAGGTTACGGGTTTAGTCATGTTAAGGATAATGTTAAGGTTAAGTTTATGGTTATGAGAAGGTTAAGGTTAGGTTAAGGTTAAGATTAGGCTAAGGTTAAGGTTAAGGGTTTCGTCTAGGTTAGGGTTAGGTTATAGTTAAGGTCAAGGTTAAGTTCAAGGCTAAGGGTAAGGTTAAGGTTAAGGTTAGGCTAGGTTAAGGTTAAGGTTATGAGTTTAGTCAGGTTAAGGTTAAGGTTAAGGTTAAGTTTAAGATTAGGTTAAGGGTAAAGTTAAGGTTAAGGTGAAGTTTAAGGTTGAGGTTAAGGTTAAGGTTAAGGTGAAGTTTAAGTTTAAGGTTAAGGTTAAGGTTAAGGGTTTAGTCAGGTTAAGGTTAAGGTTAAGGGTTTGGTCAAGGTTAGGGTTAGGCTATAGTTAAGTTTAAGGTTAGGGTTAAGGTTATAGTGAAGGTTAAGGTTAAATATAACCTTAACCTTAAATATGACTTAACCTTCACCTTAACCTTAACTTCACCCTTAACCTAACCTTTACCTTAACCTTAACCTTAACCTTAACCTGACTAAACCCGTAACCCTAGCCTTACCCTTACCTAACCTTAATCTTAACCTAACCTTAACCTTAAATTTACCGTTAACCTAACCTTAACCTTAACATTAAACTTATGTTAACCTTAACCTTCACTATAACCTAACCTTAACCTTGACCTTAACTATAACCTAACCCTAACCTTGACCAAACCCTTAACCTTAACCTTAACCTGACTAAACCCATAACACCTAAACCTAACCTTGACCAAACCCTTAACCTTAACCTTAACTTTACCCTTAACCTAACCTTAACCTTGACTTTACCCTTAACCTAACCTTAACCTCGACCTTAACTATAACCTGACCCTAACCTTGATTAAACCATAACCTTAACGTTAACTTAATCTTAACCTTAACATTAACCTCCCCATAGCTATAAACTTAACCATAACTTTACCCTTATCCTTAACCTTAACATTAACCTAACCTTACCCTTAACTTTACCTTAACCTTAACTTTACCCTTAACCTAACCTCAACCTTGACCTTAACTATAACCTAACCCTAACCTTGACCAAACCATTAACCTTAACCTTACCCTTAACCTTAACTTAACCTAACTTAACCTTAACCTTCACTATAACCTAACCGTAACCTTGAACTTAACTATAACCTAACCCTATCCTTGGCCAAACCCTTAAAATTAACCTTAACTTGACTAAACCCTTAACCTTAACCTTAACCTTACCCTTAACTTTCACCTTAACCTTAACTTTACCCTTAACCTTAACCTTAACCTTAACCTTACCCTTAACCTTAACATTAACCTTAAGCTTAAGCTTAACCTTCCCATAACCTTAACCTTAAACTTAACCCTAACCCTAACCTTAACCTTCTCGTAACCTTAACCCTATCCATAACCTTAACTTTACCCTTAACCTAACCTTAAACTTAACATAAATCTTAACTTAACCTTAACCTTGACCAAACCCTTAACATTAACCTTAACCTTGACCTTAACCTTAACCTTACCCATAACCTTGAACTTAACCTTGACCTTAACTATAACCTAACCCTAAGCTTATGTTAAGTTCAAGGTTATGTTAAGTGTAAAGTTAAGGTTAAGGTTAAAGTTAAAGTTAAGCTTATGGTTAAGGTTAGGTTATAGTGAAGGTTATGGGGAGGTTAAGGTTAAGGTTTGGTCAATGTTAAGGTTAGGTTATAGTTAAGGTCAAGGTGAAGGTTAGGTTAAGGTTAAGGTTAAGGTTAGGTTAAGGGTAAAGTCAAGGTTAAGGTTATGGTTATGGGAAGGTTAAGGTTAAAGTTAAGGGGTTAAGGTTAGGTTAAGGTAAAGTCAAGGTTAAGGTTAGGTTAAGGTTAAGGTTAAGGTTATAGTTATGGGAAGGTTAAGGTTAAGGTTAAGGTTATAGTTAAGGTAAAGGTTAAGATTAAGGTTATTGTTAAGGTTAAGGTTAAGGTTAAGTAAAGGTTAATGTTAAGTGTGGGTTATAGTGAATGTTAAGGTTAAGACCCGTAACCTTAAATCTTAACCTTATCTTAACCTTAACTAAACTCTTAACGTAATCTTAACCTTAACCTAACCTTAACCTTAAGGGTTTGGTCAAGGTTAGGGTTAACCTTAACCCTTACCATTACCCTTAACTATAACCTAACCCTAACCTTGAACAAACCCTTAACCTTAACCTTAAGCTTACCCTTAACCTTAACTTGACTAAACTTATAACCTTAACCTTACCCTTAACCTTAACCCTAACCTTACCTTTAACCTTAAAATTAACCTTAAGCTTAACCTTAACCTTCTCATAACCTTAACCTTAACCTTAATCCTAACCTTAACCTTAACCTTAACCTTAACCTTAGCCTTCCCCTAACCTTAACCTTAACTATACCTTTAACCTAACCTTAACCTTAAATTTAATCTTAACTTAACCTTGACCAAAACCTTAACATTAACCTTAACCTTGACCTTAAACTTAACCTTAACGTTAACCTTACCCTTAACATTAAACTTAGCCTTGACCTTAACTATAACTTAACCCTTACCTTAGGTTAAGGTCAAGGTTAGGTTAAGTGTAGAGTTAAGGTTAAGGTTAAAGTTAAAGTTAAGTTTAAGGTTAGGTTATAGTGAAGGTTATGGAAAGGTTAAGGTTAAGGTTAAGGTAAATTTAAGGTTAAGGTTAGGGTTAGGTTATAGTTAAGGTCAAGGTTAAGGTTAGTTTAAGGTTAAGGTTACAGGTTTACTCAAGTTAAGGTTAAGGTTAAGGTTAGGTTAAGGGTAAAGTCAAGGTTAAGGTTATGGTTATGGGAAGGTTAAGGTTAAGGTTAGGTTAAGGTAAAGTCAAGGTTAAGGTTAGGTTAAGGTTAAGTTTATGGTTATGGGAAGGCTAAGGTTAACGTTAAGGTTATATTTAGGGTCAAGTTTAAGATTAACTTTATGGTTAAGGTTAAGGTTAAGGTTAAGGTTAGTTAAAGGTTAACGTTAAGGGTAGGTTATAGTGAAGGTTAAGGTTAAGACCCATAACCTTAAACCTTAACCTTAACCTAGCCTTAAACTTAACCTTATCTTAACCTTAACCTTAACCGTAACCTAACCCTAACCTTATCTTAACCTAATTTAACTTTAACCTTAACCTTAACCTTAAACTTAAAATTAACCTTAACCTTAGGTTAAGGTTAAGGTTAAGGTTAGGGTAAAGGTTCAGGTTAAGGTTCAGGTTAATGGTTTGGTCAAGGTTAGGGTTAGGTTATAGTTAAGGTCAGGTTAAGTTTAAGGTTAAGGTTAGGTTATGGTTAAAGTTAGGTTAAGGTTAATATTAGAGTTAAGGTTAAGGGTAAAGATAAGGTTATGGTTAAGGTTAAGGTTAGGGTTAGGTTATAGTTAAGTTTAAGGTTAACGTTAAGGTTGAGGTCAGGTTAAGGGTAAAGTTAAGGTTAAGGTTAAGGTTTGATTAGGTTAAGGTTAAGGTTAAGGTGAAGGTTAAAGGTAAAGTTAAGGTTAAGGTTAAGGTTAGGTTAAGGTTAAGGTTAAGGTTAAGGGTTTTCGAAGGTTAAGGTTATGGGTTAGGTTATAGTTAAGGTTAGGGTAAGGTTAAGATAAGGTTAAGAGTAAGGTTAAGGATAACCAAACCTTATCTTAACCTTAACCTTAACCTTAACCTTAATCTAACCTTAACCTGTCTAAACCTATAACTTGAACCTTAACCTAACCATAAGCTTTTCTTTACCCTTAACCTAACCTTAACCTTAACCTTAACTTTACCCAAAATGTAACCTTCATCTTAACCTTAACCTTACCTTTAACCTTAACCTTAACCTTAACTTGAACCTTAACCCTAACCTTCCCCTAACTTTAACCTTAACCGTAACCTTAACCATAATCTTAACCTTAACCTTAACCGTAACCTTAAAGATAAGGTTAAGTTTATGGGCTAATTTTAAGGGTTTTTTCAAGGTTACAGTTAGGTTATAGTTAAGGTCAAGGTTAAGGTTAGGTTAACGTTAAAGTTATAGGTTTAGTCAGGTTAAGGTTAAGGTTATGGTTAAGGTTAAAGTCAAGGTGAAGGGTTTGGTCAAGGTTAGGGTTAGGTTAAGGTTAAGGTTAAGGCTATGGTTATGAGAAGGTTAAGGTCAAGGTTATGGTTAGGTTAAGGTTAATGTTAAAGTCAAGGTGAAGGGTTTGGTCAAGGTTAGGGTTAGGTTAAGGTTAAGGTTAAGGCTATGGTTATGGGTTATGGGTTAAGGTTAGGTTAAGAGTAAAGTTAAGGTCATGGTTAGGGTATGGTTGGGGTAGTCATGAAGATGGCATAGAATCAAATCTTTTCACTAACCTCCTAGTGAACTTTGCATAAGTAGAGATGTTTACATTTTTCAATGAAGAAGACTCAAATAACCACCAGGCATATGCTTTACCTTGGAGGTGTAGCGCTGCTACTTTTATGGCTTCTTCTTCAGAAACTTGATGCAGTTGAAAATATGTGTCCAACTTCCTTACCCAAGACTTGGTTGAGCTCTCAAGTGACCCATCAAAATTAGGTCACCTGTTACCAATAGTTCTTGCATCACTGCAGTTAAAGTTAGGTTATAGTTAAGGTTAAAGTTAGGTTACAGTTAAGCTTAAAGTTAAGGTTAATATTAGCTCCTTGATGGGGGAAGGGTTCTTGCATCACCGAAGTTGTCTAGGAAGATCCTCCTTGTCCTTTCTAACCCCACATCTGAAGAGGACGCAATCAGTAAAGCTCAGCAGCTTGAACTGATCTACACACAATCAAGATACATATACGACATGAGACAAAAACATCTGTTTTTAGGGTTTTTCAAAGGAAATTTTCTTGAGGAGAATTATTGCCCTTATGCAGAAGGATGCCATCAAGGTGTTTTTAGGACATTTTACTATTCACAGGTCATGGGAATATTCCTTCAATATACGGGATGAGGGATTGCAGGGACGGTGACAAAATGTTGTGTAACAGATGCCCCCTAAAGCACGAGGTCCGAGAGAGAGGGAGGGGTGAAATTCTTTATGATAACACGTCCAACTGAAAACACTATCATCGGAAGACTTGTGAATACAAATACAACTAATATCTCAGATACATGATATGTGGTATGGGCACAGCCATCCATAATAAAGTGTACAAAAACTGGGATCCAAGGTATGGACGCAACCATCTAGTAAAATAAGGATTAACAAGTAGACTCAGGTATGGTCACAACCATCCAATCAAAAGAGTCATGTAACAAGTCATAATAATCCACAAAGAACCCGCAGCCTGGATTTCATCAGAAAAAATCCAGGGTCTTGCGCTCCATCTCGACCTGAACAAAGTACAAGTTCGAGCATGCGAATATGTGAGCTGAAATCGACCATGCAAGAACATTGTCTGATTACCAGCCAATGATGAAAGCTGTCAATAGACATGAGAGAAACCACCAATAATGACAATGGCTCTCAAGGTACAAGAGGTACAATCCACGAAATGTGAACAGTGATCTGGTGTCAAACACCTGCAGAATCATCTGAATGAAGGCCAATAATGAAAACCTTGTGTCAAATGAAAAGAACTTGCCATTGAGGCATGCATGCTCCAAGGTACCTGAAGGGAGTCTCTAGACCAACTTCTCGGATAATGAGCTGAAGTCGACAAGAAGTGACCGTGATCAAAGGTGGGCCATAATGTTTCCCACATCATCGACATGAGATAGAGGGATATAACGTTTGTGAATAAAGACCAATAGAGAATCAGAGGGAGGTTGCAAACTATAGAGGAAAACTTCTCTTGAACATATTGGTGGCACGACACTATATTTGGCAGTATTTTACAACAAGGGATCTGAGGTCACGGTGACGTGGCAAAGAGAAGATGAGCGGTCAAAAGAGATTACCCAAACCCATGGAGGAAAGAAGGTAACGAGATAAGATGTCCCCAATCCGACACGAATGCAGACAAGTGCCATGTTAAAGAGTGACATACTGTCAGCACGACTATAATATTGGTTCCATTTTCCCCCACCATTTCTGGCAAGTGCCCTAATTATTTTTGGAAACAAGCTTGAAGGGGATAGCATGTGCTTGCGATATAAGTTTTTCCATCAGACAAATCCAACCTAGTACATTTTACGAGCCCTAGGAAGGAGGAACTCGAGTAACGTCATTATGATGGAGTCCGATGTCATCATTTTTTAACGAGTTTGACAAAGGAAGAACTCGGCATCTTTTAATATTTAGAGAGTTTGAAAAGACAGCGAAAAAGAAAACTCCAGCAATCCCTTTTCGTAGGTAGTCCCACAAATCCGAAAAGGTAGAAAACTATGTCCGAGAGAACCTCCTAGTCACAATAGGATAGGGTATTCATTTTTCGTAAATAATATATCCCAGACCAAAAAGGGGGTGAACGTATACTGGGTAGATGTCATTTTGCAGCCAATTTTAATGAGCTCAAAACGACAAGAGACTCGGCAATCTTTTCAATTTTAGAGAGTCAGAAAAGAGCTAAAAGGTGACTCCTCCTAGAGGAATGAGTGGTATAAAGGGTAGCAACTGGTTTTGGTGATGGTGGAACTACTCAGAACAAGTAAAGGTTGAGAGGTTGGCTAACAAGACCACTCATCGTAGATGTTTCTTAGGAATGGGTAAAACAATCAAGTAAAGGCATATGATTGGCTAAGCAAATGGTGACAGTGGAATGAGAAAACCAAGGCGCATCTGGAAAAACAAGCTGATAAAATGGAAATCACAAAAATGGCTTTATTTTTACACAAGCATGAAATCAGGAAACTCTGCTTGAAGTTGGTTTCATTTTTACACAAGCTTGAAACAAAGATAAATTGTTCTTGAAACCGGTTTCATTTTTACACAAGCTTGAAACAGAAACAAACTATGCTTGAAAAAAGTAAGCATTCCCCCAACATGGTGACTCAATTCGAGGTACATGCCCCCCAAGCTTTAGTCCATATGAAAGGTAGATGGAGTGAAGGTTCAACTTACGAGATCAAGAGAAAGACTTGACTGGGATTTTACGAGATCTTATCAAAGAATTGAACAGGAACATGTTTCATTGTTTTAACTAGGTTGACACATTAAAAGAACTATCCTTATGGGCTAATTCATTTTTTATGGAGCTTGACACAAGCAGATGAATCATGCTCCAACAGACCTTGTTTCATGGTTTAAGGAGCTTGACACAAGTAGATGAACCATGCTTCGACAGACCTTATTTCATGGTTTAAGGAGCTTGACACAAGGAGATGAACCATGCTCCGACAGACCTTGTTTCATGGTTTAAGGAGCTTGAAACAAGTAGATGAACCATGCTCTGATGAACTCATCATAATGAATAATAATTCATAGCTTCCAAGGGTTGCCCATCTGATGGAAGGGAAACATCTTGGAAGTTGGGACCTAGTGCCCCCAGCACACGATGCACAACGGCACTATCACTGAATTCGGGCACAAGACAGGTAGCCACATAATTGACATGTGGCGGGGATGACACAACTGGTGGATAAATATCTGGCAGGGATGATGGTGGACTAGCTAGCATATTAGGACCAAAGAACGCAAGCTGATCGATGGTCACGATCCGACCTTGGTGCGGAAAACACATCACACGAAAGAGGGAAGAGAAAAGCACTCCCATGGCATAAGTATAATTGTGGCCCAAGAGTAAATTAAATTCCAAGGGGCCAGGAACAACCATCATGTCCATTTGGACAGTTTTCCCTCCCAAAGTAATAGGAAACTTCGGAAGGATCCCTAACAATTGACTAGCTCCTCTGTTAAATGCCAAAATATTCTTCATAACAGGTACAAGCGGTGGTGAACCAAAAGCTTGCTAAGTAGTTGAGGATAAAATACTAGCATATGCACCTTCATCTATAATGGTGTTGGGTACGACCAGATGGGAGGCCTATACCGTGATCTCAAAGGGAACATAAGAAGGAAGGCGATAACCTGCGAATCGACCCCAATCGAAGGAAGCGACCAAAATACTTGGAGGGGCTACCATCAAACTGAGATGGTCTTCCCCTGGTGTTACGAGAGAAGAAGGAGCATCCTCTACCACCTCCATCATGGAGGCAGAAGGAGTATCCTCTGGGACCTCCATCATGGGAGGCGGAGGAGTAGCTTCCAGAGGTATAGGGATGGGAGAATATTTCTCCAAGTCTGAGGAATCTGAAGAAACAAGAATAACATGATGGATGTGAGATCCACTCTCAACGTAAAAGACTTGGTGCATCATAGACGGGTCCAGCTCAACCAATCCCATGACCAATGGTTGGTCAGGGATGGATTCATGATGGTGAAGTTTTGGGGGAGCAGGATCAAGCAAGGATGACTCTTGACTGATCATTGAATCAATTGGTGAAGGACTCAAAGAAATCTGTTTGTAACCAGCCAGAAGGCATGGTGCAAAAATAGTCGATTTGTCTAAAACTCTCTTGGCTTCATCCATATATGGACAAAGTTGAATGGGATGATTCCCTTCACACAACTTACAGGGATTGGTAAGCTTACCCTACCTCTTATGAGTCTTACCAGCACTAGCTGAAGACGTGCCCCCAACCTAACTCCCGGAAGCTAAAGGCAACGGTGGACGACTGTTGGACCATACTTCAAGCACCTAGGGAATGCCAGGGCAATCTCAAAGAATATGGTTTCCCTTTCACAACATGCAAGGGAACTTAACTTTCTGCGGAGGGTTGGAAGGTTCATCGAGACTAGGTGTTCTAGAAGAAACAACTACAGAATTAGCCTCTCGCTTATATTACTTCTTCCTAGTCTTCTTCTTCTTCTACTTAGCCACCTGGGTACTAGAATCCAAACTGTCACCAGGAAAAGTAGAAGATGAGGATGAAGAAACAGGTGAAGAAGGGGAGAGGTCCACCTTCGAATCAACATGGCGTTGCTCAGGTGGAGTAGTGGATGGTACAGCAGCCGGAACACTGGAGACCACAGAGGTTGAAAACAACCAAACAGGAAACCCAATAGTTAACCCAGGGAGGAATAACGTGGCCATATAAGGAGCACCAATATTTCCTAAAATAGGAAAAGGACTAGGAATCCCTTCAGAGGGGACTCCTTGATTGGAAAAATCCAGAAAAGTTTCCATCGAAAATGACCTTGAAATAAAACACTAAGGACAAAATTTCTAACCAGGAATATTTCGTGGGCGATTTAATTTTTAAGACACTGAAACCAAACTCTGTTGTTTCATATTTTAAGAGTTGAGAAACAAGCAAAAGGTGACTCTATTTCTTTCAAGTTGGACACAAGCTTGAAAGGAAAAGAGCTCGATGATCTTTTCAGTTAAAAGAGTCAGTAAAGATCAAAGTCACTGCTATGGTAATCTAGGTAAATGGGTGTACCAGATATTTGTGAACTTCCATATACACCTTGGTAAAAATGAAAGATAAATCAACCAAGGACTTAATGTATGTGCAGGTAATATCTCTTAATGTTGTGTCTGATGTATCACGAGTAAAAGGCGGCAGAATCAGCTTCCTATGGATAAAGGATTTGAAACCTAATGGGGTCTCCCTTTATATATACGACAGTATGGGGAGCATAAGTCCGTACTAGCACTGTCTGTAGCCAGATGGCGAGCGACAGATACTAGGCTTAAAGACGCTGGAACACATCTCTATCTTAGACTACTAGATGTTCCATTAAGTTTCAATGTTGCCTTAGGTTAATTCAGTAAATTTTAAAGTTGATCTTCAATTTACGTTTCGATTTCAAAGCCCTATCAAATGTTGGATCTCATAAAACCTCTAGATGAAAACTACATGCCACAAAATATCATTTCATTCAATGAATATCTATCTATGGGAGAGTTGAGAGCTTTCAAATGATAGCGAAATGAACACACAAAAACAACCACTACTAATTTCAATGCAATCTAATGAAACTGGAAAACTTTTCTCTAGAATTATACAACACTAGTAATGCAAAAGAGTTTTCAATTTTCACTATGCCAATAAAAAATGCAAAATATTTTTTTTGTATTTTTCAATATGTTAGAGAAAATTCACTAAATAAATGAAAAAATAATGAAAACATCAATTTGAGAATGATAGGGAGAGAGTTGAAACAAAAAAGGTTCACTCAACTCAAACAAGCACAATCAAGACTCAAACCGATGACGAAATCCCTCAAAACGAAGAATAATCTCGAAGGAGACTCAAACAAGCCGTGTCATCTAGGCTTGGAGCAACACAACGAAACTGAATGAAGGAGAGGACAATCACTCAATAAACACAATGACTCAATTGGATTCAACAAGATTATTGCAAAGAAGCAAAAAAAAATTTGACCAGGAAAGCAAAGACCCAAAACTCCCTATAGGAGGCTCAGCACACTGAAGCACCTAGAAGCCCTAAGGCTAAAATGGAAAACTAACAAAAAAGGGAAAAAAATCGGGGGACAAGGACTAAAAAAAGTAAAAAATGACTCAAAGCACTCAAACAATCAGAAAAAACAAACCAGGACCAAAACTCAAGCTTAGAGAGTCCAAAAACAGGCAAACCCTAAAACCAAGCAGGGTTGGCACGCCTGTCTGGCTGTAATATGCGCCAAACAGGGGATGGTGCGGGTGCCTAACTAGCAACTCACGCCCTTCGATGCGACTGTCATAGGGATAACCGTGCCAATCAGGTTTACCCTATAAAATTGTGAAAATGAACTAATAGAGGCTAAATCTGGTCTTCTGGGGCCTGAACAGGGTTTTAACACCAAGGAAGGTGAACCATAAAAGTAGACTAATCAAACAAAAATCCAAAAAACAACCCAATGGAGGAAGGACCAACTCCCACTTATTCCCCAGTGGAGTCACCAGATTTTTGTGGAGGTAAATCCCCTCTGCAGACAGAGGCGATCCCACTAGCCCTAGAGTGGTTCTAGCAACAATCAAAACACGCGAAGCTATTGATTCCTAGTTACAAAAGATATAATCATGATAGATCAATTACTGTGATTCCTTCACTGCTGTTGTCGAAGAAGAAGTGGTGCTTCCATTCCTAGCTAGAGAGGTCATGATCTATGAGCTCGCTGCATCCAGATACCTATACACATGCAAATAAGAGAGACAACATGCAACGTAATATTTCACACTTTATAACTATCGATCAGTCAAAGAGGAACGAATGAAATTGCATTATATAATGGAAAAACACAATCATGGAACCAATAGCAGATTCATGTATATTAAGATACAAGAGAATGATTACAACCGATGCTCTGACGTCGTGATCTTCCTTCGACAGGATTCCAGCAGGACGTGTCTCACAAAGCTCGTTAGGGATTTGAAAAAACTCTCTCTCTCATAGGTTTCTCCTTAGCTCTGCTCTTGATTGTCACTTAGCTATAATTTCCTTCCCAAAAGTCTAGCTAGCTACCAAATGGAGAGGGCAGGCTTTTAAAAAGGGAGGAAGGGAAGTTGGGATCCCTATAATCATGGGATAGAGTCCTATCTCTTAGGAAGGTTCCATGAGAGGTGGAAAACCACTTCCTAATCAAGAAGATCCGGAGCCAAACATCCCAACCTCTTTTTGATGACTCATTCTAAATTTTTTAGAATCAAACTTCCACCTTCTATTGTTAAAAAACATTCCTTAATAGGCTTGGCATGGGCACAACATAGGGACAGAGCACCAGCTGGCGTGCCCACAAGTGTATATTTTCCCCATTGACACGAGGGATGAACTGGCTACTCACTCCAAGGCCAAAACATCTATTTTTAGGGTTTTTTAGAGGAAATGTTCTTAAGGAGAATTCTTGCCCTTATGCAGAAGGATGCCATCAAGGTGTTTTCAGGACATTTTACTGTTCACAGGTCATAATAATAGAGTCCTCCAATGTACAGGATGAGGGATTGCAGGGACGGTGACAAAATGTTGTGTAACAACTAGCAACCTTCCACCTTGTACCTTTGGCATGGGAGATGTCAAGGAGGAGGAAAATGGGAAGCTTGGATTTCCAACATACACCTTTGACATGGGAGATGTCAAGGAGAAGAACAACAACATGGAAGACACTTCATATGACACCCTATCAGTGCTTTCATTGTTGGGCACATTAGATCCTTATTGGAAATCCCAACTACTGGTGGAATATTCAAAGGATCTTCATACTTTCATGATTCTTGATGAATGGTTGCATGAAGAAATATATTCAATCCTTGATGGAGTAATCTATAATCATGGTAGGATCTTCTTGTCTAGAGCTTCCAAGCTCAAGGATAAGTTACTACAGAGGGCTTATGAAGAGTTCAATTTCAGCCACACCTATTTTATGAAGCTCAGCAATATCATTTTGAGGAGCTATTATTGGGAGGGCTTTGAAAGATAGCTATATCAACATTGTTGGAGATGCATGGACCTTGTGGAGTTGGAGCAGCAACATGACTCTAAGGAAGAGTTAAATCAACCCTCTCCTTCTTCCCTTGAAGAAGAGAGTAAATCTATGCACCACTCCATTGATATGAGGAGGATTGTTAGTGAAGGGCATGCTCTTAGTACATGTGTTTTATATTTTGATTTCATGCATTCTTACACCATGTTTGTGTAGGCCATGACTCCAAGGAGGAGTAATATATTTTGTAAGCCTCATGGCCAATATTGGGTCTCAAAAATTTCTGAATTCGGCCACTCCCTTGGGAGAACAAGGGATATTTTTCATCATGATGGGTGCTTCACAAAGGCACCAAATATATCTCATACTTTTAGCTATGGTGATATGGCATTGGGAAAACCATGGTTGTTTCATGTGATTTATTGTTTCTTTATTGGATGAGCTATTTGCATCTCATGAGAACATTGTTGCAACAAGTCATGGATGGATGGTTTGGTGATCACTTAGCTTATGAGAGAAGCTTATCCTTTTTTTGTGACACCAATGGAGGAGGAGATGAGTTACAGTACTCACCTTATCAGTTTCTTGAGGACAAGAAACATTGTGGCGGGGAGGACTGTAATATTCCCAAGTAGCCCAAGCTAATGGGAATATACAATTTTTCTTCATTTTCTTATTGCAAGAATAAATGTGTAAGGGAGGACAATAAAAACTCCTAAAACCAGTAAATAAATCAATGCCCAATGTGAACAAGGCTAAATATGGGCTGCCTTAATAAAACCCCCTTATGTGTGAAAGGGATTGTGAAAATTGACTGGGTCAACAAGACCAAATCCACAACGTTGTCCAGATGCAATGTACCTCCTAGATGCACAACATAGATCTAGTTGGAGGCTACACATGTGAAAGGAGCTAAACCTTTGAGATGGTTTAGGGTTTTGCAAGGCTTTCATCCTATAAATTAAAGACGAGAGCAGCATGAGAGGGGTCGTTGAAGATATTATTTCTAAATGATTTTTCTACTTAGACACTTCTCATTCTCTAGCTATTTAGCTGAGAATAGTGTTGTTTAGCACTTGGGTGTTCCTGATCGGGAATCCCACCTCTTCCATTGAGTTGCTCTTGGAGGATTCTTGCATTTCTTGAAGACTATCAGGCATTTTGCCAAGCTCTTCTTCCAACTACAACACAGATATTGTTGAGGGTTTGGTTGTCTTTGTAAGCTGCAGCAAGTGTAGGCTAGATCTATTCAGATTAATCCATTCTAGTGCCTCTTTTCAATGGGAAAGCCTTCTATCCCCTTATAAAGAGAGTATTGGATGAGGAGAGCTCATTTTCATATCTTGGCTTGAGGCCACATCATGCTCTAGAGCCTACAGCATATTCCATCTTCTAGAACTGCGTTATTTGTAATTTGACAGTTGCAGGGTCTTTTGGCACTTCAAGGAGGAGAGATCTCTAGTGTTGGGAATCTTCCCTTCACTATGGTGATCTGTGGATTACAGATCTAATCCATGTTCCATTCAAATATGATCTAAATACTGATGTATTTTATTCAGAAATTCTGAATCATTATATAGATCAGTTGCATTAGATCTCAGATCTACTCCATGTACATCATTTTCTGCTAAAAACCCTAAGGGGCTTTTGAAGAGGAGACTCTATAGTGTACAGATCTATATTTTTGTACACATATCTGCTCTAGATCCTAAGTGTAACTTATGGTTCTTTCCAGCTAATAAAATAATGCTGTCAAGCTTGTACAGTCATATCATATTGTTGCAGCCTCTTATTTTAAGCATTTCTTCATGTAAAGTTTCCTACTTTCTGTTATATGATGTATGGGCTTCAATATAATCTTGATATGCTGATGTAAATGACATGATTGAGCCTACATATTGGCCTCCTACATATATTTGGTTGAACTGTGTAATTTTCTGAACATTTTTCCCACATAGTGTTGCAGTCCCTTCTTTGGGCAATTTTCCAGCTGTACTAGGTGTAGGAGATCTGTTTAACCCACCTAGGAAGATATGTTTCTAATCTCCTCTTGGATTTAGGTCTTAGATTTTTAGATATAAGGGATTCAAAGGCTGATTTCACATTTTGTAGCAGCCATTTCTGAAAAAATCATTTTTCATACATGCCTAGCTAGCAGTTCCCATTTTGGGATATTACATAAAAACTCGAACAAATGAAAAAATATAGAACATACCTATGAGACCAAAAAAATGCAGGACGTCATGGAAGTTACCTCGGCATAATATCACTAATCCCCGGTACACAGGCTGACCACAATGACAAGAAAGGCTATGCAATCACCTCTAATCTCCCAAAACTTAGCAAGTACAAATGAAGAGGATTAGGGCCATAATCCCATATTTATTGCCCTTTTCCAGAACTTCGGAGGTCAATAATAGGAGATCAGAAGTTTCATTCCACAAACCGTAAGTTGCACCATCATCAGTATGCCTTGACGAACGAAAGCGATGCCCCACATTCACTTTCCAGATTTTTTTTTTTTAAGCACCAGCAGGTATGCACCCTCCCATCTTCCTTTCAAAAATTCATGTTTTTCAATAATATTGGATGAGAAGAAGATGCTTTCACTTGAGGTAGGATTTTTTGCAGGAAGAACTCGCAAACCATTCACAGCACCATTCACTGAAAGTTATAGAGCAGGCATCATTCTACCCTCAGCATGATAGAGTCCCAGAGAGCTTTGCATATACTGACATCATTTCTCCATTAGAAATAAACCATAGGGTCCTCATACCTGACCATGTTTATCATCACCTCACCCTGCATATGATAAATGCCCGCATTGGTTGGTAGAGCCTCCCCCCCATGGTGATCATCATCCAAAGTAGACCATACATCACCCCACAAGTGACGCCATGGCCATACCATTTTATTCTGGGAATCACCTCATGCCCATCCATATATCATGCATAAGGTAAAGTTCACCATTCAAACTCAACCCCCTTCCCAGACGATCAGGTTGTACAAGCAGATTGAAAGCGCACCTCCACGCACTACATTTGGCCCGCCATACCTCCATCAGCATAATCCCATCTATGACATCTTCCGCTTCATCAACCCCACACATGAGACCAACCAATGGGACCCCTACCCCTAGCAAAACATCGTCCTCACACCTTTAGTGAGCGACCCTCTTTCATGTTTTTGGGTACTCGTCTCTGTGTTTTGTACAAACCAAACCCCATTATTTTATTCTTTTGGTAAGTGTACAAAGACTGCAAACGATGCCCTTCGCCACTTCACCCTCATATTTCATCTTCCCCCCCATGGCAGCATTCCCCCATTTCCCTTGGTCGAATTATTTTACCCCCATGCACGCACCATCACAACATTCATAGCCAATTCACACCCGCCCTAGAAGTCCTACTGACTCCAGGGATTTTCCTCCAGAAATAACTATGACTGCCACCCAACTGCTAAAGTATACTTCGACCTCGGGCCATTGAATCCCCATCATCCATTTTCAGTCACTTCTCACCAACATGCTTATGTTAAACACATCATATCTCGATCCCCGACCCCTCAGGTCAGTGACTCATGATTCGGTGAAGGCTTCCTTTTTGTCGACCTCAACACCTCTTTTCCAAAAAGGAAGCGGTACCTTGGATAATCCCTCCCCATGCAAAGGGGTATCCTCAGGTGGCACTGTGGGAGACATCATTGTTCACAGATGTCATCGATCCTCCTGAAATTCAACCACAGCAAAATATTTCATGTCAGGATGGTATCGTACCTTACAACCATTCCACTTTTATCATATTTGTCGAAGACAAACAATGCTTACACGGGAAGGTCCCAGCCAATACATATGCATACATTGTGCAATGATATGCCATACCAAGACTATGCATATGGGTACCACATTCCACCTATCGTCAAAGAAAAAAAAATCCCCTGAGGGTGTCAGCAGGCATCGTCAACAAAATCTAGCATCACTACCACAGTAGTGGCATAGATAGAACATGTATTTGTCGATTTTGTTTAACTAGCCATAGCATCACGAGCATGGGTGTTACACAAAATTTTGTCACCATCCCTGCAATCCCTTGGCCCACATATTGGAGTGTCATTCTCGTGACTTGCGGGCAGTGTCATAATTTGCAAACACCTTCTTTGCATCCTTCTGCATAATGACATCATTTCTCTTGTTGGACATTTCCTCAAAAAGCACACAAAACCTATGTTTTGTTCTTAGCATGTGTTGTGGACAATTTTTTCACCCCTAGGGACAGCCTAGAGTTGCCATATACCAGTGCCTAGGACATCTTAATATAGCAAGGAGCTCATCATATAGTTCGGGTTGTCAATCCAAAATCTCTCTTACTATCTCTTGTTTGAACAAGGAAATTAGTTTAAATGGGACCAATCTCTCTCAGAAGCTGATACAAAGATAAGAATAGTGTAGGAACATCATGAAAAACTCCAATACAAAGGCATCAGACAGTTAAGAGACAACTTACTGTAAAGAGGGCCAGTTCAAATAATATGCCACAGAAATCAAATATCATAAAGTGGATGCAGTGAAGAAACATGAAGAAGATATTAGTTAACATGAGACTGATACCCAGATACACAACAGAATCACATATGGGCTTATCCAACTAAGAATCCATACATGAAAATGGTGTTTTAAAAGGACCCTCCTCAAGTAACTAATATAGCAGAAAATATGGATAAGATGAACATGGAACAATATATCATGACTAGGCCTATTTAAAGCGCTTGACTAACCCCAGTATGGGCATCAACTAGGATGAATCCTTACTCAATATTAGTGAGCCACTCGCATTCTAGAGCATGATACAAGAAGATAAATAGCATGAAATGAGATATTGTATTAACACATATGAGAAAATTACATACTGTGAGATACCAAAGACCAGAATCCTCATTACAGTTATAACTCCTCCTCACTAAGACCCTACGGGCTCTGAACCTTCATACAGAAGTGTTACAAAATGTACACAAAAGCCTTTTCACTGCACAGTTCACTGATAGAAATCTGGAACCCCTCTAATGTCTTATTTTTGGGTTTTTATAGAAGAGATAGAGAATTCTAGAGAAGGAGGTAGATGGAGCACATTTAATGACTTGATTTGAACAAAATGGTGGAAAACATTCACGCCCACACTGTGAATGACTAAATATAAATGACTGTACTTTACAATTTACATCCAGAAATAAATGCTGAGGATGAAAATCTTCTCATGAACAAGACACAAATAATAAAATATACAATGTTCGGCCCTTTACTGAAAGAGGGAAACTTACTGCCATAAAAACCTGGGATAGCTTATGATTATGCACTGTACTCTCGGATCTCTAATTTTGAATTTAAACTTTAGATCTTTAATTCAGGGTTCTGTGTCTCTTAATCTTTCGCTGATATTCCATGCTGCCCCATTAATACTCTCGCCTGCTCAAATCTGTCCCTTGATTTTATCTAGAGGGTTCTGTTGATTCATATCCTCACTTTATTTAAGGATGGTCATGTCATACAACTATCCTCGGCTTCACTCCTTAATTCCTTCCTCGAAAACTGTCGAGGGTGGTGTTCTTGACTTCTGCGAACAAAGCAGCAAATCATGGTGAATCTTCTTCCGCGGAAAACCTGTAGAAACACAAACCAGTTAAGGAAAACCAGATAGGGATGGAGATGAGGATGGTGGTGACGTCGAATTCATGGCCATATGTCAAGAACATGTAGGGTGGCGGAGGGAATATGGTGGAGACTTTAGTAAACAGACGGGGTGTAGCTTTTCCACGTAAAATAGTTTGAATGTGACGACTAAATAAAATGATGAAAATGAATGAAAAACGCACATATACGGTGGGGGAAGAATACTATGAACACGCGAGATCGACACATGGGTGTACGAAGGATAGTTGGAAGGATGACGTGGCTATGGAGTCAACCGGTGGAGTGGAATGCATTCTGGGCCGTTAGATCATGAAACTGGATCAACGACTCAGAGGCGCGAGAGTGATACGACAGTGGGCCACGGGACACAACAGACATGGGATAACGCACGAGCAGCTTCGGAGGATATCTGCCATTGGATGGACGTCGACAGATCCAACGGTGCGGGTGAATTCCGCTGCCCGGCCATTGACCAAATTTTAACGTGCGAAATGGTGGTTTTGAACGCCGTACTTAGGGACACACATCACGCAATTTTTGGAATCACTGGCATTTGGTTGAAAACCGTCGGCTCGGTGGAGGTGGTGCGGAATTAACCGCTGGTTTTGGCAATGCATACGGGTGCGAGGACCACCACATAAAACAACCGCCACTCTATTGATTGGATTTGGATCTGACGGCCACGGTTTGGCCCGGAAACGCGAAGTGATGAACTCCCACCTGCCTGGCACACGGTCTTGTGCTCGGGTCATGTGTGAATTAAAACAGAAGGGGCCAAGGCTTCAGGAGACCAGGCCTGACATATTTCCAAGAATGGGTTTCAACCATTGCACAGTGTATTTTATGAGCGGAAAAGGTAACCATAGACAAAATATGGAGGTCTGTGGCTGTGAAAGATGTTTTAAACAGATCCAAAGGGACTTGGTGGCCAAAATTTAAATAGGGGGCTGATATGCACAACATCGGCTTCATCTGGGGACGGCATGTTCATCCTTGGATATGTCGAGAACACGCAGACCACTGAACATTTCTGTATGTACATTATGTCTTTCCATTCCTTTGCGTTTCTTTTGATAATCTGCCATCGCCCTTTCTTTATTAAAATAAAAGCTAAAACAATCTTATATACAATATAATACAACGGACATTCCCAGCCTGGATCAGAATTGGAAGTAAGGCTTGAGGAATTGGCCATTCACATGGGTGTCCAGCAAATCACCCTGTAGGTTTTCTAACATGAAAGTATTGTTTCCTCCTTGATTCACAATTTTGAATGAGCCAAACCACAACGGATCAAATCTAGCATGCTTGCCTTTCTCTGCTCTTCGAACGTCCCATCTGAGAACCAGGTCTCCAATTTGAAATTTCCTATCTTTTGCATGCTGATCAAATACATTCTTCATTTTCTCCTGATATTCTATCAATCTCTGATTCACCTGGTTTCGTGTTTCCTCCAATTCTACCAGTTGATTAATCCTTCTGACCATGTCATCTGGTTCTTCCTGGCTTTCCTGCATAAAACGTGCTACTGGCAATGCCAATTGCACAGGAAACACAGCTGCTCGCCCATACACCAACTCATAGGGAGATTTCCCTGTTTCTCTCTTGCTGGTTATCTTATTTGCCCATAGAGCAAATTTTAATTGGGAGTCCCAATTCTTCTGATTCTCATTTATCGTTTTCTTCAGGGCCCTCACTAGGGTTTTATTATAAGACTCTGCTAAGCCATTTCCCTATGGATAGTAAGCTGTGGAGTGAGTCAATATGATGTTATATTGTTGGCAGAAATTTACAAACTTGGCAGACTTGAAGGCCTGTGCATTATCAGTTACAATTCTAGTAGGACAGCCAAACCTGGATATGATATTTTCCTCCATAAACTTGATTATTACAATATCTGTAGCATTTCTTGTAGGTATGGCTTCCACCCATTTTGTGAAATAATCTGTGGCTGTTAGTATCCATTTATATTGGCCACTTGATGGGGGATGTATTTCTCCTATGAAATCTAATCCCCATTTTTGAAAAGGTTCATTGACATGGATAGGAATCAAGGGCAAAGCTGCTAGTTTCTACCTTTCTGCAAATCTTTGACACTTGTCACATGCTCTGACCCAAACAAAAGCATCTGTAAATAATTTTGGCCAGTAGAAACCAGCCTTCAGGATGTTATGATTTGTAGCCCTCCAGCTGTAATTTCCTCCACATATTCCCTCGTGAAATTCTGTCATTATATTTTCCACTTCATTTTCTATGAGGCATAATAGTAATATACCTGAAGGGTCTCTCCAATATAGCTGTCCATTAGCAATTATGTATTTCTGGGATTTCATTCTTACAGCTCTGTATTTTATCTTATCACAACTTGGAGGACAACTAAGTGTTAAAAGATATTCAACTATTTCTTTATACCAAGGACTAGTGAGGTATTTCATGTGTACCTTTTGAGTGGCCATCTCTAGTCCTTGTTGTTCTTCTCCTTTCTCAGATTATTCATTTGCTATCATGAATAAATTGATGCCCAAGGCTTGATGATTTGATTCAGATAACATTTTAGCAAGTCCATGTCCTTTAATCAACTTAGTAGGCCTTATGTCCAAATCATACTCCTGTATTTTTGCAATCCATCTTCCTCTTTTACCTTTGCTATCCCCCTGAACAAGAATGTCTTTGACAGCTGCTATGGGAACATATGCAGTAATGTGAGATTGCAAAACATAGGTTCTAAAATCTTTAAGGGACTTTACCAGGGCATATGCCTACTTCTCCAATATATTATATTTTAATTCAGCATCATGTAGGACTTGACTGAAGAAAGCTATAGGCTGCCCATATCCATCTTCATTTCTCTACAATAAGACCCCTGCTACTGTATGGGGTGAAGCAAATGAAAATATCATAAATGGCTTTGCATAATCTAGCCCAGCTAGCACAAGAGCTTCAGCAAATGCCTGTTTTATCCTGGTGAATGCATATCTAGATTCCTGGGACCATTTTACTTCATTATTCTTTTTCAACATATCAGTTATATGCCTAACTATCTCAGCATAGTTAGGAATAAACCTTCTCAGAAAATTGATTCGACCTAAAAACACCTGCACTTCCTTCTTATTCCTGGGTAAAGGAATATTGTTTATTACTTCAACTCTCTTAGGGTCTATTTTCACACCATCTTTAGTTACAATGTGCCCTAAGATTTTTCCCTCATCTAATGCAAATAAATATTTTTGAGGATTGAGGGATAGGCCATACCTTCTGCATTTTTCAAAATTTCTTCGTAAGTGCTCAATATGCTCATCATCATTCTGGGAAAATACCGTAATGTCATCAAGATAAACTACCAGAAACTTGTCCTGATCTCCAACAAAGGCTACGTCCATTGCCCTCTAAAAATTAGCTCCTGCATTAATTAATCCAAATGGCATCCTGGCATACATAAATGTTCCCCATGGTGTAGTGAATGTGGTTTTCTTCTGATCCTCTGGGAAAACAACCACCTGATTATAACTAGAAAAGCCATCCATCATCGACATTCTGGAAGCTCCGACCACTTTCTGCAGGATGTGGTCCATCTTAGGCAGTGGATAATTATCCTTTAAATATGCTCTATTTAAATTCCTGAAATCCACACACAGCCTTATTTCTCCATTTTTCTTTCGAACAGGAACAAGGTTTGCTACCCATTCTGAGTATCTCAATGGCACAATTATTTTGGCCTTCAGTAGCTTCTTGATTTCTTTTTCAATAGAGGGAAGTAGCAGAGGATTTATCTGTTTGAGCTTCTGCTTATAAGGCTTTGCATCTTCCCTCAAAGGAATTTTATGCTGCATTATATTAACATCAAAAGTTTTTAGGTCCTAATAGGACCAAGAAAATACATCTTTATAAGATTGAAACAACTTCAAATATTCTTCTTTATATTCTTCTGGGACCCTTTTAGATAGTTTCACAATTTTGGGATCAGCATAAGTACCCAGATTTAAATCTTCCACTTGATTTTCTTCTACCACTTTGTTTGGCTACAATGGAATATCATCTTTGTTAAATAATCTTTCTAGAGGCACCAGACCTCTAGGTATAACATTTCCTTTCAGTTGCAGCACTCTATTACCTGCTATCTTCTCTTCCCATCTGTTTTCTACCACATTTTCAGCTTCTTCTTCCTCATAATCATCAATCTCCATATTAGAGATTTCTCCCACTGTCTCCATGAATCTCTTCATCTATTCATCATCTTCAAATACCTGCCAGTGCTTAATATTATCTGGGATAGATGGTCTGTAACGTACCTCCACTTCATACCTTAAAAGTGGATTCTGAGGAGGACGGAATGTACTGGCAGCTACAGCAAGAGAATCTGCTATTCTGTTTTGCTCCCAGGGCATGAACTATATGTTAAATGCTGAGAAGAAATTCTCCACCATGTCCCATACTTCGTTTCTGTAAGCTCTCAGCCGAGGATGCTTAGTTTGACATTGATTTTTGATCTGCCTTACCACCAGCTCAGAGTCTCCCATGGCTTTTAGACTTTGGATGCCCATGTTTCTAGCTGTCTGCAGTCCCAATAAAAGTGCTTCATATTCAGCTACATTATTGGTAGCCTCATACTCCAATTTAAAGGATAGTGACACCCATTTTCCTGTAGGAGAGATCAATAACACCCCAGCTCCATTGCCTTCTCTTGAATTTGCTCCATCAAAATGCAAGGTCCAAATCTCTGATTTCTGATCTTCTTTAGGCTGCTCAGCTCGGATCTGACCAAAAAGGGGCTCATGGGCATAATTTATATTTTCTTCTAACATCAAGCATGAGAAATCCCCCTCTTTGTCATACACTGGGGAATTCTCTGAGAAGTCAGCTTTAGTTACCATTTTAACAAATCTAGTCTCCCTGTATAACCTCCTCTCCTGGCCTCCAAAGACTCGGACTGTAGCATATGTTAAATCTAACTTTATTGACCCAGCAATTTTTGTACCCCAGGACCTTGACAGCAGCATGCCAAAGCGGGCTGGGATATCAGCAACCACAATGTCCATGACCACACTCTTTGCTGGAATTTCGGCCAAATTGACCACTAAATCTTTAATCATTCCCAAGCATTTAACTCTTTTGGAATCAAATGAATATAGGTCTTTGTATGGTCTTGTAATTTGCAGTCCTAGTTGTTCCATGACAGACAGAGGCATAAGATTATGGGAAGCCCCAGAATCTAACATACAATTGTGTAACAGCAGGTCATGAATAACTAGAGACACATAAAAAGGAGGAGTAGAAGGGTCTATCTCCTCAACATGTGGGCCAAAGACTACCATGGGTCTTTCTTCTTGAAGGTTTAAAATATCAGGCGCGATTGGTATTTCAGGAGGAAGCATGAAGGAAGTAACTTGAGACTGATATATAGGTTGTTTTAATAGTTCGGTCAGGGGGACTGGAATCTTAATTTTCTCAAGTTCTTTTTGTAGATTGAAAGCAGTTGGGGGCTTTTCTATCACTACTTCTTTTGAATCTTTATTTTCAGCTGAAGATTTAATTTCTTTTGACACCGACTCAGCATTAGGAGGGCTGACTATTTTTGAAGAAGAAGGAATCTGATCATTAGGCTGCAAGGGAGCATTTAGAGGACTCTCACCTTTTTATATGTCTCTTTCTGTTGCTGGTTCCTTCTGAGCAGGTGCTTCTTTTCGAGGTGGCTCCTCTCCTTGATCTTGAGTTTGGGTCCTCTTCCTTGAAGACCTGAGATTGTACTTTACATTGAATTGTGCTTGCATGAAATCAGCAAATTTCTTACAATAATGATCAATCTCTGCTTCTTCTTCTTCTTCTTGCAATGGGCATTCTATTTCATCATTATTTGAAAAGGAAAGATTTGAATCTTCTAATTGATAAGTAGCATCTTCAGTGGAGTCTTCCGCTGGGCCTTCCAAGTACAATGGATGTGGTACTTGGTCTTGTTGCTCCTTTGCTTCTCTCGAAAATATCTGCAATGGTGGTCTTTTATACTGGGGATTGTATCCTCTGTTTGGAGCATTATAGAAATTCTTGGGAGCTGCATTTTTAGCCTCCAACTCAAGCTTGACCATCTTCTTTATCATTTTGCTTATTTCATCCATTTTGTCTGAATCCTTATCTTGATTAGAGGTGGAAACCTCTTCCTTACCTCTCCTCCTAGTATCTTGTTCAACTTTTCCCTTTAATTTCCCAGTGGAGGAAAATTTTGCTTCCAACTCCAGAGCATCTGACTGAGCATCATCTAAAGTGGCAGGTTTTCTTTCTCTCAATGAGAATCCAAAGTCAAAATCAAAGGCTGCTATAAAAACTATCTTGGCAGCGGTTTCTTGGGGCTTCATTTGAGGAGGCAGGCTCAAATATAAATTTTTGAATCTTTTAATAAACTCTGATACTCCTTCATTATGCTTCTTATTCAAAGTATTAAATTCAGTAAGACACTGACCATAATATTTCTTTTCTCCCCACTTCTTGAGGAAAGTATTCTCCATCTCGTCCCAGGTGGTCACTGAACGGTTTCCCAAGGTCTTAAACCATTTTCTGGCTTCACCTTCCAAAGATTGAACAAATAATCTTAATACCACATCCAGATGTTCAACATTTAAATTTTCTGCAAAGGAGCAGAAAGTCTCAAGATGTTTCTGAGCATCAATTTCATTTTCACCATTAAATCTTGGCAGAATTTTCAAATAATCCTGTGGCATATCATTTAGCACTTGGGGTGAGGCCAGTGGAGAATATTTTTTCAATAGAAAAGCTAGTACATTAGCCATTGGAGGAGGTGGGGGTGGTGCTGCAGTCTGAGATACAGAAGAAGAAAGGGGAGTAGGAGGAAGTGGGGTATGAATAACAATGGGAATATATTGTATGGAAGCCTGAGGCGTAGCTGGGAATAATTCACGGTTAACAGCAGCTACTTCTATAAATTCTTTAATTTCCTCAGCCTCAGGAGTAGGATGGAGATCCTCTTCAATCCAGGAACTTCCTCTACGTGGAGTTTCTGAGTAAAACTCGAGATTTTCTGTTATGATTTCTTGAGAAGAAGAGGGCGGATAATCTTCAACGGAATATTCAAGGTTTTCAGCATGAATGGATTTCCTCTCCTTCCAAACTCTTTTGTGAATGATCTTCTCTGGGTCAGACACATAAGGTGTCTTTTACTGAGATGTATCTGACCTCAAATGTGGCTTACGAGGAGCCAGGAATACCAATAAATTTATGAAATAAAGAACAGTGGAGTCGCCAAGGTGAGAGATATGCAACTCTTCCACTCTCCATGCTCACCTGATTAGAGAGTGAATACAGTTTTTCGAGGCCCAGGGAAACTGATATTCTCAAATTCGATCCCCAGCAACGGTGCCAGAAAGACGTTGTGGACAATTTTTTCACCCCTAGGGACAACCTAGAGTTTCCATAGACCAGTGCCTAGGACATCTTAATATAGCAAGGAGCTCATGATATAGTTCGGGTTGTCAATCCAAAATCTCTCTTACTGTCTCTTGTTTGAACAAGGAAATTAGTTTAAATGGGACCAATCTCTCTTAGAAGCTGATACAAAGATAATAATAGTGTAGGAACATCATGCAAAACTCCAATACAAATGCATCAGACAGTTAAGAGACAACTTACTGTAAAGAGTGCCAGTTCAAATGATATGCCACAGAAATAAAATATCAGAAAGTAGATGCAGTGAAGAAACATGAAGAAGATATTAGTTAACATGAGACTAATACCTAGATACACAACAAAATCACATATGGGCTTATCCAACTAAGAATCCATACATGACAGAGGCATAAGATTATGGGAAGCCCCAGAATCTAACATACAATTGTGTAACAGCAAGTCATGAATAAATAGAGACACATAAAAAGGAGGAGTAGAAGGGTCTATCTCCTCATCATGTGGGCCAAAGACTACCATGGGTCTTTCTTCTTGAACGTTTAAACTATCAGGCGCGATTGGTATTTTAGGAGGAAGCATGAAGGAAGTAACTTGAGACTGATATACAGGCTGTTTTAATAGTTCGGTCAGGGGGACTGGAATCTTAATTTTCTCAAGTTGATTTTTCAAATTGAAAGCAGTTGGGGGCTTTTCTATCACTACTTCTTTTGACTCTTTATTTTCAGCTGAAGATTTAATTTCTTTTGACACTGACTCAGCATTAGGAGGGCTGACTATTTTTGAAGAAGAAGGAATCTGATCATTAGGCTACAAGGGAGCATTTAGAGGACTCTTACCTTTTTTTATGTCTCTTTATGTTGCTGGTTCCTTCTGAGCAGGTGCTTCTTTCCGAGGTGGCTCCTCTCCTTGATCTTGAGTTTGGTTCCTCTTCCTTGAAGACCTGAGATTGTACTTTACATTGAATTGTGCTTGCATGAAATCAGCAAATTTCTTACAATAATGATCAATCTCTGCTTCTTCTTCTTCTTCTTGCAATGGGCATTCGATTTCATCATTATTTGAAAAGGCAAGATTTGAATCTTCTAATTGATCATCAACATCTTCAGTGGAGTCTTCCGCTGGGCCTTCCAAGTACAATGGATGTGGTACTTGGTCTTGTTGCTCCTTTGCTTCTCTCGGAAATATCTGCAATGGTGGTCTTTTATATTGGGGATTGTATCCTCTGTTTGGAGCATTATAGAAATTCTTGGGAGCTGCATTTTTAGCCTCCAACTCAAGCTTGACTATCTTATTTATCATTTTGCTTATTTCATCCATTTTGTCTCAATCCTTATCTTGATTAGAGGTGGAAACCTCTTCCTTACCTCTCCTCCTAGTATCTTGTTCAACTTTTCCCTTTAATTTCCCGGTGGAGGAAAAGTTTGCTTCCAACTCCAGAGCATCTGTCTGAGCATCATCTAAAGTGGCAGGTTTTCTTTCTCTCAATGAGAATCCAAAGTCAAAATCAAAGGCTACTATAAAAACTATCTTGGCAGCGGTTTCATGGGGCTTCATTTCAGGAGGCAGGCTCAAATATAAATTTTTGAATCTTTTAATAAACTCTGATACTCCTTCATTATGCTTCTTCTTCAAAGTATTAAATTTAGTAATACACTGACCATAATGTTTCTTTTCTCCCCACTTCTTGAGGAAAGTATTCTCCATCTCGTCCCAGGTGGTCACTGAACGGTTTCCCAAGGTCTTAAACCATTTTTTGGTTTCACCTTCCAAAGATTGAACAAATAATCTTAATACCACATCCAGATGTTCAACATTTAAATTTTCTACAAAGGAGCAGAAAGTCTCAAGATGTTTCTGAGCATCAATTTCATTTTCACCATTAAATCTTGGCAGAATTTTCAAATAATCCTGTGGCATATCATTTAGCACTTGGGGTAAGGCCAGTGGAGAATATTTTGTCAATAGAAAAGCTGGTACATTAGCCATTGGAGGAGGTGGGGGTGGTGCAGCAGTCTGAGATACAGATGAAGGAAGGGGAGTAGGAGGAAGTGGGGTATGAATAACAATGGGAATATATTGTATGGAAGCCTAATGCGTAGCTGGGAATAATTCACGGCTAACAGCAGCTACTTCTGTAAATTCTTTAATTTCCTCAGCCTCAGGAGTAGGATGGAGATCCTCTTCAATCTAGGAACTTCCTCTACGTGGAGTTTCTAAGTAAAAATCGAGATTTTCTGTTATGATTTCTTGAGAAGAAGAGGGTGGATAATCTTCAACGGAATATTCAAGGTTTTCAGCACGAATGGATTTCCTCTCCTTCCAAACTCTTTTGTGAATGATCTTCTCTGGGTCAGACACATAAGGTGTCTTTTACTAAGATGTATCTGACCTGAAATGTGGCTTACGGGGAGCCAGGAATACCAATAAATTTATGAAATAAAGAAGAGTGGAGTCGCCAAGGTGAGAGATATGCAACTCTTCAACTCTCTGTGCTCACCTAATTAGAGAGTGAATACAGTTTGTCGAGGCCCATGGAAACTGATATTCTCAAATTCGATCCCCAGCAACGGCGCCAAAAAGACGTTGTGGACAATTTTGTCACCCCTAGGGACAGCCTAGAGTTTCCATAGACCACTGCCTAGGACATCTTAATATAGCAAGGAGCTCATCATATAGTTCGGGTTGTCAATCCAACATCTCTCTTACTGTCTCTTGTTTCAACAAGGAAATTAGTTTAAATGGGACCAATCTCTCTTAGAATCTGATACAAAGATAAGAATAGTGTAGGAACATCATGCAAAACTCCAATACAAAGGCATCAGACAGTTAAGAGACAACTTACTGTAAAGAGGGCCAGTTCAAATAATATGCCACAGAAATCAAATATCAGAAAGTGGATGCAGTGAAGAAACAGGAAGAAGATATTAGTTAACATGAGACTAATACCTAGATACACAACAAAATCACATATGGGCTTATCCAACTAAGAATCCATACATGACAAAGGCATAAGATTATGGGAAGCCCCAGAATCTAACATACAATTGTGTAACAGCAGGTCATGAATAACTAGAGACACATAAAAAGGAGGAGTAGAAGGGTCTATCTCCTCAACATGTGGGCCAAAGACTACCATGGGTCTTTCTTCTTGAAGGTTTAAACTATCAGGCGTGATTGGTATTTCAGGAGGAAGCATGAAGGAAGTAACTTGAGACTAATATACAGGCTGTTTTAATAGTTCGGTCAGGAGGACTGGAATATTAATTTTCTCAAGTTATTTTTGCAAATTGAAAGCAGTTGGGGGCTTTTCTATCACTACTTCTTTTGACTCTTTATTTTCAGCTGAAGATTTAATTTCTTTTGACACTGACTCAGCATTAGGAGGGCTGACTATTTTTGAAGAAGAAGGAATCTGATCATTAGGCTGCAAGGGAGCATTTAGAGGACTCTTACCTTTTTCTATGTCTCTTTCTGTTGCTGGTTCCTTCCGAGCAGGTGCTTCTTTCTGAGGTGGCTCCTCTCCTTGATCTTGAGTTTGGGTCCTCTTCCTTGAAGACCTGAGATTGTACTTTACATTGAATTGTGCTTGCATGAAATCAGCAAATTTCTTACAATAATGATCAATCTCTGCTTCTTCTTCTTCTTCTTGCAATGGGCATTCTATTTCATCATTATTTGAAAAGGCAAGATTTGAATCTTCTAATTGATAAGCAACATCTTCAGTGGAGTCTTCTGCTGGGCCTTCCAAGTACAATGGATGTGGTACTTGGTCTTGTTGCTCCTTTGCTTCTCTCGTAAATATCTGCAATGGTGGTCTTTTATATTGGGGATTGTATCCTCTGTTTGGAGCATTATAGAAATTCTTGGGAGCTGCATTTTTAGCCTCCAACTCAAGCTTGACCATCTTCTTTATCATTTTTCTTATTTCATCCATTTTGTCTGAATCCTTATCTTGATTAGAGGTGGAAACCTCTTCCTTACCTCTCCTCCTAGTATCTTGTTCAACTTTTCCCTTTAATTTCCCAGTGGAGGCAAAGTTTGCTTCCAACTCCAGAGCATCTGTCTGAGCATCATCTAAAGTGGCAGGTTCTATTTCTCTCAATGAGAATCTAAAGTCAAAATCAAAGGCTGCTATAAAAACTATCTTGGCAGTGGTTTCATGGGGCTTCATTTCAGGAGGCATGCTCAAATATAACTTGTTGAATCTTTTAATAAACTCTGATACTCCTTCATTATGCTTCTTCTTCAAAGTATTAAATTCAGTAAGACACTGACCATAATCTTTTTTTTCTCCCCACTTCCTGAGGAAAGTATTCTCCATCTCGTCCCAGGTGGTCACTGAACGGTTTCCCAAGGTCTTAAACCATTTTCTAGCTTCACCTTCCAAAGATTGAACAAATAATCTTAATACCACATCCATATGTTCAACATTTAAATTTTCTCCAAAGGAGCAGAAAGTCTCAAGATGTTTCTGAGCATCAATTTCATTTTCACCATTAAATCTTGGCAGAATTTTCAAATAATCCTGTGGCATATCATTTAGCACTTGGGGTAAGGCCAGTGGAGAATATTTTTCAATAGAAAAGCTGGTACATTAGCCATTGGAGGAGGTGGGGGTGGTGCAGCAGTCTGAGATACAGATGAAGGAAGGGGAGTAGGAGGAAGTTGGGTATGAATAACAATGGGAATATATTGTATGGAAGCCTGAGGCGTAGCTAGGAATAATTCACGGTTAACAGCAACTACTTCTGTAAATTCTTTAATTTCCTCAGCCTCGGGAGTAGGATGGAGATCCTCTTCAATCCAGGCAGTTCCTCTACGTGGAGTTTCTGAGTAAAACTCGATATTTTATGTTATGATTTCTTGAGAAGAAGAGGGCGGATAATCTTCAACGGAATATTCAAGGTTTTCGGCACGAACAGATTTCCTCTCCTTCCAAACTCTTTTGTGAATGATCTTCTCTGGGTCAGACACGTAAGGTGTCTTTGACTGAGATGTATCTGACCTCAAATGTGGCTTACAAGGAGCCAGGACTACCAATAAATTTATGAAATAAAGAATAGTGGAGTCGCCAAGGTGAGAGATATGCAACTTTTCAACTCTCCGTGCTCACCTGATTAGAGAGTGAATATAGTTTGTCGAGGCCCAGGGAAAATGATATTCTCAAATTCAATCCATAGCAACGACGCCAGAAAGATGTTGTGGACAATTTTTTCAGCCCTAGGGATAGCCTAGAGTTTCCATAGACCAGTGCCTAGGACATATTAATATAGCAAGGAGCTCATCATATAGTTCGGGTTGTCAATCCAAAAGCTCTCTTACTGTCTCTTGTTTCAACAAGGAAATTAGTTTAAATGGGACCAATCTCTCTCAGAAGCTGATACAAAGATAAGAATAGTGTAGGAACATCATGCAAAACTCCAATACAAAGGCATCAGACAGTTAAGAGACAAATTACTGTAAAGAGGGCCAGTTCAAATAATATGCCACAAAAATCAAATATCAGAAAGTGGATGCAGTGAAGAAACATGAAGAAGATATTAGTTTACATGAGACTAATATCCAGATACACAACAGAATCACATATGGGCTTATCCAACTAATAATCCATACATGAGAGAGGCATAAGATTATGGAAAGCCCCAGAATCTAACATATAATTGTGTAACAGTAGGTCATGAATAACTAGAGACACATAAAAAGGAGGAGTAGAAGGGTCTATCTCCTCAACATGTGGGCCAAAGACTACCATGGGTGTTTCTTCTTGAAGGTTTAAACTATCAGGCGCGATTGGTATTTCAGGAGGAAGCATGAAGGAAGTAACTTGAGACTGATATACAGGTTGTTTTAATAGTTCGGTTAGGGGGACTAGAATCTTAATTTTCTCAAGTTCTTTTTGCAGATTGAAAGCAGTTGGGGGCTTTTCTATCACTACTTATTTTGACTCTTTATTTTCAGCTGAAGATTTAATTTCTTTTGACACTGACTCAGCATTAGGAGGGCTAACTATTTTTGAAGAAGAAGGAATCTGATCATTAGGCTGCAAGGGAGCATTTAGAGGACTCTTACCTTTTTCTATGTCTCTTTCTGTTGCTGGTTCCTTTTGAGAAGGTGCTTCTTTCCGAGGTGGCTCCTCTCCTTGATCTTGAGTTTGGGTCCTCTTCCTTGAAGATCTGAGATTGTACTTTACATTGAATTGTGCTTGCATGAAATCAACAAATTTATTACAATAATGATCAATCTCTGCTTCTTCTTCTTCTTCTTGCAATGGGCATTCTATTTCATCATTATTTGAAAACGAAAGATTTGAATCTTCTAATTGATAAGCAGCATATTTAGTGGAGTCTTCCGCTGGGCCTTGCAAGTACAATGGATGTGGTACTTGGTCTTGTTGCTCCTTTGCTTCTCTTGGAAATATCTGCAATGGTGGTCTTTTATACTGGGGATTGTATCCTCTGTTTGGAGCATTATAGAAATTCTTGGGAGCTGCATTTTTAGCCTCCAACTCAAGCTTGACCATCTTCTTTATATTTTTTCTTATTTCATCCATTTTTTTCTGAATCCTTATCTTGATTAGAGGTGGAAACCTCTTCCTTACCTCTCCTCCTAGTATCTTGTTCAAATTTTCCCTTTAATTTCCTAGTGGAGACAAAGTTTGCTTCCAACTCCAGAGCATCTGACTGAGCATCATCTAAAGTGGTAGGTTTTCTTTCTCTCCATGAGAATCCAAATTCAAAATCAAAGGCTGCTATAAAAACTATCTTGGCAGCGGTTTCATGGGGCTTCATTTCAGGAGGCAGGCTCAAATATAACTTGTTGAATCTTTTAATAAACTCTGATACTCCTTCATTATGCTTCTTCTTCAAAGTATTAAATTCAGTAAGACACTGACCATAATCTTTCTTTTCTCCCCACTTCCTGAGGAAAGTATTCTCCATCTCGTTCCAGGTGGTCACTGAACGGTTTCCCAAGGTCTTAAACCATTTTCTGGCTTCACCTTCCAAAGATTGAACAAATAATCTTAATACCACATCCAGATGTTCAACATTTAAATTTTCTGCAAAGGAGCAGAAAGTCTCAAGATGTTTCTAAGCATCAATTTCATTTTCACCATTAAATCTTGGCAGAATTTTCAAATAATCCTGTGGCATATCATTTAGAACTTGGGGTAAGGCCAGTGGAGAATATTTTTTCAATAGAAAAGCTGGTACATTAGCCATTGGAGGAGGTGGGGGTGGTGCAGCAGTCTGAGATACAGATGAAGGAAGGGGAGTAGGAGGAAGTTGGGTATGAATAACAATGGGAATATATTGTATGGAAGCCTGAGGCGTAGCTAGGAATAATTCACGGTTAACAACAACTACTTCTGTAAATTCTTTAATTTCCTCAGCCTCAGGAGTAGGATGAAGATCCTCTTCAATCCAGGAACTTCCTATACGTGGAGTTTCTGAGTAAAACTCGATATTTTATGTTATTATTTCTTGAGAAGAAGAGGGCGGATAATCTTCAACGGAATATTCAAGGTTTTCAGCAGGAACGGATTTCCTCTCCTTCCAAACTCTTTTGTGAATGATATTCTCTGGGTCAGACACATAAGGTGTCTTTTACTGAGATGTATCTGACCTCAAATGTGGCTTACGAGGAGCCAGGACTACCAATAAATTTATGAAATAAAGAACAGTGGAGTCGCCAAGGTGAGAGATATGCAACTCTTCAACTCTCCGTGCTCACCTGATTAGAGAGTGAATACAGTTTGTCGAGGCCCAGGGAAACTGATATTCTAAAATTCGATCCCCAGCAACGGTGCCAGAAAGACTTTGTGGACAATTTTGTCACCCCTAGGGACAGCCTAGAGTTTCCATAGACCACTGCCTAGGACATCTTAATATAGAAAGGAGCTCATCATATAGTTCGGGTTGTCAATCAAAAATCTCTCTTACTGTCTCTTGTTTGAACAAGAAAATTAGTTTAAATGGGACCAATCTCTCTTAGAAGCTGATACAAAGATAATAATAGTGTAGGAACATCATGCAAAACTCCAATACAAAGGCATCAGACAGTTAAGAGACAACTTACTATAAAGAGGGCCAGTTCAAATAATATGCCATAGAAATCAAATATCAGAAAGTGGATGCAGTGAAGAAACATGAAGAAGATATTAGTTAACATGAGACTAATACCCAGATACACAACAGAATCACATATGGGCTTATCCAACTAAGAATCCATACATGACAGAGGCATAAGATTATGGGAAGCCCCAGAATCTAACATATAATTGTGTAACAGTAGGTCATGAATAACTAGAGACACATAAAAATGAGGAGTAGAAGGGTCTATCTCCTCAACATGTGGGCCAAAGACTAACATGGGTCTTTCTTCTTGAAGGTTTAAACTATCAGGCGCGATTGGTATTTCAGGAGGAAGCATGAAGGAAGTAACTTGAGACTGATATAAAGGATGTTTTAATAGTTCGGTCAGGGGGACTGGAATCTTAATTTTCTCAAGTTATTTTTGCAGATTGAAAGAAGTTGGGGGATTTTCTATCACTACTTCTTTTGACTCTTTATTTTCAGCTGAAGATTTAATTTCTTTTGACACTGACTCAGCATTAGGAGGGCTGACTATTTTTGAAGAAGAAGGAATCTGATCATTAGGCTACAAGGGAGCATTTAGAGGACTCTTACCTTTTTCTATGTCTCTTTCTGTTGTTGGTTCCTTCTGAGTAGGTGCTTCTTTCCGAGGTGGCTCCTCTCCTTGATCTTGAGTTTGGGTCCTCTTCCTTGAAGACCTGAGATTTTACTTTACATTGAATTGTGCTTGCATGAAATCAGCAAATTTCTTACAATAATGATCAATCTCTGCTTCTTCTTCTTCGTCTTCTTGCAATGGGCATTCTATTTCATCATTATTTGAAAAGGCAAGATTTGAATCTTCTAATTGATAAGCAGCATCTTTAGTGGAGTCTTCCGCTGGGCCTTGCAAGTACAATGGATGTGGTACTTGGTCTTGTTGCTCCTTTGCTTCTCTCGGAAATATCTGCAATGGTGGTCTTTTATACTGGGGATTGTATCCTCTATTTGGAGCATTATAGAAATTATTGGGAGCTGCATTTTTAGCCTCCAAATCAAGCTTGACCATCTTATTTATCATTTTTCTTATTTCATCCATTTTTTCTGAATCCTTATCTTGATTAGAGGTGGAAACCTCTTCCTTACCTCTCCTCCTAGTATCTTGTTCAACTTTTCCCTTTAATTTCCCAGTGGAGGAAAAGTTTGCTTCCAACTCCAGAGCATCTGACTTTGTATCATCTAAAGTGGCAGGTTTTCTTTCTCTCAATGAGAATCCAAAGTAAAAATCAAAGGCTGCTATAAAAACTATCTTGGCAGTGGTTTCATGGGGCTTCATTTCAGGAGGCAGGCTCAAATATAACTTGTTGAATCTTTTAATAAACTCTGATACTCCTTCATTATGCTTCTTCTTCAAAGTATTAAATTCAGTAAGACACTGACCATAATATTTCTTTTCTCCCCACTTCCTGAGGAAAGTATTCTCCATCTCGTCCCAGGTGGTCACTGAACGGTTTCCCAAGGTCTTAAACCATTTTCTGGCCTCACCTTCCAAAGATTGAACAAATCATCTTAATACCACATCAAGATGTTCAACATTTAAATTTTCTGCAAAGGAGCAGAAAGTCTCAAGATGTTTCTCAGCATCAATTTCATTTTCACCATTAAATCTTGGCAGAATTTTCAAATAATCCTATGGCATATCATTTAGCACTTGGGGTAAGGCCAGTGGAGCATATTTTTTCAATAGAAAAGTTGGTACATTAGCCATTGGAGGAGGTGGGGGTGGTGCAGCAGTCTGAGATACAGATGAAGGAAGGGGAGTAGGAGGAAGTGGGGTATGAATAACAATGGGAATATATTGTATGGAAGCCTGAGGCGTAGCTAGGAATAATTCACGGTTAACAGTAGCTACTTCTGTAAATTCTTTAATTTCCTCAGCCTCAGGAGTAGGATGGAGATCCTCTTCAATCCAGGCACTTCCTCTACGTGGATTTTTTGAGTAAAACTCGGGATTTTCTGTTATGATTTCTTGAGAAGAAGAGGGCGGATAATCTTCAACAGAATATTCAAGGTTTTTAGCACGAACGAATTTCCTCTCCTTCCAAAATCTTTTGTGAATGATATTCTCTGGGTCAGAGACGTAAGGTGTCTTTGACTGAGATGTATCTGACCTCAAATGTGGCTTACGAGGAGCCAGGACTACCAATATATCTATAAAATAAAGAACAATGGAGTCGCCAAGGTGAGAGATATGCAACTCTTCAACTCTCTGTGCTCACCTGATTAGAGAGTGAATACAGTTTGTCGAGGCCCAGGGAAACTGATATTCTAAAATTTGATCCCCAGCAACGGTGCCAGAAAGATGTTGTTGACAATTTTGTCACCCCTAGGGACATCCTATAGTTTCCATAGACCAGTGCCTAGGACATCTTAATATAGCAAGGAGCTCATCATATAGTTCGGGTTGTCAATCCAAAAGCTCTCTTACGGTCTCTTGTTTGAACAAGGAAATTAGTTTAAATGGGACCAATCTCTCTCAGAAGCTAATACAAAGATAATAATAGTGTGGGAACATCATGCAAAACTCCAATACAAAGGCATCAGACAGTTAAGAGGCAACTTACTGTAAAGAGGGCCAGTTCAAATAATATGCCACATAAATCAAATATCAAAAAGTGGATGCAGTGAAGAAACATGAAGAAGATATTAGTTAACATGAGACTAATACCCAGATACATAGCAGAATCACATATGTGCTTATCCAACTAAGAATCCATACATGACAGAGGCATAAGATTATGGGAAGCCCCAGAATCTAACATACAATTGTGTAATAGCAGGTCATGAATAACTGGAGACACATAAAAATGAGGAGTAGAAGGGTCTATCTCCTCAACATGTGGGCGAAAGACTACCATGGGTCTTTCTTCTTGAAGGTTTAAACTATCAGGGGCGATTGGTATTTCAGGAGGAAGCATGAAGGAAGTAACTTGAGACTGATATACAAGCTGTTTTAATAGTTCGGTCAGGGGGACTAGAATCTTAATTTTCTCAAGTTCTTTTTGCAGATTGAAAGCAGTTGGGGGCTTTTCTATCACTACTTCTTTTGACTCTTTATTTTCAGCTGAAGATTTAATTTCTTTTGACACTGACTCAGCATTAGGAGGGCTGACTATTTTTGAAGAAGAAGGAATCTAATCAGTAGGCTGCAAGGGAGCATTTAGAGGACTCTTACATTTTTCTTTGTCTCTTTCTGTTTCTGGTTCCTTCTGAGCAGGTGCTTCTTTCCGAGGTGGCTCCTCACCTTAATCTTGAGTTTGGGTCCTCTTCCTTGAAGACCTGAGATCATACTTTACATTGAATTGTTCTTGCATGAAATCAGCAAATTTCTTACAATAATTATCAATCTCTGCTTCTTCTTCTTCTTCTTGCAATGGGCATTCTATTTCATCATTATTTGAAAAGGCAAGATTTGAATCTTCTAATTGATAAGAAACATCTTCAGTGGAGTCTTCCGCTGGGCCTTCCAAGTAAAATGGATGTGGTACTTGGTCTTGTTGCTCCTTTGCTTCTCTCGGAAATATCTGCAATGGTGGTCTTTTATACTGGGGATTGTATCCTCTGTTTGGAGCATTATAGAAATTCTTGGGAGCTGCATTTTTAGCCTCCAACTCAAGCTTGACCATCTTCTTTATCATTTTTCTTATTTCATCCATTTTGTCTGAATCCTTATCTTGATTAGAGGTGGAAACCTCTTCCTTACCTCTCCTCCTAGTATCTTGTTCAACTTTTCCCTTTAATTTCCCAGTGGAGGAAAAGTTTGCTTCCAACTCCAGAGCATCTGACTAAGCATCATCTAAAGTGGCAGGTTTTCTTTCTCTCAATGAGAATCCAAAGTCAAAATCAAAGGCTGCTATAAAAACTATCTTGGCAGTGGTTTCATGGGGCTTCATTTCAGGAGGCAGGCTCAAATATAACTTGTTGAATCTTTTAATAAACTCTGATACTCCTTCATTATGCTTCTTCTTCAAAGTATTAAATTCAGTAAGACACTAACCATAATCTTTCTTTTCTCCCCACTTCCTGAGGAAAGTATTCTCCATCTCGTCCCAGGTGGTCACTGAACGATTTCCCAAGGTCTTAAACCATTTTCTGGCTTCACCTTCCAAAGATTGAACAAATAATCTTAATACCACATCCAGATGTTCAACATTTAAATTTTCTACAAAGGAGCAGAAAGTATCAAGATGTTTCTCAGCATCAATTTCATTTTCACCATTAAATCTTGGAAGAATTTTCAAATAATCCTGTGGCATATCATTTAGCACTTGGGGTAAGGCCAGTGGAGCATATTTTTTCAATAGAAAAGTTGGTAAATTAGCCATTGGAGGAGGTGGGGGTGGTGCAGCAGTCTGAGATACAGATGAAGGAAGGGGAGTAGGAGGAAGTGGGGTATGAATAACAATGGGAATATATTGTATGGAAGCCTGAGGCGTAGCTGGGAATAATTCACGGTTAACAACAGCTACTTCTATAAATTCTTTAATTTCCTCAGCCTCAGGAGTAGGATGGAGATCCTCTTCAATCCAGGCACTTCCTCTACGTGGAGTTTCTGAGTAAAACTCGGGATTTTCTGTTATGATTTCTTGAGAAGAAGAGGGCAGATAATCTTCAATGGAATATTCAAGGTTTTCAGCACGAACGGATTTCCTCTCCTTCCAAAATCTTTTGTGAATGATCTTCTCTGGGTCAGACACGTAAGGTGTCTTTGAATGAGATGTATCTAACCTCAAATGTGGCTTACGAGGAGCCATGACTACCAATAAATTTATCAAATAAAGAACAATGGAGTCACCAACGTGAGAGATATGCAACTCTTCAACTCTCCATGCTCACCTGATTAGAGAGTGAATACAGTTTGTCGAGGCCCAGGGAAACTGATATTCTCAAATTCGATCCCCAACAACGGCGCCAGAAGGATGTTGTGGACAATTTTGTCACCCCTAGGGACAGCCTAGAGTTTCCATAGACCACTGCCTAGGACATCTTAATATAGCAAGGAGCTCATCATATAGTTCGGGTTGTCAATCCAAAAGCTCTCTTACTGTCTCTTGTTTGAACAAGGAAATTAGTTTAAATGGGACCAATCTCTCTCAGAAGCTGACACAAAGATAAGAATAGTGTAGGAACATCATGCAAAACTCCAATACAAAGGCATCAGACAGTTAAGAGACAACTTACTATAAAGAGGGCCAGTTCAAATAATATGCCACAGAAATCAAATATCAGAAAGTGGATGCAGTGAAGAAACATGAAGAAGTTATTAGTTAACATGAGACTAATACCCAGATACACAACAGAATCACATATGGGCTTATCCAACTAAGAATCCATACATGAAAATGGCATTTTAAAAGCACCCTCCTCAAGTAACTAATATAGCATAAAATATGGATAAGATGAACATGGAACCGTATATCATGACTAGGCCTATTTAAAGCGCTTGACTAACCCCAGTATGAGCATCAACTAGGATGAATCCTTGCTCAAGATTAGTGAGCCACTCGCATTCTAGAGCATGATACAAGAAGATAAATAGCATGAAATGAGATATTGTATTAACACATATGATAAAATTACATACTGTGAGATACCAAAGACCAGAATCCTCATTACAGTTATAAATCCTCCTCACTGAGACCCTACGGGCTCTGAACCTTCATACAGAAGTGTTACAAAATGTATACAAAAGCCTTTTCACTCCACAGTTCGCTGATAGAAATCTGGAACCCCTCTAATGTCTTATTTTTTGGTTTTTATAGAAGAGATAGAGAATTCTAGAGAAGGAGGTAGATGGAGCACATTTAGTGACTTGATTTGAACAAAATGGCGGAAAAAATTTGCGCCCACACTGTGAATGACTAAATATAAATGAATGTACTTTACAATTTACCTCCAGAAATAAATGTTGAGGATGAAAATCTTCTCATGAACAAGACACAAAAAATAAAATATACAATGTTCTGTTAGGTCTCTGTAACAAGCAAGATTGGCAAAGTCCGATCATAGAGTTAACATCATTTCAACCAACTTTGGGATTCTAGGATCTAGCCCTCCTGAATCTGGAGAGGGATCTCTCCAATATGTACAAAGATGGATATTGTCTTTGAAGTTTGGGGTGATGATATTAGGCTAGTTATGAAGGTCAAGGGTTTTGTTTGGTTTTCTTGGATGGTTGAACATAGTTGCTGTCTGAGGCGGAGAGATCTATATGCAAATAGGTTCAAAGGTGAGAAGTTGCAAGCAGACATAATAAGCTTTGATTCTAAAGAAAGATGATGGCAAGTTTTCAATCCATTGGGCTATGGAGTCATAAGAGAATTTAATTGAAACATTCAGGTTCAAGAGTAATCTATGGGGCAAGTCATCTGGCCTAAGGATCTCTTTAAAGTTTGATTTATGGAATGGGATGATACAACAAGAAAGGGAATTAACAGATGCAAAACAAAGAGCAGCCCAGGATCTGGTAAGTACTTTGAAACTAGCCAGCCTTTGACCAGGCACTTAAGAAAAACATAGAAGCAAACTAGGATCTGGTAAGTACTTTGAAACTATCCAGCCTTTGATACACTTCTAATAGAACACAGATTAAAAACAAAAGGAAACTTGAAGGCAACCTTTGGAGCAGAAACTAGCGGGCAGGGCTCACCTTTCTCCTCATCTTAGTTCTTCTTTACTTAGTTACTTCCAAGACAATCACCGAGATAACACAGAATGGCCCAAGATCTGATAAGTACTTTGAAACTAGTCATCTTTTGACACATCCTAAGGGAAACAGACAAATAGTTGAGCAAACAAGAAAGGGACTCAGGGCTAACCTTTGATTTCCTCAATTCATTCCTTACACAACATATATGAAAGTAACATTTAAAAATAACATTCAGCAGTGACGAAAAGATGAGGGAACGCCAGCATCTCTGTGCTTAGACTGAATTAAATCATTTCTAAACAACACAATTAGAAGAAAAAATTGGGATAAAGATTTTTCAGCCATAGAAGGTTACTGATATACAGCAAGTCCTAACACTGTTTAAACTGTTCTTTACAGTGGAAAATGAAACAAATTGAAAACTGAAATAAAATGACAAGTTACAGTGAGAATAGCATCACCATCAGCATAGACCAGGATCCCATAAATCAGCTTGTATTGATTGCTTCAAACCGGTTACAATCTCCAAGTCCAATGTTTTAATCCATCTCTTTTCACAATATAACCTATCTGTTACAAGCAGAGCTCCAACAGCCTATGAAACCACTATTTACAGTCAAGAGTTTTCCACTCAGAAACAGCTACAACACTTCAGAAATTACATTGACAACCAACTAATCCAACCCCTCACTCATCTTCTTCTGGAGTATTTATAGAAGGATGAGGAGGTGAGATCTAATAAAAAGATCTCAAATACAATTAATGCAGAATTAATGTCTTCCTGGCCTGGGAGGCTCGATGAAGAATTTACACAGGTTTTCTACTGCATTTATGCGCTTATACTTATGAAGTAAGCTCGAAGGGAGCTTTTGTTGACCTTTGAGGCTCTGCGTACTGTTAGGGTTACTCTGCAAACATTCTGTCATTAAATATGGTGCAGTAATAACTTCTTTGGTTGTTCCGAGGCATAATATCTGATCTCGTTCAATAAATTCATCCTCTGATTGATCATTCTGAGGCAATAGGTGGCACTGCGGTGGTCGAGGAATCAATTTGCCTCAAAGTATGGCGGTGGAGGCAACGTATGATGAACACTTTTAGGTTTTGCTTTAATCTGTATTCGAAGCCGGGGATTAGGCTTTTGATAACCGTCTTAGCCGTAATCCCCGCCAATCTATCCATAAAACTGCTGCTCTGGTTCATCCTGTCTTCAAAATCTGATTCTCTTCCCTGCATCGATGTTGACTGCATTCTTCAGGCTTTACAGGGACACGTAGCAACCAAGGCTCATGAAACCTTGTTGATATCTTCATTCTTCACCCTGCGGTCGATTCTATGAATTAATCAGAAGGATGGGAGTCGTCACCCTCATTCTTGAGATTTTCATTGAAACACGACATAAGAAACTTAAAACCTGCAAAATACAAGAAAAATGAGAAAATCCTGCGTTATATGGATAGACTGCATCGGAGGGCGTGCGGGAAAGTGGAGCAATCGGAACCGTTGATCGTATGGCAATCAACGGTCGGGAGCGTTTCTGAAAAGTCAGCGGCGAAAAAGTGAACTTGTACCATGGAATCGGGAGAATGAATGAGAGTCGTCGATCTGCGGAGATCGACGGAGGGGATCGGCTTTCAAACGCGTCGGGGGAGATTTAACAGACGGGCGAGTTCGTTAAAGAGCAGGAAGATCGGGCGATCAACAACCGTCAGATTGGATGGCCCAAATCCAACGATGGAGGTGGACCCCGCTGCGGGGCCATGGTACGATGATTAACGTGCGGGAAATGGGATTTGCATGGCGGTTTTGGCACTGGGCGGAGAACACGTGTCGGCCAGCATGTGGAATCGCTGGCCGACGGGAAAAACTGCCATCCGACGTTAAGTGGTGCGGGATGAAACCATGGTTTTGGAGACGGGTGCGGGGAAAGGGGGTCCACCAGGCTAGGGGTGCTCCGCACCGTTGATCTGCGGGACGGATCGACAGTCGATTTTTAATATAATTTCTTCGGCGGAGAATTTTATGAAAAATAAAACAAAACCTGACTTTGCGTTTTACAAAGGTTTTTCAGTGTTTTTTGGGAAAAAATAAATTCCAAGAGTTAAGCGCCCAGCGGACTTAGCACACGGTTCTGGCGTCGGGCATATGGATGGAGTGAAGGCAGGAACTTAGCCCATAGGGCTTAAGCCAGCGCTCAGAAAAATAAGCGTTTTTATATGTTTTTCAATGATTTTGAAAAAAGGGAAAAGGCTCTGATAAGGTAAAAAGTGGGTTTTAACCTTAGGAAATGAGATGAGGGAGGGGATAGGGAATAACATATGGTTTAGTGGGGCTTTTATGGATGAAAGGAAACTTTGAAGGAATGAAGGAAAGATGGAAGAAGGGGAGAGGAAAAAGGAGGAGGATGCAGCAATACTTGACTAGGATTTTCATGGAATATCAGAGGCAGAGAGGAGGAAAGGTATGTAGAACCAACCAGTAGTTTAGGATCTTACCAACAGACTTCAAGTACCAACAATTTTAGGACTGAATTTGTTTCTTGAAGGCTGCAAGGAATATTTAGCCACCAGCTGATATAATTGAAAAATATGGGTGGCTAACATGTTCGACCCTTTACTGAAAGAGGGAAACCTGCTGCCATAAAACCCTAGGATAGCTTATGATTATGCACTGTACTCTCGGATCTCTAATTTTGAATTTAAACTTTAGATCTTTAATGCAGGGTTCTGTGTCTCTTAATATTTCGTTGATATTCCATGCTGCCCCATTAATACTCTCGCCTGCTCAAATCTGTCCCTTGATTTTCTCTGGAGGGTTCTGTTGATTCATATCCTCGCTTTCTTTAAGGATGGTCATGTCATACAACTACCCTCGGCTTCACTTCTTAATTCCTTCCTCGAAAACTGTCGAGGGCGATGTTCTTGACTTCTACGAACAAAGAAGAAAATCATGGTGAATCTTCTTTCGCGGCAAACCTGCAAAAACACAAACCAGTTAAGGAAAACTACACAGGGATGGAGATGAGGATGGTGGTGACGTCGAAGTCATGGCCATATGTCAAGAACATGTAGGGTGGCGGAGGGAATATGGTGGAGACTTTAGTAAACAGACGGGGTGTAGCTTTTCCACGTAAAACAGTTTGAACGTGATGACTGAATAAAATGATGAAAATGAATGAAAAACACACATATACGGTGGGGGAAGAATACTATGAACACACGAGATGACGACACATGGGTGTACGAAGGACAGGTGGAAGGATGACATGGCTATGGAGTCAACTGGCGGAGAGGAATGCGTTCTGGGCCGTTAGATCATGAAACTGGATCAATGGCTCAGAGGCGCGAGAGCGATACGACAGTGGGCCATGGGACACAATAGACATGGGATAACACACGAGCAAATTTGGAGGATATATGCCATTGGATGGATGTCGACAAATCCAACAGCGTGGGTGAATTATGCTGCCCGACCATTGACCAACTTTTAACACGCGAAATGGTGGTTTTGAATGCCGTACTCAGGGACACGCGTCACGCGATTTGTGGAATCGCTGGCATTTGGTTGAAAACAGCCGGCTCGGTGGAGGTGGTGTGGAATTAACCGCTGGTTTTGGCAATGCATACGGGTGCGGGGACCACCGCATAAAACAACCGCCGCTCCGTTGATTGGATTTGGATCTGACAGCCACGGTTTGGCCCGGAAACGTGAAGTGATGAACTCCCGCCTGCGTGGCACACGGTCTTGTGCTTGGGTCATGTGTGAATTAAAACAGAAGTGGCCAAGGCTTCAGGAGACCTGGCCTGACATATTTCCAAGCACTGGTTTCAACCCTTGCACAGTGTATTTTATGAGCGGAAAAGGTAACCATAGACAAAATATGGAGGTCTGTGGTTGTGAAAGATGTTTTAAACAGATCCAAAGGGACTTGGTGGCCATAATTTAAATAGGGGGGCTGATATGCACAATAGCACTGATGGCCAGTTCACCCCTCACACCGATGTGGAAGATTTGCACTAGAGCCTACACCACTTGGCACTCTGTCTCAGTGCAATGCCCACGCTAAGTTGTTTTAGGAATTTTTTTTTAAAATTAGAGGAGGAAGTTTCCTTCTAACCACCTCAGGGATAATTCACTGGAAGTGGTTAAGTTGATTAGCCACACATCTCCCTCCTTAGGCAGTGGTTTCCACCTCCCATGGAACACTCCTTTAAGATAGGCCTCCCTTCCATAATTATAGGGATCCTAACCTCTCCCTCTCCCTCTATAAAAACAGGCCTTCTCTGTTTATGAAAGCTAGCTGAACTGGGAGAAGAATACTATAGCTGAGTAATTACTATTGATAAGGTAGAACCAAGGAGAATTATTTAGAGAGAGTCCCGTCAAATTCCCGACAAGCCTTTGTGAGATGCGTTCTGCTTGAACCCTGTTGGAGGAGACCGCAATGTCGAAGCTTGGTTGTACTCTTCCTTTCATTTATTAATATACTCAACTATGGTGTTTGTTCCATCAATGTGTTATGTTTTTTATTTAATGCAATTGATTTAGTCCTCTTCGATTGACTAATAGTTACGAATGTGAATTAGTTTGTTGTATATTGTTGTTGTTTCATGTGTGTGTGCAGGTGTCAGAGTGTGAAAGCAAGAAGATCGTGATCTGTCAAACCAGGAGCGAGAGGAAGCCACTCTTTTCGACGAAAACAACAGTGTAAGACCTCCGATAAGTCATCTATCGAATCTTTGTCCATTCGTTAACTAGGAATCAATATTATAGCTTGTTTTGTTTGTTGCTAGACCCCTCCCAGGGATAGTGGGATCGCCTCTGTCCGTAGAGCAGATTTACCTCACCAACAAATTGGCAACTCCACTGGGGAATCAATGTGAGTTTGTCTTTCACCCATTAGGTCTTATTTTTGGTATTTTCTTTCTTATTTTTCCTTTTCTGATTATTCTGCTAAGTCTAAGACCCTTTCTCAGCCCCGAAGGATCAGATCTAACCTCTGTCTTTCAAATATTTTCCCTTTTGCCTGAGTCGCGCCGATTGGTGCTAGTTGCTAGTGTTGCACCTGCGCCATCCCCTATTTGGCGTTGATTACATCCAAACAACCGCGCTGACCCCTGTAGGTTTTAGGGTTCGGTCTGTTTTGAAGATTTTTGGTCAGTAGTTTTTCTTCTAAGTTATTTTTTAGATATGTCTTGAGTGCTTCGAGATTGTTTTTTATTGTGATCAACCTTCTTCCTTCAGTTGTTTGTCCGTTTCCTATCAGCATCATAGCCTTAGGGTTTTTTTTAGTGCTTTGGTATGCTGAGCCTCCTGTAGGAGTTTGAGTCTTTTTTTTTGCAGTCAACTTCATTCCTTGTTTGGTTGCATTTAGATCCCTTGATATGTTTGAGTGATTGCATTGGTTGAATGATTCTTGCCTCTTTCATTCAATTTTGCTTCTTGTCACTCCAAGCATAGATCACACTACTTGCATGGGTCTGTTTTGAAATATTTCTTCAATTTGAGAGATTGCAATGTTGGTTTGAGTTTTGTTATGTTTGTTTTGGGTTGATTGAAATTATTTCGCTTCAACTCTCACATTAATATTCTCTAACTAGTGTTTTGGTTTGTTTTTCATGTAATTTAGTGCATTTTTTTCTCTATTACATTCAAAAAAATAAAAATTCATTGTGAAATTGAAAGTCTTTCACATATCTAGCATTGGAAAATTCTAGGAAAGATTTCTCATTTTCATTAGCTTGCATCGAATACTGTAGTGGATTCTTCTATGTGTTCTTATTATTTTCTATTTCTTGGAAACTCCTAACTTTCTCATAGATAGATGTTCATCGAACGAAATGGTATATTTTGGCATGTAGCTTGCATTTAGGAATTTTTGAGATCCAACATTCGATAGGACCTTGGAATTGAAACATAAATACAACATCAACTTAAAATTTATTCAATTAACCTAAGGAAACATTGAAACCTAACGAAACATCTAGTGGTCTAAGTTAGAGACGTGTTCTGGTGTTTTAAACCTAGTAGTTGTCGCTCACCATCTGGCTTCAGACATCACTAGTACGGATTTGCACTCCCTGTACCGTCGAGTATATAAAGGAATACCCCTCTAGGTTGCAATCCTTTTATCCATAGGAAGCCGAGTTTGTCGCCCTGTAACCGTGATACACCGAACACAACATTCGGGGAGACTACTTGCACGTACGTCAAGTCCTTAATCAATACTTCTTCCATTTGATTACCAAGGTGTATATGTAATTTCACAGAAACATGGTACATCCTTTTACCTAGACTACCTGAGCAGTCATTTTCGATCTTTACTGACTCCATAAATTTTAAAATATTATCGAGCACTTGTCCTTTCATGCTCACTTAAAATTGAAAGTGACTAGAGTCATATTTTTCTTGTTTCTTGACTCTTAAAACATGAAACAATGAATTTTTGGTTTCAATGTTGTAAAATAAACTACCTACGATTAGCCCATTAAATTTTGATCGATTGGTTTGTCTTTGTTTTCCTTGGTTTTTGTCCAGGAGTCTTCATTTTCGATCTTTTTTTTCCTTTTCTAGTGTGCTATAGTCATAGTGGCAGAACCATCAGTTTCTTCTAGTGTTAGTCCTTTCTCTAATGATTCATCTGAAACTTCTCAAACCTTAAGGTCTACCGAGCTTCAGCATCCTATTCTCCCATTAGAGTACCCCTTTGGAGAACTAGTTGAGTTCACTTGGCCTCTTTCAGACGCTTAGTTTGGGTTTGGGGTCGGGGAACTTTTCCCCCCTCTTACATAGGGATCACCATTTTTGGCTGCTAGCATACCTCCTAGTCCCCATAGTCTTTGACAATATCTTACGACAGATTCAGACATGGAATCGTCTGGTCCTATTGGCAGTGAGGAAATTCCTATTTCTAATGAAGAATACCAACTTTTTCTAGAAGACATCACTCAAGGGTCTGCTCAATCTTCACCATCGTTGTCACTTCCATCCAGATATAGGTCTTTGGGTCATATTATGGTCGGTATTGCCTCCATGGCAGCATCAAATCCATCGAGGGGGCCGGTCCTTCCATCATTAGGGATGTCGCCAATGACACTTGTCTCATCCATGCATTTTGTTACGTTTGTCCCAACTAGACCTACTGTTTGCGTGGCTACATCAGAACCAGTTGTCACTATTATCTCCCCGTAATTTCAGCAGATTGGTGAGACCGAAACTGTGGAGAGCACACTTGAACCACTTTGGGATTCTAGGATCTAGCCCTCCTGAATCCAGAGAGGGATCTCTCTATAAGTGCAAAGATTGATTTATCTTTAAGGATTTTATGTGTGATGTTAGGCTAGTTATGAAGAACAGGGATTTTTGTTTGGTTTTGGATGGTTGAGCATGATTTTTAGTTGAGTGGAAAGTCCTAAAATGAAAGAGTTTCAAAGGGGTGAAAGTATAAGTAAACAGAACAAGATTTGGCTGATAGGATAGATATGACGCTGGTTTTTAGTCCGTTGGGCTATGGTGTCATAAAAGGGTTTAATTGTGCAACAATTTCAAGAGTGGTCCAAGGGGCAAGTCATATATATCACAAGATCTCTTAGATAAAATGATGGAATGGAAAAATAAAAGTGTTGAAGGGGTGGAAAAAGACAATAATTTCAACTATGATTGATCAGTCTTTCCAAACAAGAAAATCCTTTTAAGTAACTAATTAAAACCAACCAAAGGACATGGCTAACCATAGACTTATTTGGACAAGCTTGTATTAAAGCTAACTTAACAGACAAACAATCCAGTAATCCACATAATTACTTTCAGAAAGGATGAAAAAAGATAAGAAAACAAAGTGTATCCTAAGATCAGATAAGATACTTTTAAATCTAAACTGCTTTCAGCATACTCCTAGGGAAACTTTCAGAATTACCTTTGAAGAAATAACTAGAAGACAGGGCAAACCATAAACTTTCCTAGTCTAACTATACTGAGCATATAATGAAAATATCATTCAAGAACTTCCTTTCAAGCTTTGCACATCAAGACATGGGAAAAACATCATTCCTTGATAATGTTTACACTTAACTTGAGTCATTCTTAAACACACAATTTGGAGGAAAACATTGAGATAAAGCTGATCAGTCAGAGAAGGGTACTGTAAACAATAAATCCTCACTATATGCTTGTTGTTCTTTATTAGAGAATAAGTGGACAAAATTGCATACATGAAAGGAAAAAAATAACACAGAAAGAAGCACTTCACCAGTGATATAGACCAAGATCCCAAGAATCATCTTGTATATCGATGTCAATCCAGTTACATTCTTCAAGTCCAATGTTTCAGTTCAGTAATCATCTTTTCTTCTCAGTCTAACTTATTTGATCACAAACAGAGCTTCAAGAGCCTCTGAACACTATTTACATGTAGAAATTTTTTAGCACAAGTATTACATCAAAGTTCTGCAACCAACCCTTTACAATGAGCTCCTCAAGAATATTTTATAGGAAAATGAGGAGGTGGAATGAGAGAAAATATCTACAGGCTCAATTAATATAGTTTAATGCTTCTTGGCCTTTGAGGGGATCAATGGAGAAGATTTCAGATATTTCTCTGTATTAATTGACTTACATTAAGTATTAAGCTCGCTGGGAATATTTTGTTGACTTTAAGGCTCTGTGTTATCCTTGTAATAACTCTACTGACAGTTTAAATTATTTTCTTTGATTTGAAATAACTATTCAGCTATCTTAAGGCAAATATATTCTATTCTGGTAATAAATATGCCTCTTTTGAATTCTTTGAGGCTACAGGTGGCTTTTGGTAGCTGAGAGAATTCAATTAGCCTCTGATGTGGTAGTGGAGGCTTTCTCGGACTGAGAGATATTTATTGTTTTTCTTTAAACACTGTTAATTTGTCTCTGATCTATGTGTTAGGCATAACTAGGCCTAAATTTTGTCTTATTTTCTTCAAAATGTGTTTAATTGAGTAATCGATTTAGGCCATAATACCTCAAAAACTATGTAAACCATCTTCAATTCTTCATCTATGTTGTGAATGGATCTTTTAACACTGATACTCTCTGTTTGATTAAGCTTTGATGTGTCTTGTTGATGTGCAAGTTTTACAGGGGTTTTATAATGGCAGTAGTACTCATGAGGCACTGAATAAAACATGATATGGAACCCCAACAGAGTGATATTTTTTACGAATAAGGGCCTGGGGGATCGTCATCCCCGGCCTTTGCTTCTTTTTAAAACATTTGAAAAATCGTTAAAATCTGCACAAACTAAGAAAAATTAGAAAAATCATCCGTATTTGGGTTTAGACTACTTCAGAGGTTTAGGTTTCGCGTGAAGCCGTTGGATGAAAGCATCCAACGGCAAGGATTACTTTTTCGATGTCAAAAGGATAGGCGGTTGAATAATGGTGGGGAGATTAAGTCAGAACTGTTGATCGTATGTTGATCAATGGTCGAGATCAACTGAATATCTATAATGTAGAGGGGCTACGTTATAATGAAATAGATGGAAATGTGAAGAAAAATGGATGAAAAACCCTTTGGTGGAGGAAAAAGCATAAAAACGAAAATTGGGGTTTCGGAAATAACCTGGGCCATTAGATGAGATCGGCCACAGAGATCAACGACTGAGAATGAATTAAGAAGTCCCTTGGAGGATGGATGGAGGGCGATGAGCTGAGGGTGAAATTAAACTGGGACCATTGTTCTGTACAGATCAACGGCGGATATTAAACATGATGGAATGCAACACAAATGGGGTAAAATGGTTTCGGCTGAAGAAACCAGCGGTTTTGCGCAACAAAATGGAGGAAAGGTGGTTTTACCTTTTTTAATGCGTTATGCGTTACTGGCCAACACGTGGCCTTTTAAAAATGCACTCATCGTGTAATTTTGAAACATTATCTTTTGGGCTTAAATTTACACGAAAATGTGCGCTGGCCGTCAGATCTGGGGTCTTAGATCGAACATTCATGGAGAGAGCGCAATGGAGAATAGATGCACTGGCGATAAGATGTGGGCAGGGTTAAGGCGGTTTCAATCTTGACTGTCAGATCAGGGATGGATGGCAGAGATTCGATCTGGAGAAAGGTAGGACCCAAAGGAGTTGGGCCTATCGGGCTTATTCTGGACCGTTGGATGAAAGGAATGAATGGTCCAGATCCAATCTTGGGACCAATGCAATAAAATATGAGGCGGGGGCCGGGCGGAGAAAGGGTCAATATGGGCCGTTGATCTACAGAGATCAACGACGGAGATTCACCGAAAACATTATACAACGAGGTTTGAATGAAATTAAAAAAATTTGCGAGGATTGATCTGGACCGTCGGAACTTAGTTTACGGATAGCCCAAATGCAATAAGGGAATTTCCAATCGGCGGGGGAGAGAGGAAAGGTTCACAGAAAATTTCCAATGCAATTGAATTTGGGTCATCAATCTTTAGAGAGATCAACAATCAGGAATAGCTATGTGGTTCTTAATGTCGGAGGTTGTGGCAGAGGGTGATCAATCTGGGTCGTTGGTTCTTGTGGTTTTCGACGATCCAGATTGAATAGCGAGATTTCAATCGGAGGAGGAGAGGAGTGGCATGAATGTTTTTTTGGATGCGATTGGTGATGGGCCATTGATTTGTTTAAAGGATCAACGATGGAGAAAGTGGTGGGGGGTCCATAGAATAAAACATCATCGCATCGGGGCTTTTCTTTAAACAAAAGAAATGAGCCCATCGCAAATCTCTGATTGCGATTAGCACTCGGGACTTAACGCTTAGTCCTGGGCACGGGTTGTATGGTGGGGAAGTGGTTGAGGGGTTTAGCACAAAAAGGGGCTCATTGGAATCAAAAAAAAGGATGGGGCCTTTCAAATGCGCCCAAATAAAAACTTGCGATGCGAGATTCCGACAACCATTGATCGGTCTTAGATCAACGGTTGTTTTTCGTTTAAAATAACAAACCGTCGGACTTAATGAAAACATAGAAAAAGTCAGATTTCATGAAAATGCAAAGGGAGAAAAGGTTTTTTGCCAAGTATTTTTGTGTTTTAGGGCCCGATTGCGGGGCTCTTGGTTTTACAAAGGAAGAAAGGGATCGGGGGATATACAAAAAGGATCCAATCAGAATCAGAGATTAAATGTAACAAAAGAAATGTGTTTCACATGAATGCCCCGATTGCGATAAGCACCTAGGGGTTTAACAGTAGGTCACGGCCCTAGATCTTATGCAGGAAAAAGGGCTGGGGGCTAAGGCCAAAGGGGCTTATGGCGTTAGTCCAAAAATGCATTTTTTAAGTCAAAATAACAGATTTTCAAGGCTTTTTTGGCTTTCAGTAGAAGGGGAAAAAAGTGTTTTTTAAGCCTTCAAAGGGAATTTTCAAAGATTTAAAGGGAATTTTGAGGGAATGAAAGGTAAATGGACATTTTTATGAATTAAATGGAGAAGAAAATGGAGAAAGGAAATGAGGGAAAATGGAACTTTTTAGCAGTCTTTTTCTTCAGGAAAACAACAGATTTTTCATAATTGAGAGGGAAACAGCAGTGAAGATTAAGTCAAGGATAAGTCATCTTCATAAGACTTGAAGAACTAACAATTTGGAAATAATTTTTTTTCTTGAAGGCTTCAAAAATGATTTATCCACCATTTTATATGACAAATTTTATAGGTGGCTAACAGTCACCACTCAGTCGTCAGGGGCTTCGCCTTCGATAGAGACTTCAATTGCCATGGTGATCCCTGATGGCCTTTCTTTCGAGGAGTATCGGCTGGCTATTCAGTATCAGAGCTCCCAGAATTACCAGTCCCCTAAGGATTCTGGTGATCCTTATCTTTCTCATTATGACACAGTCGGTAACCCAATTTATTCACTTCCATTTTATTATGATGAGCACGGCAACCCTATCTATTTGCCTGCTCCTGAAGCTTACCAGTTCCTTTCCGGTTGTATACCTACCTTGCTTGTGCAACCTTTTAGCCAACAAGGAAAACCCTTTCAGGGACAACCTTTGGTTTAGCAAGGGTATGCTTATGACCCACAAGAACAACCCTTTCAGGGACAACCTTTGGTTCAGCAAGGGTATGCATAGGACCCAAAAGGGCAACCCTTTCAGGGACAACCTTCGGTCCAACAACCATTATTTTACGGCCCGTAAGGGAAACCTTACAATCCACAAGGCCAACCTTTACAAGGTCAGCATGTGATCCAACTTGGGCAACCCCAAGGACCTGCTAGGAAATCTATATATCATCGAGGACCTTCATACGGTCCTGGGGGGAAAATTTATCCATCTCAAGGGAAACCTTTTGTGCAACCACAATAGCCATACCTTCCCATTGGTCCAAATGTTCTACAGCCAGGGCCATCATATGGTCCTACTTTAGGTCAACCTAGTCATCAAGAACAACCTAGCCCATCGCATCCATCATGCCAACCTCCTCCGCAGGGGCAACCTGGTGGCCCTCATCAATCAGGTCAACCTGATCAACAGGAACAACCTGCACAGACATTTCACCCTGCTGAGCAACTACTCTACTCTACACTGTAATCGGGTCAACCTATGCACCTGATTTATCCAGCTTAGCAGGGCCCTACTTATCAGCATCCCGCTCGACCCCAAGGCGCTTATTACCCTCGAGGTCAATATCGACTGGTATACAATGCGCCTCAAGGTTCTGCTTATTAACCTCAACCGCAAGGCCATAATTACATTCCGCAGCAAAATCTTTATTCTGCTCAATTAATACCCTCATATACTCAGAAACAGTATCCTGGTCCTCAACCTCAATATCCTGGTCCTCAGCCGCAATATCAACCTGTTGTAACCTTTACAACACCCTCCAAAAAAGACTACCTTTTTAAAATTTTGGAGCCCCTTAGAACTAAAGAGAAATTGCTAAGTCACTAAGTCGCAAAAGTAGACATTCATGCAAATTGCGACCTTGCGACCTAGCGACCTCAGGTCGCCAGGTCGCACATTACATAAACTTATGAAAACTGCGACCTAGCGACCTAGCGACCCAGGTCGCCAGGTCGCCAGGTCGCAATTTGGTCATTTTCCGAAAATCGCGACTTAGCGACCTTGCGACCCAGCGACCCCAGGTCGCCGGGTCGCAAGGTCGCTAGGTCGCAAAACTCAAGGTTTGACGAATCTGCGACCCAGCGACCCGCATTAATGGCCCGCACGTGCGACTTCCTATAAAAGGGGGGTCACAGTTCGCATTATTCACATTCAGCGATTTGTAAGGAAAACGCCTCTGACAGCTCAACTGACGAGTTTTTCCCGGGTAAGTTGCCATTTCTTCCTGCTGTTTCCGTTCTAATGATTTTCTTACTAAACCCATCTCCCCTTGTAGCCTATAAATTGTCTTTTGGCCATGCTTTAATGTTTTCTGAGAATTTTGCCAATTACATATTGCATAAATTACCAAAAACCTCTTGCTTGCTATTTTACCTTACGCATCATCTCCTTTTAAAACGTTGCCAGCCTTCTGTCTTCAAACCTTGCAATTCCTGGAGAAAGGAGGTAAGAGCCCATACGCGGCGCACCAAATCCCTAAGAAGACAACCGCGACTGCGACCTGGGCCGATTTGTCGCGAGGTCGCGTAGCCCACCTTTCCGGCCATTTGCGACCGTACCCGCCCACCTGTCGCTGTGTCGCTGTGTCGCACTTTCCTTGTTTTCGCATCCGCGACTCCATGTACCCACACCGTGCTCGGTGTCGCGAGGTCGCAAGACGCCCGGCTCGTTTTGTGCACTGCGACCCACCACCACCCGCTTGTTTTTGTATCGTATTTAGGTTTTGTCACTGAATTGTAACTGATTTTTATTCGCCATCACGTTCTTATCGTGGGACTCTTTTCTGAATTTGACAGGTGAAGATATAGAGTGCATACCTGTGCTCTCAGATTCTAGTGACATGGCGCCCCCGCGGTCTCGGAGAAAGGACAAGGGAACAACGGAAGAGACTGATGAGCTGGTGGTGGTGTCCCCACCCCCAATATTCCGAGATACATTATGTACTTTTTCGAAAGACGACAGCATGAGGTGGTACCAGATTTATCAGGAGTTCGCCAAGTTGCCAGAAGAATTCCCGGAAGACCTCCCAGACCGAGAAATATACTTGGCGGTAAAGAGGTCCAAACTACATCTCTTCGGGCAGGGGCACATCCGCCCATATTCCCACAAACCGAGATCATACCTGACACAAAAAGATGCCGTACCTGAGAGAAATTTGCATCGCAGATCATGAAGGTGCAGTCACTACGCTCGGTGGGCTCGTATGCACACCTTTATTATTCAACGCGCGCTCAAAAAACCAAAGACTTCGATTTCGAGAATGGGTCGCTACTCACGCCGGCCCCGATCGTCGATACTATTAAACACCAGGGAGGAGCCCGAGAAGTTAAAAGCAAAAAAGAACCAGAATACCAAAGGCACGGCAAGCCCAAGAAAAGTTTGCAATTGGTCAGCGTGCGTTTTGTGCTTACGTTTTATTGCTCCACCACCCGCAATGGCCAATGTTATGGAGTATGTGAAGGCCAGGGGACCCGTTTTAACGGGGCCGGCATACTGATGACGTCGCTGCAGACCAACTTGAACTCGGCATTGGCTCCGGACGAAGGAATGCCTGCTGAATTTTACATGGCTTCATACCTATTAGATGCGGTGTGCGCCCGAGTGGAGTTTGACGGCTGGGAGCACAACTGGGACCCCGAGAACACGCGCACAATCCATCTACAACTTAAAGTATTCTGGGAGCTTCAACACAACGAGATCCAGACGATTCTCCAAATATTTGTTCCCGTCTGCATGTACATTTATTTGGCCAAGACGCTCGCATGTCACATGGTGCCAAAGAGGACTAAGAAGTGGCGCACCGGTAAGGCTCTTCCTGATTCGTCCTCATCCGAGTTTTTTGAACTTACAAGGCGCCACATGCTATGCCTCACTTCGTGACAGACAAAATGCTTATCCAGGAAGTATGTTTTCAAATGTCACACGGATTCTCCAACATCTTGTCTAGAGGAAAAAAGAAGCCATGGCCCACGCTACCCCTCACCATTGGTGCATTCACAGTTAAAGACTTCAGGGAAGTAACAGCAGAAGCAGAAGCAATGAGAAGTTATCAGCTCGGGGCGCTTGAACACCGAACATATGACCCAGAGAAAATAGTCCCTGAACACTGCCGGAGAGCCAATTTCAAGTGGACTTATCAGCATCTTGAGCGCCCAGCGGAAGATGAGAGGAGAAACTGGTATAATGCTGAAAGACAACTTGCTCCGGGGGTTGACGTGGTCCAGGAATACTTGGATGATCAGAACTTGGAAGACAGAAGACGTCAGTTAGGAGCTTCTTCTTCATCCATGCTCCAGAAATCCCGAATCAACACAGGGTCAACTCCATCCGCCAAACAAAAGGAGGCAGAAGCAAAGGCCCAGCAGGAAAGGGAGAGGAAGCTAAAAGAAGATGAGGAGGTGCGCTCAAAAGGTACAACTGCAGCACAAAAGAAGAAGCTGGCCAAAGAGGCCAGGAAAGAAAAAGAAGACAAAGAGGCACAAGCTGCAGCGGAACAGGCGCTTAAGGCGGAGTTGGACAAGGCGGAGGCTGAACGCCAAAAGAAAGCCGAGCAGGCAGCTGCAGCTGAACAAAGGAAGAGGGCCGAAATAGAAGCAGCCGCAGAGGCTGAACGACAAAGGAAAGCCGAGCAGGCAGCTGCAGCTGAACAGAAGAAGAGGGCCGAGATAGAAGCAGCAGCAGAAGCTGAACGGCGGAGGAAGGAAGAGGAAGAGAAGAACACGGAGGAAAGAGAAGATGACACGCTAGATGATCTTGAAGTAACTCCTCTCGACGTACCTTTGGGCCGTACACAACTCTCTGATGTTAGATCGCCCCAGGGACAGGAAGAAGATGTGTTCGATCTGACCAGACTCACATTTGATCAATTTTCATTCAAGATCCGTCAGGAGAAGAGGAGGTCGTTGGCACATAGTCCCTCTGCATCATCTGCAGTATCCACAGGTAAGGATATAGTTTTGGATACCAGGACTAATCCGGTAATGATAGCGTCAGCAGGTACTGCCTTCGCTGCGGCTACAGAAGAGAATGTAACCCGGATGAGTAGAGAAATAGTAGCTCTACAAAACAGACTGCACGCAGATGAGCAACGCGAAAAGATGGCAGAGCAGGAGAGAGCAGCATTGCAAGCGGAAGTCCAGCAACTTCGAAACCAAGCTCTACCAGCAAATGAAGTCTCGCTTGCCATTTTCAAGGAGTGTGAGGTGTTGGAAATGACTATGAGACAGGTATATGGTGAGATGTTCACCATCAAACAAACAGTCGCTCCTCTGGCAAGAGCACGAATGGAAACCAGGCAAAGACAAGATCAGCTCAAAGAGGCTTCACAGGCTTTGGACAGGATGATGGGTTGGACCATTCAGTACCCTCAGGCACCTGAAAATTTTCCTAAGAGGGACTGGATCCACACGCAGGATGTGAAAGTTCAACTCCGCATAGCGATGCAATCTGGAGACAAATTGACTAAATACCTGGACAAAGTGATGTCCTCGTACGACCATCTGATTAGTGGTATCGACTCAATGCATACGCTGCACCACATCCCATCGCTTGGAGCATTAGAGGAAGAGAAAACCTGGGAACAAGTAAACCAGGATATTCAAACATTCTTGCAACCCATCAAGCAGGCCGCAGTTGATCCGGAGCCCTCCGCATCTCAAGAGCATCTCAGTCAATTCATCGCCGCTCCAGCGCGGATTTATACCAAGCTTGCGTCGCTCTCAAATCAGATCGGACAGAAGAGGGAGACCCTAGTACCAAACGCTTTGGAATGCGTGTATAGGCTGAAAGAGGAGGTGTCTCTGGTGTCCCCCATAGCGGCAGAATACCAGGCATGGCAGGATTTCCTTAGGGAACAACAGGTTGACATTAACAGTTCGCGTCCTGGCAGCAGCAAGTCCTAAGCAGCAAGAAGAACCAGGTCGCAAATCGCACCAACAGGACAGGTCGCAAGTCGCATCTCATACCTAGGTCGCAGGTCGCATCACCTACCCAGGTCGCAGAAGGAGTGGGTCTCAAGGTAGCCCAAAAGTCAAGAAGGTGAACAGTCAAGGAAACCCAACAGACAATTTTGGCATTATAAATACTCCTACGGGACATTGTACAAGGGCTTTTTCTTTTTTGAAAAACTCAGGAGCTACCGGCATTGTATTTAAAGATCTGACACTTGAGCACATGAATATAGAATCTTGTTAAAATACCCTATGGTCATGATGTGTTTTGCTATATAACACTGTGTGTATTTCTTTCAACAGTTTCATAATATCCTATGGTTAATGAAGCTGTCCTTTTTATGGCATCGTTTATACGTATTGGCTATCCGTGTTGTATCAATGATGTTTATCTTATTATCTGTTATATTAATGAATGTTAATAAACTAGATTGTTAGCATTTCGTTTCATCTTTCAGGAAGTGCAGAGGTATCTTATCATCAAGAACTATTTTTTTGTGTGATCAGACCACTGTACAAGCAATTACCCCACAAAAGATGTGTTGCTAATGACATCTCTTGAGGTGTATGTGCTTTATCTATAATCTTGCTACACATAGTGTTTAATTCATGTTTAACACGTTAATCTCGTATTCTATATCAGGTGAATAAGTGTATGTTCGCAGTTTCAAGCAGGTTCTTTTGAGACCGAAGAGAAGTCATCTTAAGCGGTAGCCGTACCCACACTCCGGATGGGATCCCTACTCCAAACGGTTTAAGGTCTAATTGGGACTTTCTACCGGGGAGATCCCCTACTGTTGGCCGTACAAATTTTCCCGTCAACAGAATTGGCGCTAGAAGGAGGGCCTGAATGGCAGCCTCCCAGCACACAACAAACATCCCATCACAAAATCCCCAAGGGGAGGTCACAAACAATGAAACTAACCCTCCTCTTCCAGAAGATATTCCAGGGAGGGAGCTTCGATATTATGAAATCACTAGGGAGCAGCTGAGAGCCTTACGCCCAACTGCCCGAGATCTTGTCAACCAGTTACGGTTCACTCCAATCATGGAATACCTTACCCATACTAGGACTCCGCTCGAGAACATCACCCCTAACGGAGCCATTGCAAGTACTATACCCGAGCTCATAAATATCATGTTGGAAGACCTCACACACGCTGTTGAGGAAAACGATCTTGTTCTCCAAGAGGGTGAAGAGTTTGCTGACACCGGTCCTTTCCCCGACTTCCAGCCTAACCAACCCCGACAAAACAACAACCAGGCACAACGCCCACCCAGGGATGGTGAGGCAGGCAGAGGCTGAGGAAATATAGACGGGGGGAATAGAGCCCGTAGAAATGAAGGAGATAGGAATAGAGGCCGAGGGGCCGGGGGAGGGGAGATAGAGGCCGAGGCCAAGGAAACCAAGCTCGCAACCGCCACCCAAACCCAGTGAGGCCTCCTGTAAACAACTTGGGATATCTTAGAGATTTTCTGAACCGTGGGGGACACCAAGACGAACATTCCCGTCACGAGTCAGAAGCATCGGTCTCAGGTTCGGAAGGAGAATCTGAACATCAGTTTAGGCAACACCAGCGAGCGAGAAGAATACAACCCCTGGCCTGGATGGCTCAATCCCCATTAAACCTTTTAGGCCCGCTCCAAGATTTGCCTAGGCATCCGGAGAAGCATCTACCAAAGTTCGACCCTGAAAAAGGTACCCTGGCTGAAGATCATATTAGCAGCTTCTATTTGTCTCTGCAAATCATGAGAGTACAGTCCGATGATGTCGCATGTCGACTATTCCCCCATACCCTCGAAAACAAGGCAGCCACTTGGTACCGCTCTCTCCCCAGTGCCTCCATCACTTCATGGGAGCAATTCCGTCGCATTTTCCTGCATAAGTTTTCAGAAGATAAAACTCCTTCCATGCTTCTAACTGAGCTAAGCACCATCAAGTGTCAAAAAAAGGAAAAGGTGAAGGACTTCAATCAACGCTTCGCTACCATACTGCAGAAATTTCCCCCCAACTTAGCATTGGATGACTCAATCACCATTGACTACTACACCAAAGCCCTGCCCAGAGATATTGCAGTTTTCGTGAAACGGGAAGCCCGTGCTAACCTTACGGCTAATTATGAGGCTGCTCTCGCTGTGGAAAAGGACATGCTTTCGATAATAGCCATCGATCATGAAGGACGAGATGATAACAAGCCCAACACGAAAAGAAGTCAGTCCTCCACTCCTAAGACTACTGATAGGGATAGAGATACTCTTGACTTTGAAAGCATGGCCAAAACGCTCAAGCATTTAACAAATGAAGTCACTGACCTCAGGAGAAAGGGCGCAGAAGCCACGACTAGTAGTAGACCACCTAAACCTTTTTTCAGAAAAAGTAATCTCAATACTAGCAGACCTCCGTCCAACACAAATACTGCTCTAAATGTGGAAGAGATAGGGAAAGATAATTTCTGTTCCTTCCACCAAGCTGCCCATTCCGAGAAAACATGCCCTCAATGGATTGGTAGCATGACAGCAGTAGTTAATCAGCTTTTGGATGATCAAACTCCAGGGGATGTGACGGAGGGTGAGTTTTCAGATCATGATGAAGATCCGTCCTCAAATGAAGAACCAAGATCCTCTATCCTTGCTTTTGACGTAATTCGAGGTGGAGAAAACCTTACTCCTATCGATATTTACATGGCAGATGCTCCCAAGGATCGGCCCGTGCGGAATTATAGCCTCAGAAGCAAAGGACCTGTTCCCGAACAATCTTATGAAGACAAAAAAGGGCTTTCCTAAGGAAGATCCTGCCCCCTGGGAACGGAAAACAATCTGCCCCGGAAAAACTTCCCAACAACACTACCCGAGCGGGTCAAAAGGGCAAACTTCCGACAGAATCCTCTAAGACTTCCGCCGAGCCTAGCCCTCGACCAGAACCCAGTTATAACATTGTTGAGGATATGAAGAAAACAAGAGCAAACATTTCTCTCTATGAGTTGGCCCGCATTACTAATCAAAAGGAGCTCATTCTTAAGGCTTTCGCAAATACGTCAGCTACGAAGACTGTGAGCAATACGTCTGCGCAAGCCGGATCAGATGTGCAATCCATAGTGAACGCCATTAATACCAACTCTAGAGGATCCACCCCCCTGTTCCTTTTGTCCTTCGAGATGTTCAACTTCAATGTCCACAACTGTCTGGTCGACTCCGGTGCCTCTACAAACGTCATGCCTTTATCTGTCTGTAAGAAACTTAACATTCGCCCGGAGAAGACTGATGCGAAAATAATACAACTCGATAGATCACAAGTACCTGCCATAGGGGAATTGAACAATGTCATTATCCGCTTGTCATCAGACTCTAGGGTCCATCAGTGCATCGACATTGTGGTTGTCGATATTCCAGAAGCATACGGCCTATTGCTCAGTAGAGATTGGTCCAGCAAATTACAAGGCTACTTCGCCACCGACTGGTCCCACTTGTGGCTTCCTTACAAGGGGCGGAATAATCAAATCAGGGTAGAAAGTGAGCCTTACATGAAACACACCGTCACTGATCTGGACGCCGTTAATGAACCCATCAGCTTTGCACAGGAAGAGCTTAGCATGTGCTTTATGGAGTCAATATTTGGATGCTACCAAACCCCCCAGTCTCCTATAGGCCCCGAGGTTCAATCTGAAGTAGCCTTTGTCACTGAGAAGCAAGTAATCCCTGACTTATCACCTGCAGAAACCCCTTCACAACCTAGTGCCCTGAAGGAGCCGGAAAGTGACCTATGGACCTTGTATTATGATGGATCCAAGACTAATGACGGAGCTGGTGCTGGTTGCATCTTGCTTGACCCGCACAAGAATAAATACTTGATCTCATGCCGGCTAGAGTTCCAATGCACCAACAAATCGGCTGAGTACGAGGCATTAATCCTCGGGCTTAAAAGGGCACTGGACTTGAAGGTAAAATGTTTGCAGGTCATTGGAGATTCCGAAATCATCACCCGCCAGGTACGCAACACTATTCACTGTTTATCTCCACATTTAAAGGCGTATCAACAAGAGGTATGGCGTTTGATTTCTGGTCTTGATGCATTTGGAATAAAATCTGTCTTTAGGATGCACAACGCAGCAGCAGATACTCTGGCCAATGCTGCTGCTAGATTCACGCCTTTGAGGGACGGCTTTTCTATTGAAATTGTATATAGGCCCTCTGTGCCGGACAATATTTCTAATTTACGCGTGTTTAATGATGATCAACAGATTTTGGATTTTATGTGCAACGCTGAAGTATTCAAAGACGCGGCAATTGATGAGGAAGAACATGAGCGTGCGTTACAGAAAAGGAATGAGGAACACAGAGAGAACATTATGCCCAAGGGGGTGGTATCATTAGAAAAGATGTTTGATCTGCAAAACCGATTCCGCAGGCCTCCGAACACCAAAGTGCAAAGTTCCATATTGGCTCATCGACAAGTCAACTTGGGGTCAGATGAGAACCCTAAGTTTGTTAACCTTGGCAAGGAATGTAGTGATGAAGAGGCACGGGTTTTCACCCAGCTATTCCGGAAGTATCGTGATGTATTTGCCTGGACATATGAAGATCTACGTACATACGATACTCGTATCATTCAACATGTAATACCCATGAGGGAAGGAGTTAAACCCTTCCAACAGAAACTCAGGAAAATACATCCAGCTTTGGAGCCAATGATTCTAAAAGAACTTAAAAAGCTTTTAGATGCTCGCATCATTTTCAAAGTTCGTCACTCCACGTGGGTGTCGAATCTGGTACATGTGCGAAAGAAGTCTGGTGAAATTCGCTTGTGTGTAGATTTTCGCAATGTGAATCGGTCCTCAAACAAAGACAACTACCCGGTGCCCCCCATGGAACAGATATTACAAGCTGTGTCTGGATCTGAGATGTTTTCCCTATTGGACGGCTTCTCCGGCTATAACCAAGTTTTGGTAGCTGAACCTGACAGATTGAAAACCACATTACGGACAAAATGGGGAACCTTTGCTTTCAGACGCATGCCCTTTGGATTGATCAATGCAGGAGCCACCTTCCAACGAGCTATGGACATAGCCTTCCGCGGTCTAATAGGGCAGAGCGTGGTGGTTTATTTAGACGATGTTACTGTATTTTCAAAATGCAGGGGCGACCATTTACGCCACCTTAGACAAATCTTCGATGGATGCAGGAGGTATGGAATATCACTCAATCCTAAAAAGAGCGTTTTTGCTGTGGCAGAGGGAAATTTGCTAGGCCACATTATCACTAAACAGGGCATTGTGGTTGATCCGGAACGGGCTAAAGCCATTGCTCAGATTCTGCCCCCGAACAACAAGAAAGCAATGCAATCCTTCCTGGGGAAGATTAATTTTGTCCGTAAATTCATTTCAGATTTTGCGCAAATTGTCAGGCCACTGCGGGGAATGATTAAGAAGAATGCTGCATTCAAATGGAATCCCGAAGAGAAAGAGGCTTTCGAAAAAATCAAAAGGGCTATAGCTGAAACTCCTTCCCTCCAAAGTCCAGATTTTGATAAAGGTTTCATCCTATACACTTTCGCTTCAGATTCCTCGCTTGCGGCTGTCCTCACACAGAAAGATAATAACAACGATGAACGGCCCATTTCTTTTATGAGCACCGGCCTACAGGGAGCTGAATTAAACTATCCGGAAATTGACAAGCAAGCCTATGCGGTTTATAAGGCAATAAAACATTTTAGGCCTTACATCTTGAAAAGTCACGTCCATAAGTTTTGTCTGCTGACGATCCGCTCACTCTTAAATACAGCGGGAGCAAAGCGGCGGAGCAAGCTGGATAGCATGTTTTACAAAAATCGTTGAAAGTTCATGAATGTTATCGAAGTCAAAGAGGCGAACATGTCAAGTAACGCGGTACATAAATACCATGAATGAAGAAGAATGTTGAACAAAGATAAACATGTCGGGCAACCATGTGCCCCGGTAAAATAGCCCTTCTTGATGACCTACATTCAGGTCTCACGGCAAGGCACGATGGACCACTCTTTGCCCAGCCGGAAAGCGGCATAATGAATTAAGCGCATCTGCTGTGATCCGGGTAAATTGTTAAAGCTTACCACGATGGGGTCCTGTTACGCTGTTTGGAAACTGACGAAGCTCAAAAAATCTTAACCGAGTTACACGATGGACCCGCTGGAGGTCATTTTTCTGGGGATACCACTGCCCATAAGATAATGCGTGCAGGATATTATTGGCCTACTCTTTTCAGAGACACGCATGCATATGTTCGGAAATGCATTCAGTGCCAGAAGTTCGCCAACCGAGAAGCACGGCCAGCCGCACCACTACTCTCAGTAGCAATAGAAGAACCTTTCCAACAATGGGGTTTGGACGTAATTGGGGAAATCCTACCGCACTCTTCTAAACAACATCGGTATATTCTTACGGCCACTGATTACTTCACCAGGTGGGTTGAGGCAACACTGTTACGCCGAATCAACGATCAAGAGGTAATAGAATTCCTCACGCATTCCATCATGACCAGGTTTGGCGTTCCGACTTCTTTAGTTTTTGATAATGCGACTTAGTTCTCGTCTTTTAAGTTATATGATTTTGCGCTGGAAAATGGAATTATTCTGAAACATTCTGCAAATTACTACCCCCAGGGAAATGGATTAGCTGAGTCCACTAACAAGAACCTTATCCGTATTATTAAGAAGACTCTGCTATCCCACCAGCGCAACTGGCACAATGCCCTTCACAATGCACTGTGGGCTGACTGTATTACTCCCAAGTCCTCTTTAGGCACCTCCCCATTTTTCCTCGTGTATGGAAAAGAAGCTGTCCTCCCTTCTCATCTATCTCTCCCGGCCCTCCAACTGTCCCAAGAATGTCATGGTACTCCTTGTCCCACCTTGCAAAACCGAATCGACACCTTGCTGAAATTGGAGGAAGAAAGGCAAAAGACCCGGGAAAAGTTTGCCATCCATCAGAGCCGAATCAAAAGATGGTTCGATAAAAAGTCCGCGGGAAACAAAACTTTTGAGACAGGATACCTGGTCCTTAAGTGGGATAAAGCCCATGAGGAAAAGGGGAAGCATGCCAAGTTCCAAGCACTTTGGACAGGCCCGTTCCAAATTAAGGAAAAGATAGGATCACACACGTTCAGATTGCAAACCCTCGATGGACGAGTCGAGGTCCTCCCGGTAAACGGGCACGACCTCAAACACTATTTCACTTAAGCAGCCCTTGGGGGGCTGCCTCGTTTTTTGTACCATATTTTCTTGTCCCTTTTGTTAAAAAATTAAAAAAAAATAAATAAATAAAAAATAAATAAAAAAAAAAAAAAATAGAATAAAAGCCTAAGGAAGGATGTATTAGAGTCACACAGATTGGCATACTGCCGCAGGTTCTCCACTGATGGAAAGCTTTTCCCGACAAATTCAAATGTGGCAAAAGCTTGCTTGTTCTCCGCACCTAAAAGTAGCACATTACCAAGCTCAAGTCCTCAAGCAGGAAAGCTTACCTCGCCAGTCTGAGAGGGTGTCCACAAAAGAAAATGCAGTGTAAATGGTAACCGGACCAGAAGGGAAGAGAGATACTCTACGGTATGTCAGGGTGTCTGGGAAAAATCAAAGTCCTCATACTAGACCAGGAACAACCTAGCTGCAAGCAAAATAAGTCGGGATCCCTCATCCGCCCAGGCAAAACTGCCATTTCAAATAAGTGCCATAAGCACATCTAAATAAGTGCATCAGGCACATTCAAAATAAGTGCAATAGCACACAAATAAAGGGTAAAGGATTCAGAAAGGCTTCCTGCGCAGAGAGGTGATGTAACGACTCCGCCGGGGTACTGACCAGGCTCGCTGGCAGCGGAGCAACGTTCACGATCCCTAGGCAGTGACTCCGCCGGGATCGAGAGGTTCGCTGGCAGCGGAGCAACACGATGAGGACAAAATAATCGTACCAGACCCTGTAGCCGCCTAGAGTTCTCCAACCCTTCCAGTCCGGAGACCTGAAGAAAGAATTTGTTTGAATGGCGCCCAATCGGACCAGCAAGCTCGGCAACCCAGCTGGATAACCGAAGGCTAGGAAATGGCAACCACACGGTAAAAGAGGACAGTTAGCATAAGCCCCTCCCTCCCCCCACTAAGGCTAACCATCAGCAGAGACTCTGAGTTCGTCCAGTGAATCGCCATTTGTTGTAACCTTTACAACACCCTCCAAAAAACACTACCTTTTTAAAATTTTGGAGCCCCTTAGAACTAAAGAGAAATTGCTAAGTCACTAAGTCGCAAAAGTAGACATTCATGAAAATTGCGACCTTGCGATCTAGCGACCTCAGGTCGCCAGGTCGCCAGGTCGCACATTACATAAACTTATGAAAACTGCGACCTAGCGACCTAGCGACCCAGGTCGCCAGGTCGCCAGGTCGCAATTTGGTCATTTTCCGAAAATCGCGACTTAGCGACCTTGCGACCAAGCGACCCCAGGTCGCCGGGTCGCAAGGTCGCCAGGTCGCAAAACGCAAGGTTTGACGAATCTGCGACCTAGCGACCCACATTAATGGCCCGCACGTGCGACTTCCTATAAAAGGGGGGTCGCAGGTCGCATTATTCACATTCAGCGATTTGTAAGGAAAACGCCTCTGACAGCTCAACTGACGAGTTTTTCCCGGGTAAGTTGCTATTTCTTCCTGCTGTTTCCATTCTAATGTTTTTCTTACTAAACCCATCTCCCCGTGTAGCCTATAAATTGTCTTTTGACCATGATTTAATGTTTTCTGAGATTTTTGCCCGTTAACATATTGCATAAATTACCAAAACCCTCTCTGTTTGCCTTTTCACCCCATGGCATCAGCCCCTTTTTTTTAAAATCATGCCATAGCTCTCCCTGGCCCTAGAAACCTCGCAAATTCCCAAGAGAAAGGGGGCAAAAGGGTTCAAGGCCGCGCGCACCAAACCCCCGGCAAGCTAAATCTGCGACCTGCGACCCAGCGACCTAGTCGCGAGGTCGCAGAGTCGCATTTTTCTCCAGTTTTACAGATTTGCGACCTGCGACCCAGCGACCTAGTCGCCAGGTCGCCAGGTCGCACTTTCCTTTGTTTTCGCTAGATCTGCGACCTAGCGACCCAGCGACCTCAGGTCGCCAGGTCGCCAGGTCGCAAGATCGCGCCCGGGCCCTGTTTGTGTGATCTGCGACCCAGCGACTCACCAGTCCAGTTTTGCTTTAACGCATTTAGGTTTTGTCACTAAATTGTAACTGGTTTTAAGCGCCATGACGTTCTTATCGTGGGACTCCTTTCTGAATTTGACAGGTGAAGACATAGAGTGCATACCCGTGCTCTCAGATTCTAGTGACATGGCGCCCCCGCGGTCTCGGAGAAAGGACAAGGGAACAGCGGAAGAAACTGATGAGATGGTGGTGGTGTCCCCACCCCCAATATTCCGAGATACATTATGTACTTTTTCGAAAGACGACAGCATGAGGTGGTACCAGATTTATCAGGAGTTCGCCAAGTTGCCAGAAGAATTTCCGGAAGACCTCCCAGACCGAGAAATATACTTGGCGGTAAAGAGGTCCAAACTACATCTGGCAGGGGCGCATCCAGCCATATTCCCATGTCCGGAGATCATAGACTGGATCATACAAAAGACAGACCCCGAGAATTTTGTGATCAGGGATCACCAAGGCAGAGCTTTCACTACACTGGTAGGCTCGGATGCACACATTTATTATTCACTGCCTCGCCCAAACAAGCATTTCTCTCCAGAATGGGCTGCTGCTCACGCCGTTCCAATAGTTGATACTATTAAACAATGGTGGGAGGAGCCCGAGAAGTTCAAGGTAAAAAAGAACCAGGAATACCCAGTGGCGAGCCTAAGGAAGGTTTACAAATTGGTTGCCGCCATGCTCTGCAGACTTTACGGGTGCCCAGATTGCTCCACTTTCAACGGCAGTTGGGCTACTATCATGGAGTATGTGACAACACAGGGCACCCATTTTAACTGGGCCGACATACTGATGACGTCGATGCAGACCAACTTGAACTCGGCATTGGCCCCGGACCAAGGAATGCCTGCTGAATTTTACATGGCCTCATACCTACTAGATGCGGTTTGCGCCCGAGTAGAGTTTGATGGATGGGAGCAGAACTGGGACTCCGATAACACGCGCGAAATTCATCTACAACTCAAGGTATTTTGGGAGTCCAAATACAAACAGGATATAGATCAGATCTCCCAAATATTTGTTCCCTCTCTGTACAGACATTTATTTGGCCAAGACGCCCCTTGCATGTCATGGCGGGCCAAGGAGACTCTGGTTAAAGTGGCGCACTGGTTCCCTTTCCCTGGGTACACCTTCATCCGAGTCTTTGGAACTTACAAGGCGCCACATGTTATGCCTCGCTTCGTGACGGACAAAATGCTTATTCAGGAGGTGTGTTTTCAGATGTCACACGGATTCTCCAACATCCTGTCTAAGGGAAAAAAGAAGCCATGGCCCACTCTACCCCTCACTATTGGTGCATTCACAGTTAAAGACTTCAAGGAAGTACTCGCAGAGGCAGAAGCAATGAGAAGTTATTAGCTGGGGGCACTTGAACACCGAAACTATGACCCAGAGAGATTAGTTCCTGAACACTGCCGGAGAGCCAACCTCAAGTGGACTTATCAGCATCTTGAGCGCCCAGCGGAAGATGAGAGAAGAAACTGGTATAATGCTGAAAGACAACTTGCTCCGGGAATTGACGTAGTCCAGGAAGACTCAGATGATCAGAACTTAGAAGATAGAAGACGTCAGTTAGGAGGTTCCTCTTCATCCATGCTCCGGAAATCCCGAATCAACACAGGGCCAACTCCATCCATCAAACAAAAGGAGGCAGAAGCAAAAGCCCAGCAGGAAAGGGAGAAAAAGCTAAAAGAAGATGAGGAGGCGCGCCAAAAGAGCGCAACAGCAATACAAAAGAAGAAGCTGGCCAAAGAGGCCAGGAAAGAAAAAGAAGACAAAGAGGCGCAAGTTGTAGCGGAACAGGCGCTTAAGGCAGAGCTGGACAAGGCAGAGGCTGAACGCCAAAAGAAAGCCGAGCAGGCTGCTGCAGCTGAACATAAGAAGAGGGCCAAAATAGAAGCAGCCGCAGAGGCTGAACACCAAAAGAAAGCCGAGCAGGCTGCCGCAGCTGAACAGAAGAAGAGGGCCGAGATAGAAGCAGCGGCAGAAGCTGAACGGCGGAGGAAGGAAGAAGAAGAGAAGAACACAGAGGAAAGAGAGGATGACACGCTAGATGATCTTGAGGTAACTCCTCTCGACATCCCTTTGGGCCGTACACAACTCTCTGATGTTAGATCGCCCCAGAGACAGGAAGAAGATGTGTTCGACCTAACCAGACTCACATTTGATCAGTTTTCGTTCAAGATCCGTCAAGAGAAGAGGAGGTCGTTGGCACATAGTCCCTCTGCATCATCTGCAGTATCCACAGGCAAAGATATAGTTTTGGATACCAGGACTAATCCGGTAATGATAGCGTCAGCAGGTACTTCCTTCGCTGCGGCTACAGAAGAGAATGTAACCCGGATGAGTAGAGAAATAGTAGCTCTACAAAACAGACTGCACGCAGCTGAGCAACGCGAAAAGATGGCCGAGCAGGAGAAAGCGACATTGCAAGCGGAAGTCCAGCAACTTCGAAACCAAGCTCTACCAGCAAATGAAGTCTCGCTTGCCATTTTCAAGGAGTGTGAGGTGTTGGAGATGACTATGAGACAGGTATATGGTGAGATGTTCACCATCAAACAAACAGTCGCTCCTCTTGCAAGAGCACGAATGGAAACCAGGAAAAGACAAGATCAGCTCAAAGAGGCTTCACAGGCTTTGGACAGGATGATGGGTTGGACCATTCAGTACCCTCAGGCACCTGAAAATTTGCCTAAGAGGGACTGGATCCACACGCAGGATGTGAAAGTTCAACTCCGCATAGCGATGCAATCTGGAGAAAAATTGACTAAAGACCTGGACAAAGTGATGTCTCGTACGACCATCTGATTAGTGGTATCGACTCAATGCATACGCTGCACCACATCCCATCGCTTGGAGCATTAGAGGAAGAGAAAACCTGGGAAAAAGTAAACCAAGATATTCAAACATTCTTGCAACCCATCAAGCAGGCCGCAGCTGATCCGGAGCCCTCCGCATCTCAAGAGCATCTCAGTCAATTCATCGCCGCTCCAGCGCGGATTTATACCAAGCTTGCGTCGCTCTCAAATCAGATTGGACAGAAGAGGGAGACCCTAGTACCAAACGCTTTGGAATGCGTGTATAGGATGAAAGAGGAGGTGCCCCTGGTGTCCCCCATAGCGGCAGAATACCAGGCATGGCAGGATTTCCTTAGGGAACAACAGGTTGACATTAACAGTTCGCGTCCCGGCAGCAGCAAGTCCTGAGCAGCAAGAAGAACCAGGTCGCAAATCGCACCAACAGGACAGGTCGCAGGTCACATCATCTACCCAGGTCGCAGAAGGAGTTGGTCGCAAGATAGCCCAAAAGTCAAGAAGGTGAACAGTCAAGGAAACCCAATAGACAATTTTGGCATTATAAATACTCCTACGGGACATTGTACAAAGGCTTTTTCTTTTGGGAAACTCAGGAGCTACAAGCATTGTATTTAAAGATCTGACACTTGAGCACATGAATATAGAATCTTGTTAAATATACCCTATGGTTATGATGTGTTTTGTTGTATGAACACTTTGTGTATTTCTTTCAACAGTTTCAGAATATCCTATGATTAATGAATCTGTTCTTTTCATGATATCGTTTATACGTCATGGCTATCCGTGTTGTATCAATGATGTTTATCTTATTGTCTGTTATATTAATGAATGTTAATAAACTAGATTGTTAGCATTTCGTTTCATCTTTCAGGAAGTGCAGAGGTATCTTATCATCAAGAACTATTTTTTGTGTGATCAGACCACTGTACAAGCAATTACCCCACAAAAGATGTGTTGTTAATGACATCTCTTGAGGTGTATGTGCTTTATCTATAATCTTGCTACACATAGTGTTTGATTCATGTTTAACACGTTAATCTCGTATTCTATATCAGGTGATAGTGTGTGTTCGCGGTTTTTCAGTGGCCTCTTTTGAGACCGAAGAGAAGTCATCTTAAGCGGTAGCCGGACCCACACTCCGGACGGGATCCCTACTCCAAACGGTTTAAGGTCTAATTGGGACTTTCTACCGGGGAGATCCCCTACTGTTGGCCGTACAAATTTTCCCGTCAACACAACCAAACTATCCGGCTTATATGCCTTATGGTCTAAATCCTTCGGGACAGAACCAATGGGGGTAGAGTTACACTCAACCAGGATGGAATATGGGTACAGGTCCTTATCAAGGACCTACTATGCCTTTCGACCATCAATTACCCTTTCTTGCCATGTTGGAATTACTGGATGTGTCCAAATTAACAAATGATCAAATCCTTCATAATCCGTATTGGCCTTCGGTTCCAACGAAGGTTCCTTGTGATTGCCCCAAGTTTGAGGGAAAGTATGGAGAAGATCCCCAAGAACACGTTATGACATACCATTTATGGTGTTCTTCCAATTATTGGGTGGATGACTCTATTCGACTCTGTCTTTTCCAGCAAACTCTCACCGGAGCTGCTGCTAAGTGGTACATCAGGCCGTCTCGCGGTATCTTTCAAGATTTCAACTCTCTCGCTATGGCGTTCCTTACTCATTTCCAGCTATCTGTTCATTATGAAGCTGGGATGCATCTCCTAACATCCTTGAAACAAGACTGGGCTACCCATATCTCGGACCACATTCATGAATGGAGACGTCGTCATCGTCTGATCAAATTCAAAATTCCTGATCAGCTTCTTACTCATTGGTTGACTACCTCTTTTGTCAATCAGATTTCAAATGACATATCCATGGAGGCACGGTGTTAGGAATAATTTCTTTAGCCCGCTATCTATGAGGGTGTCCATGGATCGATCATTATCCATGGCAAGTTCATCTTCCTCACTGTGTTCCCTCTCTTTCCACTCAATCATCATTCTTTTTGCTTGGTACCTACACACATTGTTCATATGAGCATTGTTAGCCTACTTGGGCATTTAAATTTGCAAGCAACTGACTACATTTTCCTTAAAATTATGCATATTTTTAGTTTGTATGGTCGGCGTGACTATTTCTAAAATAGTCGTGCCAATGGGCGTGCCCTCTATGTAAAAAATGGGCGATTTGCGCAGGTCCGTGCCCGAAACCCACACCAACCACGATGCCCTAATTTTGATAAATATTCTCCTAGGAAATCAAAATGACATGTACAGGTAATGAAATTTAGATTAAAATATGGGAAATGGTGTCAGCTCTTACCTGAGACTGACAGAATCAAGATCGGTTCACTGGATCACTCACAATCGTCGCCATAAGATCGCAAAGCACAATGGGTCATTGTTGCTCCACAAAGAGGTAAAAGTGAAAAGTAAATAATTTTTACCACTTGTGGCATTTTATAACTTTTCAGAATCTTAAACTAGGTTTTAAAACATATTTGTCAATTATTTTATCATATTATTTTCGAGAAATGGGTTTTACACATGTCTCTTGTGCAGAAACAGGTTTTTCACATGGCTATGGCGAAGTAATTAGTTATATTTTATACTTTTTTAGACTCGGTAAAAATACAAAAAATTCACTACTGGAGTCATCTTTTAGCTATTTTCTGACTCTCTAAAACTGAAAATATTTCTGAGACGCTTGTCATTTTGAACTCGTTAAATGGCTGTGAAACGATATCTACCCAGTATACGTTTACCCCTTTTTCGGGTTGGAATAGATTATTTACAAAAAAGGAATACCTTAGCCTATCACGACTAAGAGGTTCTCTCGGATGTTGTTTTCTACCTTTTCGAATCTAAGAGACTATTTATGAAAAGGGCCTCGCTGGAGTTTTCTTTTCCGCTTTCTTTTCAAAATCTCTAAACATGAAAAGATGTCGAGTTCTCCCTTTGTCAGACTCATTAAAAACTGATGACATTGGACTCCGTCGTTATGACATTACCTGAGTTCCTCCTTCCTAGGGCTAGTAAAATGTACTAGGTTGGATTTATCCAAAGGACAAACTTACATCGCAAGCATATGCTATCCCTTCAAGCTTGTTTACAAAAATAATTGGGGTACTTGCCAGAAATGGTGGGGGAAAATGGAACTAGACTTTCGTCGGTAGTATGTCACTCCTGAACATGGCACTTGTGTGCATTCGTGTTGGGTTGGGGACATCTCACTTCATCATTTGTTTGCCTCCATGGGTTTGGGTAATCTCTTTTGACCACTCATCTACATTTTTCCACATCACCATGACCTTAGATCCCTTGATGTCAAATACTGCCAAATCCAGTGTCATGCCGCAAATATGTTCAAGAGACTCCCTTCAGGTGCCTTCGAGCCTGCATGCCTTAATGGTAGATTCTTTGCATCTAACGCAAGGTTCAAATCATTAGCCTTCGATCAGATGATTCTAAGGGTGTTCGATGACAGATCACTATTCACATCCCGTGGATTGTATCTTTTGTATCTTGAGATCCATTGTCATTATTGGTGGTTTATTTTGCGTCTGTTAACAGCTTTCATTATTGGTTGGTAATCAGACGATGTTCTTACATGTTTGACTTCAACTCATCTATTTTCATGCTCAAATTTGTACTTTTTTCAGGTCGAGATGGAGCGCAAGGCCCTGGGTTTTGTCTGATGAAATCCAGGCTGCGGGTTCTTTGTGGATTACTATGACTTATTACATGACTCTTCTGATTGGATGGTTGAGACCATACCAGAGTCTATTTGTTGATCCTTATTGCTGGATGGCCACTTCCATACCTCAGATTTCACTTTTTATGTATTTCATTATGGATGGTTGTGCCCATGCCACATATCATGTATTAGATATATCAATTGTATTTGTACTCACAGGTTTTCTGACAGCAGTGTTTGGGTCAAACACATTCTCATAAATTATTTCACCCCTCCCTCCCTCTCGGACCTCATGCTTTAGGAGGCATCTATTACACAACATTTTGTCACCATCCCTGCAATCCCTTGCCCCGCATATTGGAGGGTCATTCCCATGACTTGTGAATAGTGTCATACTTTGCAAACACCTTCTTTGCATCCTTCTTCATAAGGACATCATTTCTCCTGTTGGACATTTCCTCAAAAAGAACACAAAACCTATGTTTTTTCCTTGGTGTGGATAGCCAGTTCACCCCTCGCGCTGATGTGGAAGATTTTCACTAGAGCCCATGGTAGATGGCACTCTGTCTCAATGCAGTTCCCATGCCAAACTATTTTAGGAATGTTTTAAAAAAATTAGAGGCGAAAGTTTCCTTCTAACCACCTCAAGGATGAGTCACTGGAAGTGGTTAAGTTGATTAACCACAGATATCCCTCTTTAGGTAGTGGTTTCCACCTCCCATGGAACACTCCTTGAAGATAGGCCTCCCTTCCATAATTATATGGATCCTAACCTCTACATCTCCCTCTATAAAAACAGGCCTTCTCCCTTTATGAAAGCTAGGTAAACTTGGAGAAGAATACTATAGTTGGAGAGAGTCTTGTCTGAATTCCCGACGAGCCTTTTTGAGACATGCTCCACTTGAACCCTGTTGGAGGAGACCACAACATCAAAGCTTGGTTGTACTCTTCCTTTCATTTATTAATATACTTGACTATGGTGTTGGTTCCATCATTGCATTATGTTGTTTATTTAGTGCAATTGATTTAGTCCTCTTTGAATGACTAATAGTTATGAATGTGAATTAGTATGTTGTATATTGTCATTGTTTCTTGTGTGTGTGTAGGTGTTTGAGCATGAAAGCGAGCAGACCGTGATCTATCAAACCAGGAGCGAGAGGCAGCCACTCTTTTCAATGACAAAAATAGCATAGGACCTCCGGTAAGTCATCTATCAAATCTTCGTCCATTCTTTAACTAGGAATCAATATTATAGCTTGTTTTCTTTGTTGCTAGACCCACCTTATGGCTAGTGGGATCGCCTATGTCCGCAGAGTGATTTACCTCACCAACAATGGGACATGCCTACCTTGTTGAAAGTTCGTAGATATGTTGTATATTTTGTCTGCTTGCAGGGGGTGCCTTAGGTCATGGTTATCTCGAAAATGGTGCAAGGTGTTGTCAATTCCAAAATACACGCAGACCTCTCTCTCTCTCTCTCTCTACGTACGATACAGAAAAGAAACTATAATGTATTTTGGCTATACAGTTCTTCCTATACCTCACACATTAGGGGGAAACTGTTAACACTGGAAAATCGTACAGCATAAGATGACATCAATTAATGTCGATCCTGTTAGTGTCATGTGATTTGGCTGATTGGAAAGCCAAATGACATTGTAACATCAAACCAGTCTTTAAAGCCTAAACACCTAGCCTTCCTGGACTCAGAGAGGGCTCTCTCTATTTGTGTAAGGGATATCTATGTGTTTTCTTATTGTGTTATTGATTTTAGGCTAGTTATGAAATAGGTTTTTGGTTTTGGTTTTTAGGTTGTGACTGATGAACTGATCAAAGACTGAGATAGGTAAAATGATGTCAAATCAACTGGGCTATGGGTTCGAAAAGGTCAAGAAAGCTGTCAGATGATGATACAAGGTTGTTGAAGGGCCGATTTGAGCAAGGTAAAATGGATCTTTGGGTAAAATGGAGTGAGATGGACATTAAAATTGTGAAGAAAAAAGGATTTCAAACATAAATAGTTTAATAGCTGACATAAACATGGTAGGGAAAACCATTAATCAGGAGAAATGTAACTCTAAACTGATTGATGCATAGAAATAAACATTCAAGCCATGCATAGAGATATATGACTCTCTAACTTTAGGAAATGACTATTAGACTTTGGGGAAATACAATTAAGAAAAACAAACAACTTAAATCACTATGAAGGAATGCCTAAGCATAGTATTTCAAGCTATTTGGCACTTTGAAGCAAGATTGCATAGTTTTAGGCAAAGGGCAAGATCGGTACAAGACCTCCTTGGTTCAAAAAATGACAATCTAATCAATCAAAGAGAGGTTTCATAGGTGGAGCTATGACTATCCATGAGTAAGAAGGGCATACCATGAATCATACTTTGCATGCATAAAACCATAAATGAAACAAGAAAAAAATATTCTTCAGTTATTCTTGGGAAAGGATGAGTCAACAGAAAGGTATGGTTTATGAATTTTTTGGTTGTTTTATGGAGTTTTTAGGCCTACTGGAGGCTAGTGGAGTCACCAGGTGGAACTTGGTTGTTTTTTGTAAATATGTAGCTATGGTCCACCACCAATAACTAGGGAAAAGCCAATCTGGGAATGTTTTGGGGTTTTTTGAGTTTTTATGTGTAGCCTATGGTTTATTAAAGTGTTCTAGACCTAACTCATCACTTTGCTAAGGTGGTGGAAACAAAAAAAATTTACTCTAAATGATTCTATGGACTGCTTGCCTGTTTAAATTTTTAAAGACTAATTAATCTACAAGAGTTTGCTAGACTATTATGTACTCAGTTAGTCCCACCGTGATCGCCATTATGTTAGTGTCACATGATTTGGCTAATTGGCAAGCCAAATGACAATGTAACATCAAACCAGTCTTTGGAGCCCAAGGACCTAGCCTTCCTAGAATCAGAAAGGGCTCTTTCTATTTGTGTAAGGGATATATGTGTGTTTCCTTATTGTGTTCTTGATTTTAGGCTAGTTATGAAATAGGTTTTTGGTTTTGGTTTTTAGGTTGTGAGGGATGAACTGATCAAAGACTAAGATAGGTAAAAATATGTCATATCAACTGGGCTATGGGGTCAAAAAGGTTAAGAAAGCTGTCAGATGGTGATACAAGGTTGTTGAAGGGCCGATTTGAGCGAGGTAAAATGGATCTTTGGGTAAAATGGAGTGAGATGGACATTAAAATTGTGTAGAACAAAGGATTTCAAACATAAATAGTTTAATAGCTGACATAAACATGGTAGGTAAAACCATTAATCATGAAAAATGTAACTGTAAACTGATCGATGCATATAAATAAACATTCAAGCCATGCATAGAGATATATGACTCTCTAACTTTAGGAAATGGCTATCAGACTTTATGGAAATACATTTAAGACAAAAAAAACAACTTAAATGACTATGAAGGAATGCCTAAGAATAGTATTTCAAGCTATTGGGCACTTTTAAGCAAGATTGCATAGTTTTAGGCAAAGGGCAAGATCAGTGCAAGACCTCCTTGGTTCAACAAATGACAATGTAATCAATCAAAGAGAGGTTTCATAGGTGGAGCTATGACTAGCCATGAGTAAGCAGGGCATACCGTGAATCATACTTAGCATGCATAAAACCATAAATGAAACAATCAAACAATATTCTTTAGCTATCAAAGAGCAATCAAGGATTCTTTGATATGACTAAGAAGGAAGAAAACATAGAAGCTATTAAGAAACATGAAATTTGAGGTGCCTCCAAGGGCATGTCTCAAATCTATTCTCTACTGTCTAATAGCAAGCAAGAACATGGAATTATGAATGAAAAATAAGAAACAAAATAGAGAGAGAGACACTATACCATTCTACCAAGTGATGGAATCCAACAACAGTCCTCTTTCATCATCCAAAAGCACTCAAGAAACTCTCCAAATACATGAGACAAGTGTTTCTTCCAAGCTTGTATAACCATATATTGCTTCTATTCATCAATTTCAGCCTCATTTACAATGAAATCCTTTGGAATATATAGGCCAAAGTGAGGAAAACCTCTTAGTTCAACTTGCAATCTCATTGGCCTATCCAAAATATCTAATTTTGTCCTTGAGGCTTTGCAAAGCCCAAGGCAAAAAACATCTAATAAAATATCTCAAAAATGCTAAAAAAGGGAAATATATCGACTTTTCATAACTAATCATGTACAAAAATAGCTAAACGCACATGAGGAAAAGTCACTTTTGAAAGGTTTATTTTTTACAAAAATGCTCAAGAAATGTATCAGCAGAAAGTCCTCTGACTTGCCAGAAAATTTTGGAGGCCTTCTCGATGTCGAAACAAGGCCTGTGATGGCTCGTTGGAAATATCTGAGTGTATATTTTCTTAAAATTCTTATTTTGCTCCATAATTACCACTACAAGTCCTCTAAAAACTAAATTGTGTGTTAAAAACCAAAAAATAGACCTTGCTGATAAACGGGGCAGAGTGTAGAAAAAGTGAGTGTTTTTCACCATGTTGGGGGAGAAAATGATCTTCAATTGATCTAAAAATCAATCAGTATATGCCCCTGAAATTATGGCATCCAATGATACCATTTTCATCCTTTGAGGATGCCCCAAACTGAAATGGTGATGCCCATGAGTTTTAGCCAAAACCTAAAAATGACAAAAAAACCAAAATTTGTCGCATTTCGCCCAATTTTGGCGAGCATGACCCTCAAGGGTTTTCAGAAACATACTGTGAAGCTGAGGCCAAAATTTGGAGCTTTGAGGTGTCTCTCTTCAATTTTGGTGTCGGGCACCTCCTTTGAGCCTCTTTGAGTTTTTCTTGTGTGGCCTTCAATTTCCGTCGAGCAAACTGATTTAGTTTCTTATAATGCCCGTTCATCCTCCGTTGAACGTCCAAATCTCTATTTGCCTTCTCCAAATTCTTTTCCAAGTGATCATTTACCCTCTCAAGCCATGCTTCTTGATTGTTCTCTATCTCTTGGGTGAACAATGTAGTGAGAGGGGTAGATTGGAGAAGGGCAGCTTCTTCTCCCTTTTGTTTCTCAAGGGCTCTTTTGAGCCCCATGGTTCTTGGCCTCTTTCTCCTGGGCTGATCTTCATCTTCGCTCTCATCGAACTCACCCATGAGTTCTTCCAATCTAAGTTTTTCCTTGGAGGCCTCCTTTTTGTATTTGATGGCCCGTGTCTCATATACTTCCATATAGACACTCATCTGTTTGTTTTGAATTTGGAAAAAGTGATTGAAGTTTCTAGCCCTCTCTAGATCAGTCTATTAGCCACCTGTAAAATTTGATCATACCAAAGGTGGCTAAATTTGTTTTGAGCCTTCAAGGAACAATTTTTCCCTATTAAAAACTATTGGCTCTTGAAGACTCTTGAAGGCCTCAGGCCTCTGTCCAAGTTTCCCACACTGTTGTTTACATCCTAAAAACCTCTGATATCCTACAAAAATCCAACTCAAATACTACTGCATTCCCCTTTTTTCCCCTCACTTTCTTCCAACTTACATCATTCTCCATTTTCCTTTTTTCCATAAAAACCCCACAAAAACATATGTTTTCCCTTTATCCCTTCATAAAATCCATTCCCTAAGGTTAAAAACTCACTTTTTGACCTTTTCTGAACCTTGATTTCCCTTTGAAAAGATTGAAAATCCTATTAAATGCATATTTTATATGATTTTAAGGCTTTTAGCCCCCTCGAGCTAAGCCCCTGGCTTTTTCCCCCATATACTCGAGCGCCAGGACCAACTGCTCAGTCCTTAGGTGCTAAACCGAAAATACAACCTTTCTCTGTCCATTTTCCTTTGAAAATTCGAAAAAAACCCGATTTTATAAAGTTTTAACATGAAATATTAAAGTCACATGGTTTACTGCGCGATTCAACCTGGGCCGTCGATCTGCTCCACAGATCCGATGGAGCGGAACGCAGCTTGCCTGGTGGACCCCCCTTTTCCCCCGCTGATTCCAAAAAACCGCCGGTTTCATTCTGCACTACCCTCCACCAGTTGGTGGTTTTTTCATGTCGGCCAGCGATTCCATATGCTGGCCGACACGTGTCCCTGACACTGATCCAAAACCGCCATGCCACCAAATCATTTCGCGCGTTAATCTTCATACCATAACCATGCAGCGGAATCCACCTCCACCATTCGATCTGGGCCCTCCCATCTGACGGCTTTCGATCTTCTGACCTGCTCGACCTTTAACCAACATGCGCGCACGTTAACATAGTCATCGCGTGGCCGACGCTCAATCTCCGCCGTTGATCTCTACAGATCGACGACTCATATTCAGTTTCCTGATTCCATCGCCCAGTCAACATTTTCCCGCTGACTCTTTGTTGCCCGATCCCGACCGTCGATCACCGCGCGATCGACGGATCAGATTCGTCCTCCACCATTGATCGCCCAGATTTGATCATGGCCGTTGGATGATGCCATCCAACAGCCCACACTCCTCCGCACAGTCCCCAAAGCAAATTGACCTACAAAACTGGATTTTTAACATGTTTTTTCATTTTGCAAGGTTTAAAATATTTGTTCACATTTTTTAAGGAAGATTCAGAGAAGAAGGGTGACGACCCTCCCTTGTTCGATTCCTCTGAGGAAATCGCTCACAGAGTCAGTTTTTCACGTCTCTTTGATGTTTTCACAGGCATCGATGCCTTACATGCCCTACGCAGCCCTGCACAAGAATAAAATCATGAAAAACTGAGGCAGAGAAAGAGTATCAGTGGTAGAAGACAAAAATGAACTAGAAAACAGCATAGGTGGATAGATTTGTGGGGATTAAGGCTAAGAAAGTTATCAAACACCTAATCCCTACTCTAAAACACACATTGAAGGAAAACCTAAAGTGTTTCATCAGGAAACCCTCCACCGCCACCAAAAGACACAAATTCATTCCTCCAAGCAGCTAAAGTGCCACCTGTGCCTCAAAGGATTCAATCAAGAACCGAATTTATTGATCAAAGTCAGATATTTTGCCTTAAAAGTAGCCAAAGAGTTATCTCTGCGAAGGATTTAATGAAAATAGGTTGGTAGAGTAACCCTATCATCACATAGAGCCAAAAATGTCAACAAAATCTCCCACCGAGCTTGAATCGTAAGTGTAAATCAGTTAATGCAGTGAAACACCTATATAGTCTCTTCATTTGAGCCCCCAAAGGCCAAGAAGACATTAATTATGCATTAATTGTATTTGAGATCTTTTCATCAGATCTCCCCACCTCATCTTTCTATAAATACTTCAGTAGAAGATGAGTGTTTGTTAATGTAATTGCTGAAGCATTGTAATTGTAACTGAGCTAAAGACTCTTGATTGTAGATAGGATTTCACTAGCTCTTGGAGCTCTGATTGTAACAGATAGGTTAGGTTGTGAAGAGAGATGAATTAAAACACTAGATTATAATATTGTAACTAGTTTGGAGCATCAATACAAGCTGATTTATAGGATCCTGATCTATGTTGACGGTGATGTTATTCTCATTGTAACTTGTTGTTTTATTTCTGTTTTCATTTTGTTTCATTTTATGCTATAAAGAACAGTTTAAACAGAGTTAGGACCTATTGTATACCAGTAACCTTCTCTGGCTGAGAAATCTTTATTTAGATGTTTTCTTCTATCTGTGTTATTTGGAAATGATTAATTCAGTTTAGGCATATGCATGTTGGTGTTCCCTCATCTTATTGCCTTGAATAAATGTTATTTTCAAATGTTACTTTCAATATATTTTGTGTGAAGATGAACTGAGGAAATTAAGGTTAGCCCTGGGTCCCTTTCTTATTTTCTCAACTATTTGATTGTTTCCCTTAGGATGTGTTAAAAGCTGACTAGTTTCAAAGTACTTATCAAATCTTAGGCCATTTTGTGTCATCTTTGTGATTGTCCTGAAAGCAACCAAGTAAAGAAGAGCTAGGAGAGGATTTGTGGTGAGCCCGGCCCGTTAGTCTCTACTCCAAAGGTTGCCTTCAAGTTTCCCTTTGTTTTTTATGGGTTTTCTATTGGAAGTGTATCAAAGGCTGGCTAGTTTCAAAGTACTTACCAGATCCTAGTTTGCTTTCAGCAATATTTTTCTTAAGTGCAGTCGAAAATTTGGATAGTTCAAAGCCCTTGGATACATTTTGCTCTTTCTTCTTGCCTCTTAGTTTATTTTCCCCTTCTTGTTGTGTCACTTCATTCCATGGTAAACCTTAATGTAAGAGATCATTAGGCATAGATGACTTGCCCCATAGACCACTCTTGAACCTGATTTGCTTCAATTAAATCCTCTTATGACTCCATAGCCCAATGGACTGAAAACTTGCCATCATCTTTCATCTTAGCTAAAGCTTTTTCTGGTTACTTACGACTTCTCACTTTTGAACCTATTCGCATATAGATCTTTCTTCCTCAAACAACAATTATGTTCAAACATCCAAACACAAAACCAAACCCTTGAACGTCATAACTAGCCTAATATCATTACCTTAAGCTTTCAAAGACAAATCCATCTTTGTACATATTGGAGAGATCCCTCTCCGGATTCAGGAGGGCTAGATCCTAGAATCCCAAAGTTGGTTGAAATGATGTTAACTCTGTGATCGGAATTTTGCCAATATTTCTTATTACAGAGACCTAACATTTCTGGCGACTCCGCTGGGGACTATGTGTTTTTAATACCTTTTAGAGACCTCAGAAAACCCTTGATTCAAGAAAACTTTATGAGTAAAAATCAGCCTTTTCAAGCACTACCAACAAATGGTAATCATGATGAAACTTGTTTGAATCAGTGACAATGTAGGTTAACCCTAGGATTCTCATAAGACTTTATCTAACCTTGAAAAATTGGCTGGCTTAGCCATAAGAATAGACTGTCTTTTTCTCATAACCGTAGCTAAGTTTTGAAGCAGAGTTAGGCTATTCTTAAAGAAACCAAACAAATAAAAATATTCAGAAAATACCATAAAAATTTCAGATTGGTAGTAAAACACTTGCTCTTACTTTTCAGTTACCATTGGATGTGTTTTACTTCATACCCTTAGACAGAGTCTGGAAAGGGCCAGGTAGCCTCTGGATCTCATCCTCTTTTAGAGGTGACATATCTGGTGAATGCCCTCCCAGTCAATCTCTGGTTAGAGTTTGTTGTGTTTCAGGATACCCTTGAAAAAGGATTTTTCACAAGCACTGTGGTGGACAGTGTATCTCTTTGAAAACATTCTAAAACTTTCCACCTGGCGACTCCACAATCCTGAATAGACCTTAAGACTCCACTGGGAAGAACCCTCATCATTATAATATCTTTCGAACTCAGTTAGAGGACTGTGGGATTGAAATTTGCATTAACAGACTAGTTAACCTCTCAAATATTGTCATATCTGGTTGAACCTGTCTAATTTATTTGGGTCTAAAAACACAGCATAGTGGCTCCTAGAAAGATTCACACTAGAGCCTACCCTGACCCTGATCCACCTGAGATATTTGATAACCCAGAAAGTATCCTTAGGAAGTCTCCTAAGATAGAATCCTCAACTATTTTCAGATCTCACATAAGAGCCAATTCAGTCCCTAAAAATATTTCAGCTCTGCAACAATCACAAGCTGACCTATTAAATCCATTTAGAACTAGGTCCCTTGACGATTCAGATCAGTTAGATTCTGAGTCTCCACATTCATCTCCTGAAACAAGTGAACACCTTGGGAATAGAGAATCAACACCTCCTGATTTACATTTTCTCCTTAACATAGGTGTCTCTCATCCGAGATCAGCTCAGCAATCTACTCCTGTTACATCCACTTATGTTTATCCTTCATCCACTGCTCAAACCACTTCATTTCAGCCCACCCCACCTCTTGTCAATCCACCGCCACCACCTATCATGGCAGCATGGTATGCTCCCTTAGTCCTTCCTGTACCATTAGCCAATATTCCACAGGACTATCAGTCCAAAATCCAATTGTATGATGCTAGGAATGCTATAACTGCATCACAACATGTAGATAAGATGAATGAATACTTTGACAGAAATGAAATTGATGATGATTCTGTCAATATTAGACTATTTTCTCAAAGTCTGGGGGGAGAAGCAAGGAAATGATTTAAAGGTTTAGCCCCCCATAGTATTAATGATCTCCAAGGCTTCCACCAAACATTATTAAACAAATGGGAAGTGAGGAAGAATCCTCTCCAAGTCCTTGCTGACTATAACAATCTCCATAGGAACCCAGGGGAAAGTGTACAGGCTTATTGTACCAGATTTAACAGTGTGTATAATGCGCTTTCCCCAGAATTAAAACCTCCACAAGGTTCAGCTTTAAACAAGTTTCTTGAAGGCTTTGATGCTGATATGACCTATTCATTAAGAGAAAGAGACTTCACAACCCTTGAAGATATGCAAAGAGGTGCTCTCTCTGTGGAAGTTAACCTTATGGAGAAGAGGGCAAGAATGAAAGCTGAAAAGAGAGTATCTTTCAGAGAGGAGTCATCATCTTCTATGCCAAACTCAAAGATGGAAAGAATGATGGAAGAAATGATGAAGAAAATGAGCATTCTTGAGAGAGCACAAGCAAGTAAAAATCAAAATGCTCCTCAAAACAGAAACCAGAATCAGAATTTAAGAAGAAATCAACCTTTAAACAGACCCAGGGAAGATGATCAACAGATCACTCCTCCTTTTCATCAAAAATATGTAAGTGAGGTTGAGGAATCCGATCAAATGACAGAGGAAGCTAATATCAACCTATTTGGGGTAGATGATGATAACTTTGAGGTTCATTATGATAGGAAACAAGGTATTTATACACCTTACGATGAAAAAAGAGATGATAATGAAAATGATTATCAAAACATGGAAAATGCCGTCACAGAGCCTTCAAAGGAATATGAACTCAGAAGTAAATCTAATCAACAAACCCCCAACAACAAAACCTCTGACAAATATTCTTAAAGCAGCACTGCAGCCAAGCCTAAGAAAGTCAAACAAAGAGACAAAACAGTGGCTGATAATTCTGGTAAAGGTAAAGAGAAAGACACTCAAAATATTGAAAAACGGAGTGCAAACATCAGTAGTACTAACACTTCAGCTAGTACTCCTTCTTCAACCATTGTGTCAACTGTAGATAAAACAAATCAGCAAGTTTTTGTTGCTAATAAAGTGGCAGTAAACAAGGCTGAAAATAGCACCTTAAAGAATCAAATTCCTTTCAGTCTGGAACAGGAAATCTCAAGGATCAAAGTTTCTGTTCCTTTGACTGAGTTAGCTGCCCAACATGTATATAGGTCCAAAATTTTGAAGGCTTTGAACATAGAAGAAAATTAGGATACGCTCAACCTTAAGTTTCAAGAGGGACTTGTCCCTCCCTTCTATGTAAGTTTGAACATTCATGAAAAAATTCTACACAACGCTATGCACGACTCAGGCACTTCTCATAATTTAATGCCAAAATCTGTCATGGAGAGCCTGGGTCTTGAAATCACCAGACCATATAAAGATCTTTACTCTTTTGACTCAAGCAGAGTCAAGTGTTTAGGATTGATCAAAGACCTTTGTGTTAACTTAGCCCAGATTCCAGCCAAATGCTTAGTTATGGATGTTGTTGTGGCTGATGTACCCCCAAAGTATGGAATGCTTTTATCAAGATCTTGGGGGGCTAAGTTACAGGGGACTATGCAGATGGACATGACCTATGCAACTATCCCTATTTTCAATCAGACCAGAAGACTTTACAGGGAGTCTCATATGCAATACACAGTTACAAATCAAGATAGACCTCAAAACTCCCCTCTGTATTCCATGAGTACAAGCCTCGATTCTTTCATCATGCTTAATGATGAAATCCCCACAGAAAAAATCACTTTAACAGTATTAGTGGCTGAAACGAAGGAAGAGGAATAAAACATTGAAGTGTCGAAGCAGTTTGTTGTACTCGAAAACCTTAGCAAACCAAGCACAGTTCTTGAACTACAAATCATCAATTCATTAAACTTAAATCTTGATAGTCAACAGAACAATCCTCAACCCGATGAAAAACTTGAGGATTCAAATCATACAGAGGACATTCACCAAACTGATAAAAATGGAGATGATCCTCTCTAGACTATGTATTTTGATGGGTCATGCACTAGAACAAACGTTGGTGCAGGTGTCTGGATTACTAACACTGAAAAAAATCATACAGAATGTATTTCATGTAAATTAAACTTTCAGTGTTCCAACAACATAGCAGAATACGAATCCCTTCTCTTAGGCTTGCATCTCTTGAAGAAATTAGGATCCAAAAGAATTAATGTGTATGGGGATTCTGAGTTAATCATTAGGCAAGTCAATGGGGAGTATAATGCGAATCATCCCAAACTTAGGGCCTATCGGAATGATGTCATGGATCTTTTGAAAACATTTGAGGAATCCACACTGATTTTTGTCCTGAGGAAAAGAAACCTTATAGCCCACAATTTAGCCTTTGCAGCTAGGACATGTTTAATGCTATATCAGATCGATGATTGTTCACCTCAAATAAAATTTAGACCAGCTGTGCCCAATAATAAAAAATATTGGCAGGTGTTTGATGGAGATAAACAAATAGAATACTTCATGCAATTCAGAAATGAATTTGAAATGCATAGCTCAGATTCAGATTATGATACAAACTGCAGTGAAGAAAATTTTCTTGGTGAAGAAGAACCTTCTCCTGAGCTTGTCAATCTCAACCTTCAGACTAGTAAACTTAGAAACGAAACCGGATTGAAGGCAGAATCAGATACAGAAGAATTAGAAACTCTACATTCCAAAGATGAAGGTTTGCCCAGTGGTCTTGCACCCTTGGAGGAGTTGTTCGATTTTAATGATGTGGAAAATAAGCCAAAACTAGAGCCTGTAGAGACCGAGGTAGAGGAATGCAATATTGGCAGTGAGGAAAAACCAAAAATGATCAAACTGTCCAAAACTTTACCAGCTCACATTAAACTCAAATACATAGAGCTGTTTAAGGAATTTTCTGATGTTTTTGCATGGATTTACGAATATCTTAAGTCCTATGACACTGAAATAATACAGCACAAAATCCCTCTTAAAGAAAACCAAAAACCATCCAAACAGAAACTGCGCAGAATAAACCCTGTACAGTTGCCTTTGGTTAAGAAGGAAATCATGAATATGTATGATGCTGGTATTATTGTACCTATTAGATATTCTGAATGGGTATCTAATCTGGTGTTTGTTAGGAAAAATACTAGAGAAATCAGGCTTTGTATAGACTTTAGGGACTTAAAAAAAACTTCATTGAAAGACAACTACCCTTTACCAAAAATGAATCATATCCTGCAAAGGGTGGTAGGGTCTAGAAGAATTTCTTTGCTGGATGGCTATTCAGGGTATAATCAGATCTTAGTCCACCCTGCTGATCAATTAAAGACAACCTTTACTACACCATGGGGAACCTTCATGTATGTGAATATGAATTTTGGTCTAATGAATGCTAGAGAAACCTTTCAAAGAGCCATGGACATAGCTTTCTCAGAAGAATTGGGTTTCTTCATCATTATCTATCTTGATGATGTCACTGTGTTTTCAAAAACAGATGAAGAACACTTAGAACATTTAAGAAATTTTTTCGAGAAGTGCAGAAAGTTTGGGATATCTTTGAACCCTAAGAAGACGCTATTTGGTCTCCAATAAGGTAAGCTTCTTGGGCACATTATTTCAGAGGAGGGTATAAAGATAGATCCAAAGAGGATTGAGGCCATATTGCAAATCTCTTAGCCTCGAAACATCAAGGAGTTGAAATCTTTCATTGGAAAGATTAAATTTTTGAGGAGATTCATCCCTAACTTAGCTGAGCTCCTGAGTAATATCACAAACATGTTGAAGAAGGAGCAAGGGGTGAAATGGACCTTGGAAGCAAAGACATATTTTGAGCTGGTGAACCAAGCGTTAACCAAAACACCGGTTCTCATAAGCCCTAATTTTTCAAAAGATTTTTATATCTTCTCATTTGCATCAGAACATACCATAGCTGTTGTCCTTTTACAGAAAAACCCACAAGGACAAGAGCAGCCTATTGCATTCTTTAGTAAGACATTGAGGGATGCCCATTTGAAGTATATCATTATGGAAAAGCAAGCTTTTGCTTTGATCAAAGCATTGAAAGACTTCAGCGTATACATCCTTCATTCACACATCATTTCCTTTGTCCAAATTTCAGTTGTTAAAGACATTCTAACAAAGGACCCAGATGGTAAGAGAGGTAAGTGGATTGCTGTTATTCTTGAATATGATTTAGAGATAAAACCCACTAAGCTCATCAAAGGCCAAGGTCTAGCTAGATTAATGGCTGAATCAAATTGTGAAGTTCTTGATATTAACATGCTTAATGCTTTGGATAATCAAGAAGAATTCTCAACTCCCATTGTTGAAAACCATTTTATGAATTCTCCTTGGTATGCTGATATTATTTATGTTTTTCTTAATCTAAATACACCTCTTGGTTTATCATAAACAAAGGCAAGATTCCTAAAGTTAAAAGCTGTAAACTATTGCATTATTGATAAATGTCTTTATTGGAAAAATGCTAGTGGTATATTGCTTAAATGTTTGCCTGAGTTTGACGCAGAGAAAGTAAAGCAGGAATTCCATGAAGGAGAGTGTGGAGGTCATTTGTACTGGAAGTCAACAGCTAACAAAATTTTGAGGGTTGGTTTCTATTGGCCTACTCTTTTTCCTGATATACACAAAATGACCACTACTTGCCATAAATGCCAATTGTTTGAAGGCAAGAGAAAATTACTACCCCTGCCTCTACATCCAATCACAGTTGAAGCTCCTTTTCAACAGTGGGGACTTGACTTCATAGGAGAAATCCATCCACCATCCTCTGCCCAGCATAGGTGGATTCTTACAGCCACAGACTATTTCACTAAGTGGATAGAAGCCATCCTTTATAGGTAGGCAAATGATTCAGTTATCATAAAATTCATGGAGACTAACATTCTCTCTAGATTTGGTTGTCCTACCAAGATCATCACAGATAATGCAGCAGCATTTCGGTCGAAGAAAATGGTTGACTTCTGTCATAGATATCAGATAACATTGGGGCATTCCACAGCCTATTACCCCCAAGGTAATGGACTTGCAGAATCCTCCAACAAAAGCTTAGTGAACATAATCAAGAAACTGTTGGAGGACAATAAAAAGTCTTGGCACACAAAGCTAATCCATGCACTTTGGGCTGACAGATTAACTTTGAAGAAATCTATTGGTATGTCACCTTTTCAACTAGTGTATGGTACAGATGCAATTTTTCCAAATAGCCTAGGTGTACCAGTGATGAAGTTCATTCAAGAGTTGCAAACTGAAGAAAATGACATGACCAGAAGAATAAATTAGACCATTCATCTTCAGCAGACCAGGGAGGAAGTGTATAACAAAGCATTACAGAAACAAGAAAGCATCAAAAAGATTTTTGACAGAAGAACAAAGGCCAACAATTTCAATATTGGGGACAAAGTTTTGAAGTGGGACTCAAGGAGGGAAGAGAAGGGAAAGCATGGAAAATTTGATCACCTATGGCTTGGCCCTTACTCTATTCATTCAACTGCTGGTAATAATGCTTTTTACTTACAAGAGTTGGATGGAACACAATTTTTTGGGGGTCCTGTCAATGGCAGGATGCTTAAACATTACCTCTCTTGATCCATTTTTGTTTTGAAGCCTTTTTTTTTTTTTCCATTGTAAATATCTCATCCACCATTACATTCAAAGTTATCAAAAAATCAAAAATACAAAAGAAAAAGAGAAAAGAAAGAAAAGAGGGCAGAAATGAAAACAAGAAAGGCAAAGCCCCATGCCAAAAAGATAAACAAATGTTGAAAGTGTGCAAGCTCAAATGCCACTCCTAAAACACACTTCTAGCTAGTCAAACAGCCTAAACTTGACTAAATTGTTTTCAATTTATTGCTAATAGGGTAGAAAATGTGATTTTCCAAACTATTAAATCTTGGATTATTAGTAGATAAATTAGGATATAAATTGAAGGTTCAAATAAACTCAAAATCTCAACCTAAGTTTCCAATAGATGATAACTCAAAACTGTTTTATCTTTTGAGTCAAAGAAAGTGTAAATCTGGTTCTAATCAGCTCAAAATCTGAACCAGAACAAAAGCAAAGAAAAATCTCAAAGAAAAAGCAAAAACAGAGCTATGAAAAAGATAAAGGAAGTGCTCAACTTTCAGATCTTAAGCCTTCCAATTTTTTATTTTATTTTTTTGCAAATAATAATCTATGTGCAACTTGTTTTTATGCCATAGATCATAGCAAGTCAAACAGCTTAATCTTGACTTGACTGTTTTTAAATTTCTGTTATAGAATTTAGGGAATGAAAGTCTGTTGGATAGTTTAATCCCGACAGATAGTAGATTAGGTAGAGAAATATCTGAGCTCAACTGTTTAATTTGAGTTTAGGGAGAAATAAGGAGTAGCATTAGATTAGTTTTTATGCTTTCAAAAGAATAAAATGTTGTGAATAGAGTTTTCCAATCCAAGTGCACTCTAATGAAGAAGAAGAAATGTTAGATCAGTAGGATTGGGTAGGTAGAAAGTTGTATTGATGAAGTCCATTTATCTTTCATGATTGACCTTATTTTTCAGAAGTAGAGCAAAATCTTCCCGCAAAATAAGAGCAGTCCAAAGGATCAGGCACAAGTCAGCCTCCCAGAGAAAACAAGTCTGAATTCTTGATGCCTTCAAGAAGGCACCATCCCCAAGTGGAGCCATTGTTAGCCACCTGTAAAATTTGATCATACCAAAGGTGGCTAAATTTGTTTTGAGCCTTCAAGGAACAAATTTTCCCTATTAAAAATTGTTGGCTCTTGAAGACTCTTGAAGGCCTCAGGCCTCTGTCCAAGTTTCCCACACTGCTGTTTACATCCTAAAAACCTCTGATATCCTACAAAAATCCAAGTCAAATACTGCTACATTCTCCTTTTTTCCCCTCCCTTTCTTCCAATTTACATCATTCTCCATTTTCCTTTTTTCCATAAAAACCCCACAAAAACATATGTTTCCCTTTATCCCTTCATAAAATCCATTCCCTAAGGTTAAAAAATCACTTTTTGACCTTGTCCGAACCTTGATTTCCCTTTGAAAACGTTGAAAATCCTATAAAATGCATATTTTATATGATGTTAAGGCTTTTAGCCCCCTCGGGCTAAGCCCCTGGCTTTTTCCCCCATATACCCGAGCGCGGGGACCAACTGCTCAGTCCTTAGGTGCTAAACCGAAAATACAACCTTTTTCCGTCCATTTTCCTTTGAAAATTCGAAAAAAAACCCATTTTATAAATTTTTAACGTGAAATATTAAAGTCACGTGGTTTACTGCGCGATTCAACCTGGGCCGTCGATCTGCTCCACAGATCCGACGGAGTGGAACGCAGCTTGCCTGGTGGAACCCCCTTTTCCCGCACTGATTCCAAAAAATCGTCGGTTTCATTCCGCACCACCCTCTGCCGGTTGGTGGTTTTTTCCCGTCGGACAGTGATTCCATACGCTGGCCGACACGTGTCCCCAACACTGTTCCAAAACCTCCGCGCCACCAAATCATTTTGCGCGTTAATCTTTGTACCATAACCACACAGCGGAATCCACCTCCACCGTCCGATCTGGGCCCTCCCATCTGACGGCTGTCGATCTTTTGACCTGCTCGACCTTTAACCAACATGCGCGCACGTTAACACAGTCATCACGTGGCCGAGGTTCAATCTCCACCTTCGATCTTTGCAGATCGACGACTCATATTTAGTTTCTCGATTCCATCGCCCAGTCAACATTTTCCCGCTGACTCTCCGTTGCCCGATCCCGACCTTCGATCACCGCGCGATCGACGGCTCAGATTCATCCTCCACCATCGATCACCCAGATTTGATCCTGGCCGTTGGATGATGCCATCCAACAGCCCACGCTCCTCCACACAGTCCCCAAAACAGATTGACCTACAAAACTGGATTTTTAACATGTTTTTTCATTTTGCAGGGTTTAAAATATTTGTTCGCGTTTTTTAAGGAAGATTCAGAGAAGAAGGCTGATGACCCTCCCTTGTTCGATTCCTCCGAGGAAATCACTCACAAAGTCAGTTTTTCACTTCTCGTTGATGTTTTCACATGCATCGATGCCTTACATGCCCTATGCAGCCCTGCACAAGAAGAAAATCATGAAAAACCGAGGCAAAGAAAGAGTATCAGTGGTAGAAGAAAAAAATGAACCAGAAAACAGCATAGGTGGACAGATTTGTGGGGATTAAGGCTAATACAGTTATCAAACGCCTAATCCCTGCTCTAAAACACAATTTGAAGGAAAACCTAAAGTGTTTCATCAGGAAACCCTCCACTGCCACCAAAAGACACAGATTCATTCCTCCAAGTAGCCAAATCGCCACCTGTGCCTCAAAGGATTCAATCAAGAACCAAATTTATTGATCAAAGTCAGATATTTTGCCTTAAAAGCAGCCAAAGAGTTATCTCTGTGAAGGATTTAATGAAAATAGGTCGGCAGAGTAACCCTATCATCACACAAAGCCACAAATGTCAACAAAAGCTCCCACCGCGCTTGAATCGTAAGTGTAAATCAGTTAATGCAGTGAAACACCTGTATAGTCTCTTCATTTGAGCCCCCAAAGGCCAAGAAGACATTAATTTTGCATTAATTGTATTTGAGATCTTTTCATCAGATATTTTCATAAATAATTCAGTAGAAGATGAGTGAGGGGTTGGTTTTTAATGTAATTGTTGAAGCATTGTAATTGTAACTGAGCTGAAGACTCTTGATTGTAGATAGGATTTCACTAGCTCTTGGAGCTCTGCTAGTAACAGATAGGTTAGGTTGTGAAGAGAGATGAATTAAAACATTGGATTTGAAGATTGTAACTGGTTTGGAGCATCAATACAAGCTAATTTATGGGATCCCAATCTATGTTGACAGTGATGTTATTCTCATTGTAACTTGTTGTTTTATTTCTGTTTCCATTTTGTTTCATTTTCTGCTGTAAATAACAGTTTAAACAGAGTTAGGACCTATTGTATACCAGTAACCTTCTCTGGCTGAGAAATATTTATTTAAATGTTTTCTTCTATCTGTGTTATTTGGAAATGATTAATTCAGTTTAGGCATATGCATGTTGGCGTTCCCTCATCTTATTGCCTTGACTGAATGTTATTTTCAAATGTTACTTTCAATATATTTTGTGTGAATATGAACTGAGGAAATTAAGGTTAGCCCTGAGTCCCTTTCTTATTTGCTCAACTATTTGATTGTTTCCCTTAGGATGTGTTAAAATCTGACTAGTTTCAAAGTACTTATCAGATCTTAGGCCATTCTGTGTCATCTTTGTGATTGTCCTGAAAGAAACCAAGTAAAGAAGAGCTAGGAGAGGATTTGTGGTGAGCCCGGCCCGTTAGTCTCTACTCCAAAGGTTGCCTTCAAGTTTCCCTTTTTTTTATGGGTTTTCTATTGGAAGTGTATCAAAGTTTGGCTAGTTTCAAAGTACTTACCAGATCCTAATTTGCTTTCATGTCTTTCTTAAGTGCCTGGTCAAAGGCTGGATAGTTTCAAAGTACTTACCAGATCCTAGGTTGCTCTTTGTTCTGCATCTGTTTATTTTCCCCTTCTTATTGTATCACTCCATTCCATAAATCAAACCTTAAAGAGATCCTTAGGCATAGATGACTTGCCCCATAGACCAATCTTGAACTTGATTTGCTTCAATTAAATCCTCTTATGACTCCATAGCCCAATGGACTGAAAACTTGCCATCATCTTTGATCTTAGATAAAGATTTTTTTGGTTACTTGCAACTTCTCACTTTTGAACCTATTTGCATATAGATCTTTCCGCCTCAGACAACAATTATGTTCAACCATTCAAACACAAAACCAAACCCTTGAACGTCATAACTAGCCTAATATCATTACCTTAAATTTTCAAAGACAAATCCATCTTTGTACATGTTGTTGACAATTTTTTCACCCCCTAGAGACAGTCTAGAGTTGCCATAGACCAGTGCCTAGGACATCTTAATATAGTAAGAAGCTCTTCATATAGCTTGGGTTGTCAATCCGAAAGCTCACTTACTATCTCTTGTAAAACAAGGAAATAATTTTTTTATGGGACCAAACTCTCTCAGAAGCTGATACAAAGATAAGAATAATGTAGGGACATCATGTAAAACTCCAATATAAAGGCATCAGATAGTTGAGAGACAGCTTACTGTAAAGAGGGCCAGTTCAAATAATATATCACAGAAATCAAATATCAGGATATGAGTGCAGTGACGAAACATAAAGAAGATATTAGTTAACATGAGACTGATACCCAGATACACAACAGAACCAAATATGGGCATATTAATTTATGAATCCTTATATGACAATGGCGTTTTAAAAGCACCTTCCTCAAGTAACTAATATAGCAGAAAATATGGAAGAGATGAACATGGAACAGTATATCATGACTAGGCCTATTTAAAGTGCTTGACTAATTCTAGAAAGGGCACCAACAAGGATGAATCCTTACTGTAAACTAGCGAGCCACTCGCATTCTAGAACATGATACAAGAAGATAAATAGTATGAAATGAGATATTGTATTAACACATAAGAGAAATTACATACTGCGAGATACCAAATACCAGAATCCTCATTACAGTTATAACTCCTCCTCACTGACACCCTACGGGCTCTAAACCTTCATACATAAATATTACAAAATGTATACAAAAGCCTTTTCACTGCACATTTTGCTGATAGATATATGGAACCCTTACAATGTCTTTCTTTTCATATTTTATAGAAGGGATAGAGAATTCTAGAGAAGGAGGTAGATGGAAAACATTTAATGACTTATTTTGAATCAGATGGCGGAAAACATTCGCGCCCACACTATGAATGACTGAACATAAATGACTGTACTTTACGATTTATTTCTGGAAATGAATGCTGGGAATGAAAATCTGCTTACAAACAAGACATAAATAATAAAATATGTAGATATTCGACTCTTTGCTGGAGGAGGGCGATCTGTGGTAATTAAACCTTGAGGCGCCTGCTTCTGGACGTGGTACTTTCGATCTACAGGTTTTGAATTTAAATTTGAAACCTTTTTCATGCTGGACACTGAATTCATTGCTCCTTCATTAATAATCTGCTGCTGCATTAATGTTTTCATCCGCCCAAATGTGCCTTTTTGATTTTCTTTGGAGGGCTCTATAGATTGAAATATCTTTCTTCAATGGGGGTCACATCATAGTGGCTCCCGGATCCTTTCCGCCAACTTCATTCCCACAACAAGTTCCTACAAAAACAAAAGCCTGTTGAATAAGATTAATCACAGAGAGAGTGGACGTAGTGAGGTTAATGGAAGTGGTGGCACAGATTTGAAAGGATGATGAGATGACGCGGGGTGGTGAAAAACACAGAGGAACAGCAGAGAAATAGGAAGTGAAAATGAGGTAATACAAAGGGACGATGATAAGTGCAAGGAGTAAAGACATCAAACAGAGACACTAAAATGCAACACATAAACAGAATATGTGAATAGTGGAAGGAACAGCAGGTGACACGTTGGCAGATGACGAAAAATGGCGAAACAATGCTAATGGCACCAAAACTCAAAGATTAACTTTCGTGGGAGTTACGAAGAAAAACGTGTCAAAAAAATGGAGCAAAGGCTTTGGAAGTGGGACCCAGGGTGCACATTGCAAATTCGCAAGCGGAGAAAATGTGATAGACGGAGCGATGGAATAACCAGAATCTGCGCTCTGCGCTATGTGAGGGGCGTGACTGGTCGAGCGCCGATCGCAAAAACGAAAAATGCGATGTCGGAAAATGACATGAACGGGAAACTGCGCTTTTGCGATGGGGAGGAAAAAGCGACAGCGCGATCATACGATTTGCGATAAACGCACTAAGGGGCAGCACTTGGCTATATGGATGAAAGGAGGCGCGGAGTTAGGGGAGAAAGGAGCTAGGCCTTATATAACTTTTAAAAGTAGATTTTAGCCTTTTTTCAATGTAATTCCGGCTTGGGAAATGGCAACGATAAGGAAGAAAAAGGGGACCCTAGATGTAATTTGAATGTACGGGCTGATTTTATACAACATTGGCTCCATCTGGGGATGGCATGTTCGTCCTCGGGCATGCCGAGAATGCGCAGACCTCAGACCCTCTTGTGCGTGAATTTCATTCTACGATTCCTTTGCTTTTCCTCAAAACCTATCAGTTTATTTATACTATTTACATTCAAAATTGAAATCACACTTACATACATCATATCCATTAAAATACATCAAGCCTGGTCTGCTTGAGTTAGTACTGAAAGTAGTGTTTAAGGAATTGTCCATTCACAGGGGCATCCAGCAGATCACCCTGTAGGTTTTCTAACATGAAAGTATTATTTCTCCCTAGATTCACGATTTTGAATGGGCCAAACCACAGTGGATCAAACTTAGCATGCTTGCCCTTTTCTGCTCTGCGAACATCCCACCTGAGAACTAGGTCTCCAACTTGAAATTTTCTATCTTTTGCATGGCGATCAAAAATATCTTTCATTTTCTCCTGATACTCTACCAGTCTCTTATTTACTTGGTCTCGTGTTTCCTCTAATTCCACCAATTGGTTTATTCTTCTGATCATATCATCTGGTTCTTCCTGACTTTCCTGCATGAAACGTGCCATTGTTAATGCCAATTGCAGAGGAAACACAACAGCTCGCCCATACACCAGCTCATAGGGTGACTTCCCTGTTGCTCTCTTGCTCGTTATTATGTTTGCCCATAGAGAAAACTTTAATTGAGAATCCCAATTCTTCTGATTCTCACTTATTTTTTTCTTTAGGGCCCTCACCAGGGTTTTATTAGAAGACTCTGCTAAGCCATTCCCCTATGGATAGTAAGCTATGGAGTGAGTCAATGTAATGTTATACCTTTTGCAAAACTTTACAAACCTGATAGACTTGAAAGCCTGCGCATTGTCAGTTACAATTCTAGCAGGGCAGCCAAACCTAGATATAATATTTTCCTCCATAAACCTCATTATTATGGCATCTGTAGCATTTCTGGTAGGTATGGCTTCCACCCATTTCGTGAAATAGTCTGTGGCCGTTAGTATCCATTTATATTGGCCACTTGATGGGGGATGTATCTCTCCTATAAAGTCTAACCCCCATTTTTGAACTGGTTCATTCACATGAATAGGAATCAAGGGTAAAGCTGCTAATTTCTGTCTTTCTGCAAATCTTTGGCACTTGTCGCATGCTCTCATCCAAGCAAAAGTATCTGAGTATAGTTTTGGCCAGTAAAAACCAGCCCTCAAGATTTTATGTGTTGTAGCCTTCCAACTGTAATGTCCTCCACAAATTCCTTCATGAAATTTTGTCAGTACATTCTGCACTTCATTTTCTGTGAGGCATAACAGTAATATACCTAAAGGGTCTCTCCAATAGAGCTGTCCGTTGGCGATTATATATTTCTGAGATTTCATCCTTACAGCTCTGTATTTTATCTTATCACAACTTGGAGGACAACTAAGTGTTAAAAGATATTCAACTATTTCTTTATACCAAGGACTAGTTCGATATTTCATATGTATCTTTTGAGTGGCTATCTCCAGCCCTTGCTGTTCTTCTTCTTTTTCGGATCCTTCATTTGTTATCATAGATAAATTAATGCCCAAAGCTTGATGATTTGATTCATATAACATCTTAGCAAGTCCTTGTCCTTTAATCAGCTTAGTGGGTCTTACATCCAAATCATATTCTTGTATTTTTGCAATCCATTTTCCTCTTTTACCTTCGCTATCTACCTGAACAAGAATGTCTTTGACAGCTGCTGTGGGGACATAGGCAGTAATATGAGATTGCAAGAAATATGTTCTGAAAGCTTTAAGTGACTTTACCAGGGCATATGCCTGCTTCTCCAATATGTTATACTTCAATTCAGCATCATAAATCACGTGACTGAAGAAAGCTATAGGCTGCTCATACCCCTCTTCATTTTTCTGCAACAAGACTCCCGCAATTGTATGAGGCGAAGCAAATGAGAATATCATAAATGGCTTTTTGTAATTGGGTCCAGCTAGCACAGGAGCTTCAGCGAATGCCTGTTTTATCCTTTTGAATGCATCTCTAGACTCCTGGGACCATTTTACTTCATTTTCCTTTTTCAACATATTAGTTATATGCCTAACTATCTCGGCATAGTTAGGAATGAACCTTCTCAAAAAATTAATTCGGCCTAAAAACACCTGCACTTCCTTCTTATTCCTGGGTAGAGGGATTTTTTTTATTACTTCCACTCTCTTAGGGTCTATTTTCACACCGTATTTAGTTACAATGTGCCCTAAGAGTTTTCCCTCATCTAATGCAAATAAAGACTTTTGAGGGTTGAGGGATAGGCCATACCTTCTACACTTTTCAAAATTTCTTCTTAAATGCTCAATATGTTCATCGTCATTTTTCGAAAACATTGTACTGTCATCAAGATATACCACCAAAAACTTGTCCCACTCCCCAACAAACGCTATATCCATTGCTCTCTGAAAAATAGCTCCTGCATTAATTAATCCAAATGGCATCCTGGCATACATAAAGGTTCCCCATGGTGTAGTGAATGCAATTTTCTTCTGATCTTCTGGGAAAACAACCACCTAATTATAACCAGAAAAACCATTCATCATTGAAATTCTGGAGGCTCCCACTACTTTCTGCAGGATGTGGTCCATCTTAGGCAGTGGATAATTATCTTTGAGAGATGCTCTATTCAAATTCCTGAAATCCACACACAGCCTTATTTCTCCATTCTTCTTTCGGACAGGAACAAGGTTTTCTACCCACTCAGAGTATCTCAATGGCACAATTATTTTAGCTTTCAATAGCTTTTTGACTTCTTTTTCAATAGAGGGAAGCAGCAGAGGATTTATCTGTCTTAGCTTCTGCTTATAAGGCTTTACACCTTCCCTCAAAGGGATTTTGTGCTGCATTATATTAATGTCAAAAGTTTTTAGGTCCTGATAGGACCAAGCAAATACATCTTTGTAAGATTGAAACAACTTCAAATATTTTTCTTTGTATTCTTCTCGGACTCTTTTAGATAATTTTACAATTTTGGGATCAGCATAAGTACCCAGATTCAAATCTCCCACTTGATCTTCTTCTGTCACCTTGTTTGGCTGCAATGGAATATCATCTTTGTTAAATAGTCTTTCTAGAGGCACCAGACCTCTAGGTATAACATTTCCTTTCAGCTGCAGCACCTTATTTCCTGCTATTCTTTCTTCCCATCTATTTTCTGCATTATTTTGAACTTCTTCCTCCTCATTATCATCAATCTCCATATTGGAGAATTCTCCCACTGTCTCCATGAATATCTTCATCTGTTCATCGTCTTCAAATACCTGCCAATGCTTTATGTTATCTGGAATGGATGGTCTGTAACGTACCTCCACTTCATATCTTAGAAGTGGGTTCTGAGGAGGATGGAATGTACTGGCAGCTACAGCAAGAGAATCTGCTATTCTGTTTTTCTCCCGGAGCATGAACTGTATGTTAAATGCTGAGAAGAAATTTTCTATCATGTCCCACACTTCATTTGTATAAGCTCTCAGACGTGGATGCTTAGTTTGGCGTTGATTTTCGATCTGTCTTACCACCAGCTCAGAGTCTCCCAAGACTTTTAAACTTTGGATGCCCATGTTTCTGGCTGCCTGCAGTCCCAATAATAGTGCCTCATATTCGGCTACATTGTTTGTAGCCTCATACTCCAAATTAAAGGATAGTGGCACCCATTTTCTTCTAGGGGAGATTAGTAGCACCCCAGCTCCATTGCCTTCTCTTGAATTTGCTCCATCAAAATGCAAAGTCCAAATTCCTGATTCCTGATCTTATTTAGGCTGCTCAGCTTGAATTTGACCAAAAAGGGATTTATGAGCATAATTTTGATTTTCTTCTAACATCAAACATGAGAAGTCTCCCTCTCTGTTATAGACTGGAGAGTTCTCTGATCAGTTAGCCTTAGTTACCATTTTAACAAATCTAGTCTCCCTGTATAACCTCCTCTCCTACCCTCCAAAGACTGGGACAGTAGCATATGTTAAATCCAATTTAAATGACCCACCAATTTTTGTACCCCAGGATCTTGACAGCAGCATGCCAAAGCGGGCTGGGATATCGGCAACCACAATGTCCATGACCACACTTTTTGCTGTAATTTGGGCCAAATTGACCACTAAATCCTTAATCATTCCCAAGCATTTAACCATTTTGGAATAAAATGAATATAGGTCTTTGTATGGTCTTGTAATTTACAGCCCTAGTTTCTCCATGAAAGACAAAGGCATAAGATTATGGGAAGCCCCAGAATCTAACATACAATTGCGTAACATCAGGTCATGAATAACTAGGGACACGTAAAAGGGAGGAGTAGAGGGGTCTATCTCCTCAACATGTGGGCCAAAGACTACCATGGGTCTTTCTTCTTGAAGGTTTTAACTATCAGGCATGATTGGTATTTCAGGGGGAAGAATAAAGGAAGTAACTTGAGACTGATATACAGGCTGTTTTAATAGTTCAGTCAGGGGGACAGAAATCTTAATTTTCTCGAGTTCTTTTTGTAAATTAAAAGCAGAAGGGGGCTTTTATGTTACAACTTCTTTAAATTCTTTATTTTCCGCTGAAGACTTAATTTCTTTCGACCCTGACTCAACATTGAGAGGACTGACTATTTTCGAAGAAGAAGGAATATGATTATTAGACTGCGGGGGAACATTTAGAGGGTTCTTACCTTTTTCTATGCTTTTCTTTGTTGCTGGTTCCTTCTGAGTAAGTGCTTCTTTCTGAGGTGGCTCCTCTTCTTGATCTTGAGTTCTGGTCCTCTTCCTTGAATATTTGATATCATACTTTACATTGAATTGTGCTTGCATGAAATCAACAAATTTCTTACAATAATGGTCAATCTCTGCTTCTTCTTCTTCATCTTGCAATGGGCATTCCATATCATCATTATTTGAAAGAGCCAGGTTTGATTCTTCTACATAAGCCGCATCTTCAGTGGAGTCTTCTGTTGGACCTTCCAGGTATAAGGGATGAGGTACCTAGTCCTGTGATTCCTTTACTTCTCTTGGCAGTATCTGCAGTGGTGGCCTTCTATACTGAGGATTGTATCCTCTGTTTGGAGCATTGTAATAGTTCTTGGGAGCTGCATTTTTGGCTTCCAGTTCAAGCTTGACCATCTTCTTTATCATTTTACTTATTTCATCCATTTTATCTAAATATTTTTCCTGATTAGAGGTGGAAACCTCTTCTTTGCCTCTCCTCCTAATATCTTATTCAATTTTTCCCTTCAGTTTCCCAGTGGAGGCAAAGTTTTCTTCCAATTCCAGAGCGTCTGAATGTGCATCATCTAAAGTGGCAGGTTTTCTTTCTCTCAAGGAGAATCCAAAGTCAAAATCGAAGGCTGCTATAAAAATTATCTTGGCAGCAGCTTCATGGGGCTTCATTTTAGGAGGCAGGCTTAGATATAACTTGTTGAATCTTTTAATAAACTCTGATACCCCTTCATTCTGTTTCTTCTTCATAGTATTAAACTCAGTGAGACACTGACCATGATCCTTCTTTTCTCCCCACTTCCTGAGAAAAGTATTCTCCATTTGGTCCCAGGTGGTCACAGAATTATTTCCCAATGTCTTGAACCATTTTCTGGCTTCACCCTCCAAAGACTGCACAAATAATCTCAAGACCACATCCAAATGTTCAACATTTAAGTTTTCTGCAAAAGAGCAGAAAGTCTCAAGATGTTTCTGAGCATCAACTTCATTTTCACCATTAAATATCGGCAGAATATTTAGATAATCCTGTGGCATATCATTTAGCACTTGGGGTAAGGCCAGTGGTGCGTATTTGTTCAAAATAAAAGCGGGAAAATTAGCCATTGGGGGAGGTGGGGGTTGAGCAACAGTCTGAAAAAAAAATGAAGGGAGGGGAGTAGGAGGAAGTGGAGTATGAATAACAATGGGAATATATTGCATAGAAGGCAGAGGTGTGGATGGGAACAATTCACGGTTAACAGTAGCTACTTCTGTTACTTCTTTAATTTCCTCGGCCTCGAAAGTAGGATGAGAATCTTCTTCAATCAAGGCACTTCCTCTACGTGGAGTTTCTGAGTAAAACTCGAGATTTTCTATTCTAACTTCTTGAGAAGAAGAGGGCGGATAATCTTCAACGGAATATTCAGGGTTTTCAGCACGAGATGACTTCCTCTCCTTCCAGACTCTTTTATGAATGATCTTCTCCGGGTCAGACACATAAGGTATTTTCGACTGAGAGGTATCTAACCTTAAATGTGGCTTACGAGGAGCCAGGACTACCAATAAATCTATGAAATGAAACCAGTGGAGTCGCCAAGGTGAGAGATACGCAACTCTTCAACTCTCTGTGCTCACCTGATTAGAGAGTGAAAACAATTTTTCGAGACCCAGGGAAACTGATATTCTTGAATTCGTTCCCCGACAACGGCGCCAGAAAGATGTTGTGGACAATTTTGTCACCCCCTAGAGACAGTCTAGAGTTGCCATAGACCAGTGCCTAGGACATCTTAATATAGTAAGAAGCTCTTCATATAGCTTGGGTTGTCAATCCGAAAGCTCACTTACTATCTCTTGTAAAACAAGGAAATAAATTTTGAATGGGACCAAACTCTCTCAGAAGCTGATACAAAGATAAGAATAATGTAGGGACATCATGTAAAACTCCAATATAAAGGCATCATATAGTTGAGAGACAGCTTACTGTAAAGAGGGCCAGTTCAAATAATATATCACAGAAATAAAATATCAGGATATGAGTGCAGTGAGGAAACATAAAGAAGATATTAGTTAACATGAGACTGATACCCAGATACACAACAAAACCACATAAGGGAATATTGATTTATGAATCCTTATATGAAAATGGTGTTTTAAAGGCACCTTCCTCAAGTAACTAATATAGCAGAAAATATGGAAGAGATGAACATGGAATAGTATATCATGACTAGGCCTATTTAAAGCGCTTGACTAATTCCAGAAAGGGCACCAACAAGGATGAATCCTTACTGTAAACTAGCGAGCCACTCGCATTCTAGAACATGATACAAGAAGATAAATAGTATGAAATGCGATATTGTATTAACACATAAGAGAAATTACATACTGCGAGATACCAAAGACCAAAATCCTCATTACAGTTATAACTCCTCCTCACTGAGACCCTACGGGCTCTGAACCTTCATACAGAAATATTACAAAATGTATACAAAAGCCTTTTCACTGCACAGTTTGCTGATAGATATCTGGAACCCTTACAATGTCTTTCTTTTCAGCTTTTATAGAAGGGATAAAGAATTCTAGAGAAGGAGGTAGATGGAAAACATTTAATGAATTATTTTGAATCAGATGGCGGAAAACATGCGCGCCCACACTATGAATGACTGAACATAAATGACTGTACTTTACGATTTATTTCTGGAAATGAATGCTGGGAATGAAAATCTGCTTACAAACAAGACATAAATAATAAAATATGTAGATATTCGACTCTTTGCTGGAAGAGGGAGATCTGTGGCAATTAAACCTTGAGGCGCCTGCTTCTGTACGTGGTAAATTCGATCTACAGGTTTTGAATTTAAATTTGAAACCTTTTTCATGCCAGACACTGAATTCATTACTCCTTCATTAATAATCTGTTGCTGCATTAATGTTTTCATCCGCCCAAATGTGCATTTTTGATTTTCTCTAGAGGGCTCTATAGATTGAAATATCTTTCTTCAATGGGGGTCACATCATAGTGGCTCCCGGATCCTTTCCGCCAACTTCATTCCCACAACAAGTTCCTGCAAAAACAAAAGCCTGTTGAATAAGATTAATCACAGAGAGTGGACGTAGTGAGGTTAATGGAAGTGGTGGCACAGATTTGAGAGGATGATGAGATGACGCGGGGTGGCGAAAAACACAGAGGAACAGCAGAGAAATAGGAAGTGAAAATGAGGTAATACAAAGGGACGATGATAAGTGCAAGGAGTAAAGACATCAAACAGAGACACTAAAACGCAACACATAAACAGAATATGTGAATAGTGGAAGGAACACCGGGTGACACGTGGGCAGATGAAGAAAAATGGCGAAAAAATGCTAACGGCACCAAAACTCAAAGATTAAATTTCGTGGGAGTTATGAAGAAAAATGTGTCAAAACAATGGAGCAAAGGCTTTGGAAGTGGGACCCAGGGTGCACATCGCAAATTCGCAAGTGGAGAAAATGCAATAGAGGGAGCGATGGAATAACCAGAATCTGTGCTCTGCGCTATGCGAGGGGCGTGACCAGTCGAGCGCGGATCGCAAAAACGAAAAATGCGATGCCGGAAAATGACATGAATGGGAAACTGCGCTTTTGTGATGGGGAGGAAAATGCGACAGTGCGATCATGCAATTTGCGATAAATGCTCTAAGGGGTAGCGCTTTCCTATATGGATGAAAGGAGGCACGGAGTAAGGGGAGAAAGGAGCTAGGCCTTATATAAATTTTGAAAGAAGATTTTATCCTTTTTTCAATGTATTTCCGGCTCGGGAAATGCCAACGATAAGGAAGAAAAAGGGGACCCTAGCTGGAATTTGAATGTAGGGGCTGATTTTATACAACAGTACATATTGGAGAGATCCCTCTCCGGATTCAGGAGGGCTAGATCCTAGAATCCCAAAGTTGGTTGAAATGATGTTAACTCTGTGATCGGAATTTTGCCAATATTGCTTATTACAGAGACCTAACACAGTCCTCAAAGCATCAATTTGGTTTTCTCTATTGATCAAGAGAGTTACTAGCATTTGGGCTTCATTGTCGCTATCATCACTTTGGATTTGAATTATGCCGAAGTCCCTTTAATTTTCATGACTACTTTCTTCTTTCTCCTTTCCCTTGCTTTGGGTGGCTCTTTTAGTCTTCCTCCTCTTGGGAAATTCGACAATGGTCTTCTTGGGCAACTTCTCCTTGCTTCGGAGGGCCTTAGTAACATTTGGAGTTACAGCTTTAGGCACCCTTTTTCTTGATGTCTGGGGCTTGGCCACTTTTGGAGAAGAGAGCATGGCCCCTTCCCTAGGAGAGGCAACTAGCACATGCTCTATTGGCTCTTTGCCCCTATTACCTTCCTCATCATTCTTGCCACTATCTTGAGTTTCTTCATGGATGCCTTGACTGTCATCTTGCATTTATTTTTGAGGTCTGTCCTCCTCACTGTGTTGCACCTATTCATCATGCCGTCCTACTTCTTCATGAGGCTTCCTTTCCTCACTATGTTGCACTTGTTCATCACTGTGTTTTTCTTCATGATCCTGCCTTTCCTCACTATGTTGCACATCTTTATCATGCTGCCCTTCCTTATCTTGATTTTGTTCATCATCATGTGTCTCATCATCATCTTCATGCTGCCGCTCATCTTCATCATGCCCTTCTTCTTCATGAGGCTGCTCATCCTCACTGTGTTGCACTTGTTCATCATCATGTTGCTCATCATCATCTTCCTCTTCATCATGCCCTTCTTCCCCTTGTTGCTCTACCTCACTGTGCTCTTCTTCCCCTTGCTGCCCTGTTTCATGATGATGCTTCTCATCATCATCTTCCTCCTCTTGCTCATGCTCTTCTCCCTCATCATGCTCTTTCTCTTGTTCAATGGTAAATTTGAGCTTCTTGGGAATGGGCTTGCTTAAAGAAGGTGAAGGATGGTGAGTGGAAGGTGAAGGAGATGTATGAAATGAAGGGACAGTGGAAAAATTCGGATGTGTAATGAAAGTATCCCAAGATATTTCTTTCTTCTCAAGCTAATGAAGAATGATAACCTTGATGAGGGAGTGATGGAAGAGGCAGGCTGACTACTGAGAAGGAGGTTTTTTCTGAACAGTGGAGGCCATTTTCTCAATACTTCTATGTAGGAAGAAAGGGATATTTAACAATTTGGCTCTTGTTAAATGCATGAGCAATCAGACATGGTAAGCATAGAATCAGGAGAATCTTCCCTCGCAAGTGAAGTATTTCATGATTATCTTCATGAGGGGGGCATAACTAGTCAATAGATATGAGAAGGGAAAACTGGATGGACATGAATCTCTATGCTCAGGCTATAGAAAAGGCTTGTATTTTTTTGAGTCTAGGTGGATTTTTTTTAACCACTTCTCTCTGACATAAGGGATTTTGGTGGCCTTGGAAATGGACCTAGGAGAGAACTTGAAATCTAAGCCTGCCAGCTGAAAATGCTTCTCTTGAAACCTCAAAGCACAAAGATGTGTCAAAGGGGAATAGCTCTTCACCTCCTGTACCCTTTGAAAAAACTCTAAACACCCAACCTCATGAAAGTTAAACAAGACTGATGGATGAAAAATCTCATGTAATTTCTTTTCCAAACGCGCCGCGTGCTTTTCCAGGTGCACCGCGCAGGCTTCACACCTTTAAAAACTCTGAAATTTTCTTTGAGGTCTTGCTTCTGTTGAGTGTGCAGCCAGGGGGATGTTGCTTGTGTTTTTAAATGCACAATGAGACCTTGCCAACGGTCTCTTACTCCCTTTAAATTATAAGAAATTCAACAAACCTTTGAAACTACTTTATGAGGGTTTTGGATGCCTCTTGGCCTTTTTGTCTTAAAACAACATGAATCACTGTCTTTATGCTTTCGAAGACCTCTTTGCTTTTTTAAAACAGGTATTTCCTTTGAACTTCATTAAATACCTTTCACCTTACAGCTCCTTCAAAAAAACCCTTCAGACATATAAACCAACTGTTATGGTGTTCGATGGTTGATCATGCCCATTGTATAGGTTCAACAACAAAGGTTTATAAAATTTCTCTTCAGGCATCTGTTAGTGTCGGAATCTTCATCCCTCCATCAGTGATCAAAATTCTCTTGTTGCATTTCATTTTAGGTGTCTCACTCAGTCCAGTCAGCTGCATTCAATTAGGAGCATGGATCATCTAACAGTAGTGGCACGTCACTCATGTCCCTCATGCCCTTTACCTGCTGGCCTATTTATGTTCATTAAAATCATTTACAGTCATTTTTGGTCTTATAGTTGGCAAAGAGTCATTTTTGGGTTTTTTCTCATTAGGTCTAGGTTTTCATTAATCAGGTCTTCAGAATGCCTAATAATGGTCAGCAGGCACATGAGGAAGTCTAAAATAAGGTTTGAGTGCTAAAAGTTTCATCATCATATGCTTAATAATGATTTTTCTTCAAAACTCTGTTTTGAAGAAGAATAGTCTATTTCATCTTTATGTAAATAAATGTAATTGATTTTAATATTTTCAGTTGTGATAATACTTTCACTCACAACCCTGGTCGCCTTTGTCGAAGCTCCAACCATCCATTCCCTATAGACAGAAAGAAAGGACATCATTCAGTCAAAAACCCAAAATGAAGCAAAACAGAGTTTGAAAAGAAAGTGCCAATGTAAACATTACAAAAGTGAGTTTTATGAAATTAAAATTAAATTTTTTTGTATATAAGTCATTGGTCATGTTCAAAAAAATCTTATTTGCACTCAAAAGAGAAATATTGAAACAAGAGAGAGTCATGTTGAAGGAAAAGAGCAAGTTTGAATAAAAACTGGGCAAAGTGGGGTGCGCGGCGCATAGGCTGGGTGTCACGACGCACTGGGCAGGTGCGGCGCATTGGGCCTGCCTCCGCAGTGTAAAAAATACACTAGCGCGACGCATTAGGGAGGCGCGGCGCATTGTGTTGGTTGTGCGACGCAAAGGCAGAAAGCTAATTTATTGCCATTTCTTCCAAATTTTCAAACCGGTTCGGTCCATATTTGTCCAAGTAAGTCTATGAAACTTCCCCATTGCCCATGACATGTGTTTGGTGATGCTTATGAAGATTTAAATACAAAAAAATCAAACCCTATTTGTTTGTGCAAGGATTGTTTCCTTAGGGTTTCAAAATTGGTTTTTTGTTTATCATTCCCACTTCCCCACCTTTTTATTCCCTCATCATTGTTAATATTGTTACATCAATCCCATTTCCTTATTCCCTATCCCGTTCCCATTACCCCACATCCCAATTATGAATTTCCCAAACCCCAATGTTATTCCAAGAAACCAAGTAACTGCTCCAAAAATCTTCAATTGAAAAATTTCACTTGGAAATAGTCTATCATTTCCACTACCCTATCCCTCTATAGTCCCTCATTTGGAAAAAAACTAAAGATAAAAAACTCTTCATATTCATCCAAAACAACCTAGACTTTGGAAATCATGGAGACGGATATTTCTTATGACCGAGACAGTGACTCTACAACTGAATTGCATGCACCAAGAAGGCATTAAGGCGTTGTAAAAAATATGAAAAACTTCAAATTTTGGCCTAAGATTCCTTGTCCCAGCATAGTGCATGATGGAGGACACTCAGCCCAAATTTCAAGGAATTTGGGACACATTTTGCAAATTTTGATTTTTTTGGCCTTAACACAGATTTTCCTACTCGACGCGTCGCGCCACTTGGCGCGCGCTTATGATTGGGAGCTCCTCTTGGGTAAAAATTTGTATTTTTGGATTTTTCATGAAAATTTATGCATGGCTACCCATTACCTAGAGATTTTGACAAGGTTTGGGTTGCCGGAAGGGTCAAAAACACCCTAAAAATGACCTTTCTGCCCCTTTTTGGACACACAAGAAGCAGTGTTAGGAAATCTCATTTTTGGAGAGGCAAATGGAAACCAAATTTGGAAATACCACTTAGGTTGGAAATTAGACAGGAATAGCTTTCCAACGAGCTATCCTTTGCTCAATTTTTACACTAGGAAGGCCTTCAAAACTTGATCCAAACTGGCGCGACACATAGAGATTTCAGGCGCGGCGCATTGGAGATTTTGGCTCATTTTTCACTCAGTAACTCTGTTTTTCGCCTAGTTTTGGCCAGTTTTACTTTCTTACTTCCATATGTAAAACTCTTGATGTAATTTGATGTAATATAATGGCTTTTGATGTAATTTTGGAAAATTTTTACTCATGGCAGTAGATTCATTCATCAAAAGGTGAATTGTAACTGAATGAATCAGTTTCCTATCTAATAGAGGCAAGTTGTTCCACTGCCTATTTTCCAGTTATCAGTTTAGATATTGTTGAAATAGCTCCTAAAATTATGATCTTGACCCCTAGAGTCTGGGGATGAGTTAGTGTTGTCTATATCTTGTAGTTTTTTAGTCATTAGCATAGGTTGGACACTTGGGATTGCTTGGAGCTTCATTGTACATTTCATCTCTACATTTTGGCAAAGGAATAGACCAGGGTTTGCAGCACTCCTTGGGATCCATGTGGCTCTTTTTTTTTATGATGTATTTCTCTCTGTGATTTTAAGTTTACTGATTTTTCATGTGTATCATATTCCTTCTCATTTCTTCTTAAGTTAAACAAACAAGTAATAAAGGTGGAATTCATTATATTTGCAGTACTCTACCTTGAGTTTTGTTTAATTTTCTATGTTTTCAACTATCTGAAGAGGATTCTTGAATGTCTCTTTCCCTCTTAAACTCCTCACCATTCCGAGCTATCCATTTCATTCAAATTTGAAGCATCAAAACAATTTCCTTTCTTGCCCCATTCAGCGCTCTGCAAAACTGATCATTTTCGAGACCCAAAATCTGCCCTTCCCTTTGATCCAACAAACACCTTCAAAATCAAAATCAAACTCTTTTACATATATACCTAGCCTAAAATCAACCTTTATTCAGGTCATCTCAAGCCTCACTGATTATTTTTGCTGAGATTGACCAGGAGAGAGCCCTCTCACGATCTGGTAGGGCTAGCTACCAGATTAAGCGTGGTTTGATGTTACCCTAGACTCTGCCTTCCTTCAGCGTAAGGTAGATTTAGACTATAACATAGTGGCGACCATACTGGGGAATAAAATTTTTTTGTTTGCTTTATAAACTACAGATAGAGCCTGAAGTTAGCCAGGTAGCCTTCAAAACGCTCTTGCTTTGCATTAGCGAAAGTAGATGAATGCTGCTTCAGTCAATCTCTGGTCTAGTTTATGAAATGAACATCTAGTTTCCTTAGTAAAATGTAATCAAGTTCAGATCTGATTGTTGATGGTGGACAACGATCAGACATCAGAAGGCAAAAATCATTCACCTGGCGACTCTAAATCAGTTTTTGAGATCAGATCCAAGGACTCCACTGGAGGATGAACCTGACCAGCAGAAACATGAAAGGACAATATGGAAAGATCAGGTATTCAAGTTGGAATTTCATCCAAGACATTTTGTTCTTTATCATAAATTATTCCTTCTATTTTACCAAGAATGTTAATAAGGCTTTGCAAAGTATATTATATTTGAGAAAAGATCCTCGGCCTGCATTTGATTCCTTCCCTTTGAAGATTGTGGATACCAAATATTTGCATGCTTTTGAGCGTGATCAAGACCATTTTTCTGAATCTTGTGATGACCGTCTTCAAAATGATGAGCCTTAAGAGACCATGACTGATTCTATACCTTTTGTACATACCCCTATACCTTGTAAAATTCTAGATCGATACAAGCCTCTGATTTTACCTCCTATATCCCATGCTTTCCCTAAAAATCATGACCTATATCTACCAATATTTGATGGTGAACGTGACAACATCACTGCTGAGAGACATGTTCTGAATTTTGAGTCTTTTCTTGACCTTTTTGAAGTTGATGAAGAGGATGTTAGTATTAGGCTTTTTTCTCTTTCTTTGCAAGGCAAAGTCAATAGTTGTTCAAAACCTTTCCTGATGTGAGCATCTCAGATTTCCAGCAGTTCGTCAAAGTTTTCCTCGACAGGTGGGTGGTCAGACAAAACCCTTTCTTGATTATAGAAGAGTATAACCAGCTGAAAAGATTGCCAAGAGAGACAGTACAACAATTTTCTGCCAGATTTAACCAAGTTTATTATTCAATGCCAGTTGATATAAGGCCTCCTCCTGGATCCGCTCTCTTGCACTACCCGGGTACCTTTGATTCGGAAATGGAGTTTCAGTTGAGAGAAAGGAATCTTGCAACACTTGAAGAGATGCAGAACAGTGCAGTAGATGTAGAGGCTCATTTGCGGATCTGAAGGGCAAAGTTGAAGGAAGAAGAGATGAAAAACATATATCCGGAGAAATCGACATCTCTAGAGGTAAAGCTTGACATTTTGGTAAGTGCAGTGGAAGAGATGATGCAGAGGATCATCACAAAGAATGAGTATAATGTTCAAGCCCATGGCTTGATGATTGAAGAAGAACAAGTTACTGATCCAAAAAATTTTGTTTCTTATCCCAGTTGTCATAGATGTGATAATGATTGTTTTGTAGATCATCTTAGAGAAGAGAGATCTATTGATTTGACATGTATGCTTGATGATGTGTTTTATATTGATGATTTTCCTCAGTTTGATCAGTATGATGATGATTATGTTCTCCAAACAGAAGCTAATCTTGTAGACAAATCAACAGCTAGTTTGTGGAAGGAGGAATTTCACTTTCAACAACTTGAGTATAGTGATCAACCGATGCGTATCAGCTATGGAAATGATGAGGAAAGTGCAACAAATTTTGAAGTGAAGGATATTTGCATTTTTTTTTTTTATTCGTTTCAGTTCATCAAAGATAACTTCCATGCAATTAGAAATAAATTGTCAACAAGTCTTGATTTGGACCATCTTGAGGGCAATAAAAACCTTGTTTAAGACTTCTCTTATCCATATTTACAGCTCCCGAATGCCATTGATTATCAAGTTGTAGATGAGGACTTGGAAGCTGGAACATATGATCAAATGATACAAGATGATTTCGTACCCTTTTTTTTTGAATCATTTCAGTTTTTGAAGGGTAAATTGCATAGTAAAACTTCAAATGAGCAGCTTGTAGAAAATCATGTAATCTCATAGGAACCAATAGAAAATGGGTTGCAAAATTCTTTTCAAGTTTTTCGCGATCCAATAGCTGATGTGTTGGATGATTTCTGCAGTCAAAGTCCTTCTCCATTGACTATATGTGAGCTTGAAACATGTGGTGATATAAACTTGATCTGGCAGCCGATCTCTTTTTCATTTTTAGCAGGAGTCTCGTCGCAAAGCTCAAAACAAAGTTTTCATTCATGGTATGAGGAGAAGAAAAGTAATCCATTGGATGAGCTAAGTCCCAGTGTGCATGAACTTCAAGATCCTTATGCAGTGTTTTTCGAGGTGGATAGAGAATCCATAGTATTCAACGAATCTGTTTCCAAGTTTTCATGGGAGTTGCCTTTCAATAGTTCTCTCTTGTTGTTCATAAACGAGCACTTGCGGAGAATCCAAACAACAGCCAGAATACTTGCTTGGTTGCATTGGTTGTTTCATTTCACTTCATCAGATGATGAATGAAACTGTTAGAGTAGGTTGTATTGAATAAGCTCCATTTTGAGCATATTTTCCAGTTTGTCGGTTGTGTTTAAGTACTGAGTCATTTTTTAGCTAAGTGAGAGTCAATTTGTGTCGTCAAAGTCATCAGTTTTCAGTCATGCATTTCAATTTGAGTTTTTGACTCCATTTCCCAATGCACGAAGGCACTGCCTACTTTCCCAGAGATCTGTAGTTTTTGGCACCTCCAAGGAGTTACCATCCCCATTGGAGTCAATTTTAGTGTCGGTATCTTCATCCCTCCGTCAGTGATCAAAATTATCTTGTTGCATTTCATTTTAGGTGTCTCACTCAGTCCAGTCAGTTGCATTCCATTAGGAGCATGGATCATCTGACGGTAGTGGCTTTTCACTCATGTCCCTCATGCCCTTTACCTGCTGGTCTATTTCTATTCATTAAAATCATTTACAGTCATTTTTGTTCTTATAGTTGGAAAAGAGTCATTTTAGGGTTTTTTCTCATTAGGTATAGGGTTTCATTAATCAGGTATTCATAATGCCTAATAATGGTCAGCAGGCACATGAGGAAGTCTAAAATAAGGTTTTAGTGCTAAATTTTCATCATCATATGCTTAATAATGATTTTTCTTCAAAACTCTATTTTGAAGAAAAATAGTCTATTTCATCTTTATGTAAATAAATGTAATTGATTTTAAGATTTTCAGTTGTGATAATACTTTCACTCGCAACCCTGGTCACCTTTGTCGAAGCTCCAGCCATCCATTCCCTGCAGATAGACAGAAAGCACATCATTCAGTCAAAAATCCAAAATGAAGCAAAACAGAGTTTGAAAAGAAAGTGCCAATGTAAACATTACAAAAGTGAGTTTTATGAAATTAAAATTAAATTTTTCTGTATATAATTCATTGGTCATGTTCAAAAAAAGCTTATTTGCACTCAAAAGAGAAATATTGAAACAAGAGGGAGTCATGTTGAAGGAAAACAACAAGTTTGAATAAAAACTGGGCAAACTGGGGTGCGCGGCGCATAGGCTGGGTGTCACGACGCACTGGGTAGGCGCGACGCATTGGGCCTGCCTCTGTAGTGTAAAAAATACACTGGCGCGACACATCAGGGAGGTGCAGCGCATTGGGTTGGTTGCGCGACGCACATGGTAGAAAGCTAATTTATTTCCATTTCTTCCAAATTTTCAAACCGGTTCGGTCCATCTTTGTCCAAGTAAGTCCATGCAACTTCCCCATTGCCCATGACATGTGCTTGGTGATGCTTATGAGGATTTAAATACAAAAAAATCAAACCCTATTTGTTTGTGCAAGGATTGCTTCCTTAGGGTTTCAAAATTGGTTTTGTGTTTATCATTCCCACTTCCCCACCTTGTTATTCCCTCATCATTTTTAATCTTGTTACATCAATCCAATTTCCTTATTCCCTATCCCATTCCCACTACCCCACATCCCAATTATGAATTTCCCAAACCCCAATGTTATTCCAAGAAACCAAGTAACTGCTCCAAAGATCTTCAATTGAAAAATTTCACTTGGAAATAGTCTATCATTTCCACTACCCTATCCCTCTATATTCCCTCATTTGGCAACAAACCAAAGATACCAAACTCTTCATATTCATCCAAAACAACCTAGACTTTGGAAATCATGGAGACAAATATTTCTTATGACCAAGACAGTGACTCTACAACTAAATTACATGCACCAAGAAGGCATTAAGGCGGCGTAAAAAGTATGACAAACTTCAAATTTTGGCCGAAGATTCCTTGGCCCAGCATAGTGCATGATGGAGGACACTTTTGCAAATTTTTATTTTTTTGGCCTTAACACAGTTTTTCCTGCCCGATGCGTCGCGCCACTTGGTGCGCGCTTATGATTGAGAGTTCCTCTTGGGTAAAACTTTGTATTTTTGGATTTTTCATGAAAATTTATGCATGCCTACCCATTACCAGGATATTTTGACAAGTTTTGGGTTGCCGGAAGGGTCAAAAACACCCTAAAATGACCTTTCTACCCCTTTTTGGACACACAGGAAGCAGTGTTGGGAAAACTCATTTTTGGTGGGGAAAATGGCAACCAAATTCAGAATTTTTACTTGGGTTGGAAAGTAGATAGGTAGAGCTTTCTAATGAGCTATTCTGTGCTCAATTTGGACATCGGGAAGGCCTTCAAAACTGGCCCCAAACTGGCGCGACGCATAGAGATTTCAGGCGTGGTGCATTGGGGATTTTGGCTCATTTTTCACTCAGTAACTCTGTTTTTCGCCTAGTTTTGGCCAGTTTGACTTTATTAATTCCACATGTAAAAATATTGATGTAATTTTATGTAATTTCATGGCTCTTGATGTAATTTTGGAAAATTTTTACTCGTGGAAGTAGATTCATTCCTCAAAAGGTGAATTGTAACTGAATGAATCAGTTTCCTATCTGATAGAGGCAAGTTGTTCCACTGCCTATTTTCCAATTCTCAGTTTAGATCTTGTTGAAACAGCTCCTAAATTTGTGATATCTACCCCTAGAGGCTGGGGATGAATTAGTGTTGTCTATATCTTGTAGTTTTTTAGTCATTAGCATAGGTTGGACACTTGGGATTTCTTGGAGCTTCATTGTACATTTCATCTCTGCATTTTGGCAAAGGAATAGACCAGGGTTTGCAGCACTCCTTGGGATCCATGTGGCTTTTTTTTTTTATGATGTCTTTCTCTTTGTGATTGTAATTTTACTGATGTTTCATGTGTATCATCTTCCTTCTCATTTACTCTTAAGTTAAACAAACAAGTAATAAAGGTGGAATTCATTAGATTTGCAGTTATCTACCTTGAGTTTTGTTTAATTCTCTATGTTTTCAACTGTCTGAAGAGAATTCCTGAATATATATTGCCCTCTTAAAATCCTCACCAGTCTGAGCTATCCATTTCATTCAAATTTGAAGTGTCAAAATAATTTCCTTTCTTGCCCCATTCAGCGCTCTACAAAATTGATCATTTCCCAGACCCAAAATCTGCCCTTCCCTTTGATCCAACAAACACCTTCAAAATCAAAATAATTTTTTTTTACATATATACCTAGCCTAAAATTAGACTTTATTCAGGTCATCTCAAGCCTCACTGATTATTTTTGCTGAGATTGACCAGGAGAGAGCCCTCTCTTGAACTGGTAGGGCTAGCTGCCAGATTAAGCGTGGTTTGATGTTACCCTAGACTCTGCCTTCCTTAAGCCTGAGGTAGATTTAGGCTATAACAACATCAAAAATAGAAACATCCACAAATGCTTATGTGTGCCAATCACAGCAATCAAAAACCTTAAGAACCTGCCCATCCTGAATTTCACAAGTGCAACAATAAAACTATTCTTGGTTCATATCAATAACTTGTAAGGTTGGTATTTTAGAATGGGTAATTTATATCTTTTATTTGAAACCTCATTTGAAAATCCAAGTGAAGAGCTCTGCTACAAATATTCTCCACCATCAAGGCAAATGATTAACCTTAGATGCCAAAGTAATCTAGTCTTCAACCTTTACGAAGATATAACAGGGGATGATGAGCTGAAGTTGAATTGTAAACATTGGAAAGTTGTCCCTTTGTTCTTCTGTGAAGGAGGTCTATAAGAATAATGAATTTTCATTCATTTTACCATTTTTTATAGCAGTCCATTTTGAAATCTCTACCACACTGAAATGAATGCTCTTCATCCTCAAACAATGGTCAGCCTTCTACTTGTTTATGAAGGAGGCCTATGTTTGACAACTGTCTGGACTCTTTTCAACGCCTCTTTTAACCAATAGAAGAATGTCCATGAACATACTGTTAGTGGTTTTCTTTGTATTTGATATCATAAATCAGTTTAAAACCAAGATTTTTTTACTTCCTTGGTCATTCAGATGAGGCTGTCTTTAGTCAAAACTCCACCTCTGGATTCCTCTTTGAAGGAGATTCTTATAACCATAAGAACATAGGTTTTCAACACCATTGTATTGACCATATTTTTTCTTAAAAACCATTTTAAATCTACTAATGTATATTTTGCTCATCCTTTGGAAGGAAGGTGACTCATCATTTCTGAAGCCATCTAAAAACACCTTAAATTTCTTCTTTGAAATGAGGTTACATCTCTTTTTCCTGGTCTTCTGCTTATTAAATGAAGGAGGCCTTTATCACATTGCCAAACCCTCTGCTCATATTTGGAGGAGGTTTTCTCAGTCATTCAACCCTCTGCTCATGCTTGGAGGAGGTTTAACACAGTGATGTCATTTCATCTGCATTCAAGCAGTGTCATCTTTTCTTTTGCTGCATATCCATGCTTAAGCAAATAAAAGTGACAAATTGACAATATGCCATTAGGGGCATTTCTCTGAGACATGTAATCCTACTGTTAAAAATACCTTTATGCATCTTTAGATATCAGAGGCAGCCTAGAAAGTATTTGTAGTGTATTTCTTGTTATTCATAAGTCACTAACCTTTGACTCTGTTTGCAGGAGCTTATTGAAATAACTCTCTGTCCAGTACTTGCATTCCAGGCTTAAAACGACATGAGAAGCAATTTTCTTCTCATGTTAAGTTTAATAATGTCTTCTGGAACACTGGTACACTTCTGCTCTTTGAAAAATACATTGAAACACTGTAAATCCACCTAATATCAGTTTGACCTATGGCATATGCACTGTTGAGACATTAAGGTTTTTTAATGGTGTGACTTAAGAGTGTATCAAGCTTTTTTTGCAGAATAGGAAGGTTATCTACGACTAGTTGATATTAGACAGAGGCTTTTTGGCTTTATGATAGTTTTCCAAGGGAGGATCGCCTAAAGCGCCACTACCTAACTTAGGGGAGGCTTTTGGAAAAATTTGGAGTATTCTCTTTGGAGGTGATGGACAAGTTCGTATGAATGAGGCTAGATAGGGGTTGAGAATTAGGTTTTATCTCATCATGGGCTGATTGAAAAAGGTAGGAGGAAAAAAATGTTTATGGGTGTTTTCTAGCTGATAAATTTGACATATTGGAGATTAGCTGCTAGAAAACTTGGTTTTAACAACTAGTCATCATCAACAGGTGAAAAACACTGATGACTAATAGTGGCTCCATTTAGGGAGGGCATCTCCTTTTCAAGAGATGTCCAGAATTTTAGATCTTGGTTCTTTGAAGACCAGTTCCTTTATCCATTGGCACAAAATTCTTTCTTCCTTGATGCTATTTCTGAAAATTGACAACATGATTAGCATCAATGATATTTCTACCTACCCCACTATATTTCCTAACATTTATTTCTTCTTTTGGGTGCATTTGGACTAGCAACCCTTTGACATAATATTTTGAAAAATGATACTACCTAATTCTACACTTATATCCACTGGGAGTTCAGATTAAGCTAATGAACTCCTTCGTTTATCTACCTATGCTAGATTGACTATCAAGGTTAAGCTATTTGACAGTATTTTATTCTCTAATATAAAACATGAAATTGAAAAATGACCAAATCAGGATTAGACAGTCGGATTTGCCATGTACTTGTGGCATGAAAGACAAGCTGCACACAAATATTATTTTTCATAAAATGAAATCTAGAAAAACAAGGCTAGGATACACAATTTGTTTTTCATCCCTGCTTTCCTCTTTGGTCATGTTTTGAGCATGTGGAACCAGTATCTTTTCCTAATCTACTCTCTTTGATAAGTCAAGCTTACACAATATTGACTATCTTTTCCTCTCACTAACTTATCAGCAAATAAATTTAAAACATGGTCAGTTATGATTAGGCTAGATAACTAAACAAGACATTTGAGCACTAGTAGCGGCATTTAGACTTGCACACTTTCCGAATGACTATTTTTTGAACATGGGGCTTCCTTTCTATTTTTCAAACCACCCTCTTTTTCTATTTTTCTGTTGTTTTTGAATTTTCTGTTTTTGATTTATTTTTCAAACAATGGTATATACAATGATTGAAAAAGTTTGACTCAGAAATATTGGAAATGGCGAAACTTAAGCATATTATCTTCATAAGGATCTCCTACCACTCTTGGTCCACTCAGCTCTTGAAAAGAAAAATTTGGAAAATTTTCTCTTTCAAGAATTACATAAGGATTCATGCATGAATCTCTAAACAACCCTGTATCTTCCTGTTGTACCTCTTCATACCTCTGATTTCCACTCCTTCTTTTGTTGTACATATTTTTCGAATAATGCAGATATTCTTTGTCATTTTTTAAGTATATGATGACATCATCAAGGTATGTCAGAATGTAGAAATTCAGAACTGGAAACATGGCTTTTAGGAGCATATTTTTGATATACGATGGTTTTGCAATTCTGGGTTTGAAAATGGAACTACTTCCAGCATACTTGAAAAATTCTTTGAGTTGTCTTCTTTGCAAAGGAATTATTTGGCTATAACCTGAAACATCATCTTACAAAGACATATGATTAAACACACTTATCATTGGTATATCATGGTCTTGGGCAGGAAGGATAAAATTTTGTCATAAGGGTGTGTATTAGTGTTTCTAAAATCAAAACAGATCCTATGACTAGCTATTTTATCTTTGACTATTACTCTTTGGTTCAAATTTTTGTATTTTCTTTTGTGGAAGTTGTTTCTTGGAGTGATGGTCGTGGCATAGTGTTTCTTACTATTTTCTTTATATGAAGTAGTAGTTTGAACAAGATTGCAAATTCTAGCAGTTCTAAGTCTTTGGTGGAGCGATAGAATGTTTTCCAGTTCAAGCATCTCAGGTATATTTGGGTTGCAGTCATCATATCCTTTCATAAGAAGTTTATCAGACATTTTTTCTATATTTTGAGCTGTTATGGCTACAATCAAGGTTTCATTTGAAGGGGTAGAGTTATGTGCTAGTAAATATTTAAGGTATGGTAAGAACATTAAGCTCCCCTTCCCCTCATTTCCAAAGATGTTTGTGATATGCAAGTCTTCTAATGCCTCTGTTCTGAAAAAGTCTCCTGATGTTACTGCTGATGTTTGCCTAAGGTTTGAGCAATTTGCTTGATGATACATAATGGTTTGTGCTTCTTGCTCTATCCCTATTTTAAAAGGAACAAACTCTCTTTCCTCAAGACAAAACTGATCATGGTCATGATAATTCTGAGTGTCTAGTTCATCATAGAGAACTTGGGGCATCTGATGTGGTGGGTCTAAGTTTGTTTCAATTTCTCCTGACTGTTCTTCAATGTCCTCATCAGTGTGTAAAATGAAAGAGTTCATATTAGAATGCGAGGAGTACAATGGGATGTTATCTGGCATTTCCTGAATCCTGATCATATATTTCATGTGTGATTCTCGATAGAGTATTCTAGTTTGGTTAAATACAAGAATGGTGGCGTGGGAAATATCAAGTTGAATATTCCCTTGAAGCTTAGCTCCCAAAGATCTGGATAAAAGCATTCCATACTTGGGAGGGATGTCTGCTACCACTATATCCATAATCAGGTGTTTTGCAGGTACTTGGGCCAAACTAAAAAAAAGATGTTTGATCAAACCCAAAAATTTGACTCTACTCAAGTCAAATGAATATAATTCTTTATATGGTCTTGTGATTTCTAGGCCCAATCTTTCTATCACAACCTTTGGCATGAGATTATGCGAGGCCCTAGAGTCTAGCATGGCATTGTGTAAAATTTGGTCATGGATATTAAAAATGATGTAAAACGGAAGAGTGGTTCCTTCTTGGAATTTCCCTTCTATTTTTTGACCAAACAACACTTTAGGAGTGTCATCAACTTGATTAAGGGTTTTTGCATCATTTCCTATATTCAGGACCTTTAACACTTGGGATTTATAAGAGCTTTGGGTGATAAGTTCAGTGAGAGGTATGGTAATATTTATTTTGGCGATTTCTCCCTTAAAACTGAGGGCTGCTTGTATTTTAGACGGGTTTGCTTCAGTTTTTTCAGCCATGACTTTCTCTATGTTCTGAGTTTGCTGACTTTGTTTCGGGATTTTTTTTGACACAACCATCTCGGGAAAATTTTTGGAGGTACTAAGAGAATTTGAGCCAAGACTTGTTTGAATAAATTTAGCTTTTTTTTGGTTAGTTTTCTTGACCATGATTTTGTTGCTATCCATTGCTTTTTTAAGGATGGTATCAGGGGTTTTCGCAGTGTCTGAGTTACCTTTCTTGGATTTGTCCTGGTTTTTTCTGCTTCTAAGGTCATACTGCCTGTCAGCTTATTTTATGGCATTTTTAAAATTTATGGTAGGATATTTGGGATCTTCATAGTGGGTTCCATCTTGATTCGGAGAGAAGAACACTTGTTCTTCTTCTATGAGGTAAACCTCAATCTCGTTATCAGAACCTATAAGGTTCAAATGATTTTCATCAATGGGTTTTGTATCCTTTTCATTTTCTTCTACATAATTTTCATTAAAGGGTGGCCAAATTTGTTGATCATTTTCCCTTGTTTTGTTTTGAGGTTGTTCCCTCCTAAAATTTTGGTTATGGTTTCTGTTTGGAGGGTTTGGCTGGTTGTCCCTAAGAGGTGTCTTTTCACTTATCTTTTCCCACATTTTCTCTTTGGATGTAACTAAGTCATCTAGTCTAGGATCTAAGGAAGGGGCTAAAGTGGAAACCTCATCCCGGTATGTGACTTTCCTTTCTGATCGAGTCCTAGCTCTCTTTTCTGCTAAGTTGTCTTATGCACTTATGGCCACTTTTTGCATTTCCTCTAAGGTAGGGGGGTCCTTGTCTTTTAGTTGATAAGTCATGTTTGGTTCAAAGCCTTCGGGGAACTTTGCTAAGGCTGAGCCAAGTGGAGGTTTGAAGTGAGGCGGGAGGGCGTTATAAACACTGTTGAACCTAGTGTAGTATCCTTGGACACTTTCCCCATTTTCTCGTTTTAGATTGTTATATTCTGACAGGATTTGAATGGGGTTCTTTCGGATTTCCCACTTATTTATGAAGGTTTGGTAGAGTTCTGGGAGATCGTGGATGCTATTTGGAGTTAAGCTCTTAAACCATTTTTTGGGTTCTCTACCCAGGCTTTGGGTGAACATCCTCATTCTAATGGTCTCGTCTTCTATTTCCATGTATTCAAAGGCATCGCTAATTCTATCTACATGTTGTTGAGTTGTGGTAGTCTCAACTCTGGTAAAGTGCGAGATTTTGGATTGATAGTCATTTTGTAAAGGAGCCAAAGGGTGTGGCAACACCAAGGGTGCATACCAGGCTCCCATGGCGGGAGTTAATGGATGATTTACAAAATGAGGGCTTGTAACATGAGTTGAGGTGGTTTGAACATTAGTGGTTTGGATGGGTGTGGAAAATGTACTTGGGCTAGTGATCTGATTTTGAGAAAATTTGGGGTGGTAGAAGCCAAAGTGATGGAGAAGCTAAAATTCGGGAGGTGTAGCAGGTGAGGCTTCTCTACTAGGACTCTATGGCAGATCTAGGGGCTCAAGATCGTCAAAGTTTACCTTACTTTGTGACTTGCTTCTAAAAAGGGTTTTTGTTGATTTTAAGTCAAATGGGGAATCCTGAAAGGCTGTGAGGTATTCAGGTACTGATCTTGCTTTACGAATGGACCTATCAGTAGCTAAATTTCCAATTTCAGAAGCTTTCCACAGAATATTCTCTGGGTCATCTATTATGATAGGGGGATTTGGGTTTGGATGAGATCTGGTGTTGATTCTTCGTGAAGCCAGATTTCGAATCTAGAGTTTAGAGAGGATAGTATTTTTGATTGTTTCAGATGGATGTCCTCTCTAGGGGTTTACTAATGTGAAGGATGGTCAAAAGAAAAATGAGGATTAGTGGAGTTACCAGTTGGATTTCTGTGAGAACTATGGTCCATCACCAACACTATCAAAGATGCTTTTGAAAAAGGTTTTCTAGCAAACTTTGAGATGAAGACTTGCAAGGAAGAGTGATTCACTTGGTTTCAACAGTTTGCTAGGCTATTTGGACAAGCTAATGGTTCTAGTTGCAAGATTATTTCTGTTTATCTCCTATGTTTAGGTGAAGTCTTCTGAATTGCTAAGTTATACTTAGTTTGTCACTGATTACAGGGTTTGCACCATAAGTTTTAAGTTTTGGAAAGGATGAGTCAAAAGAAAGGTATGGTTTATGAATTTTTTGGTTTTTTTATGGAGTTCTTAGGCCTACTGGAGGCTAGTGGAGTCGCCAGGTGGAACTTGGTTGTTTTTTGTAAATATGTAGCTGTGGTCCACCACCAATAACTAGGGAAAATCCAATATGGGAATGTTTTTGGGTTTTTTGAGTTTTTATGTGAAGCCTATGGTTTATAAGGGTGTTCTAGACTTGATTCGTCACTTTGCTAAGGTGGTGAAAACAAAAAAAAAATTACTCTAAATGATTCTATGGACTGCTTGCCTGTTTAAATTTTTAAAGACTAATGAATCTACAAGAGTTTGCTAGACTGTTATGTACTCAGTTAGTCCCACCGTGATCGCCATTATGTTAGTGTCTAGTGATTTGGCTGATTGGAAAGCCAAATGACAGTGTAACATCAAACCAGTCTTTGGAGCCCAAGGACTTAGCCTGCCTGGACTCAGAGAGGGCTATCTCTATTTGTGTAAGGGATATCTGTGTGTTTGCTTATTGTGTTCTTGATTTTAGGCTAGTTATGAAATAGGTTTTTGGTTTTGGTTTTTAGGTTGTGAGGTATGAACTGATCAAAGACTAATATAGGTAAAAAGATGTCAAATCAACTGGGCTATGGGGTCGAAAAGGTCAAGAAAGCTGTTAGATGGTGATACAAGGTTGTTGAAGGGCCGATTTGAGTGAGGTAAAATGGATCTTTGGGTAAACTAGAGTGAGATGGACATTAAACTTGTGAAGAAGAAAGGATTTCAAACATAAATAGTTTAATAGCTGACATAAACATGGTAGGGAAAACCATTAATCATGATAAATGTAACTGTAAACTGATCGATGTATATAGATAAACATTCAAGCCATGCATAGAGATATATGACTCTCTAAGTTTAGGAAACGGCTATCAGACTTTGGGAAATACATTTAAGACAAACAAACAACTTAAATCACTATGAAGGAATGCCTAAGCATAGTATTTAAAGCTATTGGGCACTTTGAAGCAAGATTGCATAGTTTTAGGCAAAGGGAAAGATCAGTACAAGACCTCCTTGGTTCAACAAATGACAATCTAATCAATCAAAGAGAGGTTTCATAGGTGGAGCTATGACTAGCCATGAGTAACCAGGGTATACCGTGAATCATACTTAGCATGCATAAAATGATAAATGAAACAAGCAAACAATATTCTTTAGTTATTAAAGAGAAATCAAGGATTCTTGGATATGACTAAGAAGGAAGAAAACATAGAAGCTATTAAGAAACATGAAATTTGAGGTGCCTCCAAGGGCATGTATCAAATATATTCTCTACTATCTAATAGCAAGCAGGAACATGGAATTATGAATGAAAAATAAGAAACAAAACAGAGAGAGAGACACTATACCATTCTACCAAGTCATGGAATCCAACAACTGTCCTTTTTCATCATCCAAAAGCACTCAAGAAGCTCTCCAAATACATGAGACAAGTGTTTCTTCCAAGATTGTATAACCATATATTACTTATATTCATCAATTTTAGCCTCATTTACAACGAAATCCTTTGGAATATATAGGCCAAAGTGAGGAAAACCTCCTAGTTCAACTTGCAATCTCATTGGCCTATCCAAAATATCTGATTTTGTCCTTGAGGCTTTGCAAAGCCCAAGGCACAAAATATCTAATAAAATATCTAAAAAATACTAAAAAAGGGAAATATATTGACTTTTCATAACTAATCATGTACAAAAATAGCTAAAAGCACATGAGGAAAAGTCACTTTTGAAAGGTTCATTTTTTACAAAAATACTCAAGAAATATATCAGCAGAAAGTCCTCTGACTTGCTGGAAACTTTTGGAGGCCTTCCCGATGTCGAAAAGAGGCCCATGATGGCTCGTTGGAAAGCTATGAGTGTATATTTTCTTAAAATTCTTATTTTTCTAAAAAATTACCACTAAAAGTACTCAAAAAACTAACCTGTGTGTAAAAAACCAAAAAATAGACCTTGCTGATAAACGGGGCAGAGTGTATAAAAAGTGAGTGTTTTTTGCCATGTTGGGGGAGAAAATGATCTTCAATTGATATGAAAATAGCTGAGTATATACCCCTAAAATTATGGCATCCAATTATACCATTTTCATCCTTTGAGGATGCCCCAAACTGAAATGGCGATGCCCATGAATTTTAGCCAAAAACCCAAAAATGACAAAAAAACCAAAATTTGTCGAATTCCACCCAATTTTGGCCAGCATGACCCTCAAGGGTTTTTAGAAAAAATCTTTGAAGCTAAGGCCAAAATTTGGAGCTTTGAGGTGTCTCTCTTCAATTTTGGTGCTGGGCGCCTCCTTTGAGCCTCTTTGAGTTTTTCTTGTGTGGCTTTCAATTTCCGCCTGGCAAACTGATTTAGTTTCTTATAAAGCCCGATCATCCTCCGTTGAAGGTCCAAATCTTTATTTGTCCTCTCCAACTTCTTTTCCAAGTGATCATTTACCCTCTCAAGCCATGCTTCTTGATTTTTCTCTATCTCTTGGGTGAACAATGTAGTGAGAGGGATAGATTAGAGAAGGGCAACTTCTTCTTCCTTTTGTTTCTAAAGGGCTCTTTTGAACCCCATGGTTCTTGGCCTCTTTCTCTTGGGCTGATCTTCATATTTGCTCTCATCGAACTCACCCATGAGTTCTTCCAATCTAGCTTTTCCTTGGAGGCCTCCTTGTTTTATTTGATACCCTGTGTCTCATATACTGCCATATGGACACTCATCTGTTTGTTTTAAATTTGCAAAAATTGATTGATGTTTCTAGCCATCTCTAGATTAGTCCTCAAAGCATCAATTTGTTTTTCTCTATTGATCAAGAGAGTTTCTAGGATTCAAGATTCATTTTCACTATCATCACTTTGGATTTGAATTATGTCGAAGTCCCTTTCCTTTTCATGACTTCTTTCTTCTTTCTCCTTTCCCTTGCTTTGGGTGGCTCTTTTAGTCTTCCTCCTCTTGGGAAATTCGAAATTGGGATTCTTGGGCAACTTCCCCTTGCTTCGGAGGGCCCTAGTAACATTTGGAGTTACAAATTTAGGCACCCTTTTCCTTGATGTCTGGGGCTTGGCAACTTTTAGAGAAGAGAGCATGGCCCCTTGCCTAGGAGAGGCAGCTAGCACATGATCTATTGGATTTTTTCCCTTGTTAACTTCCTCATCATTCTTGCCACTGTCTTGATTTTCTTCATGGATGCCTTGACTGTCCTCTTGCATTTATTTTTTAGGGTTGTCCTCCTCATTGTGTTGCACATGTTCATCATGATTCCCTTCTTCTGCATGAGGCTATCTTTCCTCACTGTGTTGCACCTATTCATCACTATGTTTTTCTTCATGAGGCTACCTTTCCTCATTGTGCTGCACATATTCATCATGCTGCCCTTCCTTATCTTTTTGTTGTTCATCATCATGTGGCTCATCATCATATTCATGTTGATGCTCATCTTCATGATGCCCTTCTTCATCATGCCCTTCTTCTTCATGAGGCTGCTCATCCTCATTGTGCTGCACCTATTCATCATCATGATGCTCATCATCATCTTCCTCTTCATCATACCCTTATTCCCCTTGTTGCTCATCATCATCTTCCTCTTCATCATGCCCTTATTCCCCTTGTTGCTCTGCCTCACTGTACTCTTCTTCCCCTTGCTGCCCTATTTCATCATGATGCTTCTTATCATCATCTTCCTCCTCTTTCTCATGCTCTTCTCTCTCATCATGCTCTTTTTCTTGTTCAATGGGAAATTTCAGCTTCTTGGGAATGGGCTTGCTTGAAGAAGGCGAAGGATGGTGAGTGGAAGGTGAAGGAGATGTATGAAATGAAGGGACAATGGCAAAATCCGGATGTGTAATAAAAGTATCCCAATAGATTTCTTTCTTCTCAAGCTGATGAAGAATGATAACCTTGATGAGGGATTGATGGAAGAGGCAGGTTGACTGCTGAGAAGGAGGTTTTTTCTGAACAGTGGAGGCCATTTTCTCAATACTTCTATGTAGGAAGAAAGGGAGATTTAACAATTTGGCTCTTGTGAAATTCATGAGCAATCGGACATGGTAAGCATAGACTTGGGAGAATATTCCCTCGCAAGTGAAGTATTTCATGATTATCTTCATGAGGGGGGCATAACTATTCAATAGATATGAGAAGGGAAAAATGGATGGACATGAATCTCTATGCTCAGGCTTCAAAAAAGGATTGTATTGTTCTGAGTCTAGGTGGATTTTTTTAAACCACTTCTCTTTGACATAAGGGATTTTGGTGGCCTTGGAAATGGACCTAGGAGAGAACTTGAAATCTAAGCCTGCAAGCTGAAAATGCTTCTCTTGAAACCTCAAAGCACAAAGATGTGTCAAAGGGGAATAAATAGTCACCTCCTCCACCATTTGACAAAACTCTAGACACCCAACCTCATGAAAGTTAAACAATACTTATGGATGAGCATTTACCTCTTCAGTGGAAATAGGCTCAAACCTCCTGTGAAGGCCACTCCTATTGTCTTGCCTGGGAAGCATTTTGTTTTGAATGTTCTTTGCAAAAACAAGCTATCTCAAAAGGCCCTTGAATTTTTTTTTCTCAACCACACCTCTATCCTTATTATCAGTTAATGTTTTGTCTTCTTTATGCCAAACAACAAGTATTTTTCAAAATAAAAAGCACACAGTCAATTTATTACTGTGCCTGGGCAAGGTATTGAAAAGAGGTATTTGTCGTTTCCTGTTAGAACAAGGATCTCCTTGTGTTTAGACAAAAAAAAATTCACCCTTCCCCAAACAACACTCTTCTGTTATTCAGTGTTTCCTTACAAAGGTAGACAAAAACACCCTCAAATTGATTTAAAAGCTCTTCATAACATACTCTGTTTTTTGGAACTATGATGGCTGCACTAGTTTTCACTATTTCACCATTCAAAGGGGACACTTTTGAAGTGATAAAGCATTTCAGACTATGACCATTGTTTTCAAATTAGGCTCACTGTTTTCACCTTACAAACACTGTGTTTAGCTTAAAAGCACTTATTTCACCTTATAAACATTGTTTCACCTTAGATTTTGCTGACAGAGGTTAGTTTTGTTTTATCACTGTTAGGACACCTTCAGCAATTTGAAAACCTCTACCACTGTGTTTTCTATTTTTTCATTAGCATATGGTTCATTACTTTGTTTGAAGGAAGTTTTAGGCCTTTTGAAACTAATATAAACACACCCTAGCCTTTTACTGTAACAATATTTTGCAACACAGTAGCAGACCACCTTGATTTTCTAGCAAGAACACCACTTTTCAATCACTGTTTTAGTCTTGAAAAACATGGCATCAATCACCCCTTTAGAAATTAGAATGCACCAAGAGGCAATAAAAAATACCTTGAAGATGGCTTATGGTCCTTGCTTGATGAGTTGGGCAGCTTTAAAGATGCTTTTTGAGTGCTTTTTGATTGAGTGGCACCTTCATATGGAAGAGCGTCGCGCCATGTAAGTTGTCGGGTCGGCCCTCGGGCAATGGTGACTGGTGCTACAGGCGCGGCGTGCACCACTACAGGTGTTGGGCTTCAGAAATGTCGTATTTCATCCACCTTTCCCTTCACTATTCCTTACATTTCATCATCCCATTAACCTTTCATTATATCACTTTCATAAATACATTTGGGTTTCACCTTCCTATTTTCCACTTTATTCATTTTTGTATTAGAAGTGAATTTATGATTAAATATTAGAAAATATACATGTTTTAATATATATCTCAAGAATGTGTGAGCTTTGTAATGTGTAGGAGAAATGTGAAGGATTAATTCTAAACTTCTGGAATATCTCCTCCACCATATTAAGGAGATAATTATTCAAGCCTATTCCTAAGGAGAAGATCATAGAGGATTTGGTTGGCATGTCTTATTCAAGATATGTGAGAGATGTGTGGAGGATTCAAAGGGATCATGTCTTGTAATAATGGGAAAGTAGTTGAGAGTGGTTGAATGAGATGGTTAGCTTCTTCATGTATATAAGAGAGTGCTCTCTCTTCATTTTGGGGGGTTCAGGAGCTCAGGAATTCATTAGTTTATTAGTTTTTGAGTTTGGAGATATAGTATTGTAATTAGGAGAAGGGGGATTCTTAACTGTGACTCATATTCTTTTATTGTATGCTTTCATGGTTTGTCATTTGATTCTTGTAATGTAATTTGAAATGGCGTTATTGTTGTGAGCTCATATATGTCGTTTGTCATTCAACTCTTCACATGTTGTATTGCTTTTCCTTTATGCAATTTCCTACTTCCATAGATTAATTTGATTTCAGCAATTTAGATTAGATTAGTTCCACTTCGGTCCTGCATATATAGTGCATGTGCTTCGTAAGTCTACGAACCTCGGATTGACAATTTAAATGGTTGGGAAAGTACTACAACGGAATTAAAACGACAATAGTTTCACCCAACATTTTGGCGCCGTTGCCGGGGAAGCACGATGGATTGAAGTTCAGTTTGATTTTTCATGCAAATGTGTTTAAACATGTTTCTAACTCCGAGGTGACAGGGTTGTAAGACGTGGGGAACAACCTATGCATCGTTCGACATACTGTAACGGGCTCGGCCTCATGGGTCAGGACATGTAGGTGTGACGGATATCAGGAAACAGGTGCTGAAGATTCCTGCTTGGAGGAATAGGGTCCTGTTCTCTGTTATGGTTTATTGATCTTCTTTCCTGCAAGTGTGTTTGATTTCCGCAACTGTGAAGAGTGTTTTTTTTTTTCTGTTTCAGCATGAGTGTTTTTATTTATGAAAGTAGTTTATTTTCATTTAAGCTTTTTAGATTTAATTTTTGGGTGCAGTAAGAATCCCTTTTTCAACACGGTTTAACAATGAGTTTCAGCTTGGAACTACTCACTCAGATCCTAGCAGAAGTCGGGATCTCCTCTTCCTTGGAAGAAGAGATCTTGACAAGAATTAAAAGTTCAACTACTCCCCAAGAAACAAACGAAGATTCAACATCTGAAGAATCCTGCACATCTGATGGCGAACAATCATTCGAACAGGAAATCGAGGAAGAAGAAGAGGAGCTACAACATGATCTAAGTAAGAGAAATCATGCCTATCAAAGCCTTATCGAACAATGGTTCCAGGTAAGTACTCGATTAGATTCATTTTTTTATTTTTATTTAGTTGATTTGCAGTTTCAGCAATTAAACTCATTCACGCTGGAATATTTTCATTTTTCAGTTAAACAATGGCTATTGAATATATTGCTGTTACTGCTACGTGAATGGCTTCATTGGAAATTTAATTACACGTAACTAATTTTTAAAATTCTAATTAGTATAGAGTAGGCAGGCTTTGCTTTCATTCTCAATTTCGCTTTTCCTAGAATAAGTATGCTCTCCTCTGCGCTTAGTGTGATCACGAGGATCAGAAAATAAAAATGATCTAGATTAATTTCAGGAATTTAAAAAATAAAAAATAAAAAAAAATAAAAAAAATTGCAATATGCCTAATCGATTAATTTGCAAATCATTTTTTTTTCTTTTCTCCATTTGCGAATTTTTTTTTTTAATAAACCATGAATTGAGGCTGAATAAAAACAAACTGAGGTCGCTGAAACTGTGTTTAGCAGTTGCTGAAACTGTGTCTAGCGCTTTTATAACAGTGGCTGAAACTGTGTCTAGCAGTTGCTGAAACTGTGTCTAGCGCTTTTATAACAGTGGCTGAAACTGTGTCTAGCACTTTTATAACAGTGGCTGAAACTGTGTCTAGTGTTTTATCTGAACAGTTGCTGAAACTGTGTTTTCTGGGCATACTAAAATCTGCAGCAAGTAATTAGATGATCAAACCTGCAAAAACAATTGAATCAGAAATTTACCAGGTTCATCATTTCACTAAAATAACTGTCAGTTTCGTTGGATTTGCAAGCTGTAGCGATGCCATCTCTCCGCCCGATGTTCATAAACTTGCAATCTGCAAACAACAACAAACCAAATCGATAAGCAGCAAACAAATGAAACCGCAATAAAGAAAAAAATAATTCTTATTTCTTTATTTGCATCGCTGGATTTTCTTCTGTGATTAATTCTCACGTTTAATTTGGGGTTTCATAACAAAATCTAGAATATCATGCGGATGTTGATTGAAAAATATGGGCCAAAATCCACGGGTTGTTACACTATTTTTGGCATCTCAAGTTAATGAGAACGAAATTCCATCAATATCACTGTCATATAACTATTTTTATGGATTGGTTTTCCTAAATTTTCCATCCGTGGCATACTTTATCGAGATTAATTGACTATGCTGTTACGGACTCCTTCTTTACGGGCTGCAATTTTTTCTCCATGTTACCACGAAGGAATCGCGCAGTTTTGAACCTGATAATACGCCAGGCAATTTGTTGGCCCCAATAAGAAACAACGAAGATCTTAATCCAAATTCTAGTGAACATGCATTTCTCACTATCCCCGAATCTGATAGCCGGTCCATATTTAGAAATGGAGAAGATGTCATGGCAAAATTTGCGGAAGATTTTTTTTTTTTTTTTTTTCTGCCATTCTATCTCGCGCATCTCTCTCCTCTGGAGGTCGCACCCCTGCTACCTTTTTGACAGGCGCTGCAACGCACTGATATTAATGATAATTTTGTTTCAAGTGATGCATTTGAATGAAGTAATCCTGGTGAAGTCGACAAGAAGAAAGAAATAGTGCAGGATGTCGTCTGTCCAGTCAAGTCTTCCACGAATGTCAGTATGCATCTTTGTTTACATGCAGTAATGAAGGGATGTATTATGGATCATATTCGGGTGGCTGAGCTTATAGTTCAAATCAAACATTTATACCGAAGCTTCTTGATTTGTTCAAAATATGTGAAGATTTGGAGAACAATGATGGCCTTCATTTGATATTTAAAATTGTTAAAGGAATCATTCTATTGAATAATACACAAATCTTCGAAAAACTTTTCAGTGATGAGTATATAATGGATATCGTGGGTGCGCTTGAGTATGATCCAAAGATTCCTTTTCACCAGGAACATCACGCTTTTCTAAGGGAGTAGGTTTTATTCAAGGAGGCAATCCCCATCAGAGATATCTCTTTATTATCAAAAATCCATCAAACATATAGAATTAGCTACATAAAGGATGTTATTTTACCGAGAGTTTTGGATGAGTCCACATTGGCGACTTTGAATTCTATCATCCATAACAATAATGGAGCAGTGGTATTTTCTTTTAAGGATGATAATGCTTTCATTCAGGAATTATTTGCAAAGTTGAAATCTCCAGATAGGCCAACGCGAACCCCAAACACAGCAACCACCGTGTGGCTAATGGAACGGTTACGATTACAGTCATGGATACTCCCTTTGACTCATCAGGCACTTACCCAGACTATAGCTGGAACTGAACTTGTCTTTGAAAAAGTTAACGAAAAGATGACAACCGAGGATGTTTATTTGTCTTTCCTTCCGCTGGCTCATATCTTTGACCGTGTCATTGAAGAATTCTTTGTCCATCGGGGTGCCTCAGTGGGGTATTGGCAAGAGGATACTAAATTACTTGGAGAAGATTTAATGGAGTTGAAGCCAACTTTATTTGCAGAAGAAAAACTGTGCAGGTGGTTCACACAACTGTTGTTAGCCGTGGATTACCTGCACACAAACCATGTTCTTCATCGAGATCTCAAGTGCTCTAACGTCTTTCTAACAAAGGAGCGAGACATTTGTCTTGGTGATTTTGGCCTTGCCAAATTGCTTAAGGCAAAAGATCTCACATTTTCGGTTGTTAGCACTCCAAACTACATGTGTCCTGAACTTCTTGCAGATCAGATATTTGGTCATTAGGTTGCTGTATGTTTGAGATTACTGCTCATCGACCTGCATTTAGAGCATTTGATATGGGGGGACTCATTAGCAAGATAAATCGTTCAGCTATTGGTACATTGCCTAGCATGTACTCCTCCGGCCTTGAAACGTCTGATCAAAATGATCCTGAGAAAGAATTCGGAGCATAAGCCAACTGCTGCGGAAATATTGACTGATCCTTATCTTCAACCGTATATCTCTCAATGCCTGGCTGAAGCTAATTTCAAGGCCCTTGCTTCACCATGTACACAGATTAGTAAGGGGCATGATATCCAGAAAAACGTGGAAGACAGTCCAAACAGTAGCCAGTCAAGCAGTGAGAAGGATTGCTTTAGTTCAAATGGGAAAAGCAAACAAAGTATGGTTTGTGAGTATGAAGGCAGTGCCAGAGATACGCTGAATGAAGATAATATAAATGGTGGTGAGGAGGATGTTGCCCAATCATGGCTTTCAAAAAGTCCAGGACATGAAACAGTTACAAAGCCTGTCCCTGCTGTATCCATGACCAATGTTATCCCTGAAGAAGATAAAGTCGAATCATATTCATTATCAATGAGAGATGTGGGGAAACATTGTTGCCTGTCTTCGTGGTAGCAATCCGTTACTTGAGAAAGGTGTAACAGTCCATATGGCAGGAGGAATAGGCACGATTGTCTGCAATACACCCAAAACGGGAACAAAACATTATTGCAAACATTCATTTTCTTCCTGCTACACATTTGAGTGCAGTTGATGGAGCAGCAATATTTGACTACATCAAAACAACAGTGGCCCCTGTCGCTTCCATTTATGCAACAACTGCGTTAAATACAAAGCCAGCGCCAGTGATGGCAGGATTTTCTTCTAAAAATTTATTCAAATTTGGCCCTGCTATCACATGACCTTTATTCAATCTCGACCATACTAACAAGCCTTGAAACTAGCATAATAATGATTATGGCGGTAGCTCCATCATCGGCATTCAGTGGGAGGCGTAATCTCATTGCGAGAAGCAACAACTCTATGTGACTAAGTGCTTTCTCTAAACTTGATTGAAGTGCGAAGTGAATGTTCTGGAGGTCTTTATTGAAAGCAGGCTTATGAACTCTGGGTTAGTAGAGCATGCTGTTCTTTGCGTTTATTGATTAATGCTTCGAAAATTTTAATGCTTTCTATGCAGTATTGCTGTTCAATGACTTTTAAAATGGAAACAACAACAATGATTTGCAATACAAGTTAGGCATGGGCAGAAATACCCCTTCATTTGATACAGGTGATGAGACAACTTGTACAATGTGTGAGCAATTTATAGAAGACGCAACAAACTATGTCAGTCAGAACACCACTCGGTCAGAAGTTTTGGCTGTGCTGCACTAGACATGTTCAAAATTCGGTGTTTTCAGTCCCGAATGTATATCAATGGTCGACCACTATGCCCCTATCATTTTCTTAGAGATTGAAACTATCAGTCCGAAGGAGTTTTGTCAGAATATAAGTATATGTAGTGATTCGTCATCGCTTGCTCTAAATAGAAATAAGAATAACTGTGATGTTTGTGAATCTACAATGCTGGAGATTGAGGAACACTTAAAAGACCCTGAGACCAAGATGAAAGTAATTGAGATGTTGCTAGATGGTTGCAAACGTGTCCAAGGTCATGAGCAGGAATGCAAGAAACTTGTCTTTGAATATGGACCTGTTAGCTTGACAAATTTGGAGAAATATCTAGATTTCGATGATGTTTGCTCTAAAATTCATGTGTGTGAATGTGCTACACTTGCAACAAGGTCCCTGAAGTTGTTAAATTTCTCACAGTTATGCCGATTTATAATACTGTTGTGCCTCTTAGAAGTGCTAGTGGTTCAATATCCTATAAATCACAAGTCTCAGAGAACGCTGCCAAGCTTAAGACTGGAGAAGAATTTTTGGATTCTTATGCTTATGCCGAAAACTGATTGTTTTTTTTTTTTTTTTTTTTTTTTCATACTCACTATCTCCATTTTACACACTGCTTCATTAAACTCATGTTCATGATGGCAGAAAACTTAGGAACACTGATTGGATTATCAAATTAATGATTGTTACTGAATATTTAGGAACGCTACAATTGAATGGTTTGAATATTTCAACTATATCTGACGATGTACAGGTCCAATCTTGCAGAGAAGTAAGTAACATTATTGCAGCCAATCAATGCGAAACATACTCTGCCCAACTTCTAATTGCTTGAATGAATTTAACAGTACATCTAAGAAACTGAATCAGCAAGAAACTGAAGATTCGCCAGCGCCGAGACAGTGTTGCAAAGCATGCCAAGAAATGGAGATCTGACTTTAATTTTGCTTGTTTTGTTTTTCTTTTTGCCTTTAATTTCATGAAAATTGCAAATGGACTTTTTAATAAATTCCTGAAAACAATACGAATGCATGTGTTTACGCTTAACACCAATTTGTTTTCTTGAAGTCACTTTGACAGCGATCGATGATGAAATCAGCACAGGCGACAGGTTAACACACAATTTCTTTCTTTTGCTCGCATTTGTGCTTATTCTCGCATCTTATGTTTTACAATGCTCTCACGAAGTTTTCATATAGGATTTGTACTAAGTTTTTTCCAGGTTTCGGACATGATCACATTTTGCTGCTGAAGTGATTTTCAAAGATCACAGAACTTTGTGAGAAGCGTGCTTTCATAAACAGCTTGAAGGAGCTGTAACTCGCCATAAACATCATGATGTTTGCACCTCTTGATGTTTGCTTTTACACAGTGACCATGTTGATACACCAACATTTCCACTTTTTCCATTATCCATGTAGTAACACTGTAACGTTTCTCCTTCAAAGCTGATTGACCATCCTTGTGTTGAAGCCTATTTTCCATTACCTTATCTTTCACGACTTCATGCATAGTTATTTTTCTGAATCGCATACATTCCTTTATCCCTTTCAGCTCATTTGCCTTCTAGTTTTCCTTCTGAATAAAACTGATCCCCTTTCCATAATTACACTGCCTTGCTTTCCTCGCCATGTTGATCCACACTGCTTGTCCATGAGTTCTTTCCATTTATAGTCCTACCAAATATCTTTGTATAAACTCGCGTTGACTGATGTGGGATTCCTTAAGGCCCACCTTTCAACAAGTCTTGACCCATCGACCTCAGCACCTTATCTGGGAAATAGACTAGAGTTCCTTTTGGGTACCTTGAGACTTGCATGCCTTAATGGCAAGTTCTCTCGCTGACCATCATGGGAATACATTAATGTCCCTTGATCGTCAGATCTTGCAAATGGCTCGACGTCAACTCCTCTATTCGCATTTCGCAAGATGTACTCGGGTACCTTGGCACTCATTGACATCAATGGTGATTTTGCCTCGCATTGGTTAACGGCATACATCAATGGCCGGTAATCCAATGATTTCTCTTCATGCTCAACATCAACACATTCTTTCGCATGATTAGATTTGTACCATCAGTTTTGTAGCAGACGAAGACTATACACTTTTTTTCACGACTCCCTCAGCAGTTACCGCAGCATGAATTCTGATCTATGAGAGTACCATAGTTCCACTTTCAGCCCTTATCTTTTCCATGATTCAACATCAGCAGTTTATATTCCTTCATTTCCCAGGTTCCAGTTACAGCGACATCAACATTCACAGTTACATTTTCATGATCCTGCTGCAGTCAAACTTTCTATGTTCGAGCAGTTACATCAGTTGCAGTTACAGCAGTTACAGCTATGATACCAGTCACATTTTCATGATTCAGCAGCAGCATCAGCTACATTCCTATTGCATAGTTCATCATTCTTGGGTAAGTGGAAGTATGTTGTTTTCTAATCTTTAATCGTGCAATTACTTATATGCTGACTTGAATATTTTGGAAAATTCCCTCATCATGCTCCATTTCCTTTCATGACCCACGCCAAGTTGCATGAGGACATGCAACCAATTTAGTTGGGGGGGGGGGACTATATTCGCTACCTATTCACTACCGTGATTCCATTTCTTCACCACTATCACTCCATTTTTTTTTCTCTCTCATTCACCATTCACCAACATTTCTTTTCCAACGATACTTTGTTGCACTTTGCTTCATACACATTAATATACATATTGGCATGCTTCATGAATATTACAAAAGGGCTTTCTTATGCACATTGATAGCTTATGATTTCCAGTGAGTATTTACGTTATTATTGCAGCAAGAGAACAAGAAGTGAAATGAATGTTGTTAACACAAGAACCGACATTCTTTGTATTCATGGTTGTCACACAAGAACCAACCATAAGAAAAGAGAACAGAAAACGAAATGAATGTTGTTAACACAAGAACCAACATTCTTTGTATTCATGGTTGTCACACAAGAACCAACCATAAGAAAATGAAAGTTGTTACTCATGCCCCGCACATATCCTGGAAACATTCATTATTAAAAAGACATCATCATGTAAAGCCAAAGTTCAGATGCCAAAGAAATCCATGCATGGTTGCATGAGGACATGCAACAAGTTCAGTTGGGGGGGATGTTGGGCTTCAGAAATGTCGTATTTCATCCACCTTTCCCTTCATTATTCCTTACATTTCACCATCCCATTAACCTTTCATTATATCACTTTCATAAATACATTTGGGTTTCACCTTCCTATTTTCCACTTTATTCATTTTTGTATTATAAGTGAATTTATGATTAAATATTAGAAAATATACATGTTTTAATATATATGTCAAGAATGTGTGAGCTTTGTATTTATATAGCTGCATGATTAATTTTAAACTTCTTAAATATTCCCTCCACCATATTAAGGAGATAATTGTTCAAGCCTATTCCTAAGGAGAAGATCATGGAGGATTGAAGTAGCATGTCTTATTCAAGACATGTGAGAGATGTGATGATTCAAAGGATTGTGGTCTTTGTAATGATGGAAAGTAGTGAGAGGGTTTGAATGAGATGGTTAGCTGTGTATATAAGAGAGGCTTTCATTTGTGTGTCTGTGACTGTGAATTCATTAGTTTATTAGTTTTTGAGTTTGTAGACATGAAGATTGTAATTGGGAGAGGGGGATTCTTAACTGTGACTCATATTCTTTTATTGTATGCTTTCATGATTTGTCATTTGATTCTTGTAATGTAATTTGAAATGGCGTTATTGTTGTGAGCTCACAGATGTTGTTTGTCATTCAGCTCTTCACATGTTGTATTTCTTTTCCTTTATGCAATTTCCTACTTCCACACACTCTGATTTAGGCCATTTAGATTGGGACACAGTTCCACTCTTGGCCCCAGGATGATAGTGCAGAAGTTTGCAGTTCTAATGAATCCCTGACATTTATAATTTAAAATGTATAAAAAGTACCACAACTAATTAAAGCACCGACAATAGTTTCACCCTGCTTGCCGCCGTCGTCGGGGAAGCACGATGGGATTGAAGTTCAAATTTTGATTTTTCATGCGGTGTTGAACATGTTTCTTTAACTCCGAGGTGACAGGTCGTGAAGATGGGGAATGCCTCACGCATCGTTCTCGACATACCGTAATTCGGCTCCCGCCCTCATGGGCTGTAGACAAAAATGTGTGACTATCGTAAAACAATATTAGATTCTCGCTGAGCAGAATAGTATCTCGTTACAGCAGGGTAGTTGGGATGATCTTTCCCATGGCTGTGTCATGTGTTGATTTTAACTGTGAAGAGTGTTTTTTTTATCTGTTTCAAAATATTTAGCAAGCTTTTATTTTATGCGAATTTATTTTATCAAGTTTTTTAGATTTAAGTTTAAAAGAAGAACCTTTTTTCAAATATGGTTTAACAATGAGTGTCAGCTTGGAATTACTTACTCAGATCCTAGCAGAAGTCGGGATCTCCTCTTCCTTGGAAGAAGAGATCTTGACAAGAATTAAAAATTCAACTACTCCCCAAGAAACAAACGAAGATTCAACATCTGAAGAATCCTGCACATCTGATGGCGAACAATCATTCGAACAGGAAATCGAGGAAGAAGAAGAGGAGCTACAACATTATCTAAGTAAGAGAAATCATGCCTATCAAAGCCTTATCGAACAATGGTTCCAGGTAAGTACTCGATTAGATTCATTTTTTTATTTTTATTTAGTTGATTTGCAGTTTCAGCAATTAAACTCATTAGATTCATAAGTCACTAACCTTTGACTGTGTTTGCAGGAGCTTATTGAAATATCTCTCTGTCCAGTACTTGCATTCCAGGCTCAAAACCACATGAGAAGAAGTTGTCTTCTCATGTTAAGTTTAATAATGTCTTCTGGAACACTAGTACACTTCTTCTCTTTGAAAAAGACATTGAAACAATGTAAATCCACCTAAAATCAGTTTGACCTATGGAAAATGCACTGTTGAGACATTAAGGTTTGTTAATGGCGTGACTTAAGAGTGTATCAAGCTTTGTTTGCAGAATAGGAAGGTTATCTACGACTGGTTGATATTAGAGAGAGGTTTTTTGGCTTTAGGATAGTTTGCCAAGGGAGGATTGCCTAAAGCACCACTACCTGACTTAAGGGAGACTTTTGGACAGATTTGGAGTATTCTCTTTGGAGCTGATGGACAAGTTTGTATGACTGAGGCTAGATAGGGCTTGACAATTAGGTTTTATCTCATCATTGGCTGATTGAAAAAGGTAGGAGGGAAAAAATGTTTATGGGTGTTTTCTAGCTGACAAATTTGACATATTGGAGATCAGCTGCTAGAAAACTTGGCTTTAACAACTAGTCATCATCAATAGGTGAAAAATACTGATGATTAACAATGGCTCCATTTCGGTAGGGCATCTCCTTTTCAAGTTATGTCCAGAATTTTAGATCTCGGTTCTTTGAAGACCAGTGCCTTTATCCATTGGCGCAAATTTCTTTCTTCCTTGATGCTATTTCTGAAAATTGACAGCATGATTAGCATCAATGATATTTCTACCTACCCCACTATATTTACCTAACCTTTTTTTCTTCTTTTGGGTGCATTTGGACTAGCAACCCTTTGACATAATATTTTTGAAAAATGATACTATCTAATTCTACAGTTATATCTACTGGGAGTTCAGATTAAGCTGATGAACTCCTTCGTTTCTCTACCTATGCTAGATCGACTGTCAAGGTTAAGTTGTTTGACAGGATTTTATTCTCTAATCTAAAACATGAAATTGAAAAATGACCAAATCAGGATTAGACAGTCTGATTTGTCATGTACTTGTGGCATGAAAGACAAGCTGCACAAAAATATTATTTTTCATAAAATGAAATCTAGAAAAACAAGGCTAGGATACACAATTTGTTTTACATCCCTGCTTTCCTCTTTGGTTCTGTTTTGAGCATGTGGAACCAGTATCTTTTCCTAATCTACTCTCTTTGATAAGTCAAGCTTACACAATGTTGACTATCTTTTCCTCTCACTAACTTATCAGCAAATAAATTTAAAACATGTTCAGTTATGATTAGGCTAGATAACTGAAAAAGACATTTGAGCACTAGTAGCGGCATTTAGACTTGCGTGCTTTCAGAACAACTATTTTTTGGAAATGGGGCTTTCTTTCTATTTTTCAAACTGCGCTCTTTTTCTGTTTTTCTATTGTTTTTGAATTTTCTTATTTTGATTTTTTTTTCAAACAATGGTATATACAATGATTGAAAAAGTTTTAACTCAGAAATCTTGGAAATGGTGGAACTTAAGCATCTAATCTTCATAAGGATCTCCTGCCACTCTTGGTCCACTCAGCTCTTAAAAAGAAAAATTTGGAAAATTTTCTTGGAAGTGTTGGGACATAAGATTAACATGGTGACCCTAAACAACCAAATATCTTTCTGTTGCATTCTTTATACTTAATTCGACTTCTCCTTTGTCATAGTATCTTCTCGAATGTTTATATTCTTTGTCATTTTTGAAGGATATGATGACATCATGAAGGTATGTTAGAATGCAGAAATTTAGAACTGGAAACATGGCTTTTAGGAGAATATTTTTTATATCTGGTGGTTTTGCAATTCTGGGTTTGAAAATGGAACTTCTTCCAGCATACTTGAAAAATTCTTTGAGCTGTCTGCTTTGCAAAGGAATTATTTGGCTATAACCTGAAACATCATCTTGTAAAGACATATGATTAAAATAAATTATCATTGGTATATCATGGTCTTGGGCAGGAAGGGTAAAATTTCTGTCACAAGGGTGTGTATTAGTGTTTCTAAAATCAAAACAGATCCTATGACCAACTATTTTATCTTTGACTATTAATGTTTGGTTTAGATTTTTGTATTTTCTTTTGTCGAATTTGTTTCTTGGAGTGATGGTCGCGGCATAGTGTTTCTTACTGTTTTCTCTATATGAAGTAGTATTTTGAACAAGATTGCAAATTCTAGCAGTTCTAAGTCTTTGGTGGAGTGACAGAATGTTTTCCAATTCAAGCAACACAGGTATATTTGGGCTTCAGTCATCATATCCTTTCATAAGAAGTTTATCAAACATTTTTTCTGCATTTTGAGTTGTTATGGCTACAGTAAAGGTTTCATTTGAAGGGGTAGAGTTATGTGCTAGTAAATATTTGAGGTATGGTAAGAACATTAAGCTCCCCTACCCCTCACTTCCAAAGATGTTTGTGATATGCAAGTCTTCTAATGCCTCTGTTCTGAAAAAGTCTCTTGATGTTACTGCCGATGTTTGCCTAAGGTTTGAGCAATTTGCTTGATGGTACATAATGGTTTGTGCTTCTTGCTCTATCCCTGTTTCAAAAGGAACAAACTCTCTTTCCTCAAGACATAAATGATCATGGTCATGATAATTCTGAGTGTCTAGTTCATCATAGAGAACTTGGGGCAGTTGATGTGGTGGGTCTAAGTTTTTTTCAATTTCTCCTGATTGTTCTTCAATGTCCTCATCAGTGTGTAAAATGAAAGAGTTCAAATCAGAATATGAGGAGTACATGAGGATGTTTTCTGGCCTTTCTTGACTGCTGATCATATATTTCATGTGTGATTCCTGATAGAGTATTCTAGTTTGGTCAAATACAGGAATGGTGGCGTAGGACATATCAAGTTGAATATTCCCTTGAATCTTAGCTCCCCAAGATCTGGATAAAAGCATTCCATACTTGGGAGGGATGTCTGCTACCACTATGTCCATGATCGGGTGTTTTGCAGGTACTTGGGCCAAACTGAAACAAAGATCTTTGATCAAGCCTAGACATTTGACTCTACTCGATTCAAATTAATATAAGTCTTTATATGGTCTTGTGATTTCTAGACCTAATCTTTCCATCACAACCTTCAGCATGAGATTATGTGAGGCCCCGGAGTCGAGCATGGCATTGTGTAAAATTTGGTCATGGATATTCAAACTGATGTAAAAGGGAAGAGTGGTTCCTTCTTGGAATTTGCCTTCTATTTTTGGACCAAACAACACTTTAGGAGTGTCATCAGCTATATTAAGGGTGTTTGCATCATTTCCTATATTCAGGACCTTTAACACTTGGGATTTATAAGAGCTTTGGGTGATAAGTTCAGTGAGAGGCATGGTAATCTTTATTTTGGCGATTTCTCCCTCAAAACTAAAGGGTGCTTGTAGTTTAGACAGGTTTGTTTCAGTTTTTTCAGCCATGACTTTCTCTATGTTCTGAGTTTGCTGACTTTGTTTCGGGATTTTGTTTGACACAGCCATCTCGGGAAAATTTGTGGAGGTACTAGGAGTATCTGAGCCAAGACTTGTTTGAATAACTTTATCTTTGTTTTGGTCATTTTTCTTAACCATGATTTTGTTGCTATCCATTGCCTTTTTAAGGATGGTATCAGGGGTTTTATTAGTGTCTGAGCTACCTTTCTTGGATTTGTCTTAGTTTTTTCTACTTCTAAGGTCATACTGCTTGTGAGCTTCTATTATGGCATTCTGAAAATCTATGGCAGGATCTTTGGGATCTTCATAGTTGGTTTCATCTTGATTCGGAGAGAAGAACGATTGTTATTCTTCTGTGAGGTAAACCTCACTCTCGTTATCAGAACCTATAAAGTTCAAATGAATTTCATCAATGGGTTCTGTATCCCTTTCATCTTCTTACACATAATTTTCATTAAAGGGTGGCCAAATTTGTTGATCATTTTCCCTTGGTTTGTTTTGAGGTTGTTCCCTGCTAAAATTTTGGTTCTAGTTTCTATTTGGAGGGTTTTGTTGGTTGTCCCTGAGAGGTGTCTTTTCACTTATATTTTCCCACATTTTCGCCATGGATCTAACCAAGTCATCTATTCTAGGATCTAAGGAAGGGGTTGAAGTGGAAACCTCATCCCGATATGTGACTTTCCTTTCTGATCTAGTCCTAGCTCTCTTTTCTACTAAGTTGGCTTATGCACTTATGGCCACTTTTTGCATTTCCTCTACGGTAGGGGGGTCCTTGTCTCTTATTTGATAAGTCATGTCTGGGTCAAAGCCTTTGGGGAACTTTGCTAAGGCTGAGCCAAGTGGAGGTTTGAAGTGAGGCAGGAGGGAGTTATAAACACTGTTGAACCTAGTGCAGTATCCCTGGAAACTTTCCCCATTCCCGTTTTAGATTTTTATATTCTGACATGATTTGAATGGGGTTCTTTCGAATTTCCCACTTATTTATGAAGGTTTGGTAGAGTTCTGGGAGATCATGGATGCTGTTTGGAGTTAAGATCTTAAACCATTTTTTTGGTTCTCCGCCTAGGCTTTGGGTGAACATCCTCATTCTAATGGTCTCGTCTTCTATTTCCATGTATTCAAAGGCATCACTAATTCTATCTACATGTTGTTGAGTTGTGGTAGTCTCAACTCCGGTAAAGTGCGGGATTTTGGATTGATAGTCATTTTGTAAAGGAGCCAAAGTGTGTGGAAACACCAAGGGTGCATACTAGGCTACCATGGCGGGAGTTAAAGGATGATTTAAAAAATGAGGGCTTGTAGGATGAGCTGAGGTGGTTTGAACATAGTGGTTTGGATGGGTGTGGCGGATGTACTTGGGCTAGTGAACTGATTCTGAGAAAATCTTGGGTGGTAGGAGCCAAAGTGATGGAGAAGCTGAAAGTCGGGAGGTGTAGCAGGTGAGGCTTCTCTACTAGGACTCTGTGGCAGATCTAGGGGCTCAAGATCGTCAAAATTTACCTTACTTTGTGACTTTCTTCTAAAAAGGGTTTTTGTTGATTTTAAGTCAAATGGGAATCGTGCAAGGCTGTGAGGTGTTCAGGTACTGATATTGCTTTACGGATGGACCTATCAGTAGCTAAATTTCCAGTTTCGGAAGCTTGCCACATAATCTTCTCTGGGTCATCTATTATGATAGGGGGATTTGGGTCTGGATGAGATCTGGTGTTGATTCTTTGTGAAGCCAAATTTCGAATCTAGAGTTTAGAGAGGATGGTATTTACGATTGTTTCAGATGGATGTCCTATCTAGGGGTTTACTAATGTGAAGGATGGTCAAAACAAAAATGAGGATTAGTGGAGTCGCCAAGTGGATTTCTGGGAGAACTATGGTCCACCACTAACACTATCAAAGATGCTTTCGGAAAAAGTTTTCTAGCAAACTTTGAGATGAAGACTTGCAAGGAAGAGTGATTCACTTGGTTTCAACAGTTTGCTAGGCTGTTTGGACAAGCTAATGGTTCTATTTGCAAGATTATTTCTGTTTATCTCCTATGTTTAGGTGAAGTCTTCTGAATCGCTAAGTTATACTTAGTTTGTCACTGATTATGGGGTTTGCACCATAATTTTTAAGTTTTGGAAAGGATGAGTCAATAGAAAGGTATGGTTTATGAATTTTTTGGTTTTTTTATGGAGTTTTTAGGCCTACTAGAGGCTAGTGGAGTCGCCAAGTGGAACTTGGTTGTTTTTTTTAAAGATGTAGCTATGGTCCACCACCAATAACTAGGGAAAAGCCAATCTGGGAATGTTTTGGGGTTTTTTGAGTTTTTATGTGTAGCCTATGGTTTATAACAGTGTTCTAGACCTGATTCATCACTTTTCTAAGGTGGTGAAAAAAAAAATTACTCTAAATGATTGTATGGACTGCTTGCCTGTTTAAATTTTTAAAGACTAAAGAATCTACAACAGTTTGCTAGACTGTTATGTACTCAGTTAGTGCCACCGTGATCGTCATTATGTTAGTGTCCCGTGATTTGGCTGATTGGCAAGCCAAATGACAGTGTAACATCAAACCAGTATTTAGAGCCCAAGGACCTAGCCGTCCTGGACCCAGAGAGGGCTCTCTCTATTTGTGTAAGGGATATATGTGTGTTTGCTTATTGTGTTCCTGATTTTAGGCTAGTTATGAAATAGGTCTTTGGTTTTGGTTTTTAGGTTGTGAGGGATGAACTGATCAAAGACTAAGATAGGTAAAAAGATGTCAGATCAACTGGCCTATGGGGTCGAAAAGGTTAAGAAAGTTGTCAGATGGTGATACAAGGTTGTTGAAGGGCTGATTTGAGCGAGGTAAAATGGATCTTTGGGTAAAATGGAGTGAGATGGACATTAAAATTGTGAAGAACAAAGGATTTCAAACATAAATAGTTTAATATCTGACATAAACATGGTAGGGAAAACCATTAATCATGAGAAATGTAACTGTAAACTGATCAATGCATATTAATAAACATTCAAGCCATGCATAGAGATATATGACTCTCTAACTTTAGGAAATGGCTATCATACTTTGGGGAAATACATTTAAGACAAACAAACAACTTAAATCACTATGAAGGAATGCCTAAGCATAGTATTTCAAGCTATTGGGCACTTTGAAGCAAGATTGCATAGTTCTAGGCAAAGGGCAAGATCAATACAAGACCTCCTTGGTTTAACAAATGAAAATATAATGAATCAAAAAGAGGTTTCATAGGTGGAGCTATGACTAGCCATGAGTAAGCATGGAATACCGTGAATCATAAGTAGCATGCATAAAACCATAAATGAAACAAGCAAACAATATTCTTCAGTTATCAAAGAGCAATCAAAGATTCTTTGATATGACTAAGAAGGAAGAAAAAATAGAAGCTATTAAGAAACAGGAAATTTGAGGTGCCTCCAAGGGCATGTATCAAATCTATTCTCTAATGTCTAATAGCAAGCAAGAACATGGAATTATGAATGAAAACTAAGAAATAAAACAGAGAGAGAGACACTATACCATTCTACCAAGTCATGGAATCCAACAACAGTCCTTTTTCATCATCCAAAAGCACTCAAGAAACTCTCCAAATACATGAGACAAGTGTTTCTTCCAAGCTTGTTGTTACACAGTAATTTGTCACTGTCCCTACCATTCCCCATCCCGCACATTGGAGGGCCCATTATGTGACCTGTGAGCAATGTCATGCCTTGAAACCATTATCATTACACTCCTCTAAACATGAGCTTCAATTGCCCTAAAGACATCTCCTTGCAAAAAACCATAAAAAACATCCCTTTTTGCATTGGCGCGGGAATCCAGTTCATCACTCGTGCTAATGAGGAAAATCCTACAAAGAGGCCGCGCCAATTGGCGCTCTTTCCCAGAGTCGCAGTCATGCTAGCCAATTTAAGGAGTGTTTTTTAAATAAGAAAGGTGGAAGTTTTGTTTCAACAAACTCAGAAACTGCTATCTATCTTGAATTGGGAGGTTTGGCTCCAGGAGTTCCATGGAAGGGAAGTGGTTTTCCCCCTTTCATGGAAGCTTCCTTGATGATAGGGCCAATCCCACAATTATAGGGATCCCAACTCCCCTTCCTCTTTCTATAAAAGCTTGCTCATTGCCATTGCAAGCTATTCTTGAAGTGCCTAAGCTTTGAATCTCCAAATTCCTAAGAGCCTTCATGCTGCAAGAGCCCTCATTCTTCCCTTAAGGCCGACTCAAGCAAGGAGACTATCGTCGAAAGACTCTAGAGAGGCTTGTCCCTTCCCTGGCGAGCTTTGCGAGACGTGAACAACTGGAGACCCTTCCGAAGGAGACCACAGCGTCAGAACATTGGTTGTACTCTCTTTCGATTGCTTATTAATGAATGACTACTGGTTATGGTTCCACTCTATTTTTCACTTATGATAATGATGAGTTATATCATTTCTGATTGATATATAGTTGCGTATTCTAGATTTTATGCTTGTATTCGTGTTGTTTCTTGCATGTGCAGGTGTCCATTCACGGAGATCGTGGGGATCGTGATCTGCCGAGGCTGAGGAACGGGAACACTGTCTCTTTTACGAATCATAGCACTGGACTCCACGTAGGCCCCCATCATTGGCTTATTTATTCGCAATTAGGAACTTGCGCTCTAGCATTTGATGATTGTTGCTAGCCCCTGCTGGGCTAGTAGGGATCGCCTCTATCCGCAGAGGGGGTTTACCTCTCCAACAATTTGGCGACTCCGCTGGGGATCATCTAGTTTTTGTTGTCTCATTATAATTGTCTCGTTTTGATTGTTTCGTGGTTTTCCTTGCTTGGTTAGCCTTCTAGGCTGGATTCTTTTGCTATTTTTTGCTTCTTGGTTTGCTTAGTTATCATTGATCTAGTTTTGGAGTAGTTCTTTTTTATTTTTGGCTGAGAAACTCGGCTGGCGCGCTTTTTAGCTCGACAGTCATGCCAATTGGCGCATGTTGCATTTGTATTTCCCGCGCCAATTGCTTGCTGGCACCAGTTTCAATCTCACAGTCGCGCCACTCCTATGAGGCATTGGGGTTTTCTTAGTTTTGAGCTCTTTGGGTCTGTTCAGTTTTTTTCTTCTTGTTTTTTGGCTACCTGAGTGTGTTGGAGTCCTGTTTGACTAGGAATTTTCCTTCGTCCTTTGGTTGTTTTCTTTTCTCCATCGATTTCACGTTTTAAGCCCTAGGGCATCTAGTGGCTTTGTGCATCGAGCCCTGTTAGGTCCCTATATCACTAGTATAGTCCTTTATTATGGTTATTTTAACCCCCTTATTGTTATTATTGAACCCTCGTAACCCCCATTTTGTTATTATTGTGCCCTTAAATTATTATTGTTAGGTCGGCTAGGATTACATTGTGGCCCACTAGGATTACATTATGGCCCCATGAACTCCTATATATAAAAAGGAGGTTTTGTAAATTGTATCATCCAAGAATTGTTCATTTATGTAATGTATTGGAGGTTGCCCCCTCGAAGTGGCTTATTTCTAAGGCGTTGATATCTCTTTTCTTCTATTTTTGGAGCCGGTTACACAACATTTGGTATCAGAGCTTTGGATTCTAGGGTTTCGCTGCTCCAAACAGGTCATCGTGGCATTTTCGCTATAACTTTTTTTCTACGAAGTTTCAGAAGCTGAAATTTTTAGGGTGCGAAGAAAAAATCCTGAGGACGCTCGTATAAAAATTTCAGAGTTTGGTTCGCAATAATTTCGGAGATATGATCTGTGGAAGTTAGGTATGTTTTCAGGCTCCTAAACAGGTCATCGTGGCATTTGCGCTATAAAAATTTTTCTACGAAGGTTCAGAATCTGAAATTCATATGGTGCGAAGCTGAAATCCTGAGGAAATTCTTCAAAAAATTTCAGAGCTTGGTTCGCAATATTTTTGGAGATATGATCTGTGGAAGGTAGTGCTTTGTCAGGCTCCTGAATTTCATCTCAAAGAGGTGATCGTGGGAAAAGTTCAATAACTCTCTCTCTGGGCATCGGATTGGAGTGCCGTAAAAATTGGTTGCAAGTACACAGACCGCAGTTTCTTGGCTATCAATTTCAGAGACGAAGGACAAAACAGTGACACGTGGAAAGCCGTACAAGTTTGCTCTACTGAACCAGTCCAAAGTTGGGTCATTGTGGGAGATTGGAAATAACTTTGTCTTAAAGAATCCAAATTAGATCATATCTATGGCATTTGAAAGACAGTTCAGAAGGCTACTACAGCAGTGAATTTCAGATATTGAATATTCTCAATTACAGATATAATTCAATTTCAATACAGAGCTCCTAAAAATCAAGTAAAAGGTGTGTATTTTTTTCCAATTGCATAAGTCTTGTTTGAAGAATCAAGTTGAATTGATTCCAAGGGAATATTGTAGAATAGATATCAGTATTGGATTCTAAAATGGCGCCTAAAAATAATTCAATTCCCATTAAGCCTTTAGAAGGCTCTACTATGACCCATGAAGATGAAGAATGGCAACATGACATATCAAAATTACAAGAGCAAGTGCAACAAATTTCGCTCTCGCAAAGAACAACAAAAAATGAAATGGAAGTTTTGAAGAAAGGCATGGAAACTAAGATGGATGGTTTGAAGAAAGGCGTGGAAGCTAAGATGAATGGTTTGGAATCTAAGATGGATGGCATGGAAGTTGGCATGGAAGCTAAGATTGATGACATGGAAGCTAAGATCGATGAAAACATGAAAGACAACATGGAAAACATGAAGAATGATCTAAAAGCATACATGGAAGGCTTGATGACAAGCTTAAAACAAGAAAAGATTCCTAATGGCGGAAATATAGTAGAAGAACCTCATGATGAGAACAAAATAAATGTTAATCGTGATTTCATAACCTCTAATGTTGGCGGGAAGAACCACCATATTCAAAAAATGGATATGAGGAAGTTTGATGGAAAGGATCCTGTAACATGGATACTACAGATGGAGCAATATTTTGATCTCCATAATGTGCAAAACACACAAAAGGTACGCATTGCAACTTTACATTTAGAACAAAATACATTTGTATGGTATTGATGGCTTTGCTCCCGTAAAAAAATTGTCACTTGGTCAATTTTTACGGAGAAATGATAGCACATTATGAGGATACAAAGAGCAACACCTTCTTTAGCCAATTGATAAATCTCAAACAAAAGGGTTTAGTGGGGCAGCACATTGAGGACTTCCAAAAATTGAATAAAAGGGTAACTGGTATTCCAGAGGAACACAGGATTGATCTCTTCATAGGCACTCTAAAGGATAACATCCAACATGAAGTTCGTGTTTTGGAGCCTGATTCATTGGAGAAGGAATTCAGGTTGGCAAGAAAAGTTGAATGTAAAGTTATGGCGACAAGGAAGCCTACCACTCAATTCTATAAAGAAGGAAGTGTTGCTACACCTAGATTTCCACAACCTACAAGGTTGACAATGTAATCAAAAACACTAAAGAAACATCTAAACTATGACCAAATAGAAACAAGAGCTTAATGATGACAAATGACACAAACTAGACTTTGAAAGATGATCACTAAATATGCAAGTTTTCTAACTAAGCAGTTAGACACTAATCATGATGCAACATTCTATTCTAAGCTCATCTATTCCATGACTAATTCCTAGTTCTATTCTGCAATTTCAATTGAAGGTCAGAGTCTATTCTCCAAGAGTTATTGGTTTCTTTTCAGGGTAGTTCTGTTGAGGAAGAGCTCTGTTTATGGTGAGGAATTTGCAGAGATATTTCAGACCTTGTAATGATGTTATCTTCTGTTCCTAAGGTTATAGATCACTGGTGGTTTTCAGAACAAAAAGATATTTGTAAATAATGAAGGCTGTCTTATGAATTCTATCAACTAAAGTGACCTACTGTGCAAAGGGTGACAATGTGACTATGAGATTTAAGTGCAATGAATTGATTTAAACATGAGCTTAAGATGCCTCTAAACTAAAACAATGTTAAACCATAAGCCATCATCAAACTTTGAAACAAAGTAGCTGGACATGAATTAAATGCAAAATGAAACTCCGGAGCGTTCTAATTAACATGCACTATTCTATGAAGTTACACAACCTAGTTGTTCATCATTAATGATATTTTGGAAAAGTTCCTTCTTGTGGAAGAGGTAGAACAATTCTGACTGTGGACTTGTATGCAGTTGAAAGCAAATGAACTGAAAGCAAATGAAAAACTAAATTGTCACATCACAGTCATATCTTGAACTTCTTAAGGATGTCTTGGAAGAATTTCTTCTTGTGGAAGAATGATTAGGACAAGTGCAACTGTGATAGTGAAGACTAAAAAATACAATTAATTCCTATGACACTATAGCTATTCATCATTCATTGTTATGATCTGTTGGAAGAATGTCTTCTTGTGAAAGAACTAGAATGAATATAACTACAGTCTCTAGTTAAAAACAAATACAACTCCTATCCTACAGTACCATAGTCATTAAACATTCATCGTTTTAATTTATTGGCAAAGTGTCTTCTTGTGGAAGAACTGGAACGAATATGACTACAGTAGCTAGTTAAAAACAAATACAACTCCTATCCTACAGTACCATAGTCATTAAACATTCATCGTTTTAATTTATTGGCAAAGTGTCTTCTTGTGGAAGAACTTGAATGAGTACGACCACAATATATAAAACAAAACAACTACTAATTCAATATGCAGAATGTAAAGACAGCTAAGAAAAACTTATCTACTGTACGCAAAAGAAAGTCCGTTCAAGGGGTAGGGGCCCTCTACCACTTGACGGCATTCAACTCCCAATTAAATCACGCCTTCAGGATAATTTTTTCTGCTCCATTAACGATGCAATAGTTTGAACATAATGCTCTGTGTCTTCAAAGACGTAACACAGAGTTTTCACAAAATCTAGCAGCAAATCTAATACAAAATCTCTAACTAAGCTCTCGGCCTACTCAAGAGTTTATAAAGTAAATGCAAGTAAAAATAATTACAATAATTTAGGAATGATGTCTTCCTAATCCAAATCATCTTAGGAGTCTTTAAGGTGGCTGCGTAAAGGAGAAAAGACACCTGGACTGTGACAGTCCTAGTAGGAGTCTTCCTTCACAAATGTGTTCACACGTGCATAACCGTACCCAGAATCCATTTCCTCTTCTATGACGAGCAACACACCATGTAGGCACGACGTGGATCATGCCCATATGCATTTTTCCTCAAGTGGCCACCTGGAACATGCTCAAACATAAAGGTAGCTGCAGAATCGCCGGTTAGCTACGGAATGCATGCATTCTGCAGCTAGTTTCGGTCAAAATGCTTAACAATGGCAACAATCACAAAATTCAACAAGTCAGTTATGTAAACCATTCTAGAAGTAATTCTAACTATTTTTATTGATCAATTGGGTTTAAAATGGAAATGGACAAGAGAAAAATGAGGTAAAATGAGGTGAAGGAAAGCACAAATTTGAGGCTCAACATACCCCCACTGCTGTCTCTTTGCATGTCCTCATGCAAATTATCCTATGAATTATGAGGCTTCTGCAAGGACATCTAATCCCCTTCTTCTCCTTTGTCTGAATGTTAGAGGCCTTCTGGGTTTCCTGATCACAAGTTTGAACCTGAGGTTTGTGAGTGCTCTGACCAACATTTTGTTCCTTGTCTTCATCTTCTCATTGGTCCTCTCCACTTTGTTTATATGCAAGGATAAGGTTGAGTTCATGTCAGTTTTGAGCTTGATTTGATCTTTGAGAATTTCATTCTCATTTTTGATGTGTCTATTCAACAATTCCAACTCATACCTATCCCTCCTCAATATATCAATTTCAGTTAGTGGAGGACTAGGGGTTCTCTCTTCTCTTTCTGAAGCTGTTCTCTCTAAAGTTTCCACATAATCATAGATTTCCTGTTGAGCAGGATCAATCTCAGGGGTGCCTTCATAAAAATCTTCATCATCATACTCTTCCATAGATGTTTCTTCATCTTCAATATTGATTACCCCTGTTTGTTTGATTGATGTTTTCTTCAGTTTTCCTTTTAATCCGTGGCTTCTCCTTAGTTGAGAGGAACCCTCCCCTTTTTCTATAACAGATTCCTTGATTACCTTCTCTGCCTTGAGTTGACTCTTGATTCTAGTCAACTTCTCCAAAATGACTTCTTCACTGCTTTCTTGAACCGGTTTGTCAATTTTACCTGTTGGAGTCCTCCATCTCCTACTTCTCTTTGTGGCCTGTGGTTCAGGTGATAGTTCTTTAGCTTCCTCAAAATGATTTCTTATTAAGAAATCATCCCATGTATCATTTGATTTAGATAGATGATGCTCAATTAAAATTTTGACTAACCCATGATGATATAGGGTTGTTTCCAAAAACTGAACTCTTCTCTGAACACAGGAAGCCATTTTCTTCAGACTTTGATACAAGAAATATGGTAAATTCAAATCTTCTCCTAGAAAATGCAACATTAGTCTCATATGGTAGACATAAAATGTCCCATATCTACCCTCACATGTAACAATTTTTTGTAAAAGAAGTAGTATATTCCTCCATTTGCTGTTCAATGCTGTACTGGGAATTCCCTTTTTGAACACACTAACATCCATGTTTGGTGATTTTAAGATTTGTTTCCATGAGTCATTATGGAATTCCCTATTTTTAAACCATCTTTCCCCAGCTCTGGATAATCCTGTAGCCTCTGCTATAAAAACTTCATTAACAGTAAACTTAACATCCCCTATTTCAACCTCAGTGCCTTGGAATGATCTAGCAAATGTTTTGGTGACTTCCTTATGGCAACCATTAAACTTTTCAAAGAATTGGAGCCATCCTATTTGTTGTAGCATCTCCTTGCATTGTGGATAACCTTCTAAATATTTTGATCCTATAGGCTCAATCCTTACGATGAAACCCATGATTTTTCACTATCAATTAACACTCTTCTCTATCCACAAAACAATGGCTTTTACTTTCGGATTAAAATGGCTTCAAGCTTTTAAATGAAAATGGCTTCAATTTTGGAAGAACATACCTTTGAAATAGCTACAGTCTTAAAAATCTCTGGTTTGTATGCCTCTGTTTGAAAAATGCCTTTGAATCCTCGGACTGATGTACTTCTGTTGAACTTTGGAATGATATGGAAGCAATTTCAATTTTCGAGCTAATGTGTCTCTGATAGACAGTGGTAGATGATTTCAAGTTTCTTTTTTGTGCAATACCTCCGTCCTTAATAACAGAAAGACTTCAAACTCAATCACAAAAAATACTTTTGTTTCTAGTAACAATAGACTTCAAACTTAACCTCGGTCTCTGATAGCAAATGGTATGCTTCAAATTCAACACTACAGCCTCTCTGTCTCGGGTAACAACAACTTCAAAACCAGTCACTACCACACCTCTGTCTTTGGTAATAACAGACTTCAAACTTCAATTACTACCACACCTCTGTCTTTGGTAATAACAGACTTCAAACTTCAATTACTACCACACCTCTGTCTTTGGTAGCAAAGTCTTCAATTTTAGCACCTCTGTCTTCTGGTAGCAACAGGCTTTAAACTCTACACGACCACAATTCTGTTTTGATAGTGAAAATGCTCCAAACTTCGTTCTCAGTGATATGCTCTCTGTTCATTGAGTTTTCACACCGTTATGCTTCCAATGTACCTCTTCTGTTCTGCCCCTGATGATAATAATGCTTCTGCCTTCGGAATGGAATACTGGCTACGGAATGACGTTATGGCAAATGGTCACGGCATAGAGTGGTGGAGTGAGGTGGAGGATTGCATTAATGATTTGAGGAGACGGCGGAGGATTTATGACGGCAGGAAAAATCTCAATCATTAAAGAACTTGGTTAAGAGTCGTGGGAATTTCAAATGATTTGGCCGTTCCACCGCTCAAATGCTATTGGATAGAAAATTTGAATTGGAAGATTTAATACAAAGTCTGTAGAGGGTTTTGTTTGGTGTTTGATCAATAAAATAATTAAAACAACTTTTGAATAATCCACAACTAAACTATGCTAAATTTTCATGAATTGCCATCGTAATTTAAATTTGTTACCTCTGCCCTTTATTTGATGTTTGTGTAGCCTTTGTCTTCTCTGCTCATCTTTGGAGGAATCTTTCACAATTTTCTTGATATTTTTTTGATTCATGAATTCACTGGATCACTTTGTTGTAATTCTGATGTCTGCTGGTTGATGCCTTCAGGGTTTATAGCTGCGAAAAGACTGTCGGGCTGCAGAAAAGGTGATCAGCTGCAGAATGTCCACTGAGCTGCAGAATGTTCCTGTAGAATACTTTAATCATGAAAAATGAAATGTTTTTGGAAGATGGGTGAAATGTTTATGAAAATGGATGAAAATGGATGATGGATTATGAAGTGGATAATGGAAAAAAATGGATTCAGTTTATGGAATGAAGGAACATAGGGGCTGTACTGAAATTCATTCACTTGCAGCAAGATATCAAATTCTATGTTTTGACATGAAATGAATGGAAGATGGAGTGAAATGAATGGAATGTGGAATGGAGTGAAATGTGAATGATGAATGGGATGAAGTATGGATGGATAATGAATGGAGTGAGATGAAATGAATCATAAGTACTATGGCACTGAACTTATGATTTTTATAACAGCTGCTTAGAAACAAAAATGGGAAAAGTTAGAGTGTCAGAGAGACTCTGATTTTCACCCTATCTTTTCTGTATAAACATGCCAATCAGTGATTGGTTTTCATGTTTATACCTTTATTTTATTTTTTATTTTTATTTTTTATTTTTTATTTTTTTTATTTTTTTTTTTCAAAAGAGAAATGCTTCAGAAAATTTAATCAAGTTGATGAAGAAGAGAGACTCTTCTTCATTAACTTCACATCATTGTCTCCTTGGAACTTCTTGACAAACTCTTCTATTGAGAGTGGCTTGTGGTATAGCTTCAGTCTATGGCCATTCACAAGAAAAGTGACCTCCTCTTCATCTATAGTTCTGATTTTTACTGCCCCATTATCAAAAATTCGAACAATTTCATATGGCCCAAGCCAATGTGTCTGAAATTTCCCTTGAAAATCCTTGAATTTTGAATCAAACAAGAGAGCCCAATCACCCTCTTTAAATTTCTTCTCTTTGATATACTTGTCATACCATCTAGCCCTTTGCTGTTGGACTAGACTTGTTTTCTGAACTGCATCTTGTCTGATCTCATCCAATTCATTAATTTGCTCCAGTCTATGCTTCTGTGCCTCCGTTAGATCAAGTCCTAGCTGAACTGCCATCTTGAATGTTTGGATTTGGAACTCTATAGGAAACAAAACTTGCTTTCCATAAACAAGCTCATAAGGAGTATGGCCTGTTGTGTTTCTCCATGTATTTCTATAGGCCCACAAGGCTTCAGGAAGCCTATCTACCCAATCTCTTCTATGTAGATGAACAGTCTTTGTTAGGATTCCTTCAATGACTTTGTTAGTGGATTCCACTTGACCATTTGCTTGTGGATGATAAGGAGTAGATGTTCTCTGTCTGATTTTGTACTTCTCCATCATTTGCTCCACTAGCCTTGATGTAAATTGAGCTCCTTGATCTGTAACAATTTCCCTTGGGACACCAAAACGAGTAAAAATATCCTCAAAAAGAAAAGTAACTACAGATGATTCATTAGCAACAAGTAATGGTTCAGCTTCTACCCACTTAGTAACATAATCATTGCAAACTAATATGTATTTCTTTTGTCTTGATGGAGGACTAATAGGTCCTACAAAATCCAAGGCCCATTTTTCAAAAGGTTCAATGTGTACCTGAGGTTGTAATGGCATCTCACCTGAAGGAGAAGTTTTCCCTACCCTTTGGCAACTGTCACACCTTTTGACATATTCCCTTGCATCTTTAAACAAATATGGCCAATAATATCCTAAGTTAAGGATCTTATAGGCTGTCCTCTTATCTGCAAAGTGTCCGCCACAAGGTTCATCATGACATGCCTTGAGAATTTCAGGCATCTCATCTTCACGAACACACCTTCTAATGATCAAATCTGAACCTGTCTTATACAACTCATTAGCGACCCATGAATATCTTGCACTATCATTAATGATTTTTCTTTTATCCCTTGCATTCATAATTGAAGGAAATTTTCCTGAAACTAAATAATTAGCAATATCGGCAAACCATGGAGTTTGAGTAGAAACTGCAAAAAGATATTCATCAGGAAATTGATCTTCAACCGGAGTGTCATCTTTGATATTTTGAATTCTAGACAGGAAGTCAGCGACAGTGTTTTGTTTTCCAGGCCTATCTAGAATAGTAATGTTTAATTCTTGCAATAATAACAACCATCTTATAACTCTACCATTAGTGATTGATTTATTCATTAAATATCTAATGGCAGAATGATCAGTGTGAATAAAAGTTTCATAGCCCGTTATATAGTGTCTAAATTTGTTAATGGCATGAACAACAGCTAAAAACTCTTTTTCAGTTACAGTATAGTTTAACTCTGCAGGAGTCAAATTTTTACTGATATAATAGATGGCATAGGAAATTAAATCTTTCTGTCCCAATACTGCTCCCAGAGCTGTATCGGAAGCATCTGTCGAGATATGAAAAGGTAACTTCCAGTTAGGTCCCCTTAATATAGGTGCTTCAGAAATTTTGGTTTTCAGGGTTTCAAAAGCTAACTGGCAATCAGAAGTCCACTTAAATTTACAATCTTTGGTGAGTAATTTGAAGAGAGGAGATGCTATTTTGGTGAAGTTTTCTATAAATCTCCGATAGTACCCCGTAAATCCTAGAAAACTTCTTACATCTCTTTGACAACTTGGAATGGATAGGTTAGAAATAACTTCAACTTTCACTTCATCAACTCTAATCCCATCCCCTGAAATGTGGTGCCCTAAAACAATACCTTCAGTGAACATCATAAAACATTTTTCATGACTAAGAAAAAGGTTTGCTTCTTGACATCTTTTTAAGACCTTTTCCAAGTTTTCTAAAGCCTCTTCAAATGTATCCCCATAAACTGTAAAATCATCCATGTACACCTCTACACAGTCATGTATCAGATCAGAAAAAATTCCTAATACTGCCCTTTGGAATGTTGCGGGTGCATTGCACAATCCAAATGGCAATACTCGGTAGGCATAGGTACCCCAAGGACAAGTAAATGTGGTTTTATCTTGGTCTTCAAGTGCTACTTGGATTTGATTGTAACCACTAAATCCATCCAGGAATGAAAAGTACTTTTTACCCGCTAATGTATCTAATACTTGATCTATGAAAGGTAAGGGAAAATGGTCTTTAAGAGTAGCTTTATTCAGTTCTAGGTAGTCAACACACACCCTCCACTTTCCATTTTTCTTAGGTACAATTACTAAAGGGGAAACCCACTGACTATCTGAAATAGGATAAATGAAGTTAACATTTAACAATTTTTGTAGTTCTTCCTTGACAATTTCCCTAAGATTTGGATTCATCCGTCTTTGAGGTTGTCTAATTGGCTTGCAATTTGCCTCTATATAGATGTGATGAGTACAAGTTTTGGGACTTATCCCTTTCATGTCAGTGTATTCCCATGCATATGCAGAAGAATGTCTCTGTAATACTTTGACTAGCTCTTCTTGTTGAGATTTTTCCAGGTTTTTGTTTATGTTCAAAGTTTTGCCTGGAAAAATTTCACTTGTAGAACTGCCAAATTTGTCCATAGAATGAAGAGACATCTGTCTAGATGACAAGAACTCAATATTGGATCTCTCTTGAAATGATTCTTGTTTGTGCTCTGGAGAAGATTCAAAATTTTCTAGAGTATTCAGAATTTGATTATCTTCACTAATTTCTGAAATTGTGAAGAGTGGTTGCAAATATTCTTCATCCTCTATCCATTGAGTGTCATCTAGATCTGTAATTGTCCTAGCTGAAGGATATAAAGTGAATTTCTTTGTTGAACTTCCATCAGAAATATACATATCACCGGACCTACAACTAATAAAAGCATCAGCTGTAGCCAACCAAGGTCTTCCTAGTATAACAGGATGGCCTCCTAGATTATTCTTGGGGGTAAGGATCATGAAATCCACAAGGTACTCCCAAGAGTCTAGGGACACTGGAATGTCTTCTATTACCCCATCTGGTCTGATCACAGATCTATCTGCTAGTTGTAATAGTGTGGGTGTAAAGAGAAGATTAGGAAGTTTCAGTTTGTCCATGATTTGTTTACTCATGATATTTATTGCTGCTCCTAAGTCAATGAGTGTGTTTTGAATTTCAATTCCATTGATGTGAATTTTGACAACTGGATTTCCTGGGTCAAGGTACTTTGGAATAGTAGTCTTACCCATCATAATGTCTGCTATTTGTCCTACCGGTTGAATTTTCTTGGTTTCTCTTATTCTTTTCTTTGTTGTCTTCATACTCAACTCCTTTATTGTTTTGGCTAAAATTGGGATTTCCTTGATGGCTTGCAATAATGGAATTTTAATGCAAACATTTCTCAATTCATCCAAGAAATCATAATCAGGCACCATTATTTGTTTTTCTACACCTTTGTCAATTTGTAATCTTTCCAGAAAGGGAGGTATAGAAGTAGATGTGGATGGTTGCTCTAATACTGGAGTTGGGCTTATTGGATCTTTTTGTTTCAGTTTTTCAATGTTTTGGCCTTGAAAGGATGTTTCTTTTTCAAGACTTTTATTAACCCGTAGGGAGTCTTCCTCAGAATTATCTTGTTCTTGTATGATCACAGAAGGTTTCCTCTTCTCAAGTATCCTTCGAGACCTAAGTTGAACATCACTAAGGTCTAGAGGAGTAATTAAATAAGTTGGAAATTGTTGTCCTTCTATCATGTATGTATTCTGAGGATTCTTATTATTGGGGTTTGGTATGGGCTGAGTTGGTAATTGATTGGATTTTTGAGGGAATGGTAATGGAAGTGGTTGATTTTGATGAGGTTGGTTCAAATGATGTTGTTGAGAATTCTGTTGAAAATTTTGTTGAAGATTTTGAGGAAAATTTTGTTGAGAATTTTGAGGATAAAATTGTGGATATGGTGGATAGGATGGTGGATACCGATAATATGGAGAGTATCTTCCATAGGGACCTTGTGATCCTTGTGCCCAAGCTTGAGATTGATTTTGAAATTGGGGCCAAGATTGCTGCCAAGAATTCCAAGGTGGAGGTTGATTATACATTTGATCATGAAATCCCTGTGTCTGAGATCCCTGCCAAGGTCTTCTAGATACAAAGTTAAGAGATTCTGTGGAATCTGTAGGATTTTCTTCTTGAAAAACAGCCTTGAGACCAGGAAGAGAAGGACAATTCTTGGTCTCATGTTTCTCAGAACAAATAACACAGGTTTCTACAACTTTTACATCTAAAGGACACTCTCTCAAGGCATGTTTCTTCCTACATTTGGGATAAAAGATTGCCAAGGCATCAGATTCAGCCTTTTGCTTGTTTTGTATCTTGAGGGTGTCTATTTGTTCACTAAGACTCCCTAAGATGTCAGATTTAAAATCATCAAGCATGTGTCCTATTTCTGATCTACTTACTGTCCCAGAAGCAGATTTACTTGCTCTTGCAAGAGCGGGATCTCTTGGACCTTTGACAGTTTTGGATTTCCCTCTGGAAAGGTTGATACATAACTCAGATATTTCAGGTAATGTGAGTTGTGATATATCCCCTTTTCCCATCATGCTAAGGATATCCAACCATTCATCCCTAATGGTTTTCAACAAAAGAGCTTTTAAAGTGTCTTGATCTAGGTTTTCCATTTGTGCCCTTTTTATGTTGTATTTAAATATTTCCAACAAATCTTCTAAGTTTTCATCTTCTTTTTGTATCATCTTGAACACTTCTTCCTTATGATTAACCGTCATACAATAATCCAAGTATCTCTCTAGAAATGCTTGTTTCATGTCTTCCCATGTCCTAATGGAACTACTGTTTAAACTCATAAACCACTTCAATGCTGCTCCTTTCAGAGTTGAAGGAAATAATTTCAATTTTTGAGCATCTTGAAGATAGTCATAAGTCCTACACAGCACTTCAAATTCGAATAAGAAAGTTTCGGGATCCTCAGTTTTAAGTCCATAGAAGTTCGGAAGGACAGAAGGTGAAATGTTTTTCATGGTTGTATTGGTTTCTTCATCAAGTATAGGGAACCCAAAAGAGCTTCCTATTCTACCTCTTCCTCCATCTGCACCTCTACCTCCTCTTCCTCCTTCTCCTCTACCTCTAACTCTACCCCCTCCAAATAATGTATGTTCTCCATTAACAACTCCTCCTCCTCCTTCTTCTGCCATGGTTGACTCTCCTGTGGAAGTAGAAAGGTTTGTATCCTCAACAAAGGTTTTTGGATCCTCTTCTATGGCAGGTTCAGTGGATGAAGTGGAAGGTTTCTCTAATGGAATAGGTGACCTTAGATCTTCTAGAAGTCCAGGATCGGTAAAGGATGGAAGATGGGTTTGAGTTGAAGGTGTACTAGTTCTGGATCTAGATGAAACAAGTGGTGTTCTAGATGTCAAACTTCTGCCTCTGCTGCTTATAAATCTTCCTCTTGAATCTCTCTCCCTACGCATAAAATTGTTTTTGGATGCTAAGAAACAAGGGTTACCTAGTTTTCACTTCCCCGGCAACGGCGCCAAAATGTTGTGCCTCAATCTAGTCTCCTAAACTGAGTTCATTTAATTGTCAACCAGGATTTGTAAACTGTTGAAGTGAAATGTACCATATGTACCTAGGTGCTTGTTTCCTAGTGCGTTGTATGTAGTGTTTTGTGATGTTTTGGTCTTTTATGTTGATTTATGATGTTTTTGGTCTTTTGAAGTTTTATGTTTACAATGAAAATGCCTAGAAAACTAATGAAAAGGAATTGGTGGTCAAAAACACAGTTGAGCCTAATGTATGGAATGGAAAATGTAATAAAAAACACTAAAGCAACATCTAAACTATGACCAAATAGAAACAAGAGCTTAATGATGACAAATGACACAAACTAGACTTTGAAAGATGATCACTAAATATGCAAGTTTTCTAACTAAACAGTTAGACACTAATCATGACGCAACATTCTATTCTAAGCTCATCTATTCCATGACTAATTCCTAGTTCTATTCTGCAATTTCAATTGATTGTCACAGAGCCTATACTCAAAGGGTTATTGGTTTCTTTTCAAGGTGGTTCTGTTGAGGAAGAGCTCTGTTTATGGTGAGGAATTTGCAAAGATATTTCAGACCTTGTAATGATGTTATCTTCTGTTCCTAAGGTTATGGATCACTGGTGGTTTTCAGAACAAAAGATATTTGTAAATAATGAGGGTTGTCTTATGAATCCTATCAACTAAAGTGATCTACTGTGCAAAGGGTGACAATGTGACTATGAGATTTAAGTGCAATGAATTGATTTAAACATGAGCTTAAGATGCCTCTAAACTAAAACAATGTTAAACCATAAGCCATCATCAAACTTTGAAACAAAGTAGTTGGACATGAATTAAATGCAAAATGAAACTCCGGAGCGTTCTAATTAACATGCACTATTCTATGAAGTTACACAATCTGGTTGTTCATCATTAATGATATTTTGGAAAAGTTCCTTCTTGTGGAAGAGGTAGAACAATTCTGACTGTGGACTTGTATGCAGTTGAAAGCAAATGAACAGAAAGCAAATGAAAAACTAAATTGTCACATCACAGTCATATCTTGAACTTCTTAAGGATGTCTTGGAAGAATTTCTTCTTGTGGAAGAATGATTAGGACAAGTGCAGCTGTGATAGTGAAGACTAAAAACTACAACTAACTCCTATAACACTATAGCTATTCATCATTCATTGTTATGATCTGTTGGAAGAATGTCTTCTTGTGAAAGAACTGGAATGAATATAACTACAGTCTCTAGTTAAAAACAAATACAACTCCTATCCTACAATACCATAGTCATTAAACATTCATCGTTTTGATTTATTGGCAAAGTGTCTTCTTGTGGAAGAACTGGAACGAATATGACTACAGTAGCTAGTTAAAAACAAATACAACTCCTATCCTACAGTACCATAGTCATTAAACATTCATCGTTTTAATTTATTGGAAAAGTGTCTTCTTGTGGAAGAACTTGAATGAGTACGACCACAGTATATAAAACAAAACAACTACTAATTCAATATGCAGAATGTAAAGACAGCTAAGAAAAACTTATCTACTGTACGCAAAAGAAAGTCCGTTCAAGGGGCAGTCCCCCGCCGCCTTCAGCACAGGTACCCTCTCATAACAGAGACTTGTTGCACCTGCGAGTCTCGTCTCCTCAGGGTCTAGTCCTTCAGCACACTATCTACCTCATATTTCTCTCTCTGACATACCCTTTTTTTGTCTAGTGATTGTCTTCTTACAACGTACTTCGGTCATACGATTTGCTCCTGACACTCGCACGCTGGGGGGCAATCTGTTACACCATTTTTTGGTCATCTAACTCTTCATCATTAGATGGACCCAAGTACACCATGTAAGACCAGTTTTACCCCAAGTAAAACTGCTTTCACTATGTTAATTAGAAAACCCCAAAAGGAATAATTAATTAAACCATAATTTAATTATTATTCCCAGTCATGTTTAACCCAAAAACAAAGAAATTAATGAGATAAAACCATAGTTATCTTATTATTTTCTAGGAATAATTATTTAAATAATATTCCTTGTTAAATATGACCAAATCAACCACCATTAATCAAATAAATCATTATTTATTTGATTATATCCCAACCACTTCCTTAAAAAGACAAATAAATCATTTATTTATTTATTTTTCACTAATCAAGGGATTTGACCCAAGTCAAACACCCTTTCCATCCAACAAATAATAATAAAATATTCCATAGAGGTGGATCTAGATGTGATTAACATTATTTTAATCATGCACCAAGATCTAGAAGGACCCAATATTTTGTTATAAATAGGAGGGTTTTCCCCCTCATTCTTCACCTTTTGTTGCATACTAGATCACTCTGGATCTATACACTCGGTCTCATTTTCTGCCATTGTTGCTCCCATTGAGCTCTACCTTTTACATTGGGTTTTCTACATCTGCAAGAGAGAGAAAGCTTAGATCTGAAGTGCTGAGGACTACAAAGAACCCATCCCATTGAGGAGATCTGGATACACCTTCTTGTTTCCTCCCAGGTGCCCTGTAATATAAAAATTCATTCAAAAACCGTGTTCTTGTCTTGTCTGTTGGATGCATGGAGCAAACTCTTTACTTTACTGCTTAATATCTTTCCATTTATAGATCTGTTTGTTGCAGCACTTTAACTGCTAATTGCAGATCTGAAGATGTTTTGCAGCCATTATTGTTGTTAGGGCTATTAGTTATGCGTAGCTAAAGTGGTTCTTTTTCGTACGCTTCGACAAAGAATTCATACTAACAGTGGGGAGGTGTAGGGTTAGTCGAGGCCGC